>OX424574.1:52884861-54124861 GCA_949152435.1 Gastracanthus pulcherrimus
AGCTACTTAATCATCATGCTCCGTTTAAAACACGCGTGATTACTAAGCGTGTGGCTCCCTGGTAGACACATGAGCTCAAAAAACTGTGTAAAGAGCGGGATGCTTTATACAAGCGTGTTAAACGGTCTCATTCTCAATCACTCCTTTCTCTCTATCGTACAGCCATAAAGGAACTCAAGGCGCGTCTACTCGAGGTGCGCCAGAACTTTATACGGGAAAAAGTTGCTGCTACCTCGGATCGCTCTTTTATCTGGCGCCTGTTATCCCGTGAGGGCCTGACCAAGAAAAAAAGTGCTATTTCGACTAGTATTTTTAGATTCTACGAATTAAACAAATATTACTCTGAGGTCGCAAGTGTTTATTTGTACCCTCTTTGTACGAATGATCGTCTTGTAAGTATTATCAGTACACCTACTAATGTGGAAAGTGAATTTAATTTCGAGCCTCTGTTACCTATCGAGATTCTTGAAACAGCTATCGCTTTGCTTAGTAAGTCGCAAGGATGCAGCCCGGACGATTTACCTTTAAAATACGTTGAAAAACTTCTTGTTTCTCTTCTACCATTTATTACTAAATTATTCAACTTGATCATCAGTTCTGGTTCAAATCCTGCATCTTGGAAAAAATCACTTATCATTCCCCTTAATAAATGTCCATCACCATTATCTCCTGCAGATACACGACCTATAGCAAATCTTTCGCATCTTGCCAAAGTTTTTGACAAACATATTACTCAACAAATGAAGGATTACTTGGAAGACCGAAGACAGTACGTAAACCGCCTTGCTCCATCTCACTGATACTATACGCTCCGGTATCGAGAATGGCCTCGTTACTCTAGTCCTTCTCTTCGATTTTCGTAGGGAATTCGACTCCATAAGCTATGAATCACTTTTATGTGCCTTAAAATCACTTGGTTTTTCCGCAAATGCTCTTAGACTTGTTCATTCGTACATTTCAGGACGCACACAGGCCGTGGTGATTGACAGCGGTGAGGTTTCTCCATTTCTCCCAGTTACTTCAGGCGTTCCTCAAGGGTCATCACCTGGTCCGGTATTTTTCCTCAATCTTATCAACGATTTACCAAGCTTTTTACGGTTCTGCAAGTTTTCTAGTATTCTTTTTGCTGATGACCTTCAATTTTATATTCAATGCCTAGTTTATGTTACTCTTCTGGCATCGGCTATTGTTCACATGAACGAAGATTCACAATGTGTATCTCAATGGGCAAGCAATCGCGGACTTCAGCTTCATCCGGGTAAAATTAAAGCAATTGTTTTTGGCAGCATACCTAACCTAACATTTATTTCCGAGCAGACGTATCCACCCTTACGAGTAAATGGAGAGAGAATTCAATATCTAAATCAGGTTAAAAACTTAGAGGTCACATTGTCCTCCGATCTTTCGTGGAATGCCCATCTCTCTTCTGTTTCATCTAAAGTCCATGGGGGGTTGCATAAGCTCAGATATCGAGGATGGCTACTTTCGCAGGATACAAAAAAAATGCTGGTCCAAGCACTTGTTTATCCGCATATTGATTATGCCTGTCTTGTGTACGACGATATTCCTAAATATTTAGATCTAAAGGTGCAGCGACTGATTAATGCAGGTATTCGCTATATTTTCAATCTATGACGCGACGTTTCTATTACGCCTTATCGAACCGTATTGGAGTGGTTGCTGGTTAAAAATCGAAGAAAATACTTCCTAGGCTGCTTAATTTTCAGTATTTTGCGATTAAGGCGACCACAATATTTGTTTGAACGGCTTTTTACCATTTTTCAAAAGTACGCAGGTCAGCTCGCCTCCAAAACGCACTTATTTATATACCTTTTTGTCAAACTGAATGTTATAAAAATAGCTTTCTGATTACCGCTGCTGAACTATGGGCCAGTTTACCAGAGTCTCTTAAAGATTCCTCTTCCTATTTAAGCTTTAAGTATGACTTTTATATATAACTCAAAAAAGGCGAAACCAGCTCAATGTAAATGCAAATGTATAAATGTATAAATGTAGAAACGTATAAATATATAAATGTATAAATGCATAAACGTATAAATGTAATTATGTTCGCTATTCCGTCGAATACGCTAAGTTAGATTAAAAATACTGTATATATATTTCATAAATATTTTTAATATATATTTTTCGACGCCATATGACCTTGCCTTAGCGTAATAAATCAGTTATCAAATCAAATCTCTCTCTCTCTCTCTCTCTCTCTCTCTCTCTCTCTCTCTCTCTCTCTTTCTCTATATCTCTCGTAGGTAAAAAGGTTAATTGTGCTCTTTACAGCTTACGATATTTTCGTGCATGCACCACCGAGGCGTTGCGAAAACACCTTGCATATCCACTGGTAGTACCTCATTTGGATTACTATTCCGTGGTTTATCTTGACGTGTCGGAAGAGCTTGAAATTAAACTGCAAAGGCTTCAAAATTCATGTCTGAGATACATATGCGGTGTCAAGAGGGACGCGCACATCACTCTTCACAGGAAATGCCTTGGCAGGTTTATCATAAAGGAAAGAAGAGCGTATTTTGCGGGATTATTATTTTATAAAGCAATTAACATGGTGCAACCTCCGTATCTTGTAGCTCTCTTTGGCAAAAACTCAGCCAGGTGTTCCGGTACACTGGAAAAGGTTTCTCCCGTTAAATATGATGACCTAACAGTCGTCACTATGTAATTGCGAGCAAGCACCCTCAGATGGCGTGCCGGCATCGTTATGTTATATGATCGTCCACTCGCTATTGTGATACTCTACGTTCATCCGCTTTCTCGGTACGCGCATGATCTTTTAGACCGGTGGCATCGAATTTTTCGGTGGACGTTCATTAGAATTTGTGATACTCATCGTTCTCCGTTATTTACGGTGCGCACGTTCTCGACTTTGTATATGCCACCGTTTTTAATAAAGACATACTTACTAAACTAAAGACTGACTTTAAAGGATGAACGCATATGTTCAACAGTAGCTATAGAATATTGGGGATATGTCCAGTATAACGTTAAATTCATCTGTTTATATGTATTACAACTCATATTAAAATACGTACAGACCATTGGATTATAGGTTATGTAGTTATAGATTCAGAAAAATATTCTTTTCTCAAACTCTACAATCTCTACAATTTTTTCCAACAAATAAAAAAACAAAACAAAACATTCTCAGTAATAATAAAACAAAAAATCTTCATACATTTTTCTCAATGTTAAAAATATATTCTGTGTAATATGACTAGACAATAATAGTGGCAGTTCATTTTAGTTGGAAAAAAAATGTAACTTCAGTTACGTGTATTTCTAGTGACTTATCTTAATTTACAGTAAAGTAAATGTAATTGACATTTTAGTATTGATGAAGAATATTTTACTGTATTATTACCATCGCAGTCAACTTCCTGACTAGTCCAGCTATTATTGTGAATACACTGCTTGTAACGAAAATGCAGGGATCGGCCTTTAAAACATGAAACAGACACAAGTTTATTTCTTTTAAAGATAATTATTTGAAATGTGGTGTATAAATTTGTTATATATAACTCTACATAAACAAGCCAAGATTTTAAAGATAATATGAAATTTTAATCAATCTATAAAAAATAGTTATATCGTAAGAAATTATTACTGTAAATTTCAAAGCAAAATATCAAAAACTTTCAAATTATATCGTTGTCCAAATAATGTATCATTTGACCTTCTTTTTAAGAAGCAATAAATGATATGACTTAATAATTTACAGGATTATAGTTCTTTATGAAACTAATATTCAGTAAAAATTTCATTAAATTGGGTCTTTGCGTGAAAAAATTTATTAGGTCCATCAAGTAGTGTTACAAACAGAAGTGATGCCAATTATTGCAAAATAAAATTGGCGGCGAATATAATGATGCTAAATTGATAATAGATAAATACGTAATGTTAAACTGCTGCACAGCAATAGCTATAGCATCATGAAAAAAAGAGAACCGAATGAAATCGGCTACGCGTAAAGTTTGAGCATCTGTTTTTGTCGCACAGTGCGTTTTCCCGAAAGAAGCACGTAAAAAGGGTCAGCGTTGGCGCTCTCGACAACAGCAGTTAGCGCAGCTTTGACTCTCGAAAGATTCAAACATGTTACTAGCAGGAAAGGCATCGGCTTTTAGCGTAAATGCGTCACAGGAATATATCGGCTAGGCATTTAAATAAATATAATTTTGGAAGTTTACACTGTGATCGAATTATTAATATATCCTCTGATGAATCCTGCTTTGGACTGGAACAAGTAGAGAACAAAAAAAGAATAAACACGTATTTTTTATTAACAAAATCAAAATTATAAAAGTTACCGTCGTTTGAAGTTTACGATATTTCTATGTATATATATACTTCAATGCAAAATAAATTCTTAATGACACAGTATAACAAATAATAAACAGCACAGTCTACACCATCTTCGGTCTTAAAATGATGGTCTCAAAAAATATTCCTTCATTAAAACATACTCAAAAAATCAAAATATTTGAATTTTCAAATTTCCAAAAATAGATACAAAACTAAAATGAATCAACCATTTTCACTGTAACTTTCAAGTCCCTTCTAAATATCGAATATAAATAACCCTGCAAAATTTCCTTAAGTTTTACCAAAGAATATTCTAACGCCACACATACCACATACACACGCGCGCGCGCAGTTATGTACTGTTATTTATATAATATTTAAGTTATAATACGTTAACTATAAGAAAGCGATTTGCGAGTACTGGCCGATCGATATTAAGATGAATTCGACATAATAATTGTAATCGAGCGTGTAACTCGATCATTCAATAGAATGATAAGAGACAATCAGCCAAGAAGACGAAGTAAGTGACCATTCAAGTGACCAGGTAAAGAACCATAGGTAAAAAGTCAGTCTGCAGCACATCGGCGAGTGGCTTACATCTTCGAATCGCGCGATTCGAACCTAACGCTGCTTTTATATAAATAAAGTATAGTGTAATTATGTGGGTCGTCTTCAAATCTTTTCCTACTTCGCTTAACATCGCTAAATAATCTAGTGATTCGAAGCAAATACGCTTAGGCGTCGTGGCTCGAATCAAACGGTAACAGCGAGCCCACAAACTTGATCAAATTTGAATATAACCTTCTCGCACTTGATCAGTAAAAGTGATCGGATCATGAATTGGAAAATAAATACAAATTTTGTCGATAACACACGCTCACACACACATCCAGATATACAGCCGGCATTTCTTGGGAGTAGCTTATTCGAACTGACCAAATCATATAGTATACTTTTACATTAAAACATGGGAATTTTTTTTATCAAAAGAATGCTTTCTCTTTGAGAAAGCAAGAAAACAAAAGTGGTGGGATAGAATATTTTTACACATGCTAGAAGAAAGAAAAAATTCAATTCAAAAGTTTGGTTAAATTTTTGTTTATATTAAAAAATTCCAAAGTCTATTTTAGGTATATTTAATGACTTTCTTTTATATTTATTTTGTACCTAGCTAAAAGGTCTAACTTTCAAATAAAAATACCTTTGATCACTTCAAACGCATACTTTTAGCCAATTGGATATATCGCTCTATATGGTATAAGCGGTATAAAAAAGGGTGAGTCGGTAAAATTTCTTATTTGATTATTTTATTATATTAGATTTTCAAGATCATTTTCATGAGAAACCGAGTGCCATTAGGTTATTGTGCTTCAATAGGTTAAACAAGAGAAGTTGTTGGTTAATTCATTGAAGCAAAATAACCCAATGGCAATTAGTTTTTCGTGAAAATTGGTATATAAGGCTTTTTGAGGTTGCTGTTTACGAATCTGCAATTAAATTTTAAAATACTAAAAATGGCGGGTCCAATATGGCGAACAGAATGGCATATCTAAAAAACGTCTCCACCATGGTTTTTGTTGGTAAATAATCTATAAACAATGCAAATTCAATTCTAGAAAGAAAATTTACAATACAAGTACCTTTAAGTTGAATCAGATTAAATATCACCGTGGTCTGCTTTCACTTCGACCAATTCTACATTGCATACGCACCTTTTCGCTCTCCATAACGCAACGGGAATTTTCGGCCAGAATATTCGTATTCACCGGAAGTCGAGCTATACTTTTAAGTTACCTATATGCACGCTGTTGAATTAGTTAGAAATTTCGGTAACGCGAGGCGACCACTACCGCCATTAATGTGAGCCTTGTGTCTTACTCTCTGTCTCCATCTTGATCGTGCGCAATATATTCAGCGAAACGCGCCAAAGACTTGGAAGGTGGAGTTCGAGATTCCATGCGATATGAACATGACAATGCCTGACTAGCAATTCGTACAATGGAGTCTACGAGAAGACCTTTTGACAATATTCAGTCAGGCGTCAATCGATCCAGGCGTCGAAAGTGCGCGCACTCGATTACACTTTTTAGAAAGAAAGATGAATGAATGGTTGATGAGAATTTGTAGCACGTCCATTCGCAAATATTCATATTACCTTATAAATAAAATGTTCATTGTTCCGATTGTATAGATTTTTTCAAGTGTGACTTTAAGTAGAACAAAGTATTATCAATCTAAATACTAATAGTGCTAGTTAATTAAATTACTTTACTTGCATATATTGCATATTGTAAAACTAATTTGTAATAGTGTTAGTCAATTAAATTACTTTACATGCATACACTGCATATTGTAAAATTCTATGAATTTTCACCGGTCTAGTAAAATAACGGTTATTGCTTGCTAGAAGCTTTATGTCAATGATAATTGTTTTTGGGTTAATCTTTACAAATCAGATTTATTTATCCAAGTATTGCGAGAACTATCAAATCCTAACTATTTTACATAAATTTGATTTCCACGCTTTTTCAACACTTTCTCCACTAGGTAGACGTCCGGATACTTGGCTTTGAGGAGTTCCTGCTCGTAGAAACCACCAGCGATGGGTTGATCTCGATAGTCTTTCAGCTTGTAGGTGACTACTGGATTCGTTGACATTACTTGACTAATTGTAAAAATCTCTGTTGACCAATTGGGAGTATAACCATTCTCAAATATTTGTTTCACCTTGCTCACTCGGACTTTATCTCCAATCTCAAATTTTGGCTTCCTCGCAGCTTTATTTGTAGGAGAGAATTGTGCCAATATTGTAGCTTCATTTGCATGTGAAACATCTTTCGGTTTCATGCCAATGGTGCGGTGCTTGCTGTTATTGTATGCAGCCATCATATCAGGTAAGATATCGAGCCACTTGTATTTCCCACGCAAACTGAATTACATCCACATCTTATTCTTGAGCGTGCGATTGAAACGCTCAAAAATAAACGCTTTGAGATTGTTGAACGTTGAGTATAGATTGATTCCATACTGTTTCATGAGACTTTGAAAGGGGGAGTTGTACAACTCTTTGCCTCGACCTGTATGCAGATTTTTTGGTATGCGACCATGCTGCAAGATGGATTTCATGGCTGCTGCCACCTCATCACCAGTCTTATGCTTTACTGGAACAGTCCAAGCATACTTGGAGAATACATCAATAACTGTGAGCAGATACTTGTAGCCTTTGTTCTCTTTAGCGTAAGGTTGCATCTCCACTAGATCAGCCTGCCAGGTCTCATCCAAGCCTCGTACAATAAATTTTCGACGGGGATAGTTACGTCTAGCGGATTTATGGAGCTCCTCCACAAGTCTCTCACGCATCATCATTTTTTGAGTTTCTATTTACCGTAATATTCGATTGAGAATTTTTAAATAACATATCATACAGTGTTTGAATAGCTTTATCAATTTTTTCCATTTTCTTTGTGTAATTATCGTTGAGACCACTGAGCTCTGATTGAGTATCATCAAGGTCAGTTCTCAAGCGAGCTGTCATATCATACAGACTGCGAACTTCTGATTGAACTAAGCCTTGTAGAGTGCTTAAATTGACGGCGTCACTTGACTGCTGAGCAGTGGCAACGTTGCACAACCTCTTGTTTTCTACGTCATACTGACCGTCGGCAGTGAGTTTATAACCAACACCAGGTGGACCACGGTTAGCTTCAGCTCCACCCAGCTGTCGTCCGAACAAGTCAACACTCATCTTGCTACTGACTCTTATACTGCTTGCACTCCTCAATATATAATGTTCGCTTCACGAAGTTCCTCGATGATTGAGTAAATCTCGTTCGTGTGGCTCTGATTACCAGCCGCTCTCTCAGCAAATAATAATGCAGGCGATCGACTAGTTCATTAGGATCATCCCAATATACATAGTCAATTAGCATATCTTTTCTAGCAATCTTGTATCGTGGTAAAAGTCCCGCTCCACTAATTGATGCTCGCTTACGACCTGGAGACTTGTCGAAAAACGAAGCGATAAAATTTTTATATTTGTTGCTCCTTAATAGACGGATAGGCTGATCTTCGCTGTACTGTTTTCTAAATGCATTTGTCACTTCGACAATCTTTCGATAATTTTGCATGTCACTTGGGCTCATTAAATTTGTATCAGGTTCCATTCTAAAGAGTAATTCTAACAAGCCAATAGTTTTTGGATATGTATGGTTGAGAACGTTCACATCATCATTCGTGAATTCTATTGGTGAATCACCAATCATGAGAGTATCACCCTCCTTACGAACTCCATAGACATTATCCAAATAACTTTTGCGATTTTGATTGAGCATTACAAAGTACTTGCTGTTCTTTGAATCTGATTTCTTAGTCTCATCTGAACTTTTAGATTTTGTACTTTGGGATGAAGCATTTAAAGTTTGATCGAGCAAATAGCATCACTATCGTCAGAATCACCTTTATCAGATAGCTCATCTTTTTCGACTATTTCACTGTTAGGCTCATTCTTGATGATATCTTGCTTCTTCTGCAACTCCGAGACATTCACAAGGTTTTCGAATGGATTGACGACAGGTTTGAAAGTTTCACCTATTGCCTTCTCAAAACTGGCTTTACCCTGTTTTAACAGTCTGTGTTTACGTCAAATCGACTCTCTGGATTTTGTAATTTGACGAAGAATATCTTTCTCCCGTCGAAAGTATGCCATGTTGACTGCTCAATGATTTACAATGCACTACTCAATTCATGTCGTGTACGCAATATTTATAGCAAAACAGTCAAAACCCTTTCGGTATCTGCCAGCATTAAGCTCTCGCTCTTTGTCTATCACGAGAAATCCACACTTATCATCTCTCCAGCACGTAGAGCATAAACTTTGAAATTGTGTATAAGACATATCAGAGTTTATATGATCCTCGTATATGTGTTTGAGGTTCACATCGTCCTGTCGAAATATAGCCAGCAAATTAACGTTATCACGCACCAAATGCCTTGGGATATGGGCGTACGACTGACAAAGATGCAGAAAAAGGCTCTTATATTGTCCTGCTTCTCACAGGCTACATCATCGAAGACCATGATAGAATTTGGAAGCGCATCCTCGGGTGCCACAACTGTATCATGCTCTCTGAATGGAAAGTACTCAACGCCATCTACTGGCTCCAGAAGCTTCTCGAGACACATATACTTTGGCTGATTGAGCGATTTTGAGTAGACATACACATTTTCAAACTTTAGACCATTGGGATGTGTTATGAGAGCGAGTAGCATATTGGTCTTGCTGCAATTTGATGGACCACAAAATACTGCGCGTATATTGTCGGGCAGTAGTTCACCATGACGTTTCGGCACTTTCTGCTGCTCCACTAAAGTATTAAAATGTGACAGTTGCAGCTTAACCTTTTGTACTAGAAAGTCCATGTCGATATACTTTGCTGTCTTGAATACGACTGACCATGAGGCTATAAATACCGCGCTTATAAGCTGTTGGTATTAGTCAGAAATTGTCCTAGGAAGCGTAAATATCATGATTGTACATAAGCAGCGTCGTCAGCGACGTAAGAGTCGCGGTTTGATGAATACTCTCATCAATAAGCTTCCCGTTGAACTGCATTTGCCTAAGCTGGCAAAACGTCTGGCTAGAGGTGATCGTGGAATCAACCCTCTTGATGCGGCCTGCAAACAACATGATATTGCCTACTCACAGAATTGGGAGAACGTTGCAGTTAGAAACGCTGCAGATAGAGTTTTAGCTGACAAATCATGGCAGCGACTTTTAGCTAAGAATGCAGGTATTGGTGAAAAAGCTGCAGCTTACGCTGTAACAAATGATATGACGCTGAAATCCAAGTTTGGTATGGGTTTCAAAATGAAGAAAGAGAAACGATCCATTACCCTGGCTAGTGTGGTCAAGGCTGCCTCGAAATCCACTATTCCGAGCAAAGACTCACGTGCAGTCATTCGCTCTACTCTGAAAAGTGCTCGCGAAGCTGTAAAGAAGGCTGGTGACAAGAAAAATGTGCGCGCTCCACGTATATTACCTGTGCCATCAAAAGTCGGGGGATTTCTTACCTTTTCTCGTTCCCATATTCGCTGGTTTAAGGGGCTAGTCCAGTTTCTCGGGCGGAAAATGGAGGTGATTTTTCGAGACTCATAAAAAAAAAACATGTGGTCAAATATTTTAAAATTTTGAGGATATATTCAGATACTATTGACAAGTTAATACACAAAATTTCATGAAAAAATATCGACTGTAAGCCGAGTTATACGCTCCGACGTCGGGTCAACCAAAAATGAAGTTGTAAATCGGCTGCAGTTGTAAAGGTCCTTAGAATGCCAGTATCTGAAAATTTTTTGTTTTACTATAAACTAGATGAGTTTCCCTGTACCATGAACTAGGATCTTTTGAAAATAAAAAAATGGCAGCGTTTTGAAAAAAAATTCAATGTTTCACAAATAAACGCTCGTTTTTTGCTCGGCAAATTTGTATTTTTTGAAATATCAAAAAGATCCTAGTTCATGGTATGTAAAAACATGTTACGAATATTCGTGCAAAATTTTAATCGATTCGTTAATTTTTCTTTGAGTTAGAGCTGTAGCCTTCATGCCATCGTTAAAGATCCCCGTTGCAAAAGAATTGGCTAATTGTATGGTTTTTAGGCCGCTGTGAAGATGTTTCGGAGCAAAGTACCATAGCAAGCCGTTATAACTTTCATTATTATTTTGAGTGTTGCTCCCTTTGCATCTGTTTAGCAATCCGTATAAATTGGATGCAAAACTTTTAAAACTTGTGGATCTAATGGCAGATAATCGTGCTAGAATTTTCTCATATTGAGTCCTTCAGCTTCCGCTCGGCGATACGCGCACCAGCTATCCGCGCCGACCGGGCAGTTTTGATGTGAATTCTTGTCAGTCCAGCCCATATGGAAATAAGTAGCCCAAATTTCCTTATGCATTTCCTCTACATTATTTTGATGCCTTATTAGCGCTAAACCATAATATTTTTGAAGTTTACTTATGATTTTGTCAGTTAATTTTACTGTATCTTTACTCCTTCCTCCTAAACCGTTCACTTTTTTTTTTCATTTCGGCATCGTGTACCTATTCTTTTCTTGACGTGTAGATAGCATTCTAGCTTTTCAACAGGAGTATCATAAGGATTCATATCTAAAATACCTTTAAAAGTAGCACTGTCTCCGCCACCGATGTAGCGTGTATACTTCACATTATACATTTCGAGCGAGCGGCCGAACATTTCTTTTATGCCGTCGGCTTCCATTTTCGCAGCCGATCCAGCGTGATTAGATAGGCAACCATGATCGGTTGAGAGCCATTTTTTATATGCTTCTGAATCTTCCTCTTGTTGTTTTATTCAGTACTCACACGCTTTACAATAACTCGATTTCACTGATGTATCGATGATTTTTTTGCTATATTTTCCTGCGAGAGTCGTCACGCCATATCGTGAAATATGTCCCCGTTTTTTCCACGTACCATCTCCGGAAACTGTTAAATTCGTATCGGAACCTTCTTCTTCAAGCGCTTTTTCTTTTTCTTCTTTCACAGCATTTTTAGTGCAAGATTTATACACCGCCTCTGCAGCTATCCAAATATTTTTAAAGCAGCCTTCGAAGGTATTAATATGAAATATTTTTGCTATATCCATCAAACCACAAAAAAGACTCAGACCTTCTCTTCCAATCCCTAAACGCCGCATCACAAGCACTGCACGTCGATTAATATCATAGGCTTTTCCACTCTTCGGGCCAGATTCGATGTAAGAAACGCCACACTGACACGAGACAGCAATTTTAAAACCTAATCCTGCCGGACTCGTTTCTTGGAATTTTACATTCGTTTTGCAATTCTTGCAAAGTACTATGTTGCTAATTGCAGTAAAGACGGAGAAAAATTCAATGATACGATAGCCGTGAGTATTATCAATAATAATCTCATCGTCATCGTTACGCGCCAATTTTTCAGCTGTAGCACTTGTATTCACCGTTGTCTGTTCCAGTGTGTGCCGATTCCCATGGAAAGTTCTCTTCCTACTCGAAGATCTGCGCACTGGGTCCTCTTTCGTGCCTTTTTGATTGTCGTAAGGACTTTTCTCACTTATTTTCACTTTACTTAGCTGCGATGCGCTCTAGACCTCTGCTCAAACTGAATTGAAGCGGACGTTTCGTGCGCGCCGGCGTTCGTATAATTTCTCTCCCTGCGTCTTCTTGTAACGGTTTCGAACGAATGTATAACTTAAATTACTTGTTTGGGAAACCATCCAGGTAGTTGCCTGGCCCGCTGTACAATGGGGACTCGATTTATGATGCCCTTGGAGCACAACAATGAGCATAGCTGCTCGGCGCTCCGCCCCGTCGCTGCGGGCCGACGGTCAGCTCCGACTAAATCTCCTCCCATTTCAAAAATATTAGAAAGGTTGGGTATCCATCAGTCCCAGTCAAAGATTACTCTTTGAAAATGCTGGGTGGCTCGATGATGAGGAGTCACGGCAATTGACCAATGATGCTGGCTTCTTTGATGCATCGGTGCCATTGAGTATGATTTTAGGCTTTGCCGAAGACTATCGCAAAATTGTAGTCAACGCGAAGCACGAGCTCATTCTCACAAGATTAAGGAACGATATGAATTCTGTAAAACAGACGCAGATTCGGGCGAATAAACAAACAGGCTACGAGGCTTTTAAAATTGAACTCACCAAAGTTGAATGGTTAATGCCTTACGTGATGCTATCAGACAAGCATAAAATTCGACTGCTTAGTTACATTGAGAAGGGTATACATATTGCTATGAGCTTTCGTAGCTGGGAATTGTACGAGTATCTGTTATTGCCCACCATATTGACTCACGTTTGGACTGTCAAGACAGCTAATTAGCTGGAGAAACCTCGCTTCGTTATTCTGGGCTTTCAGACTAATCGCAAAGGGCAATGAGCTGCAAATACTAGCCACTTTGATCACTGCAACATTAGCAATGTCAAACTCTTTCTCAATTCACAGTACTATCTCTATGGAAACCTCGTCGCGTACCGATACAGGGTTGAAATCTTTTCAATCTTAAGGTGCGCGCCTATGGAATACGATCCCTCGACGTATTAAGCATTTGCCCTCACTATGCAGATTTAAAGCGACAATTCGCGACTATTTGCCATGTAAGTCCAGGGACATGGACCATGTATATCTAATGTAGAATGACGTTAATCATACGAATGTTGACTATAATAGAAATTGAAGTTTGATAGTCACAAAAAAATGTATTATTCGTAATGATAAGAATATGTGATAAGTGTAATGACGTGATTGATGTACGACAGATATAATATTGTGCAATATATGTAAGTTAATGACGAGCAATGTCGAGCTGTGATATGATTGACTATACTAATGATCTCTGTAAATATGTATTATTATTGAATGTAGTTTTATTGTTTTTGTCTTGCACAGAATAAAACATCTAATCTAATCTAATCTCAACCTCGATATCAATAGTAATCAGTATGCCATGTTATATGAGATGTATACCAATTTTCAAAATGCTTACTATGGCAAAGACGCAGAACCTATGCTGAAAAAGAGTGATTATGTGACATACGCCCCTCTCATTGTGATCGATTGCTCTAAGCAAAACGAGGCATTGAAACAGGCTCCAGTAGACATTCGGCTCGAATTTGAAGCTAGAGATAATTTTCCAGCAGGAACATCAGCCTACTGCTTGATCCTACACGATCGTATTGTTGAGTATAATCCAATAAGTGGAGATGTAAAAAAGCTTGTCTGAGTGGTGGGGATTTGAGTATAAAATAGTTTGCAGCGCAGAGCAGTCAGTTAGTCACAATGGAGTAGTGGTGGATGTTCAAGGCTTCAAGCAGCCTGTGAATGATTTTGTTGTGAAGGAACTCGCCATAGTTCCGCTCAACTCGAATCTCAAGCCATTGGTCTTTTTGTTTAAGCCACCCACATCATGATGTAGACTTTCAGCTAAATATAAGAGTGAAAATCTATGGCTGGAGCGCAAGTATCACGGCTTGTCATGGAGTTCCGGGGAGCTATCCTATGAGGAACTTGAAAACGTGCTTCACAGTACCTTGCATGATGCAAGCGTAATATATGTTAAAGGTCTGGAGAAGAAGTGTTGGCTCGAAAAATTCAACTTCCAAGTATGTGATATGGGAGATATGCGCTGCCCTTCACTGCATAGACTTAAACTGAAACATTGGAAAAGCTATGTCCTCACCACAGATTCGCCTACAAGGTCAACTGCACACATCTGAATGTGTTACTGTTGAAAAAATTTTATCATGACAATACACCATCGCTAGATCGATCACTCAAGATATACTTTCGCACGGAACATCTATCATTCATGAGCTCCACAGACATTGCTCAACTGCCCAAGAGTTTTATCACGACCTTTGGGGTAAACAGTATTGAGCACGCATAGGATAAGCTGCCTGAATATTTGAAACATGATGCAGAAATCTTAGGATGTCTGCGATGTCGGGAGCATCATTCTATTGAGAACGGAGTACCACCCTTTAAGAAGACACTGCGTTAAATGTATACTAAATGCTGAGACTTAAAATATTTATTAATTGTTTTATAAATTATAATTATTGTTCACCTTGTGAAATCGCCACTTTCTTTTACATTATATTATTAAATAAGACAGTATAATATTTTAAATCAAATTGTATGAAACTGTCTCAGTATGGAAAACTAATATAATTCTATAGTTAAGCAGCGTGTTCGTTTCCAAGAAAACCCCACTGTGCATTTGATGTGTACATGGACTTTTGCATATCAGAATGCACGTTGTGGTTTATGGGAACAAATGGTACGCGATAGACAGCGATTAAGAATTAAAAAAATTGGTAGAATTATTACTCCTATACTTGTAAAAAGACTTGAATTATTGAATAAAAGGAAAATAAATATTTAAATTTATAGTTTATCAATTTATACAACCCACTATTCCTCACATCCCTTATATCTACCATATATAATAAAATATTTATTTAAAGCTTTATATTTACTTTAATAGTTTAATCTAATAAAATATCTTGTTTATTTAATTATACTATATATAGATACACACGCAAGATATCAAATACGCTGATTTCGAAGCTGCGGCTGCTCGCTCATATATACATATAGTACATATATAGTTCACACTACTTGATTACGCATTATAGCGTAAACTACAAGACCTAGATTTAAATGAGCAAAAGTTAACGTCCACTCTAGGGGTTGATCTATCACAAAGGGACATTCAGTTTTTAAAATTTTGAAAATTATAAATTATTTTATTTTTACTATTAGCTAAAAAATTCGAGGAAATTCTTTGTTTTATTCCATTATACTGAATATTTGTATTGAGTATATGCCATAAATATAAATATAAATATCTAAAGTAAGTCTTAATCAGTAAAGTAGATTTTTTTAATATGCGCTCTCTATTTCCCGATATCACAGCGAGCGTTAGCCTGCTGAAACACAATAGCATTCGTATATAGCGGTCGAGCTCATCCACAGATCCATCGAAGGTCGATCATCGTCGACGTTGAGAAGCTTCCAGAGAGTTCCAGGCACGCACACACACGCACACACGCACACACGTACACACGTACACACGTACACATGTCTAAATGTACGTCTTACAGTTTGATATTCCTTCGAATATTCGACTGCATTCATGAAAGCATTCGTATTGCGAGATGTTTTCTCCATCTGTTTAAATTGCGCCGAATGCAACTTGACACCCCCGAACGATTGTCGGCGCAAGAGCATGATGTCATTCGTCCGCGCGAAACTTCGTTGAGCATCGGCGCGGGTACGCCTGACTTAGTATATATATATAGTGGTCGGTATTTGGCGCAATACCATGCAAAGTTTGTAGTATATTCGATAATATATTGTAGCATGACGTTATCGTGCCTAAGTGAGATAGGGGGTGGGGCTTATTCTCACCTGCTCGACTCAACTAATGACAACGATTCTCACCTGCACAGTAGAGTCGAAAAGTCGAGTGGCGGGGGACCTAGAACTGTCATTGTATACCTACTATACCACTTTAACATTAAAACAGTTATGTGGACACTTTAATAACATTGTTGATAAAGTAACCAATTTATAACAGTTTAGAACTTCTTCAATTATAATTCAGAAAGTGATTTAATGAAAAAAAAAAAACCCATGAGGTATTTGAGTTTAAGATTCAAATAACAAGTCCCAGTGACTGGTAACATTATCTGCACCCACCTTGTGTATCGCAGAAGTGAGCTCAAAGCAATATTTTTTACGTCATCCTTAGAAAATAATCATTGAAATGCAAATATTAAATGCTCGATAGCTATGTGTAAATAAAACAAATTTTATTTTCGCAATTGGACAGCAGCTGGGCTGATTACTACATTTAAATGATTCTTTTTTAAGGATCGCGTGAAAATAATGTGTTGAGCTTGCTTCCGTGCTAACTAAACAAATATAATAGCATCTATAATTTTTGAGTTTACTTGAAATTAGATACTTTTAAAATATGAAAAATATACAATTTTTTATGATAATATTTTCAAAATAAAACTACATCAAAATTAAAAAGTTTGTACATTAGGTTATCATAAAATTTAAAAGTAATTAAACAGTATAATCAATATTTAAAAGTAAATATTTGCAATAATGAACAGAACAATCAATCAATAAATCAAGAACAGTAATCGATTGATATCTATAAGTACTTCGCTGTAGCAGTTCGAGTCGACGCGAGTAACAGCGCATTGATCTATCCCGCTCTAGCGGGATTATAAAATTTGTTCGCTAAAAATGCTAATCGCGGCGGCCGCCGCGGCAAAGAAAACAATCGCGCCGGAGCGACTTGACAGATGAGAGAGGAAAGAGACTGCAAGGTGCTCGGGGCAACGCGGCCGTGGCAGAATGTAAATTTAAATTCACTTCCGCCATTCATCTATCAGGCGCCGAGAAGGTACAGAGGCAGAGGCAAAGGCAGAAGCGGCGGCAACACCAGCACCACGAGCTGCAGGATGGATGCTGTGTGCGTGTGTGTGTGTATGTGTGTGTGACGGTATATCCCTCGCGTCGAGAGCACAAAGTACTAATTCATCACGCCCAAGAACAGCCTACCAGCAATGGTAGGTCAATGCCTTGATTTCCGCCAAGATGCTGCGCCACGATATTGTTCGATCAAGAGCGTTGAAAGGGGGACGTTCTCCGAACCCATTCTATCTTTCTCGCGCCTGCGCCCGCGCCGCGGCATAGCTTTATTATAAGCTTTACTTTTCAGCCTGAAAGACAGTGAGAGATGCATTAATATGTGCGCAATATATAAAAGTTTCATTTTCTGTGCTGCTCTTTTCACTTTCTTTACGATTGCGAATTTATACTTTTCATAAACATCTAGCGAGTAATATATATAAGAAATTCCACGTCAACTAATGAAAAATAATTGCTTGACTGAAACTTTGTGTTTTGGTAGGTTATTGTTATAAAATTATGCATATAAATTTTCAGACCTCAAGACCCAATATGTACAGAATTATGGGCCCATGCAAAGTAGCCCTCAAAATAACCTTTTTCTCATCTTTAGCAAAAAAGAAATTTTAATGATTTCTTCGCTCAAGTAGGATACATTTTTGAAAAGAAAGTGTACAAAACCCCTGCCAATTCAATGGCACGTAGCTTCCTCAAAATAAATAAATTGTTCCAATATGAATCTCTTCGTACAACAATAATTATTTTTGGGCTAATAATTAAAAAGAAATATAGCAATCTAAAATTAATGTATTAGAATAATCATTGATTGTAGTCAAGAGATAATTAATAGCTCAGAAAAGGTGTGCTTTTTTATTACTGATTATTTGTCAAAAGATAAATTACAAATAATATATGTTTATGATACGGGATACGGGATACGGGATATGTTTATGATCATAAATTGCATTATTGATTTCAACATATCATAAAATAAAAACCTAGTAGATTATTTCCACATGAAAGTTGTTTTAACATAAATATCGTATTTTACCTATCATGTACCTTTTTTGTGCTTTTTTATTGAAAAGTTATCAATATATTTCGACGGTGCAGTAGGAAGTGTACGGAGCTTGGACAGTAGAAAGTGAAATTTTGTGAGCGGTGCGCGAAGTTTCAATTCTCCTTGCTATATACATAAAAAGTTACTACAAAATTTTGATATGATACATGACACGCACGCGCACACGCACACACACCCATCTATCCGTATGTACGCTTGCACCGCCAGTATGGCAGAGTGGCAGAACCACACCTCGGGCGATCGGTGAAGTTAAGCAGCGTTAGACGCGACCAGAGAACTTGGATGGGTGACCGCCAGGGAACCCCGTGACTAATGCAACTTTATCCAATCGCTTAGGTGATGTTTCACACTCAACAAAGTGAACGGGACGCATGGAATGATCGAATTCGGTGTTTGACCTATGAAATGTGCAGACATCTAATTCGAAAATACTAAATACACCGACCATCCCAGAACGAGTTTCATCCTGATACAAGCTTTCCCCACTCCACAGGCATAATTCTGTACGAATGCGGGATGTGATTAGGTAGGATAATATAAAGGTATGGAAAAAAATAACTATCGGACACTTACTATGCCAAAAGGCTGCAGAACATACAAAAATAATTTACCTTAACGATTTCAGAAAATCGTACAATAGAAAAATCGTTATAAAAAAAACGAGTCGATGAATCTTTAAATTTATTTTTAATTTCGATTCTTCAGTAAAAGACGAAAAACATAAGTCCCATTTGGTAAGAAATGCCCGTGACATTCTCGAATTATAATGGTGGTTATGCTCTGGGCAAAGAACTAGTTCAAGAGATAGTAAAAAGCTAACTTTTAGAAAAGTTTAAAATCAAATGCTGCCTGATTTTTTTACAAAAAGTTTTTTTCTCTTCAAAAGAAGAAGATGAAGCTTCAAAAAATTTACTGAATATTCTTCTTTATTTTCCTAATCTAAATTTTTTTTTAAATTTTCCTTCTTATATTTCACAGATATAACCGTTTGGAAGAAAATGACGCTTTCGTGTATAACAAAACAGGGGAAATAGATTATTCATAATTTCGGGTCGGAAAAGATAGGTAATTTTATGCTCTATCAAATACATTATTACTCAATCGATGATATTATTTCTAAAGTATCAAAAAAAAAACGCGACAAACGCGAAAAATTAAAAAATCGACAAACCGCTAAAAACAAAAACACTTCGAACAAAAAAATTATTTTTTAGTCCCGTCCTTAAAAAACAAAAAAATTACTTTTTACAAAAATAGTGTATTTTGATTTCTAATGTTTCAAAACATGTTTCTAACCTGTTTTTAGCAAAACTTTTTTTTACCATCACAAAGCTTCCTGTATAAGGAAGCAAAAATATTTATGTCCAAAACTATTTACGTAGAATATCCTTAAATTTTTTCAGATCTCAATTCTAACATTTCGATTTGGCTCATATTACAACATTGATCTATTTATACTATTTTGAGGAAGTTTCGCAACATCAATTTTTTTTCGAGTCTTAAATCTTTTCTTAAAACGAAACATTGACTCTGGTAGAATATTGAAGCGAAACATAGTAATTAAAAATATATTAATAATAAATTACTTTTGCATCGAGTTTCTGTATGATTTTATAACGTTTTAAATAAAAATATCGGGGGCCATAGCCAAATACCCCTTTTTACTGTAATTTGTTGTAACTAGTATGATTTTTAAAATTTTAGATTCCAAATAAATCAAATCTATAAATTTCTTTATCATGTGTCTTTTGATATATTATATATTAAGTTTAGAAAAGTTTTGGACTTTTCTATATCTTCAGGAATTCTAGGTTAGAAACTTTTTCAAGATAGTGTTTTCTTAAGCCATTGTGTTTCTAGGATAATTTCTTAAGAAATTTTCAGTTTAACTGAATCGTTTTTTATTTACATTTTTTATAAAAAAACAAGGAAAACAGTTTTTTGAAAATTGTTATTGAAATCTGTAGAGAATAGATTTTTGTGTGCTCAACATCCTTACATATTTGCAAATTTAGTGATTCAAATTAAAACAAATAATCAGTCTTAAATTGTTGGAATGATTGAAATTCATAATGACAGTGATATATTACAGACATAACTGTAGAGAAATATAACTCGAGTAATAAACTTCTTATACATACATTATAGCTATAGTTCAAGAAATTATCCGTTAATATTCAGTACATGGATGAGAAACAAGATACTTGGTAGATCTCCTAGGTAAAACGTAGTTCCCTGCACTACCTTTGGAATGCATTCTCCCCAGCGGATTCAACTTCAAGGTGGTGCTTCTTGCTCAGTACTACGTGATAAATTCGTTTTTATCGATAGCTGATAAGAAAAGAAATTCATAATGCTGGGTAAAGAAATTTTTATTCGTTACGCATGGTAGCTAAAACGTCAGAATATTTATTGATAAATTATATATAAAAAATTGTTTTGGACAATAAAATACAAACAAATCTATTATTGCATTTAACACAGAATATTGAATGTTTAAAATTTGTGAGAGTACCATATTTTCACATTATTAAAATGATAATGCTTGAAAAAAATGCTCATCAATCGAATATATTATGGAACCGAAAGGAACAAAATAGTTTCGGACAGGTCCCTGCTTATAATATTATATATTACATTATTTATTTGTATTGAATTATCAAATATAACGGTTGAAAAATATCATAAAATTGCATAACAAGAGTGAATGATAATTTTTAAATTACTTATCTTAACATTACATATTTAAACTATAATAATACTAATAATAAGTTACTATCGTTGTAGATGTAGATCTATCTAGTATGCCATGAGAATAATCGAGGGTCTTGATAACACTATATAGTTTTCTACCAGGGTACTGTTTATGATTAAGGTGGTCCTATAGTAAATTTTCATACATTTTTAGACAGTATATCCATATGTAGGAAAAACTAGCAATTTTCAATGAAAATTGATGTTTTTTTCAAAACTGTCCTTGCACATGGAAATGTAAGTATAGCATTTGAAAAAATGATGTAATATCTAATACCTGTACCACACAGATCTGTGAACTCCAAATTTATAAAAACACAATTCTAACGAAAAATAAAATTATATTGAACTTTCATTGTAAAAATAATCTAAAAGAAACACATTTTT
Source organism: Gastracanthus pulcherrimus (assembly GCA_949152435.1). Lineage (NCBI taxonomy): Eukaryota > Metazoa > Arthropoda > Insecta > Hymenoptera > Pteromalidae > Gastracanthus > Gastracanthus pulcherrimus. The sequence continues at coordinate 52,906,411 of OX424574.1, forward strand.
AACTCTATTCATGATGGACAACACTTTCTTAATAATTTTTTTTTTAAAATCAGTGTTCATGGTTGTAGTGCGATGAAGTTGAATAAGATATCCTTAAAGTTTCAGATTGATTCATTATACTCCTATGCGCATAAGACTTCCTGAACATTGAAAAACCATAAATGGACAAAAACCGTACTTTTGTAAAAAAATTAAATAATTCTCGGATGATTTTAAAACAATTTTTCTATCGCAGAATATCGATAAAATTTTTTTTTTAATAATTTCTATGATTTCTGAAGTTTGTCTGCATGGTATAGAGTAAATTTGGGGGTACGGGTTAGGATTCAGTTAATGTAGGAACACTCTGAATTGTGTGCAATAAAGGTGGGAAGAAAAATACGCATAAATAACTATTAAGCTCATTAAAATTATTTTTATGGCCAATATTGCCAATACAAAATCATTTTCTGTTCTAAAAATGTACAAAGTATCAGAAAATGAAATAAAAAAAATCAAGTTTTTCGTCACATTTTATTATACGACCACCTTAATAACAGTGTTTTGAAATATCATTTAAATACTGTTAAAAAAACTTAAATCTATTGTTTTATACAGATTTATTATGCTAGTTGAATTGAAGAATCAAGAAGAACTGTTTTAGTTAATTATGAACAAAAGATGCACGTACAGCAATAAATAATATCTCCAATGTATTTAATTTATTCAGAAATAACGTTCTACAATAATTTCATATTTGTATTCTAATTTTCGGGGAAGAGTACACACGGGAAAATGGCTTGCGTACCTGAAGCATATACAGCAAGATAATGACAGGCGGACTCGTAAATGCCAAAGGTAAATCAGAGAGGCGATTGCGGATTCGCGAAAATTTTAATTCTAGCGGGGGCATAAAATTAGCATAAAATTACTGGAATTCGGAGACAACGTGCTAGCGCCTACTATTAAAATAGGCGTTAGCCCGCAGCCAGCTTGATTGTAAAATAAACACGAAAACCTCGCCGTTGTACGAGATGACCGAAAATCGCTAATATGTGAATCAGACTACGGGCTACTGTTTGTTATCGATTCGCCAATGTACTCGTTACTTCGATTGCGCTACCTCCGTGTATCTCACTTTAATTACCACACATAAATCACGTAGTAAATATTGATTTTAGATTAAATTATTAAAATATACAGTAAAAAGAACGTACACTACAAAAAGAAATTCTGATTTTCAGATCTAATTCAATCAGCTATTCGCAAACAACACATTTAAGATTTGTTTGTTCTTAAAGTCAGATGTAAATTAATTTATGTCGATCAACTTTCTTAATGTTTATTAATATTATCAATGATAACAACGTATTTTATTGTTAAGTATTAAATATTAAGTATGAAAAATAGTAATATTATCACAGTTACTCTAGTAGTTTAATCTAGTCACAACTTTAAACATAAATTAAAACTTAGAGTACATATTTTGTGCACTAATTTTTCGGAAAATATATGGGACTCAGGTTTTCTATTTGCACACTTCCTTTTAACCCTCCTGCGCAGAAGTTTATTTTCGTGTATATGGACTAGATCGAATGTAAGTCTGCAACAATATTTTCTGCAAATTCGTAACATTTTCTAAATAATAGCTATACTATTTAGCTTCAATTTGAGAGATTGTAGATGTCCCAACAAAGTAAAGATTTAAATTTGTGATACAAGATGTATACAAAAATGACGTGCGGTTTGGGCGAGTATACTCGGCTCTCTGCGCTTTTTATGTTTAGATGCGCATATTAATTGCAGACGGTGTCTAAGTGGTTCTAATGGCCGGTTACGAGGTATAGGAGATGCGCTCTGCAGTTTTTGGTGTCTAGATGTGAATACTTTTTGCAGATAGTGTCTAGGTGATTATAGTGGCTGATGATGAGGTCTAGATTGTGCGCTCCATTGTTTTTGGTTTTCTGATGAACACACTTATCGAAGATGGTATATAGATGACCAGGATGGCCGATGAAGAGGTCTAAATGTCACATAATCTAATAGATGTACTTATTACATATTTTCATGTTTCTTTTATCCAATGGCATGTTCATTTTGTTACAAAAAACTATAATCAAAGAAACATAATCTTTTATATTACCTAAAGTAAAGCTTTGACCCCGCCTATTCTTATGTAGATCGATTCAGTAATTCATAATATTTTAAAATCGTATATCAAAATATGAATTGTATTAAAACACTTTAAGACTAACAAGGAGAGTATCTCACCTGTGGGAAACGATTCTCGATGAGGTTTTGGGAGATACTTTGTAGTACCCAAAAATGAAGCCTTGCAGCCGTAGTTTATTCCAATGGACCCTGGACCTTGAGATATGAGCTATTTTACTCCGAATATGCGTTATTTTAATGAAAAGTAGTACCTCTACTTCATATTACTACTAGGAGAGACCGGGGCAAAGTAAGCCTGACAAAGTTTTTTGATCAAAATAAAGAACATGTATGAATTGAAGACATTGCAATTAGTTTCAAACTATTCTTTGGACTTTCATTAATGATTCCTAAAAGGTTTAACCTTTGAAATTAAATATAACTACTTTTAATTTTGAATATAATAATAAACTCATTTGGGCTCACTTTGTCCCTTATGCGGGGTAAAGTGAGCTTTTAGTTATTAAGTAGTAAAAATAATATATAATTAATTTTCTTTTAAATATATGTTTAAAAAGAATGTTTTTAACACATTTTTACATGCTAAACACATTTATAAAACAAAATCAACGAAAATTTGATAGATATTCAAAAATACGGTTTTTATTGCAGTCTAACTAATTAATTCGTGAAATTAGGAAAGTCGAAATGATAACATAATTAAAACTTACTTTATTAACAGAAAACAATTTATTTTCATTTAATTGCATGCTTTAATATATTATATCGTGCAAGGCTCACTTTGCCCCGAGTACGTATCATATACGGAATAGCATGCTATTAAGGAATGATTCGAATAATTTTCAAATTTCAGGTACTGTTTTTCTCCTTAAATGTTCTACAATTCAGTACATGTCTAGGCAAAATTGAGTATGAACAATATTTATAGATATTACTAAATGTTTAAGAAACACCAAAATCATCTCAAGTACCTCGAAAGTGTTATTATTTTTTAATTTTAAAACGAAGAAAACAATTGCAAGTACACTTTATCATATAGTTGCAGAGTTTTAAAATACATATTCTCAAATTTTTCTGAATACTAAAGTTCAAAGCAGTGAGAGAAAATCAAAAAGCTCTCTTTACCCCAAGGCTCGATTTACCCCGGTCTCCCCCTATGTACGTTTTGATGCTGGAAATTGTTTAAAAATGCAAATAAAAGTAGTCAAAAAGAGCTTTATTTTAAGCTTTGTTACGTACAAATAATTGAATCCAGTCCAAAGTTATTATCAATTGAAAATGGTGACTGAAAATGCATGAATATTTGAAAAAATTTATCTTTTATAAATTCGTTGATTTTCATGCATTTTCAGTCACCATTTTTAATTGTTAATAACTTTCGACTGGATTCGTTGTTTTGTACATAACAAAGCTTAAAATAAAGCTCTTTTAGACTATTGTTATTTACATTTTTAAACATTTTCCAGCATCAAAACTTACATAGTAGTAATATGAAGTAGAGGTACCATTTTTCATTAAAATAACGCATATTCGGAGTAAAATAGCTCATATCTCAAGAACCAGGGCCCATTGGAATAAGCTACGGCTACAATGCTTCATTTTTGGGTACTACAAAGTATCTCCCAAAACCTCATCGAGAATCGTTTCCCACAGGTGAGACACTCTCCTTGTAAGTTATAGATTTTCGAGGTTTTTTGAGGAATTATTTTTTCCCATGCCGTGTTATATGCTTAATCTTTCAAATATCATTGATACAAAGTTATGATATTTATATATTCTATAATGCTACGTTACCGTTATAAATTTGTTCTATTTACTTTATAATGATAATTTCTTAGCAGCTTGCATTGTATGCATGATTTAAAATTAATTATTACTAAGCTTAAATTAACACAGAAAACTTAATTTTTGCACATACACTCAATAAACGAGACATCAAATTTATGTAACTACAAATCTAAAATAAAAATATTTCATTTCTCTAATTACAAAAGAAATATCCATAACAAAATTAGTTATTCGGTTATGTAGAGCGAGCTAAACTATTATTTCATCTGCAAGAAGTCATTCAAATTTTCATATTCAAATTTATTGATTCAACTGCGTCTAAAACAAAACATTAAATAGTTAATAGTAGAAGGATAAAGCATATAACGGCCGAGGAAAAATTAATTTCTCAAATAACCTAAAAAATTTACGAGCTAGGTTATTCAAAGTTATTTTAAACATAGTTTATATTAAATAAAAATGTTTCATTTCATATTTTAATATGCGCGTTTAAAATAGTATGAATTCAATAGATGTTTAAGGGGATGTCGGAGCTAAAATCGTGTATTTTCTTTTAGTGATTACTTTTAAAATATAGAATGCAGGGAAACCTTAAGAGCAGAGCACCGTAGTGCTTTTTATAATAAAGCTTTTGCATGCAGGATAAAGTTGATCTGATGAGTTATTTTTCTGATTAATTGAAAATACAATAGGGTGTTTACGCATTGAAACCTAACCTCAAAATTGTAATCATACCAAACTTTTGCTAATAACTTCTTTTAATGTAATTTTACAGTAAGATTTAGAGCTGAGCACCGTAGTGCTTACTATAATGAACCGATCTGTACAAGATAAAGTCGGTCGGACTTGTAGTTTTTACAAACAATTGGAAATACAAAATAGGTCGGACAGCAAAAGGGGGGGGGGGCTCCGATATCCCCTTAAAGCCTATACACTACTTTTTTTATTACAGGTTATAAAAAACAGTAACTCTATAGGTATGAATATAATATAGAAGTTCCTCACCCTATTGAAACACGCATAATAATAGAATTTTACGTTAAATTAATAAAAATATTATAACAGTCTAACTTAATTATCCCCAAAAGAAAGGAAATTCTTTTTTCAAGAATCTAAAAAAAATCATACACCCTCGTGCAGTCAGGAATCACATAAAAATGCTAAAGTAAAGAAAAAACAATGTTTACTTACGTTTAGAACGTTAAACGTGTAAGAAAGCTCTAAAATCTAAGTTTAAAAAGTTTTATAAATGGTTAAATTTAATTACTGTTCTTTGTAAAAAATACTGCTCATAGCTTTTCACATCAAATAATTATTTCGAGCACAACAGTTACTTGTGATATCCGGTTCCCTAAAATATAAATCCAATTATCGGAGTATTGTTAAATTTAACCTTTAACACAACCCTACGACCTCTAAATATTAATTTAAAAATCTGAAAAAATTTGAGGATGATTTGTAGAACATTATCTACATGAAACGTCGTAAGCTTTTGCAAAAAGTTAATGTTTTGGAAAAAGTGATCCACCCTAATATACAGCTTGAAATATTTTTAGCGTAGTCAGTATAACTCGATCCATGTCATATGCAAGAGGTAACACGGACTGAGCAGTGTGGATAAGCAATTATGATAAAAGCACGATTTGATGATTCGAATCGCAGTGATTAAATACGGTGCTGTTCTACTTATACTTCTTCCTGATTAATCGCCAAGCCAAGGAGTGGAACACAGTGTTTAGTGCACCGTTATACCTTAATGCTCCGCTGCTTGCTACTCTCTAAACTTTGCAACGTTATACGTTAAATTTGCATAACCGCATTCTAATACCTAATAGAGTCGCCACAACTGCCGAGATTCTGCGCATAAGTACGTTAATACTCCATTGTAGATTATAAAATAAACAGCATTTTATAAATTACGAAAATAAACAGCGTCACAAAACTACGTTAACTAATTAATTTTTAAGAACAATAAATATGATTATTTGATTTTACGAAGATAACGGAAAAAAATGATTCATGTAATTGTACTTGCAACATGAAGATTACATGAAGGAAGAGGGAGGAGTGGCAACAAAGTCGGATAATTCCAGTTTCAGTGAAAATTTATTTTATGTGTTTTCTCATCACATCACATTGTTGTCTTTACATTTATGAGGTTTAAACTCAAAATTCAGCTATTAACAAAGCATCTACCATACGTAATCCCATTTGAACTAATAGAAACCGATTGCTAATTGGTACTTTGCATGATTTTTAAAAATACATCAATGCCTTAGAAAATGGTTCATTATCAACAATAAAGTATTTTTCAGAATATTTCAGACTCGAATTTATTGAAAGAAATCATTATTTATATATGCGATTTTGAATTTCGCGCGAATTATTTCGTAACGATTCGTATTAGCTAGTCGATTTGTAACGCCACAATGGTATAATTTTGGCAATTTAGTGGGGGAAAATGATTAAACGCTCAAATATTTTATGGAAAATATTTATAAACAAAATAATGTGGCACGTATCCTTTATAATTTTTAACCTGGAATCCAATGGTGATATTATATTTTGGGCCCGATATATTTCTAAGGCCCATAGAAAGCCCAACTTCACTTTTCAAATGATAAGATATTTTTATTATTACATTTTTGAATTCCTCGGTTCAAAATACATACAAATACATATTTAGTTTATATAAGTCCTATGCCTGTTTTCAGATACAGGAAAACCTTATTTAGATAGAACCGAAACTAATAAGGTTAAATGTTAATGATCAATATAAATAATCAATAAAGTAAATATGTATCCGTATGTATTTTGAGACGAGGAATTTCAATACGTAATAAAAAAGATACGTTCTCATTTGAAAAAATGAAGTTGGGCCTTAAATGGGCCTCCAAATATATCGGCCTCAAAAACTAATATCACCATTGAATTCCTGGACGAAAATTATAAAGGATATATATATATATATATATATATATATATATATATATATATATATATATATATATATATATATATATATATATACCAGATTATTTTGTTTGTAAATATTTTCTATGAGATATTTATGCGTTTAATCACTTACCCGTACTAAATTTCCAAAATTATGCCACCCTGACGCCACAACTGGCCAATAAAAATCGTTCCGAAATAATTCGCGCGAAATTCGAAACCGGATACATAAATAATGATTTTTTTCAATAAATTCAAGTCTGAAATATTCTGAAAAATACTTTACTGTGATAATGAACCATTTTCTAAGTAATTTATGCACTTATGAAAATCATGCAAAATCCCAATACATTGGTACTTAGCTTCCTCAAATTTATTTAATTGTTTAATATGAAATTATTTGTTCTAATATAATAATGTAAATCGCTGCTACTATTTTAATAATCTCATAACATATATGATAGAATCTACAGAATTTTTACGAAATTGCACATAAAAGCTATGAGTTTAACTTCGTATTAAAGTGCGCCACTTCCAGATTAAATGTTATTAAGCTCTAAGAACTGTAATTCACAGCGCCCTTCGTTTTAAAAATTGCTTTTTTTATCGATCACACTTCAAAGCTGTACATAGGGTAAACTGCCCAACAGATAGACGCTTAAGAATTTTCTCACTTTATACATCAGATTTTCGTAGGATAATATCGTATCTTTAAAATAATTTGACACTTATCGAATGTAAGAAACTTCTATTTATCAGTAAAAAAACATTAAAAGTGTTAGAAGTTTTTGTTTAATTAAAAATTATAAAAATAGTGAGAAGAGTACATATATCCCAGTAGATAGACGATAGTCGATGTCCATTTACTTTGTTAGTCTATCTACTGGGTTTTTAGGTTATACATTGCGAAGATCCAATAGATAGATGATATTTTTGAAGATACTTTATTGCATATAAAAAACATATTTCGTTCATAAATATCATATTTAATCTAATCGTAACAAGCTTTTATGCAATTAGAATTTGAAAATTGGCTTTAAAAATCATTAGTTTCGTAGATATAATAATATTTATAAACCGTCTATCTACTGGGCAGACTACCCTAAAACCCATTGCTCTTTTCCAAATTTCACTTTCTTTAACGTATTTCACCTTGCTTACCCTGGTAGAAATTTATCCCGTTCCCTTTGTAACGATCGTCCCTTCTAGTTTCCCGCATTATTGTCCCAGATAGTACTAGATAAGAGAAATTTTTATAGCAACACCCACTTAATAGTACATTATGTAAAACGGTCAAAAAGTCGAATATTTTTCCCGCGGGTGGTAAAAATCGACTTTTTTCTCGAGTTACGTATAATACTTTATACCCATCTCAACTGTGGCTACTTTTTGACTTGGAAAGCGGGACTAATGGACTGTTAAAAGACAATCGAAAATCAGGATTATTGGTAGAACTTGATGAAATAAAGGAATTTGGACTAGTTTCTAGTGAAGTAATTTTTTTCCGCTAATCATTTTTGCGGGCAAAAAGTGTAATTTTGGTCTCGCTTTTGAGGGAAAAAATGGCCCTTTTCGTTTAGATGGGCATAAAGGTTATTTTTAAGAATCTGAAGAATTTTACTAAGTAATGTTTTGATTTATAAGTATTTACATGTTTTTGTTCTCCTTATATCAATAAAACTGAAGAATAATTATTACATGTTTTTGTTCTCCTTATATCAATTTAAGTCTTTTGCGGCCGCAGATTGAATTTGCGCGTCAAAATTTGTATTCGTAGAAGTCGCCCCCACTTCACCTTTCACCTTATAGTCCCAGCAATTAAAACTCTGCTGGTGGTCCCGGTGATAGGGATGGCGCAGGCGACTTTCTCCCACTTTCTTTCATTAGCGAGAGCGTGGACTACGCAACAAAACTGCTTATGCCGCGCGAACTCGCTCTCTTCCGGATGGATCGCTCGCTCATTCAGTTTGGTGTGCGTGTCGCAGGACCTGTTCCGCGACCGCGTGCTTCACTTATACTTTTGTATTCTCAACACATGCATATACTACGCAATTAGCTTCAATTAATAGTAAACAGTTTATTGTAAATAGTTTGAGACTGAGCTTACAAATAAAACCTCTTTATTGTTAATAGTTAAATAAAAATCTCGTCTCATTTACTCTCCGCTCACTCCAATGGTCATTCTCACGCGCAATTCTTCGGCAAAGTTAAAGCCTTGCTGCACTTCCGTCGACGCTAGGACCACGCCTAAATTACTGTTGCTGATTTTATTTACTGCTAGGCCGGCTATTGCGCGAACAAAGTCAATATTAATAACCTCCAAAGTGTGAGGTTATCAAGTTTTAAATGTAATGAGATATCTGATTTATAAAATAAATAACATACGTTACAAGTATATGTTAAACTGTTGAACAATTAAAAGTAGAAAAAACACGCTATGAGTGAACCGATTTTAGAGTGAGATTTCACTCTAATAAAGTGATATTTATTCGCTCTAATTTTCACTCTAGTAGTTAGAGTGAAATGAAAACGCTAACTAATATTGTTTTATTTATCGCAAATTAGAACCTCATTAATTAAAATTAATTTAGAAAGACACGCGAATAAGTAGTTGCATGGTACATATGGTGCTAACAGTCGCATCGTTCGCGTCGATCCCGAGCATTCGCACGTATTCTCTAATGTGAGTTGTGAGTCGAAAAAATAACGGATGATTAATCTTCAATCTTTTGACGATAAATAGAGAGTATCAATCTTAATGCTGTCAACCAACCTCTAAATATCATAAAAACACTTCTTTTTCAAATTTCGTACTTACAATATAAATTTTTTGTATTTTCTATGTAATAATGATTGTATTTTTATTATATAATATATTACTAGCTAAGTACCCATTGTCATAGTGTCAACCTAACCTCAAAATATTACCAAACAATGTCTTTTTTCAAATTTCGCGGTCAAAATATATATTTTTAGTATTTTCTGTGGTATAAATATTGTTTTTAAATTAATGAATGTTACTAGATAAGAACCAACTGTAATAGTGTGAACCTAACTAAAAATATCGCAAAGACACTGTATTTTTTTTCAAATTTGTGATCAAAATATGATTTTTTTGTATTTTTCGTGTTGTAGTTATTATGTATGCATCAAAGAATGGTACTAAATGAGAATCAATCGTACCATGACTTTAAATGAATTTAAGCGTGGTCGTACATCAATAAGTGACGAACCACGTTCAGGAAGGCCCGTAGAAGCAACTACTCCCGAAATCATCAATAAAATCCACGATATGGTGTTGAAGGATAGAAGATTAAAAGTGCGTGAGTTAGCTGAGGCCACAAGGATATCTATAGGTGCAGTTGTTTCAATTCTACATGAAAAATTAGGCATGAAAAAGCTATCGGCAAGATGGGTGCCGCGTTTGCTCTCAGCTGAGAATAAACGCAATAGAGTGGTCGCCTCTGAGGCTCTTTTGGCGCGCATAAGTCGGAATCCTGAGGAATTTTTTCGTCGATTTGTGACTGTGGATGAAACATGGATACACCACTACACTCCTGAGACAAAGGAACAATCCAAACAGTGGATTTCTACAGGCGAACCAGCTCCAAAGAAGGCAAAGACCGTAAAGTCAGCTGGTAAGGTTATGGCTACAGTTTTTGGGATGCACGTGGAATTATACTTATTGACTACTTGGAAAAGGGTAAAACAATTACTGGTGAGTATTATGCATCATTATTAGAGCAGCTGAAAGAAGAAATTAAAAAAAAACGACCACATTTGGCGAGAAAAAAAATTCTCTTTCATCACGACAACGCCCGAGTTCACACATGCTTCGTTTCAATGGCTAAAATTGAAGAACTAAAATTCGAATTGGTCGAACACCCACCGTATTCACCAGATTTAGCCCCCAGTGACTTTTTCTTATTTCCAAACTTGAAAAAATGGCTCGGTGGACAGAGATTTACGGACAACGAAGACGTCATTGCCTCTGTAAGTGCTTATTTTGAGGAACTTCCGAAAACGTACTTTTCTGAAGGATTAAAAAAACTTAAAAAGCGATTGACCAAGTGTATATAGCTCCAAGGAGATTATGTTGAAAAATAAAAAAAAATTTACCCAAAAAAAATTGTTTTTATACTTTATTCTAAAGACTTATTGAACTACCCTCGTATAAACAGAGAAAATACCAAAAGTATCTACACATTTTGACTACGTAATTTTCAAAGAAGATATGGTTTTCAATATTTTGAGGTTAGGTTGACACTACTACATTTAGCATTTGATTTATCACATTGTCTAATGTAAATACTAAAATTATAACACAGAAAATACCAAAAAAATCATATTTTGACCTCGAAATTTCCAAAGAAGTGTTTAGCAATATTTTTAGGTTAGGTTGATACTATTACAATAAGCAGTTACCTGGTAACACTCTATAATGCAAAAATCATCATTACAACACAGAATACAAGAAAATATATATTGTAACCACGAATTTTGCAAAGAAAACAGTGTTTTTACGATATTTTGAGGTTTGGTTGATACCATTACGATTGGTACTCACCTAGAAAAATTCTCCTCCTAAAATTGTAATCCTACTAAGTTTTTTACCACTATTCTTAGTCATATACTGAAAAAACTATATAAAAATAGACAAAAACTGAATTTTAAACAAAAATTAAAAAAAATATGTTCTGAAAGTTTGTATTAATTGTATTATTTAATTTGAAGATACTTTTTCTATTATGATAGCTTAGAATTCTTTGAAAGTTCATGTTGGAACGTAAAAACACTTTAAAATATTTATATAATGAATCTTGCAGAAAAAATAATTTTATTTATATAAACTACTGAGTCTTTATTTTGTGTATTTTGGTAAACCTATTATTACTGGAAAAGTGTATCTAATATCACGCTTGCAATATTATAAACTTAAAAAGTAAAAAATAGGTTAATTTTTCGTCGATGTTTATCGGGAAAATACTCACTCTAAAATAGAGTGACATTCCATTCTACTTAAGAGTGAAACATTCCACTCTATGTTTAGAGTGAAAAATCCACTCTAATTAGAGTGATTTATTTCACTATAACGGGTTTAGCGTGTAGCCTCCATATAAATAAATACATGAAGTGTTTAGTGCATACAATTTATTTTCTTTATATAAAATCAATTTCCTTATATAAAATAAATCCTTATATTCGTTTGCTCATATTGATATGGTAAGGTTTATTTATGATTTTTATAGCACGCTAACCTCAAAATGCTAACTTTATTGTCGATTTTGAGGTTGTTGTGCTATAAAATATCGTATGAGACTGTTGTGGGAGGTGTTTTTCTACCTTGCTCGAGGGTTTTCGCACGAGCGAAGCGAGTGAGAAAACCCTCGAGCAAGGTAGAAAACGATCTCCCACAACAGTGTCATAATATACTATTGCAAACCAAATGGACAATTTTTCTTTGCCAGCCTCATTTCGGCAACTTTCACTGCTCTCATCAGGCTATACCATTATTTAAATATTACATATTACACCATTATAATAAAATATAACATATATATAATTGCACAAACACTTTGGTTTAATAACAGCACTGTTTGGAATATTTATATGGTATTAATGATCATCTTTGAGTCCAATACATGTATAACAAATATATATATAGATTACTCCCTATATGAAACAATGTAAAAATATACATATATAATAATAGTAAATGATTATTTATTATTTGCACAGAAGTTGGGGTTAAGTTGTAATAAATACCTTTCATTATCTTTGTCATCCTTGATTTAAAACTTATAATGCTAAGATAATAAATTAAGAGTAGTAAATATTGATAAAACCCAACAAGATCCATCGTTAAAAATATAAATAATTTAAGAACAAAATGTCACAAGAGACTTAATACTGTTGGTAGGTACGACAAGACTTTCATCTATCACAGACGATATTGATGAAGTTTATTGCCGCCTTTATATTCGCGCAAGCGCTTTGTATACACAAGGAGATGCGTGCGCGCATATAAAAACTGGCGCGAAAACTTAAATTTTTTAACCTCTTGTGATATATTTTTTGCAATATTAAATAGTGGTTTGTTTATATATTAATAATGAACTTTTTAATAAATAAAATCCAGATTAATTGTGCAATATTAGATAACGATTTTAGTGTTTTATGCTCTTGAAATAGTGTATTATGTACCATGGGCGAAAGGTAGGCTTTTTTCGCCCGGGTGTGAGGTTTGCAATACGAGTCGAAGGCGAGCAAGCACTAATTTTTATGCATGTGAAGCGAAACTAAATTTGGCCGTTCTTCGACACGGTGCAAACACACGCTTGTTAGGCCGTAAAATCAGCCTACTAAAGTGTTTAGGCCCACGTAAACATGTGGTATCATCCGGATGATACTTGATGTTTAGGGGCCTAAACTCACTTAGAGCTGATTTTTCAATATTTAGCTATAGGGGGCGCAAAGGTCTTTTCCGCCCGCTGGTCGGAAAGCGGCCACTTTAGTCCCGCTATATGAGCATGAAAAAACGCGATTTCGTACAAGTGTGACAAAAATATTTTTTTCTTTCTCTACAGAATTTATTATAAGTTAAATTAACACCAACAGAAGGCTCTTCTGGGTGTGCGCAGATATTTAAAATAGCGTCTGGTAACCGTCTGTGATATTATTTTTTAATGTATTATTTTATCATATGTATTATGTATTATTTTATCATTATAAGTTTTAAATCAAGGATGACAAAGATAATGAAAGGTATTTATTACAACTTAACCTCAACTTCTGTGCAGATAATAAATAATCATTAACTATTATTATATATGTATATTTTTACATTGTTTCATATAGAGAGTAACCTATATATATTTTTTATACATGTATTGGACTCAAAGATGATCATTAATACCATGTAAATATTGTAAATAGTAAATGATTGCTTCTAACAGCGAATTCCTCTACAATTTGGAAGCAATCATTTAAAATTTATCAAAGTTAGATGTTAGAGTCATTTTTTCATTAACGAATGTTCGTATACACATCTTACATACATTCCAATAATTGTAAATAGTGCTGTTATTAAAACAAAGTGTATGTGAAATTTTATATATGTTATATTTTTTTATAATGGTGTAATATGTAATATTTAAATAATGGTATAGCCTGATGAGGGCAGTGAAAGGTGGCGAATCGTTTGGTTTGTAAACATCATTAAAACATCTTACCATATCAATTTCCTTATATTTGATTCTATTTCATCTTGTATATAGACATGGATTCAAAATCTGTATATTTTGTACATATCTCGCTATCTCACCTCTTTTGTTATATACGAAAACGTCATTTTTTGTTTAAGCATATTCTATCGTCATATTTACCTTAAAATAAAAACATTTTTACCACAATTTAATCATTCCTAATGATATGAAAGTCAATACATTATAAAACAAGGTATCCTTGTCTAACTAACATGCATTATGTAACAAGGGGATAATCGACTTTATTCCCGTGTTGCATATAGAATTTTATTCTCAACTTTACTGAGGCCACTTTATTGACTTGAAAAGTGGGACCCACGGAGAAAACTAGAATTTATTGATAATTTATATTAAAATAGAAAGAAATAGTTTTAAAAAAATAGTATATTATGCACCTAGGGAGTAAAGTAGGCTATTGACGGCCGCGAGTGAGTTGCCGCCCGAGCGAAGTGAGGGTAGCAATCTCGCAGGCGACAATAGCCTTCATTACTCCCGAGTGCAGTACAGGATTGTTTCTCATGCCCGGTGGAAATTTGACCTCCCTAAACTTGGCATGGACATTTTCTATTTAGATTATATAAACTAATGGATAATTTGCCGTAAATTATCCGTAAATTATCCGTAAATTATCCGTGGATTTATTTAAAAAGAAAACGTGTTGCCTGCTAACTGTAGAGATAGTTGGCAGGGTATCTCCATAACAACTATGAACGGAGTATCCCCCACTGTTTCTATCCGGCTTAAAATTTGCCGTGAATTATTCGCAAATAATCCGTGTAGTCGGATAAATTGCAGTGGATTATTTTTTAAAAATAACCGGGCACCCTGCTAACTTCAGAAAATATTAGCAGGGTACCCTTAAACTACCAAGGAACCCATCCACGCCACTGGGACCGGGTTTCAAATTTGCCGCTTTTTTTGCCGTAAAACAACCCTGCACTCAGACTTACTCGAAACTTTATTTTACTACTTATAAGTGCCTGACTGTACTACTCATCATAAAGTTTGCAGTGTTTAAAAAATAATCCATAGTAATTTATCCGACTTTACGGATTATTTGCGTATAATTCACGGCAAATTTTAAGCCAGGTGTAGAAACAGTGGGGGATACTTATCGTTCATAGTTTTTATGGGGATACCCCACCGACTCTCTCTATAGTCAGCAGGCAACACGTTTTTTTTTTCAATGTTCTAAAGTACTTAAGAATCATGTTAATGCCGAAGTTGTATGGAATTTGACAGTTAAAACTTTTAAAATGATTAAAATTATGTTACATAGCCAAAACAGGAGCACTGGCCAGAAACGGTACATCCAACCTATTACTGCAATATTTTCCGTTTTCATCACAACAATATTGTTGTGATGTTACTGAAATGTTGCCTGATTGACAGCAAAATATTGTATTAATATCCCTGGTAATCTTCCTGTGATAAAAACGACTCGGAAATGAAATGTTGCTACAGTATCATTGCAATATTTAATGTAGCGTGTAGTACTCATGTGGTATTGCTGCAATATTGAGTGCTATGTGGTATACGAAAACTACAATTTTGACCCGCCTTCAAAAAACAAAAGAATGAATCCTGAAACATTTATTTTCAATGTGTATATTCAAATTAATGCTGATATACGAACGCACACACGCATCCACACAGACATTTTCTATAATGATTTTAGTACAACTTTTTTTTACCATCACAAAGCTTCCTCTATGAAGAAGCAAAATGTATCTTAGAATAAAGAAATGTATATTGGAACAATTTATTTAGTTTGAGGAAGCTAAGTGCCAATGAATTGGCAGCGGTTTATTTTTAATTCAATCGTTTACGATTAATGATTTTATAAATAATTTTTTCAGAAAAACGGTTGTTTTTGTCAGTTTTTTAAACTATTTTTGTCAAATAAATATTAATATCTTCACTATAGCTAACTGTTAAAAAAAGCTGTCGGACAGAATTGTGTATTCTGTATCCGAAAATAATACTCGTATAATATAAATAGTGTCATGAAAAAAGACGAAAATGTTTTGATTAATACATTTATCATTTCTAGGGATAATATGAAAGGTATAGCAAAAGTTTTTTACTTCAGTTTATTTGATGCAAGAAAATGGTTGTAAAATTTTGCCAACACTTAAAGCGATTTTATCAAATCTCGAGTATTCTAAGGTAAAGTAGCCTATTATGAAACGATTTTCGGGCACCTTCTTTTGAAGTCCTAATATGAATTTCAATATACCTTTAATTGTATATTAACATATATCAGTCGATTAGCTGTTTCCTCTAGATTTAATATCTTTTTTCAGATTTTAAATTAGTGCAATATTTGTTTATTTAATAAAAAAAATTCTATGCTATGTTCGGCACCCATTATAAAACGCTTTTTTGACTGGAGCCTATGTTTCATAATAATACCCCTATTATAAAACATGATTAAATTGATATTTTAATACTATTTATTCGCAATTTTTTGCTGAAATTATCAATATAAGTGGAATAATACAATAATACAATTAAAAACTCTATAAGGCAGACAGAAAGAAATCAAAGAAGGTTACACTATACATGCGGGATATGCTTATGTGTAGGTAATTTTATTCGGGCGACGTTTTATAGGTTAGGTTCCATAAATCGTATTAACAAAATCGGATATTACTTAAAATTTTTATAGAAAAAAACACAAATACGTAAAAATACTACAATTGATAATAATTACATTGCATTTTTATATGAAAATTCTGCTTTAAAACAAGCATTTCTTGTGTTTCATAAATAGGTGTATAATAAAAATAAGAAACCCATTGTGAAACACGTAAGTATTTATTATTATATTAGGACTAAAAGGATTTATAACCATTTTAATCGACTACTTGGTCGCGTATCTATCATATGAACTATTTCTTATATTATAAAACAGTGTAAAAGCAATGAAATTACTGAAATAGTAATCTGCATCATGCAGACATTCCAAGACATCTCTTCCGTTATTTTACACCCGTTTTCAAGAGCGCTTAGCAAAAATATTTTCTTCACTTAGTTGAAATTGTTTTTCGCACTTATCTTAATTTTATTGTAAAGTTAAATGTTTAATAATAATACGTATATTTTTTTTAGTATGCTTATTACTGTAAAATTTGCATAAAATCTAATATTTAAAAGTGTTTCATAAAGGGAGCCATTTTTTTCAATGTAATACCTGTATACACTCTTTTAATTAAATTTATTTTATTTATTTTATTTAAGGTTTATTATAGGGGAGACTTAATTTGTTATCGAATAGAATAATTAAAGCAATAGAATCATTCGGAATTATTAACTTCTGTTTAAATAATGAAACGTGGCAAAATTTCAGTCAAATATAAACAAAAATGTATCACTTATTAAGGATTAAAATTTAAGAATAGTAATTAATATGAAGGATTTCAGAAAATACTTTTGGGGCGAATGGATATACAACAAAGTTAAGCATTGTTATGCGTAGATAGTACTTGGATGGATGACTGCTAGAAAACCTCGTGACTAATACAAATGACCCGACCATTCTAAAGCCGATTTCACCCTGATACAAGTTTTCCAGACTCCACAGGCATTACCCTGGACAAATGCGGGATGTGATTAAGTAGAATAATATAAAGGTATGAAAAAATAACTATGAGACACTTGCTATGCCAAGAGGCTGCATAACATACACAAATAATTTACCTTATCGATTTCAGAAAATCGTAAAATAAATAAAACGTTAAGAAAAACGATTCAATGAATCTTTAAATTTCTTTTTACTTTCGAATAATTGACCGTGTCATTCTCGAGATATAAGCTATAAAAAAATTTTTTTTTTAATCTTGTAATATAAAGGTTGTTGTGGTCTGGGCAAAGAACTCGTTCAAGAGACAGTAAAAGCTACCGTTTTGGAAAGTTTTAGATCAAATGCTGCCGATTTACACTTGTTTTCGTAGCTGAATAAAAATAGATTTTTTTACAAAAAGATTTTTTTCTCTTCAAAAGAAAAAGATGAAGCCTAGAAAATTTTTCAAAAATTTTCCTTCTTATATTTCACACATATAACCGTTTGAAAAAAATGGCGACATCGTGAATAACAAAACAATGGCAATAGCTTTTTCAGAATTTCGGATTGGAAAAGATAGGTACTTTTATGCTCTATCAAATGCATTATCTCTCAATCGATGATATTATTTCTAAGGTATCAAAAAACTCAAAAACTAAAACTCAAAAATTGAAAAACTGCTAAAAAGCAAAAACGCATCAAAAAATAAAATAAATATTTTAGAGACGCCTATTTTAAAAAAAAGTCCCGAAACATTAATTTTCATCATATATATTCAGAGTAATGTTGATCCACATCTATATATACACCCACACGCACATACACACATGCACGCACGCACGCACGCACATATTTTTTTAATACGTTTTTAGCAAAACTTTTTTTTACCATCAAAAAGCTTCCTCTGAGGAGAAGCAATAATTATGGAACCAACATTACTATGATATATATATATATATATATATATATATATATATATATATATATATATATACTATGAATATATCAGAGTCTTACCCATTGTGAACCACTGCCCATTGTGTACCATTAACTTGGTACACAATTGGTAAATATTTAAATATACCTACATATAATTCATCTATAAGAAATTCCTTCAGTTCGTATTCAATATTGACATTCACTACCTACATATTTGCATGTTTACCGAGTTCATTTCATCAAATTTCGAATATTGTGTCAAAACTTTGCAAAAATTCTACCCACTGTGTACTACTTTCCCCTACATTATAATTTAAAATTATATTACTTACTAAATTAACAATTAATTTCCTAAAAATTAATTTGTTTTGTCTGATTTAGACTGGTACGCAATAGCTTTTTAATCCAGCATGATACGATCATTTAGAATAAGAACCCTATAACTATAATTTCAGCATTTAAAAATGAAATTATTACACTAATCGGGGGCCAATCCGAGCGATACGACAAATTAGAGGTGCAGAGCGTCTTAAACCGAGTTTTTATTGCTATTAAAGGGGTTATAATTCGGAGAAAGCATTTTGGCAAGGCGCCATTCCGTATAAGGCAAACAGAAGTGCGACTACATTGCGAGGAACTGATTTATTCAAGAAGCACCACAGTTCGTGACCTCAAAAGCTCAACCATTGTGAGACTTAGACTCTGAAAAATGGTCGACATTTCGATGCCAGGAACGACGACGAATCATTTAAGCGAAAATCACTTTGGTGCGCTCAATTAGCGATGCGATTCTGTTGAAAGTCGCTCAAGCGTTCGATATTAAAGACATTAATTCGCGACCCTCGAACCAAAGGGCTCTATATATCTTATTTTTACTAAAAATAACTTTTTGATTTAAATTATCTACTTGAAAAAAATCAATATTTTTGCTAATTTCAAATAATTAGCTGCATTTTACCTTATATAAAATAGGTTTCAATAAATATATTGGAGAACCAAAGAGCTCAGTCTTGGCAACATGCCAAATTAAATAGTTGTACCGTATGATGAAACGGACATATTTAGTTCCATTCCATACACATGGAAAACGCGTAATTCGCAGACATGTGTTAGCGTATGTTTACAGTGAATTTCTTACCTCATGCGTGGGTGAAAAAGCCTAATTCTTTTCCTGGGTACACTAAACAATATACTATTGTATAACTTTTTTAGTATAGAACTTTCGTTTTGAAAGTGTGTGTTTTTCTATGATCAAGCCAAATTTATTAGAATAATATAAGTATTCTTTTTCATAATCTAGACTCTATAATAATAATTGTTATAAATTTTGAAATGTCAAGCTCAGTACAACTTTTTGAAATATGAAATGCCCAATTTCATTGTATCTTAACCATCATAATATACAGCAATATGAAAGTGTCGCAATGGCTTAGTTGGAACGAAAATGCGAAGAGCGTACGTAACAGCATGCCCCGGTAAGAGTAATTATAATTAGCGAAAGCGTACTTTTCAGGCGCGCGTCGGCATTAGCATCGTTAGGACACTTAACATGTCCTCGATTAAGCGATCGCGAACTCGCGTAAGTCCCTTCTGATCGGATTCGCAGAATGCATTAAGGTTGGCTCCGCGGTCGGTGCTCCATATATAATACAGTTGCGCTCAGCCAAGCTACTGCTACACATCAGGCATAGTAGACACAGCCGATTACAAGATCCCTTGTGTGTGGTGAGTAGAAACAGAGAGCCGAGGCAAAACAATCCGTTTCACCTGCGTGCGCGCGCCAGAGCAGAATCGGAGGAAATTCCGAGGCTCGGCTTTCCCTACCTACTGCTCGACTCGCGCGCGCCCGCTCTGCGCCACGAGTGCGCGATGCAAATTGCCGGTTGAGCAGAAGCTCCCGCACGCGCTCTATATGTGTGTGTGTGTGCGCGCGTAGCTCTTCCTACGGTTTTCATAGAAGCAATTTACATACTGAACAGGCCACGCATTGTACCGGGAAATTGAACTTCTCGAGCGGCCGAGTTTGAGGCCAGCCCGCGCGCGCCCTTCATTATTCCGTTTTATATTATTTTCTTTTCTTTCTCGCGCACTTTTTTCTTTGTTCCATTGTCGGTGTGTGTGTTTTTCATGCGCTCGTCGTGTCAACAGTCTTCTTGAAAATGCTGCCGCTACCGAGCTCGTGAGTGGACGGATGTACGCGTAAACCCTGGAGTGATATAGAAAACGCGCGCGCGCGACAGAGAGAGAGAGAGAGAGAGAGAGTTCCACGCTGCCCAAGCTTGCTTGAATTGTTTATTTAGTCCGAAATCGTTTTAATGATTTTTATGGAATTCCGCGAGCCTCAGGCTCTCGATTGGGAATCGGAGTAGAGCAGCTTTCATTCAACACTCAAAAATTATTGATAGTGAGTTTCAATACATTTAGAATAATTTTAAGTTGAATTTCATCCTTTGTAGTAGAAAAGTGTTCATTATGATGAAAAATAACAATCAATTGTTCACATATAGGCACATTCTCGGGGAGAAATAGAAACTTTTCATTAGACTAGCAATATTAATATATTTATTTAGCTCCATCTAAGACTTTGGGCCCACTGGGAAAGCTACGAGCATTGGGCTTCACTTTTAGTGAATACTTTTAGGTACCAGAAAACGATCCCAAAAGTTTCATCAAAATCCGTTACCCGAACTTCGTGTACTCTCCTTATTAATCATTTAACATGTAAGTGAAAACACTGTACTCACTTACGCAGATGACACGTTACTTTTGTAAAGAAAAATTCCTTTAATGTTGTAATGTAAGCTGCTCGAATCTGTGTAAATAATTTAAATTTGCTCCAGAATCTACAGACAATGTTTTCTTTTTCAAAACATTCAGACATTTCAGAGGCCTTCAGAACTTTAATTAAAATTTCAGAGGGTTTTTTTAGCTAAATCCTGTAAAAAGATTGCAAAATGTTTTGACGTAATCTTAGTTAATGCAAGTTTTTATATCTTAAATATGTACGCTGTATGTGATTTCTATAACAGAAATGTATTCTCTATGCGTAATTTATTAAAATTATTTAAATATTGAAATTATATATAATCAGATGTTAGTCCGTAGATTCACTGAGTTCCAAATAATCTAAAATTTTGTGAATGATTTGCAATTATAGATTTCCGAGATATAACTGTTTAAACTAAATATGATTTTTTTCATGCATAACATAAAAAGGGAAAGAGACTATCCAAAATTTGCGGTTGTTAAAGATACGTAATGTTATGCTCTTTTTAATACATTTACACTAAATTGATCATAATATTTCTAACATACCAAAAGATCCGAAAAACTAATACTCAAAATTCGAAAAACCAAAAAATCATTATAAAATAAAAGCCAGTCGAAAATTTCTTTTAATTTTGAATCTTTATTTATAAACGAAAAAAGTGAGCCCTTTTTGGTAAAAAATGACCGCGCCGTTCTCAAGATATAAGCGATTAAAAAAATGTCAAAAAACACATAACCTCAATATCTCAGAAAATAAAAGATCTCAACATCTGAAAAAACAGGTAGGTCATGAGATAGTCAAAAGCTATCTTTTTGTAAAGTTTCAGATAAAATGCTGCAGATTTACTTGAGTTATCGTCGAGGAAAGAAAATCAAGCGCTTTTTCAAAATTATCTTTTTTTTCGACGAAAAAAAATGGTTATGACTCGAAACTTTGACTGCATATTCTTCTCCGTATCCAAATCAGCTCAAATTTTTTAAAAAAGTTTCCGTCATATGTTTCCGAGATATAACCGTTAAAAAAAATAACGTTTCGTGTATAACAAAAGACCTTATCAAAAGTTTCAGATCGGAATAGTTAGGTAATCTTATGATCTTTCAAATGCATTTTTGCTAGAAAGATTATATTATTACTAATGTACCAAAAACTCCAAGAAATTAAAACGTAAAAGTTGAAAAACCGTTATAAAAATAAAAAAAAAATATTTTTGTCCCTCCATCCTCTAAAAAATACAAAAAAAATGAGCCCTAAAATATTACGTTACACCGCGTATATACAGAATAATGCTGATCTACGTCCACACACGCACACACACGTAACACTCATACACACGCACCCGCACGCACGAACGCATGCACCCGCAACCCGCTACCTGGTTAAGGGTCGACTTTAGACGTGCTTTATGTCGACTTTAGACGTGCTTGCATTCTCACCATAGCTATGATAATTACTTGTTGGGACTAGCTATCCGTAGCTGTGTAATCCATAGCCTTGTTCACACAGTCACGCCATCTTTCTCTATTGTTGGCGAGTTGTATCCAATCCTCCTCATAACATCCTATTTCTCCTAGGTTCATTTTAATATTGTCCTCCCACCTTTGTCTCGGTCTACCTGAGATTCTTGCTCCTATCGGCTTCCCTACGAGTACTCTAAAAGCTCTTTCGTTACCCACTTTCTCCATTTTCTAGTAATCTCATCTATTTTGCCCCCAAATATCTTTCTAAGGACTCTATTCTCAAATACTCTAAATCTATTTTCTTCCCGCTTGGCTAACGCCCACGTTTCCCATCCATATAGAAGTACTGGCATTATGATTTTTCTATATATTTCTAATTTAGTCTTTCGCAATAGTAATCGTGATTTTAGTAAATTATTTACCGAATATAAGCATGCATTACCCGAATACAGCCTCTTCTGGATTTCTTTATGAGTTTCATTTTTGTGGTCTCTTATCGTGCAAAAGTATCTAAACTCGTCTACTTTTTTGAAAGTTTTTCCGGAAATCTTTAAGTCGGAATCAGCAATCTCGGGCCCTGCTCTACTAGTGACCATGTACTGGGTTTTCTCTTCACTTATTTCTAGGTCTATTTCTTTAGCTGTTTTTATTAGTATTTCTACGTTTTTTATTACGGTTTCTCTGTTTTTTCCTATAATATCTATGTCATCTGCGTATACTAACAATTGTGCTAGGGAGTCATATATTATAATTACCTTTTTACTTTCTTGTATCGCCCTGGCCACGTATTCTAAAACTAAGTTAAATAGGAGGGTTGATAGAGCATCTCCTTGCTTTAGCCTGTTGTGGATGTCAAATGTCTGCGATAGGCTCTTACTTGACCTGACTATACCCCGACTGTTATCTGGGCACATTCTGATTAAATTGACCAACTTTTTTGGTACCCCTAGCAGTACTAAGATGTTGGAACATTTTACATCTTATTATTGAGTCATATGCTTTCTTGAAATCAATCAATAATTGGTGTACCATTTCCCCGTATTCCCATTTCTTTTTGAGGAGCTGCCTAACCGTGAACATTTGGTCGCTTGTTGACCTGTTTCTTCGAAATCCACACTGGTAATCCTCGAGGATTTTCTCCGCGAGAGGTGTGAGTCTATCTAGCAGTACATTAGAGAGAATTTTGTAGCTTGTACAGATAAGAGAAATGCCTTTATAGTTATTACAGTTTGTTTTATCTTCTTTCTTGTGTATTGGGGCTATGATTAGGTCTCTTCATTCTTTGGACATTTTTCTTTCCTCCATATGGTGCAAATAGAATTATGAATTATTTTCTTAAGTGGTTCCCCTCCCTGTTTAAATAGTTCGGCCCGTAAATGATCTATTCGAGGGGCTCTATTGTTTTTTAACTTGTTGATTGCCTTGCAGACCTCCTGTAGGCTAGGTTGCTCAATTTATCGTTCAGCAGTGTGAATTTCGTTATAGTCTAAAGCGGTTTGTTATTCGTGTACGTTTAGGAGCTCTTCGAAATAATTTCTCCACCAATTTAGTAGTCCATCTGTGTCCATTATACGGTTACCATGTTCCTCTCTATATCTAGTTTTAATTAGCGGGTCATTTAACGTTTCAAGATTAAATTCCTCTCTTTGGCATGTTTTATTCTTATTTTTGTTTACTAGTAAACAAGCCCTAATCTTGGTTATAACAAGCAAATGATTTGAATCGCAATCGGCTCTACTGTAAGTTTGAACGTTGAGAATGTCAGCGTGCCGTCTTTGGTCAATTAAAACGTGATTGATTTGGTTAAGTGTGCGTCCACCGGGACTTCTCCAGGTTACTTTTTGCCTGTCTAAGTGAATGAAACATGTGCTTTTGACTATAAGATTCTTCGACGCGGAAAATTAATTATTCTCACGTCATGTAAACTTTCTTTTCCTATGGTCAGTCTAAAATTTTCCTCCTTTCCAATTTTCGCGTTAAAGTCTCATGCAATATCTTTACGTCATGGGTTGAAAATCTATCAAACACCTGATCTAATTTTGTGTAAAAGGAATCTTTGACTGTATCGTCCGTGTCCTCCGTTGGGCAATGGACGTTAATAAATAAGTACTTGTACCACCGGTTTTTGACGGTTAGGAACCCTATACAATCATCAATAAGTTCAAAATTAATTCCTGTGCGCATTACCTATTACTTACTAAGAAGCCCGTCCCTAGCTGCCCTGCCTTTTCCATTCCGCTATATAAAAGTGTGTATTTATTCATATAATTTAAGTCCGCGCCTCTTGGTCGCCTAACCTCCTGTAGCGCTATTATATCTAATTTATACCTATCTGCCTCCCTTGTTAGCACCCATAATTGCCAATCCTGAGCTAAGCTGCGCACGTTCCATGTGCCCACCCGTAACTTCGTTTTGGAATTTTTTGCATGTATGTAATAAAAAAAGAAACTTTCTTTTTACTATCACAAAGCTTCCTACAAAATATGAATTTTTGTACTTTCTTTTTATAAAATTATTTTTAATGTTTATATATTAAAAATTTATTTACTTATCCTACTTTTATTCAGAACATCATTTCTGATTAACTATCTAACATATCTAGCTATTAGCACTTTTTTTAGTGATTTTTATTTCGAATAATAATTCTTAGATAAAGAAATAAAAAATATAATGTTTACAAAATAAGCGAGCTTAACAACGCTATATTTTTTGTTTCTCCATCCAAGCATTATTATTTGAGATAAAAATTATTGAAAACAGTGCTAGTACCATTATTGCATCCGTCCCTTTAATTAATGTTTAAAACACGAAGGAACCTGCAAAAACCTTGCGATCGAGAACTGCAAATATATTACACAGACGTTAGCGCCGGTTACCTTACGCTTGCTATCTATCTTCATACTATAACGAGCGAATAGTCGCAGCAGAATAAGCTGCCTGGGTAGTAATGAAACATTCTTTGAGTAGTGTTCAGGCATTTCTTGTTGTAACTCGAAAATCCTCCCTAACCTCAAAATTTGTCCACTTGAATTTATCATTTATCAACTAAAAGCAAAAAAGTTTTTATTCCCGACTTAACTAGGGGAACGTGGGGTGGTATGGGCATCAAATTTTTCAGCTAGATATATTTTTTTATTTATGATGCATTGGCAGTTCTATATTAGCTCATTTTGTTCAACATTAACTCAAGAACAAAATGCGCTAAGGTTTTGTCAGAAAAAATAATCTATTTTTTTGTAAAAATACATAATACGAAGGTACCTCAAAATACCCATACCGCCCCACGCGTGGGGTGATATGGGTTTTGCACGAGGGTACGTGGGTAAATACTATTATTATTAAAAATGGTTAACGATGATAATTTATTTTTAATTTTATTTCATGGAAAGGTTAATTAAACGCATAGAAAATACTTTTGCAACATTTATTTAAAATATAAAATTTAAAAATGCTTTTTAAACATACATATTTGATATTTATCAGAACACTTAAATTTATGAGTCTTTTCACATAGGTAGTTTTCTTATTTATTAGGAACATTAAATAACTTTTCATTGCAACATCTAACTTATACTAACAAAAGTTTATTGCTGTACACCTACATCGCAAGAACCTGCCGTCTGCTCTTGTTACTTCGCCTCACATGCCCATAGCGCCCCCGTCATTTTGCCCATACCGCCTCACAAGCTATATTTTTTAAATAGCTATATTAATTTAATTATAAAAGGAAAGTAAAATAAATCAAGTATGCAAATTAAAGAGAAAGAGTGAATTAGTTGAATGAAACCATTAAAAGTTGCCCAAATATTTGAAAAACTATGTTTTTAGTCGATCAAAGTTCGTTCAAAATTGACTTTGTTAGATCTATAACAATCCATATTTTCTAAAATTTGATTTAACTTGTAAAATCACTTTTTTTGTTATAATTACGTTTATTATTCTTTTATAAATTATTTAAAAAATTGCAGTTATTCAGTGCGTATTCTTTATACCTAATATTAAAGATACCCATATTACCCTGCTACCCATACCACCCCACGTTCCCCTATGAACTATAAAGGCTACATTATTGACCTGAAGAGCGGAACGAAAGTGACATTTGATTCCCTCTTATGCTTTATTTCCCGTAAATTTACTTTATTCCTGCAAATTTTTTCAATTTCTCTGGCTTTCTCTCTTTTCTATCTTTCAATATTAATATAAATTTTCAATAAATTCTAGTTCTTTCTGTGGGTCGAACATTTCAATTCAATAAAGTAGCCACAGTTGAGTAGGAAATAAAGTTCTATATGCAACACGGGATAAGCCGACGATTCCCTCGGATGATTCGACATTATTCCCTTGTTGCATAATGTACGATTCAGATTGCTTTTACAAATAAAAACTTTCTTATATTAATATTTTCAAGTTTCTAGTATTATTTTAGCCCAGCCAAGCCTCATTCTTCGATTTTTTAAGAAATCCAAAGCGTATCCATTTTTGATAGGTAGTTCTTGACCTGCAACTAACTTAGTTTTCTCTAAGCGCAGTACATTTACAAGCGCTTTAAAATGACTAGTAAAATTCGTTTTATTAATGCCAGAAAAGCGTAACCATTTAATAGTCTAAAAATGGAATTCATTTTTACAAGGAAGTTATAATATAATAATTAATAATTATTATTAATTCTAATAATAATTATAATAAACGTATTTAATAATTATTATTATAATAATAATCAGAAAATCACATACATGTATGTTAGCATAAAATAATAATTCGGTATTTTTTTACTATATTTTAAAGTTTTTTGTATAGAAAAAAGAGATATACCTTACTCATTATAATAGTATCTTACTCATCATAACAGTCAGTCTTCATGGCTTTATATATTACATACCTGGTGACTTTCCTGGCCGAAGTGTAATATTTTTTTGTATTTCGAGAAAATGATATTGAAGCGATATAAATATATGATCTGTTGGTATAATAAACACAAATCAAACATAGTTTTCTTTGACCGAACATTGCAAAAGAAACGGCTGACAAGAGTCCCCTGTTTAATAAATGGTCTTTCTCACTCCGATCTACAGCTCTATCTCATCAATTATTGTTTGTAGATTTTCGCAATGGTTACTTTGGTTAAATTCAGCAATTCATAATAAACTACATCATTAATATACAATCAGATAGAGAATATTACTTTGTGGGCATGAATATTCGGTTTCACGATTTATGCCAATAATTGACAAGGATCTCCCGCGATTCTTTTCTTTGGATTTTCATATCAGAGGTATTATTTGTCACTCGTTATTATTTTGTGCAAAAATTCTTTTTCATAAACCCGAACTACAAAAACAGGGCCGTAATGGCGGTTTGTTAAAAATTGATGGTGGGTAAGAAATAAATTAAAAAGGCAGACAAATATATCTTATGCGATTGAGATATTTATTCTCGTTCGTCGCTTTCAAAACGCCGCGGCTCGCCAAATTTTACAAGAAATACATCCGTCGGATTAGTCAAGTAAAAACGTGTGGCCACAGGCGTGGGGAGTCAAAATCTTAAGATACTATTGACGCAAATATGTTTGTTTGCTCGAATGGATTTTGCTTACAATCATATGGCAACGTATGCATGTGCCGCGCAGGCCAGCGATACAGAGACGCGCGTGGCACGGCGATGTGGATTTACTGGCCTCGAGTAGAACAAGGAGGCATCCCTCTGGACCCGGGCCTCTGCCGTCACGTGCTGAGCGTCTCACTGCTGAAACCGACGCGCCCAACGACTTTTCCCTCTTAATTCAAGCTCGACTAAAAAATTACACGACACACGATCGCTCTTTATTTTTAAGCACTATACGTTTAGTAATCTAAGACTGGAGAAAAACCAATAACTACTCACCCCGTTCACGGGTGTAGGATCTCCTCACACCTGCTCGTGCTTTCGAGTGCGGGCAACAACTGCTCACCTCGACTCCGAAATGCGCTCTGCTCTAGTAACGAAATCTTAGGCGGCGCGACGCGGTACAAATAAGCTCTTGGCGGGAGCGGGGTAAGCAGAAAATTGCCAATGGCATCCGAGTTCTCCGCAGCTGATTACTCGCTCACGTCTCGTGGAAAATTCCCGTAGTGACCACCATTTAATGCGTTACAGGTTGTCTGTTTCCCTTACTTAAAACATGCCAAA
Source organism: Gastracanthus pulcherrimus (assembly GCA_949152435.1). Taxonomy (NCBI): domain Eukaryota; kingdom Metazoa; phylum Arthropoda; class Insecta; order Hymenoptera; family Pteromalidae; genus Gastracanthus; species Gastracanthus pulcherrimus. The sequence goes on from OX424574.1 coordinate 52,935,466, forward strand.
TCCATCGTTCTGTCTTCTGAATTTTTCTTAGCCGATGCAATCAAATAGAAATGGCTAGTTGAGTGACTTCAAGATACTGTGCGATCTCTGATTGAATATGATCAAACTTTTTTTTTAAGTTTTAAGAACCACAGCACAATATATACCAATGTAACTTAGCTCGCTTATCTGATTCAGCGCTAAAAATATTACCAATATAATTCGAAAAAGATTGTAGAGGTCAAGGTTCAACTTTCGAAGTACATACAAATTGTTACTCTTAGAGGTTATTAATTTTTTAATTTTGTGCATGATAATTTTCACACCTGAATTAACGGGATCACGCTTGTATAAAACTCTTACAATAGAGATTAAACATTAATTTCAGTGAACGTTTGAAACTTCAACGATATTATTACACAGTCTGAGGTGCCTGTAAGAGACTGTTAAAATTTTACAATTGTTCAGTTATTGTTCGAGTCTTTGTTTTAAGTACGAAACTGAACTAAATTTATTTTCGAAACTGGTAGGCGTATTGCGGATGAAAACGAATTACAAATTAGTTATCATAGCAATAATGTATTCGAACGAATTAGGCTAGAATTGCTGAACGAGAAAGGCAACACGATTACGGTAGCTATAGAAATTGGGTTATTAGATTATTTAATAGTTGTTATCCTAGTCCGTTATAACTGTTACAAAGCTTGCTATCGAATCTAGGATGTTAGCTAGTGAAGTGCTAGTGAAGACTGAAATATTCAAGTGTTTACCGCTAAAAATTATTAGTGTGTGATATTTAATCTAAAACCCTGAGTGTTATACTTCTGTCCAAATACCAAGTCTTAACTAATTAGGAAAACAAGACTCAAAATTTAAGAAGGTTCAAATAAATAAAATGTATACCTATGGTAAAAAGTATACATATGACTTCATAAACTACAGTTTTGCGATAAAACAGGGACTACCTAATTTATATAATTATGCATAAAGCAAAGAATTTGTATTGTTTATTAAATTAATAGTATATTACGCAACAAGTGCGCAAAGTAGGTGATTCCCGCAATAGTGCGCGTATCACTCGCGTGCACGAGTTGCGTATGCTATTATTTCAAACAAGTGGGCAAAGCAATTGCATAGTAATTGCAAAATGTGCAAAGTACTCTAAAATCCGGCATTGTTCGAAGTGTGCGCAAAGTGACCCTTTACGCACTGAGTGTGCAACGTAGTTACTTTGCGCGCGCTATTTGAAAAAAAATATTATTTTAACTACTACTTAAATGAATTTATCACTATATTTTTGAACAATTCATTATATTTACTGTGATACTAAATAAAGAAGTTTGTTCGAGTCGACACTGCCCTGGTTATTACTACATAGTTATGGTCAGCTTTTCAATACCATAGTTTATTTTATCATTCGGCTATGTACCTTTTTAGTATAAGAGAATATATGTGTACACACTCATTCTACCTAATACGGCCCACGGAAATGAAGCATACAAGATTTGTATCTAATGACGACCTTTACCATTTTTTTAAGCTTTTCAAGTATAAGAAATATATTTAAGAAAGTAGACTCTATTACTCAGTATTATATTAATATGAAAATTAATCTTTTTGTCTCCACGAGCTAAAAAGAATTTTTGCCTCGTTTCTCAAGTGAGGTGGACTGTGTATCCCCGGAAAAAACAAACATAGAATAGAATTTTTTTTAGTTGTTACCTTGACTGTTATATGGGGCTCCTATTTCACGCACAACAACTAACCTGTCGATTTCATATATACATCTAGCTTTCTGTGTTAAGGTTGAGCAATAGTTTGCCCCAAATGCGTCTTAGGAAGAATGTACGTCCTAACTGAAGAGACCAACGTACATTCTTTGGTCGAAACGCACTTCCCTCTCAATTTAAAATTTAAAATAATTTTACAACAAGACTTTTTATTTATTATACTTATTCAGTAAGGCACTTGAGGCTGGATACATACAGTCCACCTTACTTGAGAAATGAGGCAAAAATTCTTTCATAACAAGAAATATATATATTTCATAATAAGAAATATATATTTCTTAATAAGAAATATATATTTCACAGCCCTGGTAGAAAATTAACGAGTCGAATTACTTAAAATATCAACGATTAGCTAATCTCGTTAGCTAATCTTAACTAATATTAAGGATAAAATCAAGTTTAGGATTCGCTAAGAGATCTAAATTATACAGATAAAAAATTGCAGTATATAATTAAAAATATTTTTTATTTATCACGTACATCAAATCAAAAGCGCATGCTCCAATTTAATTCTCAGCAAAATATAGTAGACCGTTACACCGCGTCGCATATTTAAATCGAAGTTGCAATTTATTTCGTAGTCTCATCATTGGATTACACGTGATTGTTTTTTGTGTTAAAAACCCTAATTTATTTATATTGTTAATTTTTTAAAGTAATTGAGTAATTTATTAAGGATAATTGTTAGCAAACGCAATATTTTCAAAAAATATAAATTATTTAATAACCTAAAAATTATGTAACGATCAACGGACTATAACCATTAATAGTGTCATATATCTAACTAATATAGATGTTAAGAGTACAAAAAAACATGAAACTAAAAAAAATTGTCCCAAAAACCCCTCGCGCGACTTAGAATTGAACGTTTCAAAGTAAACGTTCTTCAGACGAAACGAACAAACTTATATATATATATTTTGTGTAGAATTGTTGTTTTCAAAAGCGCGAAAACGTTTTACTTCACCATAACCCGGGATATTTATTTACAAAGTGGGGATAGATTTGAAAGCTGAATGTACATACATTTTAATCATTTATAATTAAACACTTATTATCAAATAGTTACTCTGATAACTAAACTTAATCGATTCATTATTAAATTACTTCTGAATATATTTTTTAAATTAACGAGTTTTTAACTAGTCCGTAACGAAAAAACGTCGCCAGGTACCGGGGTTTTTAGCTAATTCCTTAAGGATATATTAACTAATCCATATAAAATTACTTAAACAATAGCTAAGAACTCCTTAACATTTCTACCAGGGAGTAAGAAATATATATTTCTTATAAAAGATACTTACAGTGTTGATTAATTTGTGGAAAATATATAACTAATATGTGTTTAAATAATTTTTGCATTTTATACGTTATTTATATCCTCTAAAATACGCTTAGATTTGCTAGGACCGAAAAAGATTATTGTATCTGTCCAGAATGCCTAAATATTATTTAAATTAATGAAATGTGTTACTTTTAACATTTATCTATATCATTTAATTATTTTTAACCCCTCCCAAAACATATATTTGCTTTTTATTAGTGATTGAAGAATGAACAATAATGATGGGCCATATTGGGTACACATGAAACCCAATATGTCCCACTAGCTTGTTATTTTCAAAACTCTATAGAATTGTCCTATATGCATATTTTCAAATAAAAGAATATCTTATGTTAGCTTTTATGCTTTATTTTGATATCCAACCAAACCAAATGAAAATTTTTCTATACCTACATAAACTATGGTAAATACTCAAAGTTTAGGTGGGTCATATTAGATATACTTACCTTAAGTACTGATGAAGTGCTATAAGTCATACAAATATTATGCTTTGCTTTTTAAAGCATAATTTTGAACTTTGAAATGTAAATGCTAATCTCATTAGAGACTTGGATATTAGATATTAATTATAAAAGCTACAAGATCAACTTGGTAATTTTTCATTAGAGTGTAAATATAATATTAACTTTAAAAACTAACCTCTTTAACTTTGTCCCTTCGTTGTCGTGCCGTGGGGTCCCGGTCCTCGCCTCCCATGGTTTTAGGTATTTTTTCTGACGGTTCAGGTGGCACAGTTTCGTGTGTTTCAATCCACTGACGAACGACAAGAGTCGACGACGAACTACTAACACGCACTCGCGATTCGTTAAGCACTTCCGGTTTCTCCAAAGTTTTTTGGTTTTGGTATTCCTCGTCAATTTTAGCCTGAAATATATAAAATTGTTGTTTTTATTATCACCTATATTTATATTTACATGGTTTTTAGAAACTAAAGATTTAATAGGGTAGTGACCCCAGTAGTCGGCCATCTAAGAGAAAATTTGTATTTAAGCTATTACGAAAAATTCACAAACATTTTTGTTTATAAATAACCGGGTATATTATACTTCAAATATACTAGGCATGACAGGCGCGCTACGCGCACCACAATTTTATGTCAGCAATCCCTACCCTGGTAGAAATCTAAGCTGTTTTCTAGTCAGATATTAGCTAGATTTTCTAAATCTGCTTTAATTCTGGTTAAGAAATTAGCTAGAAATCAGTTAAAAATGACATGCTTTTTAGCTAATTTCTAGCTAGATTCTGCTTAATATTCTAGTTAATATAAAATTGATAACCTAAGTTATTTATGTATTAATTAATAATGGAAATAATAACAGTTTTATAATAATCAAAGTAATACGCAATTCTAATCATAGTACATTAAGTATTTTACTAAATTAAAATTTATATAATATTTATAATATATATAATATTTTATTAAATTACTAAGTTAAAATGCACCTTAAATGTCTAGTAGTAATGGAGGTTAGGTTATTTGTTTACATAACGTCGCGTGCATTGAAAAAGTAATATTTACACAAAAAGTACCAAGCCCCGAGTAAAATTTTAGTCTCTTTATTAAAGAAATTTATGTTATATATAATAGAATGAATGTAGTCATATCATTATTGTTATTTTAAAAATAACAATAAAAACAGAATAATGTAAGTTATGACGAAATTTGGAGAATTGGTAAACAAATATTTGTAGTTTTACAATGAAGTTTTATTACAAAATTTTATTTTCGACATCAATTACAAAATTTTTGTTGACTAAGTTATGATTGACTAATTTTCGGAAAAGAAATTATTAGTTATCAAATACTTTTAGTATTGCATATACATATTTCTATAATCTTGTAAGTTGTTATTTATTGATAAAAATATTTATTTTGGCGGCATACTATATTGAACATTCAATAAAGTATAATAATGTATATTTTTAAGAACTAATAACTTTTCAAAACAAAATATAAATATGTTAGATTTGCGAACAAAATACATTCTTCCTTAAAGCATAGTCTTAAGCAGATTCTAGCCAGATATTAGTTATAATTTGACTTATTAATAGCTTATTAATCTGGCTAATAATTAATAAGCTAACTTTCTACCAGAGTACGTCCATATGAATTACTGGAAATAGATATTAATATATTTGTGTATACAATATTTTTATACGCATTTTTTATAATATAAAGCAGATGGTTGCTAACCATATTTTGTAGTTTTAACTTATGTATTAAACAATAAGCTTGAAAAAAAGATTAAATGATTAAGAAGAAATGATTTTCAATTGCAAATTAATGTAAAATATCCCATGAAATTTTAACACATTTTCTCACTTGATTTATTATCTAAAGTATTTTTAATAAGAAATCATATTATCCTTGAACCCAAACCTGTAAAAGTTACAAATGCTTTAAAACAGAATTCCGATAATTTTCTATGTAGATAAGTGACTGTTCAATTGAGTAACTTTTTTATATTTTTTATTTGAGAGAAAACCTCATATTTTAGTAGAGGTGTGTGGATAGTAAAGTACGTGGATAGTAGTAGTGTGTGTGCATAATGTGCATACAAATAATTAATGTGTTTCTCTTCATACTCTCACACTCTCTCATATTATATTTTACTCTCTTTTTCTCTCTCACATTCACTTTACCTATCACTCAATTATATACCCATTGCCTCACTCACACAATCATTCGCATCCTAACTCATGCACTCACTCAATCATACGCTTACACACGCCCGGATTCTTGCATTCACGTACTTACTTGCTCACGCACCCACTAACGCATGCACTTACTCATGTACAATCTGATACACTTACTTACTCAACTGCACACTCACTTACTTAAGCACTTGAGTTCTATCGCTCTTGTGTATTCGCTCTTTCATTCACTTAATCACATACTTACACATTCGCTGATGTCCTTACTTACGCTTTCTCGATCCCTCCCCCTTCTTTTATCCCATTTTATTTTCTCATTAATATACTTTTTCGATTTATTGCGTTACACGACTAATTGGATAAACTTTTTAATCAAGCATAATAACTATACGTACAAATACATGAATATGCATTTAGATATGTGAACTACACATAAGCACCGTCTTCTTTAATTTCATCACTTCACGCCCCTACCTTATTCTTACCTACCTTACCTCACCTCCCTCCTTATTTGCCCTCTTATTTCTAATTTGACACTTCTTCGATTTATTGCGTTACACGATTTTTTCGATAGTCGTACAAACGTGCTGCCTACTTTAATTTTATACACGCATACATACATTTCAAAGATTGCTTGAAATATGTTAATATAGTGTTAGTACATGTTTTTATGGAATAATTTGTTAGTTTTTAAGCTATTACACTTTTTGCTATAACAAAAATATAAGGCTCTCCCTTGGAGTGGTCGTGCCAAAAAAGTGCCAGGATTTTGGTAAAATAGGTTGCGTTGGCACAATTCTTTTTACACGAACGAGATGGCAAATGAAAGCTGACGTAAACAGTTATCTATTCGAGCCATCGCCCTTTGGGAGATGCGTTCCCTTAGTAGTGTCTTAAGACTATTCTTAAAATACCAAAATCAGTCTTTAAATCGTCCTTATCGAATTCCCCCACTTGGCACACTTGTCAGCAATCGAATAAGAGCTGAAATGAAAGATTTCATTGAAATCTATAATTATAAAATGACTCTAAATGGGGGCTGCTGCATTTTCATCATTTTACGAGGGGTTAGCGGTTCAGAAAAAGCAATTCCTACGAATTTTGGAGGAAAAGGCTTGATACTTGATATATAAATACAATTTTGACTTTTAAAGCGGGTGTGTGATCCTGTGAATTACGGTTCTGTTATTTTGTAGGTATTGTCTCCTAGTACTTTTGGAAAAAGTATACAGGAGTGGGTAAAAGTTTAGAGGTCTCCCTTGTTTAACACCATGACTGAGAATCTCTGCCAATACTTTATTATACATATTTTTATAAGATTTCGAAATTATATAGTATATCTATATATGTCGAAAAATATACTGTTAACCCCCTGCAAAATTGTGAAAGTGCAGCAGTCTCCATTTGGAGTCATTTTATAATTATAAATTTCGAAGAAATCTTTCATTTGAGCCCCCATTCGATTGCTAAAAAGTGTGCCAAGTGGAGGGTAGGGGGGGGGGGGAATTTAATATGGACGATTTAAGGGTTGATTCTGCTATATTAAGAATATTCTTAAAATACTACTAAGGGAGCACGTTCCCCAAAGGACGCTGGCTCAAATCGATAGCTTTTAACGTCAGCTTTCATTTGCCGTCTCGTACGTGCAAAAAAATTCCAACGCTCCCTATTTGACCAAAATCCTTAGGGGTAGTTTTTCTCAACGGTTTACCTCCTGTAAAAGGGTGAAAATAAAGCAGCCCCCATTTGGAGTCACTTTTAAATGACAGCTTTTGTTGACATATTTCATTTGAGCTCTTATTCGATTACTGAAAGTTGTGCCTGGTTATTGTTTCATGGTTTTCTGTGGGTTTCTGTCTTTTAGGGGTTGAAAACTTTGATCCTTAATATCTCAAGTTCCCTTGAGTCTAGGGTGCTGTTTTTTTTTTTAATTTTATGTTTTTTGATGCTCTAAACGATGGATAGATTTTATAGGTTGTACTTAGAGGGCCGATTGTCTGTGTATCGTGGGCATAGTTATTTCACTAATTTTTATAGTCTGTTTCACTATTTTAACTAGTAAATATTCAGTATTTGGCAGTGACATACTTTTTACTATTTCAATAATTGCTTATTCACTATGAATTAGTGAATTTTCACTGGTTCAAATTTAGAAAGTGTTAAAATTGCAATAAAAAATGCAAAATTTATGTCTCTAACACTTCTTTACTCAATTAATCAGAAATTTAATTATTATCATATTTCAGCAATAAACAGCCAACCGATATTTTATGACGGGATATTTTTCATGTTATTTTTACTTAAAGTATGTATGAAAAGTAAGTCTATCTAAAGCTCGCAATAGTAATTATCTACACGTAACGTCAGCGTTTAGGGAAAAGTTCGGTAAGTAAGCGTAATACATCTCTCTAGCACTTCTAGATGCGATAATAACTCCAGTGTGTCAAGTTATTATCAAGTGAGCGAGGTCAGCGCTTTCGTAGGAGCGATCAGGCGCGTCATATATACAGCCGAAGCAACGGCGCAGCCCTCGTACTAGACTACTAGTGACGTATCGCGTCAAGCGTCACGTCGAGGTCAGCCTCATGGTCCCCTGTAAACAGACAGGCACATCTCCCATTCACGTTATACCGTGTGTGCATGTGGATCTTAGGCAATTGAATATATCTCCAGCGGGGTATATATGAGCAATTCCGCGTGAATCCTAAAATAATTGGAATTATGCTATATTTCTGCATAAGGTTAAATTACTAAATTACTAAATATAAATAAATATATAAATATATATTGTAGTTTAAAATATTTTTTATTATATATAATACATACCATTTTCACGAATAAATTTTAGATAAGATAATAATATGTAACTAAGAAAATCTTAAAAATGTTCATTGAGTGTAATTATTCTAGTTAATTATTCAAAATAGTTTATTCAAACTCATTTTAACTGTGAACTCAAATTTTAACTCTATTAAATTTTATTCGTAACAAACTGCATTGAAACGTCAAAAATATATTGATTAACTAAGAAATGCTCTACAGTCTTCTTTTATTTAAAAATTATTTTTTTACAACTTATTGGAGTAAAAACATATTTTTGTGATAAAACAAGAGTATTAAAAAAAAAATTTTTACACACACCTAATAGACAAAATTATTTTAAAAAGTTCAAGAAAAATTTTCAACTATAAATAATCCTATGCTAAAGTATAGCATGTAAAAAGCAACTTAAAAAGTTTTGCATATTAAGTTACATTTTTTCCAATTAACAAAAAATATTTTGCAACACTATAATTGTTGATTAAATTTTATTTATGAATATAGTAAATGCATTCTACTTTTAAGACTAAAATTTTTTCGTAATTTTATTCGAGTTTACGAACAACGGATTCATTTATTACAAAAATATAAAAATGAAAAAGCGGTATAAAACAAAAACAAATGGATCAATATTTATTTTATTTCAAACCTTTATCAACAATAAAAATAGAGCTTTGAATGGCCAAAAATTACCGCATTATACTAAAAAAAGCTATTAAAAATTAAAAAAAAAAAAAAACGAATATCATCAACTGAAAAAAAAAGTTATGGAAAAACCGATTCGATAATTCTTAAAATTTTTCTTGTTTTCAAATCTTCATCAAAAAACGTATAAAATGAGCTTTATTTGATCAAACATTAGTACGTAAGACGCAAGAAATGTACCATCAAAAAATTTTTGAAAATGTGAATATCATAAAAAATGAAAATATGTTATACAACAAAAATGATACAATGAATTTTCAAAATTCTTGATCATAATACGAAAATTTTTTTTTATTATTCTAACCAATTTTGACATGTATATAGGGTTCCTATAAGTGTCTGCGAATTTTTTCACATTTTTTTGACCAAGTATGTTCAAGTTACAGTGGGTCAAAAACGATAATCTTAGCATTTTTTGCATATTGGAGCTGTTTTGAATGAATTTTAGCTTATTAGGAGTGCATTTTACGCAAAAATTGAATCTGTACTTTTTTATGCAAATTTTCTGAATTAAAAAAAAAAGTATTTTTACGGGACCCTTTATTACGTGGATTTAGTCCATTTGAAAACTCAAAAGTTGAAAAAACGGGACTTCAATCACTCGGTCGACTACCAACAAATTCATAGAGATGCTTTTTTTTAGTACAAAAGTACCTATGCACGTCCCAGAACGGCAATCGAGCTGTATTTCTTGCAAAAATTAAAAAAAACAGTCAAATTATGCTAAAATATGATTAATATGCCTATTTAGCACCTATAATAATGGGTTCAACTACATGGATCATCAGTAAAAAAATTATGAATGTAGCTTATGTTAGTACAAAAGAAACTGATATAGACAGTTTCTTTTGTACTAATATAAGCTACCTTCATAATTTTTTTAGTGATGATCCATGTATTATATATCCATGTAACATATATATGAAGAGAGAAAATGAGAGATTGGTGTCATGAAACTGAAATTTACCCGCTTCAACTAGATCTGGATTTAGATTAATAATGCAGACACTTTCTTTTTCACGAATACCAGTTTGGTACTTAACCTTGTACTGATATAGTCAGTTTGTTTTGTACTAATATAAGCTACTTTCATAATTTTATTAGTGATGATCCATGTAGTCGAACCCATTATTATAGGTGCTAAATAGGCATTTATTCATATTTTGGCATAATTTGACTGGTATTTTTATTTTGAGCAAGAAATACAGCTTGACTGCCGTTCTGGGAATTGTAGAGGTACTTTTGTACTAAAAAAAGGCATCTCCATGAATTTTTGGGTAGTTAACCGAGTGATCGAACTCTCTTTTTTCAACTTTTGAATTTTTAAATGGACTAAATCCATGTAATAAAGGGCCATATGTCCTAAAAAATATATTTTTTTAAAAATTCAGAAACTTTGCATAAAAAGTACAGATTCAATTTTTGCGTAAAATGCACTCCTATTGAGCTAATAATCATTCAAAACAGCTTTAATTGCAAAAAATTCTACAATTACCGTCTTTGACTCATTGTAACTCGAACATACTTGGTCAAAAAAATTCACAGACACTTATAAGAATCCTATATACATGTTAAAATTGGTTAGAGAAAAAAATGTTTGTTTGCTTAGATTTCACAGAGAATCGCTAATATATATATATATATATATATATATATATATATATATATATATATATATATATATATATATATATATATATATGATATATTCAATGAGCAATTCCGTGGGAAAGCTGAAACAACTGGGTCCGAAAAGTGGAAAAAATTATTTGGAGGGGTACACTTGCCAGATCCCATGGAAGAATTTACTTTCGGTAGAACACTGTTCGAGTATTAGTTACCGACACTACCAGTACTTGCAAACGTTAGAGGTCCAGCACTGAGATGTAACGGGGGTGATAAGAACGGGCCAGTACAACACTTTCCTTCTTGATATATTCAAAATTTTACAAGAAATATACATTTTTAGGCACACGCGAGACACTTCACTCAAAGTTTAGTGTAATAATCATAACTACAGATTACGATCGCACGGCCGAAAATTTCACGTAAGCTTAGTAATCGTACATTAAATTAATATTTTGTTAAAAACTAGCCTAAAAAGTAGGTTAAGTTACGCTTGACGATTTCGCGATGTTTTGTTTTCTTTCAATATCGGCAAATGTATTACACCGACTCTGAGACATGTTTCGGGCCAACGTCAATTCATTTTACTGGCCCATTCTTATCAAAACGATATAATCCCCTAATTGGTTCAGCACCCAAAAATAATTTACTGGCATACAATATTCAGCCAGAATCGGCCCGAACTATCACTGCTGGCAAATTCTTTCATGGGATCAATTATTTTCGGTGCTTTATATCATTTTGAATAAATAAAAATTCACGATCAAGGCCGAACGGGATGTAAACTTTTTTGGCTGCCGTATTGCCGTCAAAGATTTAAAGTACATTTTTGGTTTTTTTAAAGCAAACACCATAATATCAAAATACTATGGAGTTCCTTTTCATACAGTGATTTTATGTATAACTGCAATAAATACAAACATATATATATATATATATATATATATATATATATATATATATATATATATATATATATATATATATATATATATATATATATATATATATATATATATATATATATATATATATATATATATATATATATATATATATATATATATATATATATATATATATATATACATATATATGACTCTTCCTTTTTCACGAGTACCCGTTTGGTACTTGACCATTGCAATACATGCGAGGCATAGAAATTAAATTACAGACTAACAGTTCTGTCATTAAATTAAAAAAATAAAGCAAATACCATTGATTTTTACAATTTAAATAATGTTAACGTACCCTGGTAGAAATTTATCCCGTCCACTTTATAGATCTATGTAGAATAATCTCGCACTGTGTAGATCTATGTAGGCAAACTAGATAGTTACTATAAAGGCGCGTAACGGTCGACCCTTCTAGTTTCCCATATTATTTGCCCCGATAAAACTAGATAAGCAAAATTATGACAATAACAACCACTTAAAGGTTATGTTTTAAGAAACAGAAGCATAATCTATTATGCTTATTATGTATTATTTTGATATAAAGGTATTTTTTATTTTTTATTTATTTTTGATATATAAATATTTTCATTTTCCGAAAACTTCCCCTGATACAGGCAAAGGGGTTGGAAAGTGGCTGAAATGCACAAAGTGATTATTCCTCGTTCCAAAACAAAATCTTTTTCGTCGATTACAGTTGCAATTGACTATACATATGCCAAGCGCCTACGTGAAATTTTTTTCATATTCCGGAAACCACTCCTAATACAGGCAAAGGGGATGGAAAGTGGATGACATTCACAAAGTGATTTTTCCACGTTCCAAAACAAAATGTTTTTCGGCGATATCAGTTGCAATCGACTATACATATGCCAAGCGCTTATGTGAAATTTTTTTCATTTTCCGGAAACTACCACTAATACAGGCAAAGGGGATAGAAAATGGCTGAAATTCACAAACTGATTTTTCCTCGTTCCAAAACACACTCTTCTTCGTCGATTTCAGTTGCAATCGACTATACATATGCCAAGCGCCTATGTGAAATTTTTTTCATTTTCCGAAAACTACCCCTGATACAGGCAAAGGGGTTGGAAAACGGGCTGAAATGCACAAAGTGATTTTTCCTCGTTCCAAAACAACATCTTTTTCGACGATTTCAGTTGCAATCGACTGTAAATATGCCAAGAGCCTATGTACAATTTTTCTCATTTTCCGGAAACTACCCCTAATATAGGCAAAGGGGATGGAAAGTGGCTGAAATGCACAAAGTGATTACTCCTCGTTACAAAACAACATCTTTTTCGACGATTACAGTTGCAATCGACTATACATATGCCAAGCGCTTACGTGAAATTTTTTTCATTTTCCGGAAACTACCCCTAATACAGGCAAAGGGGATGGAAAGTGGCTGAAATTCACAAAGTGATTTTTCCTCGTTCCAAAACAGACTCTTTTTCGTCGATTTCAGTTGCAATCGACTATACATATGCCAAGCGCCTAGGTGAAATATTTTCATTTTCCGAAAACATCCCCTGATACAGGCAAAGGGGTTGGAAAGTGGCTGAAATGCACAAAGTGATTATTCCTCGTTCCAAAACAAAATCTTTATCGTCGATTACAGTTGCAATTGACTATACATATGCCAAGCGCCTATGTGAAATTTTTTTTATTTTCCGAAAACTACCCCTGATACAGGCCAACGGGATGGAAAGTGGCTGAAATGCATAAAGTGATTTTTCCTCGTTCCAAAACACACTCTTTTTCGTCGATTTCAGTTGCAATCGACTATACATATGCCAAGCGCCTATGTGAAATTTTTTTCATTTTCCGAAAACTACCCCTGATACAGGCAAAGAGTTTGGAAAGTGGCTGAAATGCACAAAGTGATTTTTCCTCGTTCCAAAACAACATCTTTTTCGACGATTTCAGTTGCAATCGACTGTAAATATGCCAAGAGCCTATGTACAATTTTTCTCATTTTCCGGAAATTACCCCTAATATAGGCAAAGGGGATGGAAAGTGGATGAAATGCACAAAGTGATTTTTCCTCGTTCCAAAATAAAATCTTTTTCGGCGATATCAGTTGCAATCGACTATACATATGCCAAGCGCCTAGGTGAAATATTTTCATTTTCCGAAAACTTCCCCTGATACAGGCAAAGGGGTTGGAAAGTGGCTGAAATGCACAAAGTGATTATTCCTCGTACCAAAACAAAATCTTTTTCGTCGATTACAGTTGCAATTGACTATACATATGCCAAGCGCCTACGTGAAATTTTTTTCGTATTCCGGAAACCACTCCTAATACAGGCAAAGGGGATGGAAAGTGGCTGAAATTCACAAAGTGATTTTTCCACGTTCCAAAACAACATCTTTTTCGACGATTTCAGTTGCAATCGACTGTAAATATGCCAAGAGCCTATGTACAATTTTTCTCATTTTCCGGAAACTACCCCTAATATAGGCAAAGGGGATGGAAAGTGGCTGAAATGCACAAAGTGATTTTTCCTCGTTCCAAAATAAAATCTTTTTCGACGATTTCAGTTGCAATCGACTGTAAATATGCCAAGAGCCTATGTACAATTTTTCTCATTTTCCGGAAACTACCCCTAATATAGGCACAGGGGATGGAAAGTGGCTGAAATGCACAAAGTGATTTTTCCTCGTTCCAAAACAAAATCTTTTTCGACGTTTTCAGTTGCAATCGACTGTAAATATGCCAAGAGCCTATGTACAATTTTACTCATTTTCCGGAAACTACCCTAATACAGGCAAAGGGGTTGGAAAGTGTCTGAAATGCAAAAAGTGATTTTTCCTCGTTCCAAAACAAAATCTTTTTCGTCGATTTTAGTTGCAATCGTCTATACATATGCCAAGCGCCTATGTGAAATTTTTTTCATTTTCCGGAAACTACACCTAATACAGGCAAAGGGGATGGAAAGTCGCTGAAATGCATAAAGTGATTTTTCCTCGTTCCAAAACAAAATCATTTTCGGCGATTTCAGTTGCAATCGACTATACATATGCCAAGCGCCTAGGTGAAATATTTTCATTTTCCGAAAACTTCCCCTGATACAGGCAAAGGGGTTGGAAAGTGGCTGAAATGCACAAAGTGATTATTCCTCGTACCAAAACAAAATCTTTTTCGTCGATTACAGTTGCAATTGACTATACATATGCCAAGCGCCTACGTGAAATTTTTTTCGTATTCCGGAAACCACTCCTAATACAGGCAAAGGGGATGGAAAGTGGCTGAAATTCACAAAGTGATTTTTCCACGTTCCAAAACAACATCTTTTTCGACGATTTCAGTTGCAATCGACTGTAAATATGCCAAGAGCCTATGTACAATTTTTCTCATTTTCCGGAAACTACCCCTAATATAGGCAAAGGGGATGGAAAGTGGCTGAAATGCACAAAGTGATTTTTCCTCGTTCCAAAATAAAATCTTTTTCGACGATTTCAGTTGCAATCGACTGTAAATATGCCAAGAGCCTATGTACAATTTTTCTCATTTTCCGAAAACTACCCCTGATACAGGCAAAGAGTTTGGAAAGTGGCTGAAATGCACAAAGTGATTTTTCCTCGTTCCAAAACAACATCTTTTTCGACGATTTCAGTTGCAATCGACTGTAAATATGCCAAGAGCCTATGTACAATTTTTCTCATTTTCCGGAAATTACCCCTAATATAGGCAAAGGGGATGGAAAGTGGATGAAATGCACAAAGTGATTTTTCCTCGTTCCAAAATAAAATCTTTTTCGGCGATATCAGTTGCAATCGACTATACATATGCCAAGCGCCTAGGTGAAATATTTTCATTTTCCGAAAACTTCCCCTGATACAGGCAAAGGGGTTGGAAAGTGGCTGAAATGCACAAAGTGATTATTCCTCGTACCAAAACAAAATCTTTTTCGTCGATTACAGTTGCAATTGACTATACATATGCCAAGCGCCTACGTGAAATTTTTTTCATATTCCGGAAACCACTCCTAATACAGGCAAAGGGGATGGAAAGTGGCTGAAATTCACAAAGTGATTTTTCCACGTTCCAAAACAACATCTTTTTCGACGATTTCAGTTGCAATCGACTATACATATGCCAAGCGCCTAGGTGAAATATTTTCATTTTCCGAAAACATCCCCTGATACAGGCAAAGAGTTTGGAAAGTGGCTGAAATGCACAAAGTGATTTTTCCTCGTTCCAAAACAACATCTGTTTCGACGATTTCAGTTGCAATCGACTGTAAATATGCCAAGAGCCTATGTACAATTTTTCTCATTTTCCGGAAACTACCCCTAATATAGGCAAAGGGGATGGAAAGTGGCTGAAATGCACAAAGTGATTTTTCCTCGTTCCAAAATAAAATCTTTTTCGGCGATATCAGTTGCAATCGACTATACATATGCCAAGCGCTTATGTGAAATTCTTTTCATTTTCCGGAAACTACCCCTAATACAGGCAAAGGGGATGGAAAGTGGCTGAAATGCACTAAGTGATTTTTCCTCGTTCCAAAACACACTCTTTTTCGTCGATTTCAGTTGCAATCGACTATACATATGCCAAGCGACTAGGTGAAACTTTGTTCATTTTCCGAAAACTTCCCCTGATACAGGCAAAGGGGTTGGAAAGTGGCTGAAATTCACAATGTGATTTTTCCTCGTTCCAAAACACACTCTTTTTCGTCAATTTCAGTTGCAATCGACTATACATATGCCAAGCGCCTATGTGAAATTTTTTTCATTTTCCGAAAACTACCCCTGATACAGGCAAAGGGGTTGGAAAGTGGTTGAAATGCACAAAGTGATTTTTCCTCGTTCCAAAACAACATCTTTTTCGACGATTTCAGTTGCAATCGACTGTAAATATGCCAAGAGCCTATGTACAATTTTTCTCATTTTCCGGAAACTACCCCTAATATAGGCACAGGGGATGGAAAGTGGCTGAAATGCACAAAGTGATTTTTCCTCGTTCCAAAACAAAATCTTTTTCGACGTTTTCAGTTGCAATCGACTGTAAATATGCCAAGAGCCTATGTACAATTTTACTCATTTTCCGGAAACTACCCTAATACAGGCAAAGGGGTTGGAAAGTGTCTGAAATGCAAAAAGTGATTTTTCCTCGTTCCAAAACAAAATCTTTTTCGTCGATTTTAGTTGCAATCGTCTATACATATGCCAAGCGCCTATGTGAAATTTTTTTCATTTTCCGGAAACTACACCTAATACAGGCAAAGGGGATGGAAAGTCGCTGAAATTCACAAAGTGATTGTTCCTCGTTCCAAAACAAAATCATTTTCGGCGATTTCAGTTGCAATCGACTATACATATGCCAAGCGCTTATGCGAAATTTTTTCATTTTCCGGAAACTACCACTAATACAGGCAAAGGGGATAGAAAATGGCTGAAATTCACAAAGTGATTTTTCCCCGTTCGAAAACACACTCTTTTTCGTCGATTTCAGTTGCAATCGACTATACATATGCCAAGCGCCTATGTGAAATTTTTTTCATTTTCCGAAAACTATCCCTGATACAGGCAAAGAGTTTGGAAAGTGGCTGAAATGCACAAAGTGATTTTTCCTCGTTCCAAAACAACATCTTTTTCGACGATTTCAGTTGCAATCGACTGTAAATATGCCAAGAGCCTATGTAGAATTTTTCTCATTTTCCGGAAATTACCCCTAATATAGGCAAAGGGGATGGAAAGTGGATGAAATGCACAAAGTGATTATTCCTCGTTCCAAAACAAAATCTTTTTCGTCGATTACAGTTGCAATTGACTATACATATGCCAAGCGCCTATGTGAAATTTTTTTCATTTTCCGGAAACTACCCCTAATACAGGCAAAGGGGATGGAAAGGCGCTGAAATTCACAAAGTGATTGTTCCTCGTTCCAAAACAAAATCATTTTCGGCGATTTCAGTTGCAATCGACTATACATATGCCAAGCGCCTATGTGAAATTTTTTTCATTTTCCGAAAACTACCCCTGATACAGGCAAAGGGGTTGGAAAGTGGCTGAAATGCACAAAGTGATTTTTCCTCGTTCCAAAACAAAATCTTTTTCGTCGATATCAGTTGCAATTGACTATACATATGCCAAGCGCCTATGTGAAATTTTTGACATTTTCCGGAAACTACCCTAGTACTGTAAGAGGGGGTGGAAAATGGCTGATATGTACAGTGATTTTTCCTCGTTCCAAAACAAAATCTTTTTCGTCGATATCAGTTGCAATTGACTATACATATGCCAAGCGCCTATGTGAAATTTTTGACATTTTCCGGAAACTACCCTAGTACTGTAAGAGGGGGTGGAAAATGGCTGATATGTACAGTGATTTTTCCTCGTTCCTAAACAAAATCTTTTTCGGCGATATCAGTTGCAATCGACTATACATATGACAAGCGCTTATGTGACATTTTTTTCATTTTCCGGAAACTACCCCTAATACAGGCAAAGGGGTTGGAAAGTGGCTGATATGCACAAAGTGATTTTTCCTTGTTCCAAAACAAAATCTTTTTCTACGATTTCAGTTGCAATCGACTGTAAATATGCCAAGAGCCTATGTACAATTTTTCTCATTTTCCGGAAACTACCCCTAATTCAGGCAAAGGGGATGGAAAGTGGTTGAAATGCACAAAGTGATTTTTCCTCGTTCCAAAACAAAATCTTTTTCGACGATTTCAGTTGCAATCGACTGTAAATATGCCAAGAGCCTATGTACAATTTTTCTCATTTTCCGGAAACTACCCCTAATACAGGCCAAGGGGTTGGAAAATGTCTGAAATGCAAAAAGTGATTTTTCCTCGTTCCAAAACAAAATCTTTTTCGTCGATTTCAGTTGCAATTGACTATACATATGCCAAGCGCTTATGTGAAATTTTTTTCATTTTCCGAAAACTACCCCTGATACAGGCAAAGGGGATGGAAAGTGGCTGAAATGCATAAAGTGATTTTTCCTCGTTCCAAAACAAAATCATTTTCGGCGATTTCAGTTGCAATCGACTATACATAGGCCAAGCGCTTGTACGAAATTTTTTTCATTTCCCGGAAACTACTTTTAATACAGGCAAAGGGGATGGAAAGTGGCTGAAATGCATAAAGTGATTCTTCCTCGTTCCAAAACGAAATATTTTTCGTCGATTTCAGTTGCAATTGACTATACATATGCCAAGCGCCTATGTGAAAATTTTTTTATTTTCCGGAAACTACCCCTAATACAGGCAAAGGGGATGGAAAGTCGCTGAAATTCACAAAGTGATTGTTCCTCGGTCCAAAACAAAATATTTTTCGTCGATTTCAGTTGCTATCGACTATACATATGCCAAGCGCCTATGTGAAATTTTTTTCACTTTCCGAAAACTACCCCTGATACAGGCAAAAGGGTAGGAAAGTGGCTGAAATGCACAAAGTGATTTTTCCTCGTTCCAAAACAAAATCTTTTTCGACGAGTTCAGTTACAATCGACTGTAAATATGCCAATAGCCTATGTACAATTTTTCTCATTTTCCAGAAACTACCCCTAATACAGACAAAGGGGATGGAAAGTGGCTGAAATGCACAAAGTGATTTTTCCTCGTTCCAAAACAAAATCTTTTTCGGCGATATCAGTTGCAATCGACTATACATAGGCCAATCGCTTGTGCGAAATATTTTTCATGTCCCGGAAACTACCCCTAATACAGGCAAAGGGGATAGAAAGTGGCTGAAATTCACAAAGTGATTTTTCCTCGTTCCAAAACACACTCTTTTTGTCGATTTCAGTTGCAATCGACTATACATATGCCAAGCGCCTATGTGAAATTTATTTCATTTTCCAAAAACTACCCTAGTACTGTAAGAGGGGGTGGAAAATGGCTGAAATGCACAGTGATTTTTCCTCGTTCCAAAACCTAATATTTTTCGTCGATTTCAGTTGCTATCGACTATACATATACCAAGCGCTTAAGTGAAATTTTTTTCATTTTCCGAAAACTACCCCTAATACAGGCAAAGGGGATGGAAAGTCGCTGAAATGCAAAAAGTGATTTTTCCTCGTTCCAAAACAAAATCCTTTTCGGCGATATCAGTTGCAATCGACTATACATATAACAAGCGTTTATGCGAAATTTTTTACATTTTCCGAAAACTACCCTAGTACTGTAAGAGGGGGTGGAAAATGGCTGATATGTACAGTGATTTTTCCTCGTTCCAAAACAAAATCTTTTTCGGCGATATCAGTTGCAATCGACTATACATATGCCAAGCGTCTATGCGAAATTTTTTACATTTTCCGAAAACTACCCTAGTACTGTAAGGGGGGGTGGAAAATGGCTGAAATGCACAGTGATTTTGCCTCGTTCCAAAACGAAATATTTTTCGTCGATTTCAGTTGCAATTGACTATACATATGCCAAGCGCCTATGTGAAAATTTTTTCATTTTCCGGAAACTACCCCTAATACAGGCAAAGGGGATGGAAAGTCGCTGAAATTCACAAAGTGATTGTTCCTCGGTCCAAAACAAAATATTTTTCGTCGATTTCAGTTGCTATCGACTATACATATGCCAAGCGCCTATGTGAAATTTTTTTCACTTTCCGAAAACTACCCCTGATACAGGCAAAAGGGTTGGAAAGTGGCTGAAATGCACAAAGTGATGTTTCCTCGTTCCAAAACAAAATCTTTTTCGACGAGTTCAGTTACAATCGACTGTAAATATGCCTATAGCCTATGTACAATTTTTCTCATTTTCCAGAAACTACCCCTAATACAGACAAAGGGGATGGATAGTGGCTGAAATGCACAAAGTGATTTTTCCTCGTTCCAAAACACACTCTTTTTGTCGATTTCAGTTGCAATCGACTATACATATGCCAAGCGCCTATGTGAAATTTATTTCATTTTCCAAAAACTACCCCTGATACAGGCAAAGGGGTTGGAAAGTGGCTGAAAAGCACAAAGTGATTGTTCCTCGGTCCAAAACAAAATCTTTTTCGTCGATTTCAGTTGCAATTGACTATACATATGCCAAGCGCCTATGTGAAATTTTTTACATTTTCCGGAAACTACCCTAGTACTGTAAGAGGGGGTGGAAAATGGCTGATATGTACAGTGATTTTTCCTCGTTCCAAAACAAAATCTTTTTCGGCGATATCAGTTACAATCGACTGTAAATATGCCTATAGCCTATGTACAATTTTTCTCATTTTCCAGAAACTACCCCTAATACAGACAAAGGGGATGGAAAGTGGCTGAAATGCACAAAGTGATTTTTCCTCGTTCCAAAACACACTCTTTTTGTCGATTTCAGTTGCAATCGACTATACATATGCCAAGCGCCTATGTGAAATTTATTTCATTTTCCAAAAACTACCCCTGATACAGGCAAAGGGGTTGGAAAGTGGCTGAAAAGCACAAAGTGATTGTTCCTCGGTCCAAAACAAAATCTTTTTCGTCGATTTCAGTTGCAATTGACTATACATATGCCAAGCGCCTATGTGAAATTTTTTACATTTTCCGGAAACTACCCTAGTACTGTAAGAGGGGGTGGAAAATGGCTGATATGTACAGTGATTTTTCCTCGTTCCAAAACAAAATCTTTTTCGGCGATATCAGTTGCAATCGACTATACATATGCCAAGCGCTTATGTGACATTTTTTTCATTTTCCGGAAACTACCCCTAATACAGGCAAAGGGGTTGGAAAGTGGCTGATATGCACAAAGTGATTTTTCCTTCTTCCAAAACAAAATCTTTTTCGACGATTTCAGTTGCAATCGACTGTAAATATGCCAAGAGCCTATGTACAATTTTTCTCATTTTCCGGAAACTACCCCTAATACAGGCAAAGGGGATGGAAAGTGGTTGAAATGCACAAAGTGATTTTTCCTCGTTCCAAAACAAAATCTTTTTCGACGATTTCAGTTGCAATCGACTGTAAATATGCCAAGAGCCTATGTACAATTTTTCTCATTTTCCGGAAACTACCCGTAATACAGGCAAAGGGGTTGGAACGTGTCAAATGCAAAAAGTGATTTTTCCTCGTTCCAAAACAAAATCTTTTTCGTCGATTTCAGTTGCAATTGACTATACATATGCCAAGCGCTTATGTGAAATTTTTTTCATTTTCCGAAAACTACCCCTGATACAGGCAAAGGGGATGGAAAGTGGCTGAAATGCATAAAGTGATTTTTCCTCGTTCCAAAACAAAATCATTTTCGGCGATTTCAGTTGCAATCGACTATACATAGGCCAAGCGCTTGTGCGAAATTTTTTTCATTTCCCGGAAACTACTTTTAATACAGGCAAAGGGGATGGAAAGTGGCTGAAATGCATAAAGTGATTCTTCCTCGTTCCAAAACAAAATCTTTTTCGTCGATTTCAGTTGCAATCGATTATACATATGCCAAGCGTCTATGTGAAAATTTTTTCATTTTCCGAAAACTACCCTAGTACTGTAAGAGGTGGTGGAAAATGGCAGAAATGCACAAAGTAATTTTTCCTTGTTCCAAAACAAAATCTTTTTCGTCGATTTCAGTTGCAATCGAATATACATATGCCAAGCGCCTATGTGAAATTTTTTTCATTTTTCGAAAACTACCCCTGATACAGGCAAAGGGGATGAAAAGTGGCTGAAATGCACAAAGTGATTTTTCTTCGTTCAAAAACAAAATCCTTTTCAGCAATTTCAGTTGCAATTGACTATACATATGCCAAGCGCTTATATGAAATTTTTTTCATTTTCCGGAAACTACCCCTAATACAGGCAAAAAGGATGGAAAGTGGCTGAAATTCACAAAGTGATTTTTCCCCGTTCCAAAACAAAATCTTTTTAGGCGATTTCAGTTGAAATCGACTATACATATGCCAAGCGCTTATGTTAAATTTTTTTCATTTTCCGGAAACTACTCTAGTACTGTCAGAAGGTGTGCAAAATGGAAGAAATGCACAAAGACCTGTGGTTCGGGTTATGTACAGTCGATTGCAACTGAAATCGCCGAAAAATATTTTTTTTTGGAACTAGGAAAAATCACTTTGTGCATTTCTGCCATTTCCACCCCCTCTGACAGTACTAGGTTAGTTTCCGGAAAATGAAAAAAATTGAACAGAGACCCTTGGCATACGTATAGTCGATTGCAACTGAAATCGCCGAAAAGGATTTTGTTTTTGAACGAGGAAAAATAACTTTGTGCATTTCAGCCACTTTCCACCCCCTCTGGCAGTACTAGGGTAGTTTCCGGAAAATGAAAAAAATTGAGCAGAGATCCTTGGCATACGTACAGTCGATTGCAACTGAAATCGTCGGAAAAGATTTTGTTTTGGAACGAGGAAAAATCACTTTGTGCATTTCAGCACCTTCCACCCCTGTAACCGTACTAGGGTGGTTTCTGGAAAATGAAAAAAATTGCACTAATACCCTTGGCATATGTACAGTCGATTGCAACTCAAATAGTCGAAAAAGATTTAGTTTTTAGTCAAATATAATATCGTTTTTTTATAGTTATTTATTCGTAATTTCAACCTTCCGTAAGGGATGTTTGGAGGGTTGGAAAGGTTTTTTTGGTTTCAGGCATCATGTTGCGTCATTGTGGGGTAATTCCAGCGGTATAAAACTGTGTAACAATCAATTTGAAAAAATCAAATATTCGCGCGACTTGAACGTTTGAAACTTCAAACCCATTTGACCATGGTTATGGTTTATAAAATTATTTATAGAAATGATTATTCAAATAATAATAGTTAATTCCTATAGCAACTCTCCAAAAATTTTAGTACATATCAAAACGAGTCAAATCAGCGTCGGAAAAATTTTAATTGTCGTTTGTGTCATCTAGCAACGTACATACGGCTTATATTTTCAATAAATGTGGTATTAACAATAACTAAAGACTGTGCAGCGTGGGACCAAGATTTTGATGTTTTACAACGATTAAATCACTAGATGTTATTAAGTATTAGCAGTAAAAAAAGAATTCGGCTCATTAAAAAATAATTCTTTTTTAGAGTTGAACTTAGGCTGACATCCTTAATATTAATAATGAAAAGGAAAAATACAAAATCTTAAAACAACATAATTAAATTAAATAAATGCAATCCATTTAGAGCAGTTTAATGATGCGAAAATTTCTTAACAAAATATTACGAGTAAAACAAGTGGAAAAGAAAGGCATACAAATAGATAGCTCAAATTACATGAGACCTGATTTATAATATTGAAATAATGAATATGAATGAATATTTGTTTTATATTCATGCACCATGAATTTATTACGAGCAAAATGAGAACGGAATTTCAAAGATTCCAACGCTAAGTTGCTACTTCCGAGACGAGAAAAATTGACTCTACTTTTGCGGTTAGATGATTTAATACAATGGCTTTCCTGTTTGGTTAACTGTTACACCACTACAAAAATATTCTTTAGTAGGAATTTATTTTTGCATTAAGGACTAAGGCATTACACATTTACATGCACTTTTAAGATAATATTTTTAAGATAGATCGATTGTGTCGTTTTAAATAGGTTTCTAGCTAATACGCTAATTAGAAATAATCTAATCTGTAAAAAATTAGCTAATTAAAAAGTAGCTTGGCAGGTAGGTACTTTAAAAATACATTAATTTATTCATCTTTTTCATTTATTACTGCCTTTATATTTTTCTACGCAAAGAATAGTATGTACTGTTATGCTGATATAACTGTCTTAAGGTAAGAATTTCCACAAAAATTTGCACACAAAGTGTACAAGAAAACGGCCTCAAACTTCCCCTGCGATCGAAAGTGTCTAAGTTAAGTTGACAAAAATCCACGAGAAGAAAGGAGTTGAGATAGAGAGCGAGAAAAAGGTGGCTTGGAAAAATGCAGCTCGTATGTGCAAGCGTAATGCACTAATGTATCGCACGTGTTCGTGTACGACTGTACGTGTATCTCTCTGGGGTTCAAGTGAGTCAAGACCACGATGGAACTCTGTCGCTCGGCTTCGATCGCAAGGTAACGGTGAGCGACTGAGCGAGCGATTCGAAAGTGGCTAAAGGCTCACGATTCGCACGCTTTCTCTTTTTCTCACGCGGGAGTCTAAAACTTATTTCTGCTATTTTTTGGAAACGCTAGATAAAGAATCGATAATAGGACATAGTGGGCGCTCGATAGAAAAACCGCTGCCCATTCATTGGCCCTTCCCGGCTAAAAATGAGTCATATATATAATAATGCATACTTATACATGATTATATATAACTATAAAATAAATATAATAAACAATAATCCATTATATTATAACATTACATTTCTTTTATAATGAATCATAGTGAGTATATGCGAGTAAGTTTAAGGAGATGTTAAACTCCCCTGTTAACGACAAATATCAGGAACCACTTTTTCTATCAACTTTTAATTTTGAGAAAATATCTCTTCGGAGCGTTATTGTTTGTTGTAAAAACTGAATTTCATGATTATTTGGAACATTAATAAAATGTAGATTACATATTTTATCAATTTCATATTAACTAGAATATTAAGCAAATTCCCTGGTAGAAAATTGACCATCATTTATGGCCAACTTCCGTGGTCAATTTGTAGCCAACAATTAGACCATAAATTGACCATAATATGGGTAAAGATACATTTATAACCTCAAATACATGTATAAAAATTTAAATTCGCACAATGCTTTTTATGGGTTTAATCGAATTTACAGAAAAATGTAGTTTACTAATGCGAGATATACAAGCGAAGTTGCAGTATTGCATAAATTCTAAGTTCTAACTCCGATTCTACACATAAAATATATGCCCATGATGCTTTGTATAGGTATAGTAGTGCATGCGCACGCGCACTGCGTCGGGCGCTTAAGTGCTTCGCACGCTAAAAGCATAAGGACATAAAACATAAGAATAACATTGATTAATATATCAATATACACATGTTCGCGCGCTAGCCGGCAAATCGCAAGAATTTAAATAAAAATTAACATTGCTTATAAGCGCGGTACTAGCGTCGTGCGAAAATGCAGCTTTGGGACACTTAAGCTAGATAGCCCGGAACACGTGTAGCGGGTGAAGGGATGCGGAGTCTATAGGAGATTAAATAGGGTTACACTGAGATTAGTATTAATATCACAAAGTAAAGTGAGCATTTATTGTTGCTCTTAAAATCAATTATTTACATGTTGTCTTAATATGTACTTGTTAGTGTATAATTAAAAGTAAGTAGACTTTACACGCGGTCGCGAAAACAGGTGTCGCGATGCGCGTAAAGGCCCCGAACTTGCCATAGTATAGTCGCGGTCAAGCCGGAAGAGCGAGAGCTCAGCGAGAACAATTGGTTTTTGATCTCGCTTCGCGGAAATTAGGAAGGAAGAAAGTGGGAGAAAGCGCGCACTTGTGTCCTCTCTCGCAAGAAATCGTGCGAGCGAGCGCTTCAGTTCTCACGCGAGAGGGAAACACAGTGCGCGCGAAAAATATGAAATATAATAGGGCCGCTGCAAGTGCAAACGGCCCGAACAACACAAGAAATAAGAGAATAGTATATTACGCATCTAGGGAGGTAAAGTTCTTTACTCTCCCAATACACATGCAGACATTTATACATACACAGTGTGTTGACAACTGGGAGTTGGGGGAGAGCAGACCCTTACCTGTTTGAAACTAAAGCAATTTTTACAAAAGCAATTTTTACTTAAGTCGTTGAACTAGAATAGTTGGACAAGTTCAACGCAAATAAATAAGCAGCGTTTGGTTCAATTTATGTATTTATTTATTTGTTAATTAATATATATTTATTAATGCAGATGATTAAATTAAACTAACATTTATGGTACATATCTTAAAAGAAATACAAGAAAAAATATTTGTAGGTTAGGTTTGAATATTTTCAGCATGTAATCTCGACGTGCCACATGCTAGGTAAATTAAATCCATTTCAGGTTAATTAAATTTTATTTATAAATAATTATATAAATTACACCACCTTTTGTCCATAAACCTTCGGCCATAAGCTGGGTTGTTGACCATAATATAGGCCATAAATTGACCACACCCCATAAATTTAACATTATATGGCAAATAGTTGGTCAATCTTTCTACCAGAGTTCTAACTAGAAATTAGGTAAAAAGCATGTCGCTTTTAACTGATTTCTAGCTAATTCATTAACCAGAATCAAAGCAGATTTAGAAAATCTAGCTAATGTCTGTCTAGAAACAAGCTTAGATTTCTACCGGGGGGGATGTGTACGATATATTGAGAATCAACAGTATAGATTATTTTAACCCTTTAAGTACCCAAGTCCTTTTTCGATTGAAAAGAAATATGGCAAACGGTCTATTAGCTCAAAAATAGTCTAAAAGGAGTTTACGAATGGCTTTTAAATGACCAAAATGCTCTTAGTATGATTTATCGAGGTGGATATAAAAAAATAAAAAAATTACTATGTCGTACTTATACTCTTATATTAATTAAATTTTAACAACTAGCATGGTAATGAGTTAGCTTGAGTGTTATTATATAAGTATCTACAAAAAGGATTAGAAGAAAATTTTTCTTCGCGTGTAAAAAAAAAACCAATGGCGCCATACAAGTGCCCTCTATTAAACTTTTTAAACACACTGACAGCTTCTTTTTGATCCCCTAGAAGTGACTATGCGGTCCCTGGTACTTTTCTAATCAAATAACAACATTTAATGCTGGTCAAAACCGCGTGTGCCTGCAGGCACACTTGGGACCTAATGGGTTAAGCAAGAAAGCTTGTAAAGACCATATTTTAACATTTTTGAATATTTTTATTCGTAAAACCTTAAGGTGATACGTAATAGTACATTACGCAACTAGTGCGCAAAATAGGTGATTCCCGCAAGAATTGTGTTTGTCGCCCAAGCGAAGTGAGTAATATACTAAGATAGACCTATTTAACTCAAAATAAGTCAATGAATCGAGTAAATTTTTTCTTATTTTAGTTATATTTAAATAATAAAAGAAAAATGACACATTTAAAAGATTTGCTTTAAATTTTAAAAAAGATTCTTAAAACCGAATTGCTAAGGTCCGAAAGATTTTCACAGTATAATATAAAGTAATACTTCTTACTGTTTAATTACATATACTAAAACAAGTAAATCATGAAACAATATTGAAAAGGATTCTAACAAGAAAGTGCACTTCTTATTACACGCGCAATTACACTCACTGTACAATCTAAACCCTAAATAGTATAAACGTACGCTAGAAGATAGAACCTTTGCCTTTTACTCTTTTTAAAAAGAGTAAACCGATAATTTTCTACTTTAGAAAAGTTGAAACATTACATTTTACCATTTGAAAAGAGTAAAATGCGGAAGTTACTCGTTTATAAAGAGTAATTTCGGCAGTTTATTCTTTTATAAAGAGTAATGTCGGCAGTTTACTCTTTCATAAAGAGTAAATCACTAAATCTCTACTTTACAAAAGTACATTATCCCAGTCCTATGATTTTAAAAGAGTAAATTAAGGAAATTAATCTCTTATAAAGAGTAGAGCTGGCCAAAATTCAAGGAATTATTTCATCTTCATAAAAGTTGATATACAGGAGTTTTTTGGTCGCTGATTACGAATAAAAGTAAAAATTTCAAAAAACAAAATGGTGGATCCAATATGGAGAACATATATATTAATTTTTTTCAGATCTAAATACAAATTTAGATACAGTGGTTTTCGGGGTAGCTGATTACGAATCAAAAGTGAAAATTTTGAAAAAACTAAATGGCGGATCTAATATAATCGACATGTATGTATATTACATTTTTTACGAATCAAAAGTCAAAATTTCGAAAAAACAAAATGGCGGATCTAATATAGTGGACATGTAAGTATATTCAATTTTTTAAAGATTTAAATAAAAATTGGTGTACAGGGGTTGGTTGAGGTCGCTGATTACGAATCAAGAGTAAAAATTTCAATAACAAAAACGAGTCAATGAATCTCATTAAACAAAATATTTAATTTCATCAATAAACAAAAAATGAGCGATTCGTAAAAAATTACCGTGTACCTAATACCCAAGAAATAAGCAATAAAAAATTAATAAACAAAACATAACCTCAAATATCTTGAAAAATAAAAGATTTCATATTCTGGTTAAAGAGCTCAGCCAAGACTACCAAGAGATAGTGGAAACCTTTTTATCTTAATTTATTTAATATATAAAGATACGTTTCCAAAATATCGTCAAAAAAGGACGCTTTTGTGTATAACAAAATAAGGAAATTAGCTTATAATAAGTTCGTGTCGGGGAAGATAATTTTATTCTCTTTCAATGCATTTACACTCTGAAGCGAACATATTATTTCTACATGCCAAATTAATTTACCTCATTAATTTTAGAGTAAAGTAAAATAGAAAAATCATTGTCAAATAAAAACGAGTCGATGAATCTTAAAATTTCTTTTCAATTCTAAATCCTTATTAAGAAATGCAAAAAATGAGCCCCAATTGGCAAATATGATCGCACCGTACTCGAGATATAAGTGATCAAAAAAAAGTTTGAAAATAACATAACCTCAAATATCTTGAAAAATAAAAGTCCGCATGATATAAGAAAATAACTTAACTAAGAGATAGTTAAAAGCTATCTTTCTGTAAATTTTCAAAAAGAATAAACCGTTTTACTCCAGTTATCGTTCGACATAGAAAATCGATTATTTTTACAAAATGATTTTTTTTCGGCAAAAGAAAAATAAAATACTCGCAGAAATCTTGTTAGTCATAATTAGTCGGTAATTAAGTCATGCGTGGTGTAGGCATTTGGGACATATACAGGGAAAGGGTAATGAGGTCATAAAAGGTGTCGTTAATCGGTATACATATAAGATGTCGGTAATTGGTACACATACATGATGTCGGTAATGAAGTCATATCCAGGGAGTCGATAATTAGAACATATACAGGGTCTCGGTAATTAGGACATCTATAGGCTGCCAATAATTGGTACACGCACAAGGTGTTGGTAATTGGTATACATACAAGGTGTCGGTAAGTAGCACATGTACATGATATCAGTAATTAGAACATTATCGAATATCAGTAATTAGGACATATATTCTACAAGGTGTCGATAATCGGGATATATATAGAGGTGTCAATAATTGGGCATATGTATGGTGTCGGTGATTAGGATACATGCATAATATCCTTTATTTATTATGTTAAAAGTCTAAAATGTGATTTTGCACTTTTGCAAAGCAGAAAGGTAGCAATTTATTCGTTTTATAACGTACAAATTCTTTAATTTACTCTTTTATAACCGCAGATGGCACTTCCTACTTTTGTAAAATAAAAGCATAGCATTGAAGCTTATAGATGATGCGACATAAAGGGTAAACAAATATTTATTTTAAATTGAATAATCCCTAATACTCGGAGCGAAATCTTTCACTAAATTTTACAAAACGTTTGGAAACTTTTACCAAAAGTTTGGTAATCTGATTACAGACTGTATCAAATCCTTTTTGATCTTAAAATGACGGTTTCTATGAGTACTTTATTGTGTAAAAAATTTGCTTCACAAAAACCATTCCTGCATTGACAACTTTCAAAAAACCATAATTTAAAAATTTTTATACTTTGAAAAATGGCCATAAAAAAATTTATTTCAGAAACTTTGCTAAAACTTTTATACACACACCGGATAATGATAGCAAACATCTGGAAAAATTTGGGAAAATACTACTACTGATTGAACGAACGGTGATATGCCACACACGCATACGCACACGCACACACACACACACACACACATACAGTACGTACAAACATTTTTTGTGACGAGTATATTCGGACTCCCAAGGCATAAAATATGTTTATATAAATAAGTTTAAAAAATAAACAAAACAAAATTTCATAGTTACAAAGCTTTCTCTTTGCGAAAGCAATTATTGAATGCAAATCAAATAAAATCCTTTTAAATGATGTTTATTGACATTATCATATAGAGTCGAAAAAACTTGGTATAAACCATTAATTTCATAATAAAATGGTCATACAGATTTTGAAACAATTATGTCACATTTTTTGGTTTTGCAGTGACATTCACATTAAAAATGTGTGTAATCAACTTTTCTAGGTAAGAAATCTGTTTATTATAGATCCGTAGTTTCCCACTGAAGCTTAAAAAAATCAGAAAGAAAAAAATAATTTATTTGGGAAAGCAGAACGTTGTTTGAAACGTCACTAAAAAATCGCGACTTGTGCATTTTTTTGGAAAAACAGAAGTTTTTACTGTCTATATCAGAGGTCTAGCGGAAAATGACACATGTTTTATTTTTTCTCAAATTTTTTAGAGTCAATCTGGCCCCGTTCGTTCGTCATCACGGCCAAATGAAAGAAAAAAAAAGTTTTCGAGAAAATCGCGTTTTAAGTTTTTGTAATACAATTTACGAATCAAACAATTTTACGAATCTCGATAATAACTCAACGAGATGCGACGAAGGAGGTTCACACTTTCAGAAACACGTCTGTGGGCTCTCGGAAAAACGACTTAAGTTCATTTTTTTAAATTTGAGATTCGAACGATTTTGGTATTGTAATATATTACATAATATATTTTTAGATAAAAATGCCAAAAATAAAAAAAGTGGAGAATAAGTGACCATATTTACTATTTATGAATATTTTTTATATTAGTTTAAATGGGAATCATAAACTCTAAACCTTAATATCTCAAAAACATTAAAAGTGGACTTAAGTCGTTTTTCCGGAAACCCACAGACAGATGTAATAAAAAAAGATATTTTTTATTACCTAATGCTCTTCAAACTGTGATACAAAGTCATTCCTCCACCGTCTTAAATAATTTACCCCGGTTTACCGTAGATAATTGAAGCATTCAGAACCATAACGGAATAAGTCCATTTTAGACATTTTACAAACTGCTGCAAACAGTTCAGTATTAGTGACATAAAAAAGTGAAATTTGATAAATTTCATCACTGCAATTAATACTTGAATATACTATTTATCAATTGCATAATTTAAATCAGGTAAATAATAATGTGATTTACAAACAGTTTCAACATTTTTATGGACGTATACTTAATGGATTTATTCCGTTATGGTTCTGAACGCTTCAATTATTAATACTACTTATAGTTCAATATATCTAACTATCAAGTATGTCTACAACAACTTGTAAGTAGATCTCCAGCAACTTCCATTTAGTTCGGGCGCCACATGATTAGCCAGAAAATAGTGAGAAAATAGTTTCCCAACAATTTTCAAATAAATACGCGAAAATTTCAATCTGACTATATTTTTTTTGTGCTTTCAACGCAATATTATGACGAAAATACTATTATGCATTTTTTTAAATATGTCTCATATCTAAGATAAAATCAACAAAGTTTGGGAAAAACTCAGAACTTTCTACGCAAAAATGGATTTTTAAACTTTACCGATTTTTTTTCAGATACAAGGAATTTTTTAAACATTCGCAAGAGAACAAATATCAATAACATTATTTACAAAAGAAGTATTTCCATAGTGAAAATTTTCCGATTTTTCCGGAAAATTGTCGGAAAATAATTTTGTTATCATTTTCAGATTAATCACCCTCAAAATTTGTGGTCCACTGGCCAATATACATGACCAGACATGGAACTGGATCGATTACGGAAACCAACTATCGTGAACGCATTCGAACGTGAACATGACTGGGAAGGCATTCAAATTGTTGATTTTAAGTCTCATTATAAACCAATGTTGATTTTTGAAATGATTAACAATATAAATTGTTGTCATTATAACATTAACAAAAAAGAAGATATGTATTATTTAAATAAATTTTATTTTCCGATTCTGAGAAAATTTAAAATTGTAAACTATTGTTATATTGTACTATATTCATAATAATATTTGTAAAAAGTCCGTAAAAGATGAAAATTATGTAATTAAATTTAAATATAGTTTTAAAACATTTGTAATAATTCGGTAGAAAAATAAAACAATATAAGACTGTATAGTAGATAATTTATTAATTTATTAATTTATAAAATTATTATTTTGTATAGTGAAAGATATAATTAAAACTTAACTTTGGAAATAAAATCATAATTACAGTGTAAGATGCAATGAGTAGGAGTATGAATGTGACGGGAATAGAAAAGTTTGTAAAACCAAGTCCATTTATCTGCCATATAGGCTAAAATAAACGTATTACTATTAGGTAAGTTAAAAGTACCTATTATGGAATTTTAAAAACGTGCCCCTTACATGGAACAGTAAGCAAAATGATAAAATAAGAAATAATAATAATATTAATAAAGAACTATTAAAATCATATTGATAGTTATGCTTGTATTATTTTTAAATATACAAACATAAGTATTATTATACAATAAGTGTCTTTTTTTAGCAGGGACAGCTTATCACTACGACTATGTTATTTCACTGTAATTATAAATTTAAGTAATTTAATAATACCTATAATAGCTTAAATTGTAGCTTTCCATTCATAGATTCGAATTATTTACACATTATTTGTATGTTAATGCTATTTTCATTTAAATATTTAGCTGTTTCATAATGGCACATAAAATCACGTTAGCCCCTACATATAGAACACCTTTGCAAGCATCTTTTTTATAATAAGTGTAGCTTATAGCATGTTCTTTTCTACTTCATAACGTATTAAATGTTATGTTTTAATGATTTATTTATAATGCATACACAAATTTGATAGAATAAATGTGCTCATTGCATTTGGAAACCTAATCTATAAAACAAGTCAAATCAGCAATACATATCGAAATAGTTAACCCTACCTATGGTCATTTTTATATCATTAAAGAACTTTCATGAATCGGTTTCAATTTAATTTTTACTTCATTCCTAGTGTATATTATGTGGATTTTTATTAATTTCTATAACAATGACAAATAAAACCTATAAAATAAAGTCATATTTATGCAGTAATTAACCGTTCCATCATAGGGACATGGAGTTTGGAACACGGGGACAAGCTGTGAAAACGGCATTCTATGATACATACATGCTGTTGCTTTAGTTTTTTATTTATAATAATTCAAATCAAGAAAAAGTTTGCAATTTGCACTTACTTAATTTTTCTATAAACCATAGCCCTTCAAACAATATTCTTTTTATACTTATTAATATTAACAATTTTAATAATGTAAATTAAATGACAATCTTGCACCACCTGAAAAGTGTTCCATAATGGGGACTTTTACCTTGTATTCATGTTATCTAGTTAGATCTGTAGCTTCCGGACATAACCACTCAAATCCATTATTTACAAAGTTGATTGTAAGTAATAAATTAACTTATGCAACTTTTTACTTTTTATATGGAAGTATAGCATGCATAGATACCAAAATCAATAAAAACTCCATTTTTAAAAAAAGAGTATTTAGTTCGAGACAATATACCTTTACTCCGAGTGGATGTAAGAGCGTCTTTTATTGATTTATTAATAGGCCTTCCGATCACGGAGGTATTATAGACCGGGGACTAGTGACAGAAACTATAGGATGATTAGTTAGTGTATGCCAATTTAAGGGCCAATTATTATAGGTAATTAACGAATTATAAGCGTATAATTATAGTGCGCTCGCGTGCAGCCGCGTTGCAAATTAAATTTTGTTTTCTAACGAAAATAATGATTATGAACAATTAGTTAACATATGCAAAGTGGTTTTTGTGAAACTTTGAAAAAATAATCCAGCGGAAGCTAATCGGCATAAGGTTTCCGCGTTTAGGAGGACCTGAAATAATGAATTTAAATTGGAAGAAAAAGATGTTTAAGAACAATAAGTTCGCGTATGCCATTCAATAGAATCATTTTTATTGTTATGTAAATCATGAACTCTTTGCATACGATTACGCCGTGCACACGTATTCGCAGTATTTTTCAAACCCGGATTATTTTTTTAATAATACGGAATGATTCTTAACAAGTTAAGTTATTCTTAACAAGTTAAGTTATTCTTAACAAGTTATGTTATTCTTAACAAGTTAAGTTATTCTTAACTAGTTAAGTTATTCTTAACTAGTTAAGTTATTCTTAACAAGTTAAGTTATTCTGTAACAAAAGAATAAATTTAATCAATTTATGTATACCATTCTTGCTTTGTAAACAACACTTTTCGATGTCTCTCTAACATTAGAGTTGCTGAGCATGCCGGTTTCAAGTGTAACATCACGCAGAGAGAAAAATTTTGCTTTGGGAGTTTCATTATATCGCGCTCTTGCCTTTACAACATAGAGAACCTTCATACGTTCTCTGGACGAAAAGACTCTAGTTTATTTTCGCTACCTGCGTCGCGTCTCCGACGCCCCGAATCATCAGTAAAAATAAAAGAAAACAGGGCTTAAGGGGATGTCGGAGCTTACATGCAGTTACGTAGTTACCGACAATTTCGTATTTTTCAGTACTCTCATTTAATTTTTAATTGTTTTCAATTATCGCAATTGTCCGGTGTTCCTTAGTAGATTGAGAACACTGGACAACTAAAGTTTTTAATTTTTATGAACAATTAAATTAGAATAATGTAAAATTCAATGCAGAAATCTGTAATCGCCTCCGACCTACCCTTAACCCGTAACAAAGTGCAACGATGCTAATACTTGTTTTTAAAATCGTAGAAAAATCGTCTGAATAACATACTCAAAATCCAGTAAAATCCAGTTATCGCAACATTTTTTATTATTACAAAAATAGGTTAGAAATTATAAACAAATTAAATTTTCTCATGAACGGCTGATTATTTTTCAAAGACAATATAGGCTAAGACGTTCTTGAGGTCGCTAATTAAAAAAAATGTAGACCTAATTTTGAAATTCAAAATGGCGGATCCAAAATGGAGGATAAGAACTAGAAAAGCTATTTTATTGGCACAAATATTTCCATATAAAGGTTTTTCAGGTAGCTCATTTAAAATTTGACAATAAAAAATAAAAATTTTAAAATGGCGGATATAAAATGGCGGATTAGAACTAGAGAAGCTGATTTAATTTTCACAAATACTTCCATATATATAGGTTTTTCATGACGCTGATTTCAGATATGAAGATAAAAAATCAAAATTCAAATTGGCAAATCAAAAATGGCGAATAGAAACTATAAAAACGGTTTTATATCACACAAATACTCTCATATAAACGTTTATGAGGACGCTGATTTCGAATATGAAGATAAAACATCGAAATTCAACTTGTCGGATAGAAAAATACGGTCTTAAAAGTGCATTACAATTTAGATTTGGGTGAAAATTTATTTATGAAGTATCTTATGGTTTTAATCTGAAATCAGTACGTATCAACGTAAATACAATAGTTATAACAATAACAACATTTAAAATAGTCAATTATAATTGTCTTGTATAGTATTATTGTCTGAACGTGACTAATATTGTTCGCATTTTAAATACTTCTTTTCAGATCGAACCACGTGGCAGCTATTTGTGTGATTATCGTTAATCGTATTTTATATATTCTTTTCGTTTTTTTCTAAATTTTGTTATTACTGATCACTCGTGGTACTTAAATACTTCGCGAAATTTAATTTTATACCTGAATGTAATCAACCACCTTTAAAAATATACAAGCCTTTAAAAATTAGCTTTTTTTATTAATCCAATATGCCATTTTGGATCCATCATTATGAATTTGTTATCGTCAAATTTTAAATTATCTAACTGAAAAATTGTTATATGCAAGTATTAAGGCAAATTAAAACAGTTTTTCTAGTTTTTATTCGCTATTTCGAACCGCGAGTTTAAATTTTGAAATATAGTCTATATTTTTTAAATCAGCGACCTTAAAAACCCCTTTGACTACAACGTATATTAAGCTAGCAGATCAAGGTCACAACGCGCATTTCTAACCAAGTCCATAATATGTTGCTAATTTGTTGCTATTTTGTTACGCTATTTTCAGATTTTGTTACTAATTCCATTTCCGAGAAACGCGAGGTCTGCTAAGTTAAGTATTAAGCTAGCAGACCATCTTCCGTAACTTTGAAACCGATGGCTCTAAGACAATAATTCAAGCAGCATATTTTGTTGCTAATTTGTTGCTTTAAGATAGCAAAACCAGAAATACCATAATATCAACCCCGAGTTGTTAAAAAACACCCCCATATCCCTAAACCGGCAGAAAATGCGAATTACTATAATCGATGGAGAAGCCTTAAATAAATACGTGGACATTTTGTTCCTAATTTGTTGCTACAAGATATCACTACCATAAATACTAAAATATAAACCCTTAGTTGTTAAAAACCACCCCCATATCCTCAAACCGACAGAAAGTGGGATTTACGTTAAATCGATCGAGCAGTCTTCAATAAGCAGGTGGATATTTTGATGCTAATTTATTGCTTTTAGATAGCCGAACCAGAAATACTAAAATATCAGCCCCTAGTTGTTTAAAACCACCCCCATATGCCCAAGCCGGCAGAAAATGTGAATTACGTTAAATAGATGAAGCAGCCTTAAATAAATACGTGGATGTTTTGTTGCTAATTTCTTGCTACAAGATATTACTACCAGAAATTCTAAAATATCAACCCTTAGTTGTTAAAAACTACCCCCATATCCCCAAACCGGCAGAAAATGCGAATTACGTTAAATCGGTGGAGCTGCCTTGAATAAATAGGTGGATATTTTGTTACTAATTTGTTGCTTCAAGATATCACTACCAAAAACACTACAATGTCAACCCCTACTTGTTGAAAACCACCCTCATATCCTCAAACCGTAAGAAAATGGGAATTACATTGAATCGATCGAGCAGCCTTAAATAAAGACGTGGATATTTTATTGCTAATTTGTTGCTACAAGATATCACACCACAAACACTCAAATATCAACCCCCAGTTATTAAAAACCACCCCCATATTCACCTACTCATTCTAGACTGCTCCAACGATTTAACGTAATTCGCAATTTCTGCCGGTTTGGGGATATGGTGGTGGTTTTTAACAACCGGGGGTTAATATTTGAGTGTCTCTGGCGTGATATCTTGTAGCAACAAATTTGCAACTAAATATCCACGTATTTATTTAAGGCTGCTCGAGATCGGTTTAACGTAATTCCCATTTTCTGTCGGTTTGAGGATATGGGGGTGGTTTCTAACAACTAGGGGTTGATATTTGAGTGTTTCTGGTAGTGATATCTTGTAGCAACAAATTAGCAACAAAATATACCGCATGAATTATTTTCTTAGAGCCAACGGTTTCAAAGTTACGGAAGATGATCTGCTAGCTTAATACTTAATTTACCAGACCTCGAGTTTCTCGAAAATGGAATTAGTAACAAAATCTGAAAATAGCGTAACAAAATAGCAAAAAATTAGCAACAAATTATGGACTTGGTTAGAAATGCGCGTTGTGACCTTGGTCTGCTAGCTTAATATACGTTTGATGATTACATTGCCTTTGAAAAATAATCAGCCGTTTATGAAAAATTCAATTTGTTTATAATTTTTAACCTACTTTGTAATAATAAATAATGTTGCAGTAACTGGACTTTAAATAGGTTAGTCAGGCGACGTTTCTACAATTTAAAAAATAGAATTAGCTTTCTTTCAATTTGTTATAGGTCAAATCCTACTTTTACTGTACTAATTGTCCTTCCGAAGTTCGCGCTATCACATGGCTTGAGAATGGAACGAAAATGTTTTTTGTATGGCGAGGTAGAATTCCAAAATTCTAAATCCCGCTTCTCAATAAGAAGATGAAGGGTTCAATTCCCGTCGAAGTCATTTTTTCTCCATTATATATACACTAAAATATAATAGTGATTTAAAATACTATAGTGCGCATTACTATATTCTACTATAGAATTCATTACAATACGTACTATAGTTTCCTTATTAAGGGAGATAATTATAAAAAGTTATAAATAGTGATAAAAATAGATTATAACTGATACAAACGGATTATTATTGATAAAAACTAATTATTATACTTAAAAACTGATTAAAACTGATAAATTTTCCGAATTCTTACAGTTTTTATTACGTATTATCGGATATTCTATAATTTTGTATCGCTTTTCATTACTATTTATCAGTATTTATTAGTTTTTATCGGTTATTATCTGTTTTTATCTGTTATTATATTAAATATGTTCTGCCAGGGGATAATTAATTGTTCCTAATGTACCCTATGCAGTAACACGATTTTAAGAAAATAAGAAACGTAGTCACTTATATTATGAAATAAAATTAACTTATTTCTCGCGATCTCGTGGACGCCGCAAAATTCACAAAACTCTTGACTTCGGCAAGGTTATAAATAAGAATATAAATGGTATTCAACGTATAGTAGATCATTTTTAAACAGTTTTTAGCATTTGAAATTGTATAGAATCTGTAAGGAACCAATAAAGGCGAAAACCAAACCTCACATTTTGCGAATGTACGTTGAAGAAAAAGTAATTCATTTGGGGCAAACTTGTACACATAGTCCTAACTTTGCCAATATTATTTTTGCATATATTTTAGCATGGTGAACATGTTTCTACGTAAAGAAACTCAACATTTTCACACTTAGTTTTTTTAAATCTTAAAAATCGAATTAAAATTAAACACACGTAAAAACGCGAAAAATCGCACAAAATGATTTTTTTTGGGTATACAAAATAAGAACTTTAACATTTAAAAAATGCATTTTAAAAATATGGAATTCACATCTAAATGTGTCAATTTTAGATATCCATTGCTATAAAAAATTTAAATTCATCCAGGCGCATATGATAAATCAAAAAAGTGAAAGTGTACAAATATGCCCCATTCTCCCCTAACAATTAGCCCTTAAATTGCCATACACTAACTAATCATTCTAAAGTTTCTGTCACTAGCCCCCGGTCCGTTATTTGAGTTTTAAATTATAAATAAGTAAATATTGGACTTTTATATTCTTATTTTACTGTTAACATTCTTATACAGTGCACGCAATCATAAAAAGTGATAATCAGACACGTGCAGCTCTGGACTCGAAAGCCTACATGACCTAGCCTTAACTTAAGCGTTGTGGTCGAACTTGACATTCGAGAGTTAAACACAAACAATAACAGATGCGTTTAATTTTCGCACGTCAATTTTCATTTGAGAATCGACAGCAGAAAGTTTTTGCTCATCTAAGTTGGTGAGAGTCCTTGTAAAATAATTTACATTTTCATTGATAGAGGTGTATGGAAACCTTTTTGACCACTTTCTCTTTTGCAAAAAAAAGAATAAATAAAGCACGAAAAATGAGATCACTCGTCTCCCTGTAGGGTCTCATCTGGCCAAAAAGGCAGTTGAAAGAAAAAGCGAACCTACGCACATGCTTTATAGGCGAAGCATGCTGAAAAGAAACAATCCCATCGGTCATTCGGTGTGCTTGCACAATTGGAGCGCGCGCTCAGTTTGTAGGTTATGTTTGTGAATGAGAAAGGAGGCACAGATGACAGGACGAGGTCGTCGGTCGCCCGAGTAGGAGCTGCTGAGCTAGATGGGTGTAGTGTGTAGGAAGGAGACCACAGGAGTATACATAAAGAATTGTTGAATATTGACGAGGGAGTGGACGAAAGGCGTTAGGCGCACCTGGAGCTTCTGCTTGTCCTCGATGAGGTGGACGTCCTCGGCCTTCGGGTCGGCGTGGTGCACCGGCACCGCGTTAATCCTGCTGCCGGTCTCAAAATTGTCGTCGTCCCGGGACCTGGGAGGAGCCGGTATCAGCAGCTCCGGGCCAGCCTTCTGCATGCGCTGGTAGACCCGGTAGACGCTGTTGACCCCGGCGTTGCCCCGAAAGTCCTCGGGCAGGAAGAAGAAAGCTCCGAAGCAGACGACGCCGAAGGTCAGAAAGACGAGGAGTATGAGGTACTTCTCGCGCGGTCGGAAGGAGCGCCGGGCGAACAGCTGGCCCGGCTGCACGCCGCTCACGAAGCGCTGGTAGCTCGGCAGCAGGCCGGCCCCGCTCGCGGACGACGGCGACGACGTCGACATCATCGTTGTCTTCGTCGCGTTGCTGCTGCTGCTGCTGCTGCTGCTGCTGCTGCTGCTGCTGCTGCTGATGCTGCTGATGATGACGATGATGACGATGATGAAGCTTCGTTGTTCCTGGGCCCGCGCCTCGCTCGCAGCCGCTTGGCCTCGCTTCTTCGCACACTTTTCCCGTTGCCTTTCGACTCGACCGCCCGCTATTTGCTTTTCTCTCAGTGTTTATTTACAGCAGGGAGAAACTCGCCCACTCTCCGCGACGTCGCGCACGCACGAGTACACACGCGCCCGAGACGAGGGATCACTAGACGACAGCGCAGCACGCACACACGCACACGTTACAGGGCGCGAGCGCGTGAAAACAAGATGCGAGACACGAGACACACGAGAGTTCGGCTGTCGCTTTGACAGAAGGTCGAGGTTGAAAGTGCGGCCCGCTCGCTCCGGGACTCTGGAGGTTAGAAAGCCCTATGGTAGCACGCGAAAGAGAGAATGTGCTACTGGCTATAGGGGTATACAGGAGCGAGAGCAAGCAAGAGGGAAGAAGCGTGCGGAGAGAGGCGAAACCTGCAGAAACACGCTCGCTAGCCTGGCCCGCACACATGGGCACGCATGCACACACAGATGTACGCGCGCAGGACACAGCTGAGCACGCGAGATTCTTCTCTCTCTGTCTCTCTCTCTCTCGCTCTCTCGCTCTCTCTCTCTCTCTCTCTCTCTCTCTCTCTCTCTCGCTCTCGCTCTCTCTCGCTCTCTCTATCTTGTGCAGTGTATTGTTTTCCTTCTATAGGTGCTGTGCCGCTACCCGTCACACGCCATTTACCCAACAGACCTCGCACTAGCACACTAGACACACGGCGCGAGTCTGCCAGATAGTTTTCGGGGACCGGTAGAGTCATCTGGGAATCCCACAGAGAAGCGCGACTCGCGGCAGCCGTTTTTACCTGCAAAGTCCTGCGATTGGACGCCTAACGACATCTGTTGGATATTTTGGAAAACTGGTGAGTAGTTTAAGCTTATGTTATGCATAGTCGGTAGTTGGTACGAGAGCGAACGATGGTCGAAAAGGTTCATTCTTTTATGACTCTAAATAAATAACAATCTTTGTAGGATATTGTAATAGGTTAGCTAAGAGAACATTTACATTTATATTTAAACTATTACAAAACATTCATAGACACCTTTCTCATCACCAACAACTGGTTCTAATTAATACACTTGAAATATTATATTTAAGTTTAGCTATAAGATGGTATGCTACTTTGAAATTTAAAAAAGATCGATTTTTTTCTTACACATTTACTTGCAATTACTAAGCTCGACCTAATTACTGTGCTTTTATTTCGATAAATAAATATACGATTGATTCATCGTATATTAGAATTCATTATTGGTTGTGTTTTGTAACTTGATAATATTTAAAAGAAGAATGAAATCAAATTAAAAGCTCGTAAAATATTAAATATAAAGTCTTCTATAATTAGAATAGTATATATTTGTGGGTGCCCGGAAAAACAACACGAGTCAATTTTTTTAATTGAGTTTCGATCGATTTTGGTATCCTTGTATGTTGTATATTTTCAGATAAAAATCAAAAAAATCAGGAAAGTGTGAAAATAAGTAACCAAATCTACTATTTATGAATCTTTTTAACATTAGTTTAAATGAAAAATAAAAACTTTGAACCTTAATATCTCGAAAACATAAAAATTGGACTTAAGACTTTATTCCGGGAACCCACAGATATATAAGTTTTATGTAAAATAATTCTGAGTTTAAAAATGTAATCTATTTAGCCAATACGGAAGAAGCCGGTACATGTTAAAAGCAGCTAGTGTACCACATTAGCCAGGCTTGCCGTGGCAAAATCGCGGCAATAGTTGCAGTGCAATGTTTGTTAACAATTTGCTTCCAACTTGCGCTCAAGAAATGACGAATATCAAGGATTGATGTCAATGTGCCATAAAATTGACTGCAAGTGCTTGCCATCAAATTGCTGCCATATACGGACGCAGATTTACTTACATTTGATGTATAACTGTTGCAAGTTTTGTACATCAATTTGCTTTCAACTTGTTTTCAATATTATTAATATATTATATTATTTTATTTTCAATATTATTCACATAATATTCAATAAAATTACTCATATATGCGACAGTGCGAAAGAGAGGGAGGAAATTAATAACAGCATATTGATGGAAATTTGTGTAACATAAAAATCGAGAAATGTGACGAGAATATGAAGGCAATTTATGCCTATGATACGCCTGCACATCATGAGCAATAGTTGCTGTAATTTTGCCTTCAGTTGGCCCTCATAATTTACTTCATTACTTGATACAAAATTTCCAGCATATACAGGCGCACTTTTACATCAAACTTAAGGAAATCGATAGCAAAACGTGTATGTCAAATTGCTAACAATTTACAATACATCTGGCTAATGGGGTAGTTATAGAGAACTCGTATAAGTTTAATAGTTTATGAGCTTTTCATTTGATTTCATTCATTTTTTTAATCTTATCCAGTTACAAAATTATCAATAATGAATTCTAATTTACCGTGAATCAATCGTAGAATGATTAATAAACTAATATAAATACAAAATACGAATTATCACAATAGAATTACACCGTACGAGCATACTTTCCAAAGTTTTTCCTTTTTAAGGTGTTCTTTCTTTTTGAGATTTTTTTAGATGTCAAAGTAGCATACTACCTAATTAGAATTTTTATTCTTACGCACAAAATTTGTAAAATCAATTCGATGGCTCCTTAGAAAAAAACTCCTCACGGGGATGCGTCAGACCTACTTTACCCGTCGATAAATGCATTTGAAAATTTCGTTTTACTCAAGAAATACGCATATGAATGAAATTTCCTTTTAAGGGTAACTTTATTTACGTAAAATGCATAGCGGAATACTCGAATTATTATCAGAATTGAAAATTAGCATAATCACTAACTTAATTGCTAATTTTCGATTCTGATAATAATTCAAGTGGTGATAATAACACATATGTGTATAAATCACAGGTTAGGATCCGCAGTAATACAAGCATACGCACGGTGTGTATTACTGTGGTCGACTTCTTTGGTTATACGATTATATAAAAGAAAATAGGTTCTTTCTTGCATAAACAAGCATAGTTATTCTCAAAAGTTACATTGAAATAAACATTATATAAAAGAATACTTACTAAAAAGTAGTATTTTTGACGACTTTGTAAAGCCGCAGAAATCCGGGCGTCTGCAGTAGTATCCACACTTACCTTAATTGAATGAGAAAATGACATCCTCTTGTTTGGATAATTCATATTCGTATTGACGAGAGTCTTTTGTTGGTTATACAAAATTAGTTTTTATTAAGGCTTTTATCTTCTCTACTAACATAGATCCGTAGAAGTGAGATATCATCAGCAACATGTATATTTTAAAGATGACTAATATTTAGACTAAATCGATGGCTTTGAAATGTAAGAAGACAGTGTGCAGTATGTATATGGGTGATTTTCAAATAACTGTGATTTTTATGTCTGCTTCTTTAAATTGTGTTAAAATATACAATATCTGATTTATTTCTATGCATAACAGTAGATCATATTTAGTTTTACTTAGTACATAACAAAGTTATAGAATAATAAAAGGATTTTATAGTTTTAGAGAGTTAAATGTAAGCAAAATGTCAGTTCAGTAGCATGTCCAACTCATGAATATATATTTTCTTTAACTCATTTACAATTTTATGTAATCGACAAA
The DNA here is from genome assembly GCA_949152435.1 of Gastracanthus pulcherrimus. Classification (NCBI taxonomy): domain Eukaryota; kingdom Metazoa; phylum Arthropoda; class Insecta; order Hymenoptera; family Pteromalidae; genus Gastracanthus; species Gastracanthus pulcherrimus. The sequence goes on from OX424574.1 coordinate 52,980,046, forward strand.
TAAATTCTTACACTAGGAACATAATATATATGATATTGTAAGTTATTTAGACATTTGCCTATGTAATGATTCATTAATTACGGCTTATGAGTACAGATCGTACTTTGTCCTCCATTTTTCACAAAATTAATATTTTTCTCGTTTAAGGTGATTTTCTATGCTTAATTATTGTTTATAGAGCCCTCTGTTGGTGTTATTTTAAAGTGTAGGCTTTGATAACAAAAGAGCATCGATTACTGAATGCGATGCGTAAAAGCAGAGCTAAGGAGCAAAGTATAATTATAGAGTACCGCCCCACCCGATCCGATCCTGGGTCGCCCGGTTCCGTTTCGTTCCGTGTATATAGCAAAATTGCAAGCGTGTTGACTATCTTCGAAAATTAGTATACCACCCTGGTGGAAAATTAATCTAGATCTATGTAGATCTATCTAGTTTGCCATGGGAATAATCGAGGGCCTCGATAAAACTAGATAATTTTCTACCAGGGCATGGATGTAAACAATCTTTGCTCCGTTTGGATTGAACGATTGCTTCAAAGATTTGTTACAGCCTCAAAATGATAAGTATTGAAAATAAAATTGTTTCATTACAAGAATGTGTTGATTTACTTGATTTGTTAATGCTACTAAAAGAGTTGAAAAGGAGAAAAAAAAGATTCAGAAGATGGCGGACTCAGCCACTTTTAAAAGTACAGATGAGAGATAGATATGGGGCATATTCAAACATTTTCCAGTATTTTGCTCTTCATGATGAAGAAGGTTTCAACAAGTTTGTAAAAATGAGTTTAGAACAATTTATGCATTTACACCAACTTGTTGAAGAACGATTAACAAAAAGAAGTCGAAGAGCTGCTTTGCCACCTGCTTTAGGATTAGCTGCAGTTATTTGGTATAACATTATTATTACATATATTATCTAGTATATTATCGTTATTATATATACATAATCAAATTAATCTTATACTATATACATACTCTTTTTATTAGTTCGCTTGCTCATGGAAGTGATGTTTCAACTGTGTCTTGCTTATTTCGAATCAGTAAAGAAGTAATGTATAAAATGATTCCGGAAGTTTGCACAGCCATTTATGAAGTATTCGATGGCAAACATTTTGAAATATAATTACCACCAAGAGGTGGAAGTTTCTTTTACAATTACAGAAAATTTCATAGCTTTGTACTTTTGGCTTTGTGTGACTCTAATAATATCTTTACCTGGATTAATCTTGGAGATTATGGTATGTATTACAAATTTATTATACATTTAGGTATTTATTACGTATTTCTTTACATCAATTGTATTTTAATTTATTTGTACAGGTTCATGCAGCGATGCAAGTATTTTTGCACATACAGATCTACGCATAAAAATGCTTCGTAGGAAATTGGACATTCCTTTTACCCAAGCTTTGCGAAATACTGGTGAGGAACTGCCATTTGCATACGTGGCTGATGATATTTTTCCAATTGATAATAATATCATGAAGCCATATAGCCATAGAAGAGAACTTAACCATTGAAAATAAGTTATTTAATTATCGACTACAAAGAGCAAGACTAACGATAGAATGTGCATTTGGCATATTAGTATCAAAATGGAGGATTTTGAGAAATAGTTTAAAATTTTATTTGATTACATCAAAAATGATTGTAAGAGCTACTGCATGTCTTCATAATATGCTTATTTACTCCAACTTACAATTACAACCCGGTAATGAACCAAATAAAAATGTCAATGCGAATATTCATCAACACAGAATAAGTCCTATAGTTCAAAGAAATATGTTAAAGGATTATCTCTCTGCACCTGTAGGAGCAGTACTATGGCAAAATTTTTATATATAATTAAAAATCATTTATTGAAATCATTGTGTATTGTTTATATTTAATTAAATAATAATGAAATTGGATAATTACTGTAATTTTTTTCTGTATTAAAGTAGACAAATTAAAATTCCATTATATTACCCTCTATCTCAATAATAAGTATTTGTAATATAAATTTTGATAACGTAACAGTACAATAATGATAAAACTCGGAAAATACTTCAAATTAGAAACTTTATTGAAAAATAAAATACGGAAACATATATTTTGTGATACAAAAGTGATTTAAGTATAAATCTTGTTTCTATGACATCATTTATTATATATGTTTATCTCGCCTTATTTTTTTGTTTTGTTTTATTAATTTTTTTATAAAATAATTGTACAGAAAACATCAACTTTACACAAATTTTTAGAAAATTTTATTTCTTTCTTTTTATACTTTAATATAATTTCTAAAATTCCTTGTATACAGTCCAGAACTTTATCTTCTGGTAACACCCGTAAACTTTATTAACAGCCTGAAGATTAGTTTTAACAGCTACACATATCTCTTTTTCCAATTTGGTTATGCTATCTTGGTTTTTCTTTGCAAAATTATTAATAGGGGGTGCAGTTTTTGATGTTGATGGAACTGGAGCTGGTAATTTGTAATTGTGAAAAATATTTGTTCCTTTCTGCGGTTGTTTTGGTTTTGATGCTTCGGCAGTAAAATCTGTGCCTTTGAATTTTTTGTTAGCACTGACATTTGATTGAGTTCACAGTACATCAGCAAATGTTAATTGTTCATCGTCAGCATTGGCTTCACAATCCTCTGTACCGCTGTTTTTTTCAGTAGGAATGAAGTCTTTCAAAAAATCCAAGTCAAGTGATAAATAAGAATTTTTTCCTGTTTGCGAAGCTTTCAAATATGATCTTTTCATATTTTCCCAACGTCTTCTAACATCTTCAACTATAAAACAAATAAAAAGAATGGATAAATATATTAAAAATAGATGTGTGTTTAAACAATTAACTGTATATTGTACACAAAACTCAATTTTTTATTAAAAGTTACAATGGGTTTCAAACGTTACTGTTTATATAATCATTATGTTAGTATGTCATTTATGTATAAAATTTTTGCAGAATATCGAAATAATTAAAGAAAATGTTAGAAATTAATAAAGTTAATTTACGTGTTAATGTAGACTTCAATGTCAGATTTATTTGGTTAGTTATTTCTTCAAAAGTCCTTTTCTTTTTTTTGTTATCATAGAAACCTCCACATTTGTTATTATATCCCTTACGAAAAAAGCCTGCATGTTTTCCTGCATGTAAACGTGCATGTGGTCATGCATGTGAACATGCGTGTGAGCATGCATGTAGACCTGTATCTTTACCTGTATACAAATATGCAGGCATACCTACATGTTATTTTGGTATAACTACAAATAAACCCTGCGCGTGATCATACATATAAACCTGTCTAAGAACCTGTATGTTAAAATGCATATTTATCTGCAGGATTGCATAAAGAATCGCATGCACGCATCTATGCAAGCACACCTGCATGCGAACATGCATGCGATTATACATGCATGTCTACATGCGATCTTGTACGTAATTATGCATGTTATCATGCATGTAAATCTGCATACTTCCTTGCATGCTAACATGCATACGAACATGCATGTATACCTGAGCGTTATTTAGGTAAAACTACAAATAAACATTTTCGCGTGACCATACATATAAGCCTGCATAAAAACCTGTATGTTAAAATGCATATTTATATGCAGGGTTGTATTCGGAATCGCATGCTCTTATCTATGCAAGCTCACCTGCATGTTCTTCTGCATGTAAACCTGCATTAAACATACTTGCTGATCAAGAATATCAGGCACACAACTATGCATGATAACCTGCATGCAATTGTACACGTTAATCTGCAGGATATTCTGCATGTAAATCTGCATATTATTCTGCATGTGAACCTGCATGTTATTCGGCATGTAAACCTGTATATGACCGCGCATACAAGCGTAAATGCATACCTGTATATGACCATGCGATCAGACAAGCATGCATACTTGCATATATATGAGTGTGCATGCACATCCGCATTGATATATGCATGAAAGTATTTTAAAACTGGTTATTTGTATGTATATCCCAATATATGACGTTTTCCGTGTATCCCGGAAAGCCTAATTTCATCAATATCAAGCTCACGCTCACGTTTAAAGGTTAGTGGTTTTATAAGCGTTTGTACACATGTATGTACATTTGTATGTTTGTATGTATGTTTTTATGTATGTTTGTATGTGTGTTTGTATGTATATATTTTTGTATTTGTATGTTTGTGTGTATGTAAGTTTGCATGTATGTATTATTGTATATTTGTATGTATGTTTGTATGTATATACGTATGTTTGTATGTTTATATGTATGTTTGTATGTATGTATGATTATTTGTATGTATGTATTTTTGTATGCTTGCATGACTGTTTCTATGATTGTATATGAGTTTGTATGTTTAAATGTTTGTATATATGTTTATATGCATGTATATATGTATGCATGTATATTTGTACGTCTAGTTTGATGGATGTATGTATGTTTATACGATAGTATGTATTTTTGTTTATGTTTGTATGCTTGTATATTTTCAGGTATATTTGTATATATACGTGTACGTATGTATGTATGTTTCTATATCTGCATGTTTTATTGTTTGTATGTCTATTTCTATGTTGGTATGCGTTTCTATGTATGTATGTATGTATGTTTATATGTATATATGTTTGCTTGTATTTATGTTTATATGTATATATGTTTGCTTGTATTTATGTTTATATGTATATATGTTTGCTTGTATTTATGTTTGGATATATGTTTGTATGTGTTTCTATGTTTATATATATGTTTGTATGTGTTTCTATGTTTGTATATATGGTTGTATATGTTTCTATGTTGGTATATATGTTTGTATGTGTTTCTATGTTTGTATATATGGTTGTATGTGTTTCTATGTTGGTATATATGTTTGTATGTGTTTCTATGTTTGTATATATGTTTGTATGTGTTTCTATGTTTGTATAAATGTTTGTATGTGTTTCTACGCTTGTATATAAGTTTGTATGTGTTTCTATGTTTGTATATATGTTTGTATGTGTTTCTATGTTTGTATAAATGTTTGTATGTGTTTATATGTTTGTATATATGTTTGTACGCATGTAAGTATGTACGTTTGTATATATGTTTGTATGTGTTTCTATGTTTATATGTATATGTTTGTATGTGTTTCTACGCTTGTATATATGTTTGTATGTGTTTCTATGTTTGTATATATGTTTGTATGTGTTTATATGTTTGTATATATGTTTGTATGTGTTTATATGTTTGTATATATGTTTGTATGTGTTTATATATTTGTATATATGTTTGTACGCATGTAAGTATGTACGTTCGTATATCTATTTTTATAGGTGTATGTGAGTTTCTACAATTGTAGGCATGTGTGTATGTATATATGTTTGCTTGTAGGTATGTTTATGTATGTTTCTAAATTTGTATATGTTTTTGTATGCGTGTAAGTATGTACGTTTGTATGTCTTTTTCTATAGTTTTATGTGAGTTTCTACAATTGTATGTATGTTTGCATGTTTATATATATGTTTCTGTATATGCTTGTATATATGTTTGTTTATATGTTTTTATGTCGGTATGTGTTTCTATGATTGCGTGTATGATTGTATGTTTGTATGTACCCTATTAAAAATCAATAAAGTCTTATTTATTTTGTAATTATTTTAATCAGTCTCCAATTTATTTACAACAGGAATGACGCATTTTTTACCTAATTGGTACGGAACAATAACGCATTTCGCCTTAATAGAAGTTATTTCGCAACAAGTGATATTTGCAGATTCAGATACTATATATGAGTACAAGTTGGAATTAAAATTATTATATGTGCACATTGTTTCATTCAAAATAGACATTTTTGTACCGATATTCATTATCGATTCATCATTGCATAAAATACAAGAATTGTTTCTCTTCTTTAAGCGTTTATAATTATAAGAATGAAACAGCACATTTTTATATATGAATCTGTGATGCCATTCACATTTAATATCTACTGTTTCTTGCAATACTTGTTCAATAATCACTTTTTCGGTAAGCGATAATTCTGAAAGTTTTAGATTTCCAAATATTTTTAAGTCATTTGAATATTCAATGCAATTTTTTACAGTGCACTGATTCATTTTTTACAGTGCACTGACCTTCAGGAATAAATCTACTACCTTTGGGCTGCAGTTGTCATGATTAAAGACATGAGAATTATTTTTTATGTATCTTAATCTATTAAATGCTTTACATATTTGTTGTGGAATGTGTTGTGTACCATGAAATACTTTCTTTATAACACCATTAAAATTTTCGAATGGAAATGCCGACCAGGCCCATAATGCTCCATAATTTTTTACAAATCTTGGAATGTGCATCAACAAATGTTCGTTAAATTTCAAGTATTCTTTTCCGTGTAATTTTGAGACGTCTGCAACAAATTTTCGGAATGCAGATGCTGCTAGTTCAATTTCATGATCGGAAATACTTTCTCTTAACATATTTAAGCCAAAGACAAATAGGTGCCAGTGCTTTATGTATTTTTATTTCATTACTCCTTGTATACAAGACATTGAATAATAAAGTACAAAAGTTTTCCACTCATTAGCCTTATATTTCTCTGTAATAGGTCGTGGTGTTCTTGTTATTTCAGTGGGCGGTTGAATAATTAACAATTTAGCATTAAAATCTGTTACTTTTAAGCCAAGATAGTATGCCTTGTCATGATTCTTTGAATCAAACCATGCAGTTACAAATAATTTAGCAACTCCAAGGAGGCAAGAGTGCATGTAGTCAGGTGGAATTGAAATTATTATGTCTAAACCTGGCACAAGAGATACGACCGCAGGTCCTTTGCCACCCTTTACCACCTTTCCACTGTTTGTGGCTAATCTTACATGTATGTCATGTTATCGACTTGAACGTAATCTTATATCATCAAATACGTAGATGCATGCTGTGCCCCTTCCAATGCGAATTTGTTCTCCCTTCTGGAGGCAGTATGAGCAACCATAGGTTCCATTGAATTGCTTCATGTTTTGCACCATCGGTCTTGCAACAGAATCGACCACGCACAACAGGGTATGAACCTTAATATTAATTTTATTCTTATTTACTGTGGTTGTAGAATCAAAGCTTTCATTTCGTAATTTTATCAGTTCTTCAATAAATGGTTTAAAAAACATATCCATACACGGTTTGTTCTTACCATACCATAGTCCACAAAGCATTACATTGTTCTTTCTTTGTCGGTACTTCATCTCATTAACAGTAACGAGAATAAGCCAAGAGCTTACTTTCGAGGAATCGTGCAAATTTACGCCATCAACATTCCACTGTATCGTTATATCATTGTCGCCAATAATATTCTTTTCCTTCATTTGTCTATATACTTTCCCGTTCACTACATCACTCTCAACACATTCCTTTCTAAAGTCTAAATATAAATCACTATTTACTAGGTGTTCCAACTGTTTTTTCAATGGTATGTTTATAAAGAATTTCCCTTCATTTTTTAAAATGCCTTTACGATAGTTCTTTTCGCAATTATTACAAACAGCAATCATATTTTCATCAAAAGTTAAAATTGTATGACAATCTTCGCAGTAGTAATATTCTATTAGATCATCCGTAGGAAATGCTTACAAAAAACGATATTTAGATCCATATTCTATGTGCGGGAGATGACAATCTATTATTTGCACCATATTTTCCAAGGCAATTTCTGGCAAATTATGTCTTAGTGACAACGACATAAGAAGCAGTGCACTTTCATTTCTACTGATATTGCAGTTCTCATTTAATGAAGAAATCTCCTGTAAATAAATAACATTTATAAAAAAAAGTTATAAAAACAGATGTATGTATATATACATCAATGTACGAGGTCTGTCCCAAAAGTATCCGACCTACGTTCATATCTTCGCGCGGAGAGACTCAGGCGACCTCTGGAGGGTACGAACGTCACCAGCAACTCCTAACCTTCTCGTCAGTAGCCTGAGATACCGATGAAACGCCTTAGTTCCCGCGCAGCGTGTATTTGTTTACAACGACTTTTTTGCGTTCGTCGCAATTTGCTTATTGCTAAAAATGGCAGAACAAACCAAACAGCGAATTTGCATAAAATTTTGCTTTAATCTCGGTAAAAGTTGTGCGGAAACTATTGAAATGTTGCAAAAGGCCTTTATGTATCAGAATGTATCTATGTATGTATTAGCATGTGTATATGTATGTTTGTATGCATGTATGTATGTATGTATGTATATATTGTTGTGACCGAGCTCGAACGTTGCGCGATTCGAACACCGAGAATCGCGCATAGCAACCCCTAGCAACGAGATCAACGACGTCGCGGATGTTATTGTTTATGTTCAGTCTGATTCTCATAGCTGTCGAAAAAGTGATTTAGTGGAAAGTTTATACTTTAACGTTCCGGCAAGATGTCAGTGGTATCAAGAACACCAGTTCCATCCCCGAGAACTCTTTCAACTGAGCAGCCTCAACCGTCTCTCACTGAAACGAATTTGGAGATAACAAGCTTGAAGAAACGTATAGAGGAAATTACTCAAGAACTCCATCAACGCAACGAGGATGCATTGAATTTTCAAAGGGAACTCCATGTTCGAGATTCGGAATTGTTGGATGCTCGTCATCACAATGACTTGAACGAAGAGATATCGAGACCCTGAATGACGTTACTGGAAAATGTAATTTTGTTGAACATAGAATTCAGTTATTCCATAATCCACCAATTAAACAACCCATTCGAAGACCCCCTATTCATCAAGTTAAGGAATTGGATGAATTTATTGCTGAGATGCATTCTCAAGGAGTTATTAAGGAATCAGACAGCTCATATTGTTCACCTGTAGTTCCCAAGAAGAAGAAGGATGGAAAAATTCGTTTTTGTATTAATTTTCAAAAAATTAATGCAATTACAATTAAGGATTCGTACCCTTTACCAAGAGTTGACGATACTCTTGATAAACTTGCAGGATATTTGTGGTTTTGTACTTTGGACTTGAAGAGTGGATACTGGCAAATCAAGATTCGAGAAGAGGATAGGAAAATCACGGCTTTCTCAATCGGAAAAGGACTTTGGCAATTTACAGTTATGCCATTTGGTTTATGCAACGCACCTGCGACTTTCAACGTTTAAGGCCAGCTTACTCCAAACAATTTTGAATAAATCGAAATTTTTTCATAAATTGCTACTGTATACTCGTAGAAATAGTATAGAATTAGTCCCGAAGGTCAGCAAGACCGAGAAGCAGGGATAAAAGAGTGGGCAGCGGTGCGCGCCAAGCGGTAAATCCGGCCGCTCGAACGTCTTCGGTAGCACGAATAAAAACTTTAAACTGATTTTTCTCCGAACCACGTTTTTTCGCATGGATGACACTCTCATTTCAAAACTATTGCACTTATCGACATGAACCAAACGGCATTTTACTCTTTAGATGTCTGGCTATATCCTCAAGCAGAACCAGAAATATTATTTAAAAAAGTTATAAACAATTAAAAGTGAAAAAAGGGTAAAAAAATTCAAAAGTCCGCCATTTTGTTTTTTTTTTATTGAAAATGTTTCATTCTGCTTGAGGCCATAGCCAATTCGATACAGAACATGAAACCGTTTTGTTTTTTGCTTTCAGATAATTTGTTTCCAAGAAATGATGTCATCCATCTACTTATCAGACGAGTTTTAGCAGCCATTTTCAAAACCGCCATTTTGAACAAAAAAAAATTTTTTTTCAAGTAATTTAATATATGTGCTTTAATATGTAAAAAGATTGATTACTCAACATGTTTTGTACTATGAATAAAATTTATTGAAAAAAATCACGTTTTTTGGAGTAACCTGGCCTTAATGGAAAAATTACTCAGAGACTATCTTTCAAAATTCTGTTTGGTCTATTTCGATGACGTTATGGTATTGGGAAAGTCATTTGACGAGTTAATAATTAACCTGAAGAAAGTGTTTGTTCGTTTTCAAGAAGCAGGATTACGTCTTAATAAGAAGAAATGTGTTTTCTTCAGCAGGCAAGTTGAATATTTAGGATACATCGTTTCAGAAGAAGGAAAAACTGATCCAAAGAAGATTGAATCTGTTGTAAACTGGCCAATTCCTCATAACAAAAAGGCTGTATTGAGTTTCGTGAATTTCTGTGGTTATTATAGGCGACTTATTAAAGGTTTTGCTGACATGGCTAAACCTTTATATAGATTAACTGAAAAATCGGCTAAGTTCATATGGTCAGAGGAATGTCAAAAAACTTTTTCAAGATTGAAAGAGGTTCTTACAACACCTCCAATTTTGGCATTTCCTTCTCTTTCTTCTGAATTTATTTTAGATACTGACGCTTCTGACCATGGAATTGGGTTGGTTCTTTCTCAGAAACAAGATGGAATCGAACGTGTCACAGGTTATTATAGTAGAGTCCTTTCAAAATCAGAGAGAAATTATTGTGTCACTCGACGTAAACTCCTTGCTATTATAGAATCGTTAAAAAATTGTCATCATTACCTTATCGGTAAACCTTTCATTATTAGGACTGATCATTCTTCTTTAACTTGGTTATTGTCGTTTAAGGAATTGGATGGACAATTGGCTCGTTGGTTAGGGAAATTGGATCAATACAACTACAAAATTATTCACAGGAAAGGCAATTTACATGGAAATGCTGATGGACTTTCAAGACGGCCTTGTGAAGATTTCTGCTGCAAATATTGTTCCAGAGTAGAAGAAAAATTCAATAATGTAAAAAAAATTTACCGTATCGTTTTTGAAGAAAACACATCAAAAGAATGGAAGAATAGTCAGGCAGAAGATGAAGCTATTTCTTTCATTTGTCAAACGAAAGAATTACAGAAAAAACCAGAATGGCAAGAGATTTCATCGATGGACGAATTCACCAAAATCTATTGTTCTCAATGGGATTCGTTAGTACTAATTGATGGGATTTTGTATAGAGAATGGGTTTCAACGAATTTAGATTACAAAATCCGTCAATTAGTTGTTCCTCAACATAAAATTAAAAATATTTTGGAAGAAGCACATGATTCACCATCTGGAGGACATTTCGGAGTAAACAAGACTTTAGATAAAATTAGAGAAAGATTTTATTGTAAAATCTACTTGTAAAAGAGATGTAAAAAATTGGTGTAAGTCTTGTGAAGTCTGTGTTTCAAAGAAAGGTCCTTCAGATAAAGGTCATGGTGAGATGAAAATTTATAATTCAGGAGTTCCATTTGAATGACTTCAAATGGATATCTTAGGCCCATTTCCACTTTCTTCTTTGGGCAATAAATACCTCTTAGTTGTGACAGACTATTTTTCAAAATGGGTTGAAGCTTTTCCTCTCTCAAATATGAGAACAAAAACCATTGCTGAGGTTTTTGTTGATCAGATTGTTTGTAGGTATGGGGTACCTTTAGAGGTAAATACTGATCAAGGAACGAATTTTGATTCGAAATTGATTAAAAATTTATCTGAGTTATTAGGAATCAAAAAGACAAGAACGACACCGATACACCCACAATCAAATGGACAAGTAGAAAGACAACACCAAACACTTTTACACTATCTCACAAAATACATACATGAAAATCAAAAAGACTAGGATCGCTGGGTTTCACTATTTTTGTTAGCTTACAGATCCTCCAAACATGCGACGACTGGAACTACTCCGGTGAGGATGTCTACCAGAAGAGGTCGAGATTGAAGCAGACGGGGATTACGTACACAAGCTTCGGAGGAAACTCAGCGAGATCCACAAAATGGCACGAGACCGGATTCACTTACAATCGGAAAAAACGAAGTCTTGGTACGACAAACGAGCTCTCAACATTGAATATACCCAAGGCCAAAAAGTGTGGTTCTTCAACCCTCAAAGAACCAAAGGAAAAGCACCAAAACTGCAGTCAAATTGGGTAGGACCTTGGGAAGTTGTGAGAAAAATTAATGACATCGTTTATTGTATTCGTCGTTCACCAAGACATAAATCCAAGATAGTCAACATCAATCGTCTTGGGACTTACACTTAGAGAGACACCCGATAATGAAGACTGCTCTGCTCACGGTTCATCTGAGCTGTGGCTTTTCCCGTGGGCGTGAACGTAAATACCGGAGCAGGGACTTGAGGTGAGGTTCCAAAGAATGTCTACTTCCCCCTTCTTGTCTGAAGACCGATTTCGACCAAATAAGAAGGATGATTGAAGTAGATTGTTCAAGAGACGGATCCATCTTAGTCCTGTTAAGTGATGATTGATATCGCATCTATAAGCATTGCTCGGTAACTTGATGCCAAGGATGGGTCAAGATAGAGGATGTTGGTGTCGGTTCCTGTAAGTTCTCATTGGATTGTAAGAGGATCAACCCGCTTGAAGGATGGATAGTTATGATTGTCGGGACGACAATCTGAAAAGGAGAGGGTAATGTTGTGACCGAGCTCGAACGTTGCACGATTCGAACACCGAAAATCGCGCATAGCGACCCCTAGCAACGAGATCAACGACGTCGCGGATGGTATTGTTTATGTTCAGTCTGATTCTCATAGCTGTTGAGAACAGTTGTGTTTACGTTCGAATAAAGAGTCCGAGTTCAAGTGTGCTTTTCTATAAATACGTGTTATCATTCTCATTACCCGAACCCGATCATAACAATATGTATGTATGTGTGTTTGTATGTATGTATGTCTGTATGTATGTATGTATGTATGTATGTATGTATGTATGTATGTATGTATATATGTATGTATGTATATATGTATGTATGTATGTATGTATGTATGTATGTATGTTTTTTTTTTTTTTTTTTCTTATAGAGAGAGAGGTTTAAGGCAAATCCATTATGGACCATGACATGATATAGTGAAGTACCACCGTGTGTGAGACTCGCACTCACTAAACCTTCCAGTATACGCCAGGGTTTTTACGCCCCACCGCAACCGGATCCCCTCCGTTCACTTTTTGACCCTTAGTAAAGTGAACCGTGCCCTTTCTTCTGAGTTGACCTCCCCGCGGTACTACCGCCAAGCAATGCTTCGCGGGGGTCATTGGGCTCCTGCCCTCTTCTGTGAATGTGGTCGGCATCACTGGTTCTCCCATTACCGTCATTAGTAGTCTTCCGTGTCGTGTGCCTTCTACTTCTTACCGCATCGTCCGGTCGCCAGCTTCATTCAGCATCTCTCGTCTTTTTCTTCTTCCTTCTTCGTCTTTTCTGACCTTCTTAAGTATATCTGCTGCATAGTTGTTTACTGTGCACCATCCATCCTCCGAAGTCAGCATAGCCTCCATAATCGACTCAGGTGTTACTCTGGTCTGGAGATAGCTCTCAAGTTCTTCTCTTTCCTGTTGGTATCGTGAGCAGTCACAGAAGACATGTTCTGCATCCTCGTCAGCGTCCATACACACTGGGCAGTTTGGACGGTCTTCTAATTTGAATCGGTGCAGGTACGCCCGGAAGCATCCGTGCCCGGTCAAAAACTGTGTGAGGTAGTAATTTACTTCCCCATGTCTTCTTTCGGTCCAGCCCTCTATCCTTGGTATGAGGCGATGTGTCCATCGCCCCTTGCCACTGGAGTCCCATCTTTTTTGCCACTCAGTCAGTGTCTGCTTCTTCGCGGAATCCCAGATGTCCTTCTGAGTGTTGTCATTTTGTTGTCGCTTTGTCTCGAAGACATTCTTTCTCTCCATTGCTAGGAGGTCAATAGGCGGCATGCCTGCTATAATACAGGCAGCCTCATCTGATACCGTACGATAAGCAGACGCGACCCTAAGTGCACTTCGTCTGTATACAGTCGACAGCTTGTTTGCGTACGTTTTCACTAACATGGCATCTGCCCATATAGGAGCCCCGTACAACATAATCGATGTGATTACACTGACTAAGAGCAACCTTCTACCTTGCGTTGGCCCTCCTACATTTGGCATCAATCGAGATAAAGCAGCGCCAACTTTTGCTGCTTTATCACTCACTGTTTCAAGATGCTGCTTAAATGTAAGTCTTGCATCAATGGTAATGCCCAGGTACTTAATGGTTGGTTGAGAAACAATCTTGTGTCCATCCACCATTAGCGTTATTTTCTCCATTTTCTTCCTACTAGAAATAAGAAGAACTTCGGGTTTATGACTGGCCAATTCCAGTCCTGTCTCTGTCAGCCATTCGCGTATTATACGAATAGCCTCGTCAGCTATCTCTGTTATATCTTCTATGCTTTTCGCTACCACGACTAGTGCTATGTCGTCAGCGAATCCTATCACTGTCACCCCTTTGGGTAACTGTAGCCTTAGTACCCCATCGTACAAGCTGTTCCAAGTCGGTGAACCAAGCACTGATCCCTGGGGTACTCCTCCTGTTACTTCATAGGTCTTGATGCCATTGTCAGTGTCATATAATAAGATTCTGTCCTTCAAGTAGTCGGACATCATCCTTCTTATATATAAAGGCACTTCTTGTTTACGAAATGCCTCGTGTATTTTGGTCCATTTGGCCGAGTTGAATGCATTTTTGACGTCCAGAGTGACGACAGCGCAATACTCCTTTGCTCCTCCTTTCCATCTCTTTCCCTCTATCGCTGCGCGCGCAGTGTCAATCACTATGTTCACTGCGTCTAGAGTTGATCGTTTCCTCCGAAAGCCGTATTGGTGTTCCGCAAGTCCCCCTTTTTCTTCTATTGCCTGATCCATTCTGACGCAAATTATGCGTTCCAGAATCTTGCCTGAGGTGTCCAGCATGCAGAGCGGTCTGTATGATGAAGCGTCCTCAGGTGGCTTCTTTCCCTTTGGTAGTAGCACAAGTCGTTGTCTCTTCCAGTCGGCGGGAAATATTCCCTCTTTTAGACATGTGTTGTACAAGTCTATGAAGATCTCTGGTTGGGCGAATATAGCATGTTTCAATGCTATATTGGGAATGCCATCCAGGCCTGGAGCCTTGTTGTTTCCAACCCTCTTGCAAGCGCTTAGCAGTTCCTCCATTGTGACTGGAGGAATAGCTTCTTCGTTTGCCTCTGATTCTATAACACACGGTTCGTCCCGTTGTGTGGGGAACAGTTTAGTCACTACTCGATCTAATAATTGTGGGCACTTGGGAGGGGGTGCGTAGCTTCCTTTGATCTTCTTCATTACTATTTTATAAGGTCTACCCCAGGGGTCTTTATTAACCTCGTCCTGTAATTCCTTCAGGCACCGTCGCTTATTGGTACGGATTGTCTTCTTAAGCTTTCGCTTAGCGTCCTTCATTTCCTGGTGGTAGGCATCTACTACTTCCTGGCCTCTTCCAGTTTTATAGTATTTCTTTCTTGCCCGCTGCTCCTGTCTCCTAGTCCGATGGCACTCGCTACGAGCGCTATCCGCCTCACTATTCCACCAGTATACTGGTGGTCGTCTTTGGTTGGGCACTCTTCTTGGCATAGCTGCGTCGCAGGCTCGGGTGATATTTTTCATCACCTGTTTAGCCTTGCTGTCCGCTGTCCCAAACAGTTGTATTTCCTCCAGTGCCAACAGAAACATCTCCTTATCATAGTCTTTCACTTTCCAACCGATTCTATTGGTCCTTGTACTCGCGCTGGAACCCTGCTTTGATCTTCCTATCTCCATAATTATGGCCTGGTGATCACTATTGGTGTAGTGTTCACTCACGATCCACGTGTCGACTGAGTCAATTAAACAGCTGCTAACATATGTCAGATCTACTATAGATCCTGTGTCCCCTCTTCTAAAAGTGTTGGTACAACCCTGATTAACTAGTACCAAATCTAGGAGTGCGAATGTTTCCAGCAGCACCCGTCCTCTTTGATTAGTCCTTTGGCTGCCCCACTCTACGGCCCATGCGTTAAAATCGCCTGCTATTATTACTGGCTTTCTTCCCGCCATATCCTGTGTATGTATGTATGTATGTATGTATGTATGTATGTATGTATGTATGTATGTATGTATGTATGTATGTATGTATGTATGTATGTATGTATGTATGTATGTATGTATGTATGTATGTATGTATGTATGTATGTATGTATGTATGTATGTATGTATGTATGCATGTATGTATGTATGTATGTATGTATGTTTGTATGCATGAATATATGTACGTTTGTATGTCTATTTCTATGGTTGTATGTATGTTTTTACTGTTGTACGTATGTTTTTTTCCAATATCACACTACATATGGATTTTGAAAGGTAAGTTATGCATAGAATAGACAAATAAACTTTTCTAAGACCCTTATGTCATCCCCAACCAATCAACCCTTGAAAATAGCGGTTGTAATCAGAAAAAAATTCTAAGTCGTCAGAATTTATTTCCTTTTCCATCCTCCTTCCAACCCTTGCCACGGGGGTAGCGGACATACGATTTGGCTGTACTTTTTTCGTGGGTCTATTTTGGACCGATAAAGATAATTCGCAAAAAAAATTACAGATAAAATTAAATTCTACCGACTGAGATTTTTGTCCTTTTCCATCCCCCTTCCAAACCCTGCCACGGGGGTAGCGGACATGGGATTTGGCTGTAATTTTTTTCGTGTGTGTATTTCGGGCCAATAAAGATATTCCGCCAAAAAATCACAAATAAAATTAAATTTTGATGACTGCGATTTTTTGTCCTTTTCCATCCCCCTTCCAATCCCTGCCACGGGGTAGCGGACATGCGATTTGGCTATAATTTCATGGAAAAGGAAAAAATATTCTTAGTTGTCAGAATTTAATTTTAAGTGTGATTTTTTTTGCGTAATATCTTCATTGGCCTAAAATACACCCAGGAAAAAAAATGCAGCCAGATGTATGTCCAACCACTGCCTGGGTGGTAGCGGACATGCGATTTGGCTGTAATTTTTTTCGTGGGTGTATTTCGGGTCAATAAAGAAATTCCGCCGCAAAACTCACAGATATAATTAAATTATGACGACTTAGATTTTTTTCCTTTTCCGTTCCTCTTCCAAACCCTGCCACGGGGGTAGCGGACATGCAATGTGGCTGTAATTTCTTGGAAAGGGAAATTTATTCTCAGTTGTGAGAATTTAATTTTAAGTGTGATTTTTTTTTGCGTAATTTCTTTATTGTCCCAAAATACACCCAGGAAAAAATTGCAGCCAGATCGTATGTCCAACCCCTGCCACGGAGGTAGCGGACATGCGATTTGGCTGTAATTTTTTTCGTGGGTGTATTTCGGGCCAATAAAGATATTCCGCCGAAAAATCACAGATAAAATTAAATTCTGACGACTGAGATTTGCTTTTCCTTTTCCATCCCCCTTCCAAACGCTGCCACGGGGGTAGCGGACATGAGATTTGGCTGTAATTTTTTTCTTGGTTGTATTTCGGGCCAATAAAGATATTCCGCAAAAAAATCGCAGATAAAATTAAATTCTGACGACTGAGGTTTATTTTTCTTTTTCCATCCCCCTTCCAAACTATGCCACGTGGGTAGCGGACATGTGATTTGACTGTAATTTTTTTTGCGGGTTTTTTTTTGGGCCAATAAAGATATTTTGCCGTAAAAATCACAGATAAAATTAAATTCTGACGACTTAAATTTTTGTCCTATTCCATCCTCCTTCCAATCCCTCCCACGAGGTTGCGGACATGCGATTTAGCTGTAATTTCATGGACAGGAAAAAATATTCTTAGTTGTCAGAATTTAATTTTAAGTGTGATTTTTTTGCGAAATTTCTTTATTGCCCCAAAATACAACCAGGAAAAAAATTGCAGCCAGATCGTATGTCCAACCCCTGCCGCGGGGGTAGCGGACATGCGATTTGTCTGTATTCGCGCGCTAGCCGGCAAATCGCAAGAATTTAAATAAAAAATTAATATTGCTTAGAAGCGCGGTACTAGCGTCGTGCGAAAGTGCAGCTCTGGGACACTTAAGTTAGATAGCCCGGAACACGTGTAGCGGGTGAAGGGATGCGGAGTCTTTAGGAGATTAACTAGGGTTACACTGAGATTATTATTAATATCACAAAGTAAGTGAGCATTTATTGTTGCTCTTAAAGTCACTTATTTACATGTTGCCTTAATATGTACTTGTTAGTGTATAAAAGAAAAGTAGACTTTACACGCGGTCGCGAAAACAGGCGCCGCGATGCGCGTAAAGGCTCCGAACTTGCCATAGTCGCGGTCAAGCCGGAAGAGAGAGAGCTCAGCGAGAACAATTGGTTTTTGATCTCGCTTCGCGGAAATTAGGAAGGAAGAAAGTGGGAGAAAGCGCGCACCTGTGTCCTCTCTCGCAAGAAATCGTGCGAGCGAGCGCTTCAGTTCTCGCGCGAGAGGGAAACACAGTGCGCGCGAAAATATGAAATATAATAGGGCCGCTGCAAGTGCAAACGGCCCGAACATACCGCCCGCCTCGTTGTGAGTAGAACAACGACGGCACAGTAGTTCAAAACAGGAAGAAGGAAGTTAGAGAAGGAAGGAGATAGCGTGTAGGTAGTAGGTGTGAAGACGGTGTTTGTCTTCTGCCGCTGAAGTCACGTCGCTGTATGCCAAGGTTGGCTGTACACCGTGGAGTCCTGACTGTTGCTAGCTAGAGCAGCTTGGAGATCAGGGTGGCAGGCAACCAGCTGGCTGCTCTGAGCCCTTCGCCGTAAGGCAATACAACTGAAGGGCAGTCCCCCAAGGAAGGGACAGATACAGCAGGCGACTTAAGCGGCTAAAATGTGTAGAAGAGAAAAAGTAAAGAAGAACAGAATGATTTTACTTTTAAAAAGATTGTAGGTAGCAGAGTGAATAGAGAAAGCAGAGGAGTAAAGTGGCTCGATGTGTATGTGAGAGTCAAGTGTACGATCTTCGTGAGGTCTTCATGAGCTCTTCATGTAGTAGCTGGAGCCTTTATGAAGAACGATAGAGCGCTGTCCCTCTATAGACGCGTAGATTGTACAGCGTAGCTGCGGTCAGCTGATGGTCCGCCCGCCGAGGACGAACGCGGGAGCTGCTTGGTAGCAGCTGCTGACTGGACCACAGCCAGGTCGATGGTGGCCGCCTAGTCTAGGCGGGCAAGTACGTTGCCGGCCGAGGACCTGTAGAAGGTGCAGCTTGGCAGGCGACGTTGTAGCCTGTCCCACAGACTGGCGACGAAGATGGTGGTGCTCGACCCCTCGAGCGTAAATCGAGCGGCTAAGCGGAGCGGTGCCGCCCGCCGTGACGAATGCGGCCTCGCAGATTAGGCAGCTAAAACCTGCTGGTGATGATGGCAGCTGAGAGGAACGTTGCCGCCCTCCATGCAGCGAGTGTCGCTGTAGAAAGCGACTCGAGCCCGTTGCAGTAGAGTCTAGCGACAGCGCTTATGCGCACAGTTCGCTGGACATGGTGCTGACGGCTGAGCTGTGTAGTACCGCCCCACGTGCAGAGAGTGCCGCTCTCAAGAGCAGTTGAAGTCCTCTGGTGGGTGAAGGGACGCCAGCGACAGCGCAGGGTGCACAGTTCGCCGGCGTAGCCTCCTGTGTCCTTGAAGCTAGAGTTTAGCAAGATTTCCAAGGAGCAGATCCGCAGCGTGGCGTTGATCTCGCTGGTCCCCTCGTAAACAAGCGACGAGAGTGTTGGCTGGTAGCTGGACCAGGGTGCATGGCAGGTGCCATGTCGTAGGACCTCGCAGCTAGGCGGTAGTCGTGGTGTGGTGGGCCTCATAACCAGACGATGAGTGTCCCTGCTGGCTGCATTTCAGCTCGAGTCCTGTGGAGAGCACTCGAGGAAGAGGTTTGCTGAAAGGAGCAAAATGCATTAGCATTCTATGGAAATGCTATGTAACATCGCACAGTTGCATGGATTGCAGCATAAAGTTTAAAAACAAAAAAAAATAAAAATAATAAGTGAGTAGCGGAAGCTACTTGCTACACTTAATAAGCTGATCGGTGGAGGAGCAGAGCTAGTAGCTGCTCGGGTTAGCTTCCCGAAGTTCGACTAGACAGCCTGGTCCTCAGCGAGAACCTCTTAAGGGTGCAGCCTTTTTGAGGTTAGACTCATGCCCTGAATCGAGCAGCTTGGATATTGCCCATATATTGGAGAAAAGCGAGCTCCAATGTTCCCTTTACAGCTTGATGTCGAAGCCCTACTGCTGAGCATAGACTGCCTTTTCAAGGTAGATGCTCGATGACAAGTGTGGTTTGTAGCGAGGCTGGATTCATAGAGCCAAAGCCAGTCTGCGCTAACGAGCTTGTAATGACTGCCTTTCATCTTTCACAGGCTCTTCTGTGAAAGGTGGCTCTCAGATAGGTGGCGAAGCCCTGCAGCTAAGTGTAGAGTACCCCAGAAGTTCTTGGAGGCTCGATGATAGGTGGTGGCTGTAGCGAGGCTGGACTCGAAGAGCCAAAGCCACTCTGCCTCAAGGAACCTGCGATGACAGACTCTTCTATGTAAAGTGACTCACAGACAGGTAGCTGAGTCACTGCTATTGATATTGGACCATACTGGGACCAACACACATAACCTTAATGTTCTTAGTTGCAGAAAAAAGGTTGTACTTCAATAGCACCATTTAATAACTAAAAGTAAACAAGAAACACAATTTATAATTATGCAGTGCAACACTAAAGACACTGATATAAGGCAGTCTAAATTGAAACTGCTATGCGTTGCTCGTCTGCTGTGGAAGCTGTCGTGTGGCTATGCTTGGCAAAGGGCAAGCGTTCACCATGTGCGAATGCGCCTGAGGTACAAGAGCGTACATACTGCCTGGGTATGACACTCAAACAGCTGCAGCATACTACTGCAGTAGCATAGTGCCGCATAGTAGCCCTTAATCGTAGATGAACCAATTTGCAGGTCAGGAGCCCCCAGATTAGTTTATCTGGGCCTCGACTATTCAGTCTTGTTGCCGCACAGCACTGACACACAACTGTCGGAAGGCTAGACGTGTATGGTCAACTCGTTGACAGAGGTTGTAGGATCTCTGCACGTAGGAAGCTCTGGCCAATGTCCTTGGATTATCAAGCTGCGATGCTCCAAGCTAACATTAAAGTTGGAGTGCAGCAGCGTCAGTGCTACGACCCGAGTAGCCTCTATGGTCAAAGGTGCATGAAAAGCCGCTCAGACTAGCTAGTCTGGGGCTCGACAGGTTTAAGTGGTCGAAGTAGACTGTCTTAAAAGCGTATCGAGTGATCGAACAGTCCGGACAGCTCGTTGGCAGTAGTTGCAGTACCCCAATACAGCAAGCTCTGTGCAGTGTCCTGAGACTGCAAAACTTTGAAGCTCCATGTTGACCTCGAGGGGTGAGAGCAGCAATGTAGATACTGCGGCTAAAGATTGCTGCTTCTTCTACTGCTGAGGCTCTAGTACTTCCAAGAAGTGACTGCTTGCATACAGTATGCCCTTAAATTTAAATTTGATAATAGATAAACTTAAGGTTAAAGTAAAAGCTAAGTAAATGGCCCTTAGATGAGCGAAGCAAGACATTTGCAGCGATGGCTATGTGTTGCTTAAGCTACATAATCTTGATGAGCTTGCTGACCAAAATCACTGTCTGAGAGGCATTAAGCAAGTGATATCTCTGGCAGAAGCAGTGGTAGTACACTGTGTCATTGCGATATATGTACATAATTAAAGAGATTAGATGCTACTTAGTCTCTGAGTGCAGTTGCTCGAATATTGCTCGTTTCTTTGTCCGTCCAGGTCGACAGCACTGGGAGGCAGCAGCTTCGGAAGCACCTCGCTGTGTTTTGACGGCGAGGTTATGTCGCCCCACCGGCCGTGCGGCAAACAGCGTGACTGCAGCTGAGGGCAGCACGCCGCGAGCAGCGTTGAGCGGCGGTGAGCGAAGCATAGGCCATATGCTCACTCCGTAGATACGCGCAGCGCTCGGTCGGTAACTGCAGAGTGTAGCGCAGCATGTCGCTCGAGAGAGTGGGAGAGAGAGAAGGCTTTCTCTCCTTCTCCAGCACCAAAGGCTCATGCTCGAACGTGCATCACGATAGCCTGATCGTTACGTCACAAGGTCAAGGTCGAATCGAAATTCAAATTTTGAAATTTCGAACGAATTTCGGCCTCCACATGCTTGCGTAATGCTGCAGTGTTCGTGCACTTTATTTAATGCACTCACGCACAGGCACTGTATAATCCGAGAAATAGTAACTTTTCTCCGCGAAGTACCGACTGTCTTTCGGCGCGGAATACGAGTCCGTATTCGGGTTTTTTTTACACTTAAAATCACTTTAAGAGTCACTGCACTGTGCTTAAAGTTAAAGTTCACGCGAGACTCCTTTCCGCTGTACTCACAGCACACCGACACGTGCATATCCGGCTCGAAGGACCAAATATTCGCGCGCTAGCCGGCAAATCGCAAGAATTTAAATAAAAAATTAATATTGCTTAGAAGCGCGGTACTAGCGTCGTGCGAAAGTGCAGCTCTGGGACACTTAAGTTAGGTAGCCCGGAACACGTGTAGCGGGTGAAGGGATGCGGAGTCTTTAGGAGATTAACTAGGGTTACACTGAGATTATTATTAATATCACAAAGTAAGTGAGCATTTATTGTTGCTCTTAAAGTCACTTATTTACATGTTGCCTTAATATGTACTTGTTAGTGTATAAAAGAAAAGTAGACTTTACACGCGGTCGCGAAAACAGGCGCCGCGATGCGCGTAAAGGCTCCGAACTTGCCATAGTCGCGGTCAAGCCGGAAGAGAGAGAGCTCAGCGAGAACAATTGGTTTTTGATCTCGCTTCGCGGAAATTAGGAAGGAAGAAAGTGGGAGAAAGCGTGCACCTGTGTCCTCTCTCGCAAGAAATCGTGCGAGCGAGCGCTTCAGTTCTCGCGCGAGAGGGAAACACAGTGCGCGCGAAAATATGAAATATAATAGGGCCGCTGCAAGTGCAAACGGCCCGAACAGTCTGTAATATTTTTCGTGGTTTTATTTCGGGACAATAAAAATATTCCGTAAAAAATTACAGATAGAATTAAATTTTGATGACAGAGATTTTTTGTCCTTTTCCATCCCCCTTCCAATCCCTGCCACGGGGTAGCGGACATGCGATTTGGCTATAATTTCATGGAAAAGGAAAAAATATTCTTAGTTGTCAGAATTTAATTTTAAGTGTGATTTTTTTTGCGTAATATCTTCATTGGCCTAAAATACACCCAGGAAAAAAAATGCAGCCAGATGTATGTCCAACCACTGCCTGGGTGGTAGCGGACATGCGATTTGGCTGTAATTTTTTTCGTGGGTGTATTTCGGGTCAATAAAGAAATTCCGCCGCAAAACTCACAGATATAATTAAATTATGACGACTTAGATTTTTTTCCTTTTCCGTTCCTCTTCTAAACCCTGCCACGGGGGTAGCGGACATGCAATGTGGCTGTAATTTCTTGGAAAGGGAAATTTATTCTCAGTTGCGAGAATTTAATTTTAAGTGTGATTTTTTTTGCGTAATTTCTTTATTGTCCCAAAATACACCCAGGAAAAAATTGCAGCCAGATCGTATGTCCAACCCCTGCCACAGAGGTAGCGGACATGCGATTTGGCTGTAATTTTTTTCGTGGGTGTATTTCGGGTCAATAAAGAAATTCCGCCGCAAAACTCACAGATATAATTAAATTATGACGACTTAGATTTTTTTCCTTTTCCGTTCCTCTTCTAAACCCTGCCACGGGGGTAGCGGACATGCAATGTGGCTGTAATTTCTTGGAAAGGGAAATTTATTCTCAGTTGCGAGAATTTAATTTTAAGTGTGATTTTTTTTTGCGTAATTTCTTTATTGTCCCAAAATACACCCAGGAAAAAATTGCAGCCAGATCGTATGTCCAACCCCTGCCACAGAGGTAGCGGACATGCGATTTGGCTGTAATTTTTTTCGTGGGTGTATTTCGGGCCAATAAAGATATTCCGCCGAAAAATCACAGATAAAATTAAATTCTGACGACTGAGATTTGCTTTTCCTTTTCCATCCTCCTTCCAAACGCTGCCACGGGGGTAGCGGACATGAGATTTGGCTGTAATTTTTTTCTTGGTTGTATTTCGGGCCAATAAAGATATTCCGCAAAAAAATCGCAGATAAAATTAAATTCTGACGACTGAGGTTTATTTTTCTTTTTCCATCCCCCTTCCAAACTATGCCACGTGGGTAGCGGACATGTGATTTGACTGTAATTTTTTTTGCGGGTTTTTTTTTGGGCCAATAAAGATATTTTGCCGTAAAAATCACAGATAAAATTAAATTCTGACGACTTAAATTTTTGTCCTATTCCATCCTCCTTCCAATCCCTCCCACGAGGTTGCGGACATGCGATTTGGCTGTAATTTCATGGACAGGAAAAAATATTCTTAGTTGTCAGAATTTAATTTTAAGTGTGATTTTTTTGCGAAATTTCTTTATTGCCCGAAAATACACCCAGGAAAAAAATTGCAGCCAGATCGTATGTCCAATCCCTGCCGCGGGGGTAGCGGACATGCGATTTGTCTGTAATATTTTTCGTGGTTTTATTTCGGGACAATAAAGATATTCCGTAAAAAATTACAGATAGAATTAAATTTTGATGACAGAGATTTTTTGTCCTTTTCCATCCCCCTTCCAATCCCTGCCACGGGGTAGCGGACATGCGATTTGGCTATAATTTCATGGAAAAGGAAAAAATATTCTTAGTTGTCAGAATTTAATTTTAAGTGTGATTTTTTTTGCGTAATATCTTCATTGGCCTATAATACACCCAGGAAAAAAAATGCAGCCATATGTATGTCCAACCCCTCCCTGGGTGGTAGCGGACATGCGATTTGGCTGTAATTTTTTTCGTGGGTGTATTTCGGGCCAATAAAGATATTTCGCAAAAACAAAAACGCAGATAAAATTAAATTCTGCCTTCTGAGATTTTTTTTTCTTTTTCCATCCCCCTTCCAACCCCTGCCACGGGGGTAGCGGACATGCGATTTGGCTGTAATTTTTTTCGTGGGTGTATTTCGGGTCAATAAAGAAATTCCGACGCAAAACTCACAGATATAATTAAATTATGACGACTTGGATTTTTTTCCTTTTCCGTTCCTCTTCCAAACCCTGCAACGGGGGTAGCGGACATGCAATGTGGCTGTAATTTCTTGGAAAGGGAAATTTATTCTCAGTTGTGAGAATTTAATTTTAAGTGTGATTTTTTTGCGAAATTTCTTTATTACCCGAAAATACACCCAGGAAAAAAATTGCAGCCAGATCGTATGTCCAATCCCTGCCGCGGGGGTAGCGGACATGCGATTTGTCTGTAATATTTTTCGTGGTTTTATTTCGGGACAATAAAGATATTCCGTAAAAAATTACAGATAGAATTAAATTTTGATGACAGAGATTTTTTGTCCTTTTCCATCCCCCTTCCAATCCCTGCCACGGGGTAGCGGACATGCGATTTGGCTATAATTTCATGGAAAAGGAAAAAATATTCTTAGTTGTCAGAATTTAATTTTAAGTGTGATTTTTTTTGCGTAATATCTTCATTGGCCTATAATACACCCAGGAAAAAAAATGCAGCCATATGTATGTCCAACCCCTCCCTGGGTGGTAGCGGACATGCGATTTGGCTGTAATTTTTTTCGTGGGTGTATTTCGGGCCAATAAAGATATTTCGCAAAAACAAAAACGCAAATAAAATTAAATTCTGCCTTCTGAGTTTTGTTTTTCTTTTTCCATCCCCCTTCCAACCCCTGCCACGGGGGTAGCGGACATGCGATTTGGCTGTAATTTTTTTCGTGGGTGTATTTCGGGTCAATAAAGAAATTCCGACGCAAAACTCACAGATATAATTAAATTATGACGACTTGGATTTTTTTCCTTTTCCGTTCCTCTTCCAAACCCTGCAACGGGGGTAGCGGACATGCAATGTGGCTGTAATTTCTTGGAAAGGGAAATTTATTCTCAGTTGTGAGAATTTAATTTTAAGTGTGATTTTTTTTTGCGTAATTTCTTTATTGTCCCAAAATACACCCAGGAAAAAAATTGCAGCCAGATCGTATGTCCAACCCCTGCCGCGGGGGTAGCGGACATGCGATTTGTCTGTAATATTTTTCGTGGTTTTATTTCGGGACAATAAAAAAATCCCGTTAAAAATTACAGATAGAATTAAATTCTGACAACAGAGATTTTTTTTTCCTTTTCTATCCCCCTTCCAAACCCTGCCACGGGCGTATCGGAAATGCGATTTGGCTGTAATTTTTTTGTGGATGTATTTCGGACCAATAAAGAAATTTCGCCGCAAAATCATAGATAAAATTAAATTATGACGACTTAGATTTTTTTCCTTTTCCATCCGCCTTCCAAACCCTGCCACGGGGGTTGCGGACATGCGATGTGGCTGTATTTTCTTGGAAAAAGAATATATATTCTCAGTCGTCAGAATTTAATTTTATCTACGATTTTGCTTTTGCGAAATTTCTTTATTGCCCCAAAATACACCAAGGAAAAAAATTGCAGCCAGATCGTATGTCCAACCCCGGCCGCGGGGGTAGCGGACATGCGATTTGTCTGTAATATTTTTCGTGGTTTTATTTCGGGACAATAAAGATATTTCGCAAAAACAAAATCGTAGATAAAATTAAATTCTGACAACAGAGATTTTTTTTTCCTTTCCTATCCCCCTTCCAACTCTGGCACGGGGGTAGCGGAGATGCAATTTGGCTGTAATTTTTTTCAGGGGTTTATTTCGGGCCAATAAAGATATTCCGTTAAAAAATCACAGATAATATTTCATTCTGACTACTGAGATCTTTTTTCCTTTTCCATACCCTTTCCAAACCCTGCCATGGGGGTAGCGGAAATGCGATTTGGCTGTAATTTTTTTGTGGGTATATTTCGGATCAATAAAGAAATTCCGCCGTAAAAATCACAGATAAAATTAAATTATGACGACTTAGATTTTTTTCCTTTTCCATCCCCCTTCCAAACCCTGCCACAGGGGTAGCGGACATGCGATTTGTCTGTAATATTTTTCGTGGTTTTATTTCGGGACAATAAAGATATTTCGCAAAAACAAAATCGTAGATAAAATTAAATTCTGACGACTGAGATCTATTTTGCCTTTTCCATCCCCCTTCCAAACCCTGCCACGGGGGTAGCGGGTATGCGATTTGGCTGTAATTTTTTTCAGGGGTTTATTTCGGGCCAATAAAGATATTCCGTGAAAAAATCACAGATAAAATTTCATTCTGACTACTGAGATCTTTTTTCTTTTTCCATCCCCCTTCCAAACCCTGCCACGGAATTGCGGACATGCGATGTGGCTGTAATTTCTTGGAAAAAGAATATATATTCTCAGTCGTCAGAATTTAATTTTATCTACGATTTTGTTTTTGCGAAATTTCTTTATTGCCCCAAAATACACCCAGGAAAAAAATTGCAGCCAGATCGGATGTCCAACCCCTCCGCGGGGGTAGCGGAGATGCAATTTGGCTGTAATTTTTTTCAGGGGTTTATTTCGGGCCAATAAAGATATTCCGTGAAAAAATCACAGATAAAATTTCATTCTGACTACTGAGATCTTTTTTCCTTTTCCATCCCCCTTCCGAACCCTGCCACGGGGGTAGCGGAAATGCGATTTGGCTGTAATTTTTTTGTGGGTGTATTTCGGACCAATAAAGAAATTTCGCCGCAAAATCATAGATAAAATTAAATTATGACGACTTAGATTTTTTTCCTTTTCCATCCGCCTTCCAAACCCTGCCACGGGGGTTGCGGACATGCGATGTGGCTGTATTTTCTTGGAAAAAGAATATATATTCTCAGTCGTCAGAATTTAATTTTATCTACGATTTTGCTTTTGCGAAATTTCTTTATTGCCCCAAAATACACCGAGGAAAAAAATTGCAGCCAGATCGTATGTCCAACCCCGGCCGCGGGGGTAGCGGACATGCGATTTGTCTGTAATATTTTTCGTGGTTTTATTTCGGGACAATAAAGATATTTCGCAAAAACAAAATCGTAGATAAAATTAAATTCTGACAATAGAGATTTTTTTTTCCTTTCCTATCCCCCTTCCAACTCTGGCACGGGGTAGCGGAGATGCAATTTGGCTGTAATTTTTTTCAGGGGTTTATTTCGGGCCAATAAAGATATTCCGTTAAAAAATCACAGATAATATTTCATTCTGACTACTGAGATCTTTTCTCCTTTACCATACCCTTTCCAAACCCTGCCATGGGGGTAGCGGAAATGCGATTTGGCTGTAATTTTTTTGTGGGTGTATTTCGGATCAATAAAGAAATTCCGCCGCAAAAAGCACAGATAAAATTAAATTATGACGACTTAGATTTTTTTCCTTTTCCATCCCCCTTCCAAACCCTGCCACAGGGGTAGCGGACATGCGATGTGGCTGTAATATTTTTCGTGGTTTTATTTCGGGACAATAAATATATTTCGCAAAAACAAAATCGTAGATAAAATTAAATTCTGACGACTGAGATTTATTTTGCCTTTTCCATCCCCCTTCCAAACCCTGCCACAGGGGTAGCGGACATGCGATTTGTCTGTAATATTTTTCGTGGTTTTATTTCGGGACAATAAAGATATTTCGCAAAAACAAAATCGTAGATAAAATTAAATTCTGACAATAGAGATTTTTTTTTCCTTTCCTATCCCCCTTCCAACTCTGGCACGGGGTAGCGGAGATGCAATTTGGCTGTAATTTTTTTCAGGGGTTTATTTCGGGCCAATAAAGATATTCCGTTAAAAAATCACAGATAATATTTCATTCTGACTACTGAGATCTTTTCTCCTTTTCCATACCCTTTCCAAACCCTGCCATGGGGGTAGCGGAAATGCGATTTGGCTGTAATTTTTTTGTGGGTGTATTTCGGATCAATAAAGAAATTCCGCCGCAAAAATCACAGATAAAATTAAATTATGACGACTTAGATTTTTTTCCTTTTCCATCCCCCTTCCAAACCCTGCCACAGGGGTAGCGGACATGCGATGTGGCTGTAATATTTTTCGTGGTTTTATTTCGGGACAATAAATATATTTCGCAAAAACAAAATCGTAGATAAAATTAAATTCTGACGACTGAGATTTATTTTGCCTTTTCCATCCCCCTTCCAACCCCTGCCACGGGGGTAGCGGACATGCGATGTGGCTGTAATTTCTTGGAAAAATAATATATATTCTCAGTCGTCAGAATTTAATTTTATCTACGATTATGCTTTTGCAAAATTTCTTTATTGCCCCAAAATACACCCAGGAAAAAAATTGCAGCCAGATAGTATGTCTAACCCCGGCCGCGGGGGTAGCGGACATGCGATTTGTCTGTAATATTTTTCGTGGTTTTATTTCGGGACAATAAAGATATTTCGAAAAAACAAAATCGTAGATAAAATTAAATTCTGACGACTGAGATTTATTTTTCCTTTTATATCCCGCTTCCAAACTCTGACACGGGGGTAGCGGAGATGCAATTTGGCTGTAATTTTTTTCAGGGGTTTATTTCGGGCCAATAAAGATATTCCGTGAAAAAATCACAGATAAAATTTCATTCTATCTACTGAGATATTTTTTCTTTTTCCATCCCCCTTCCGAACCCTGCCACGGGGGTAGCGGAAATGCGATTTGGCTGTAATTTTTTTCGTGGGTGTATTTCGGGCCAATAAAAATATTCCGCCGAAAAAATCACAGATAAAATTAAATTATGACGACTGAGATTTTTTGTCCTTTTCCATCCCCCTTCCAAACCCTGCCACGGGGTAGCGGACATGCGATTTGGCTATAATTTCATGGAAAAGGAATATATATTCTCAGTCGTCAGAATTTAATTTTATCTACGATTTTGCTTTTGCGAAATTTCTTTATTGCCCCAAAATACACCCGTGAAAAAAATTGCAGCCAGATCGTATGTCCACCCCCTGCCGCGGGGATAGCGGACATGCGATTTGTCTGTAATATTTTTCGTGGTTTTATTTCGGGACAATAAAGATATTCCGTGAAAAAATCACAGATAAAATTTCATTCTGACTACTGAGATCTTTTTTCCTTTTCCATCCCCCTTCCGAACCCTGCCACGGGGGTAGCGGAAATGCGATTTGGCTGTAATTTTTTTCGTGGGTGTATTTCGGGCCAATAAAAATATTCCGCCGAAAAAATCACAGATAAAATTAAATTATGACGACTGAGATTTTTTGTCCTTTTCCATCCCCCTTCCAAACCCTGCCACGGGGTAGCGGACATGCGATTTGGCTATAATTTCATGGAAAAGGAATATATATTCTCAGTCGTCAGAATTTAATTTTATCTACGATTTTGCTTTTGCGAAATTTCTTTATTGCCCCAAAATACACCCGTGAAAAAAATTGCAGCCAGATCGTATGTCCACCCCCTGCCGCGGGGATAGCGGACATGCGATTTGTCTGTAATATTTTTCGTGGTTTTATTTCGGGACAATAAAGATATTTCGCAAAAACAAAATCGTAGATAAAAATAAATTATGACGACTGAGATTTATTTTTCCTTTTCTATCCCCCTTCCAAACTCTGGCACGGTGGTAACGGAGATGCAATTTGGCTGTAATTTTTTTCAGGGGTTTATTTCGGGCCAATAAAGATATTCCGTGGAAAAATCACAGATAAAATTTCATTCTAACTACTGAGATCTTTTTTCCTTTTCCATCCCCCTTCCAAACCCTGCCAAGGGGGTAGCGGACATGAGATTTGGCTGTAATTTTATTCTTGGTTATATTTCGGGCCAATAAAGATATTCCGCCGAAAAAATCGCAGATAAAATTAAATTCTGACGACTGAGGTTTATTTTTTTTTCCATCCCCCTTCCAAACTCTGCCACGTGGGTAGCGGACATGTGATTTGACTGTAATTTTTTTCGCGGGTTTTTTTTTGGGCTAATAAAGATATTTTGCCGTAAAAATTACAGATAAAATTAAATTCTGACGACTTAAATTTTTGTCCTATTCCATCCTCCTTCCAATCCCTGCCACGAGGTAGCGGACATGCAATTCGGCTGTAATTTCATGGACAGGAAAAAATATTCTTAGTTGTCAGAATTTAATTTTGAGTGTGATTTTTTTTTGCGAAATTTCTTTATTACCCCAAAATACACCCACGAAAAAAATTGCAGCCAGATCGTATGTCCAACCCCTGCCGCGGGGGTAGCGGACATGCGATTTGTCTGTAATATTTTTCGTGGTTTTATTTCGGGACAATAAAGATACTTCGCAAAAACAAAATCGTAGATAAAATTAAATTCTGACGCCTGAGAATTATTTTTCCTTTTCCATCCCCCTTCCAATCCCTGCCACGGGGGTAGCGGAAATGCGATTTGGCTGTAATTTTTTTGTGGGTGTATTTCGGACCAATAAAGAAATTCCGCCGCAAAAATCACAGATAAAATTAAATTATGACAACAGAGATTTTTTTTTCCTTTTCTATCCCCCTTCCAACTCTGACACGGGTGTAGCGGAGATGCAATTTGGCTGTAATTTTTTTCAGGGGTTTATTTCGGGCCAATAAAGATATTCCGTTAAAAAATCACAGATAAAATTTCATTCTAACTACTGAGATCTTTTTTCCTTTTCCATCCCCCTTCCAAACCCTGCCACGGGGGTAGCGGACATGCGATGTGGCTGTAATTTCTTGGAAAAAGAATATATATTCTCAGTCGTCAGAATTTAATTTTATCTACGATTTTGCTTTTGCGAAATTTCTTTATTGCCCCAAAATACACCCAGGAAAAAAATTGCAGCCAGATCGTATGTCCACCCCCTGCCGCGGGGGTAGCGGACATGCGATTTGTCTGTAATATTTTTCGTGGTCTTATTTCGGGACAATAAAGATATTTCGCAAAAACAAAATCGTAGATAAAAATAAATTCTGACGACTGAGATTTATTTTTCCTTTTCTATCCCCCTTCCAAACTCTGGCACGGTGGTAGTGGAGATGCAATTTGGCTGTAATTTTTTTCAGGGGTTTATTTCGGGCCAATAAAGATATTCCGTGAAAAAATCACAGATAAAATTTCATTCTGACTACTGAGATCTTTTTTCCTTTTCCATCCCCCTTCCAAACCCTGCCACGGGGGTAGCGGACATGCGATGTGGCTGTAATTTCTTGGAAAAAGAATATATATTCTCAGTCGTCAGAATTTAATTTTATCTACGATTTTGCTTTTGCGAAATTTCTTTATTGCCCCAAAATACACCCAGGAAAAAAATTGCAGCCAGATCGTATGTCCACCCCCTGCCGCGGGGATAGCGGACATGCGATTTGGCTGTAATTTTATTCTTGGTTATATTTCGGGCCAATAAAGATATTCCGCCGAAAAAATCGCAGATAAAATTAAATTCTGACGACTGAGGTTTATTTTTTTTCCATCCCCCTTCCAAACTCTGCCACGTGGGTAGCGGACATGTGATTTGGCTGTAATTTTTTTCGTGGGTGTAGTTCGGGCCAATCAAGATATTCCGCCGAAAAATAACAGATAAAATTAAATTATGACGACTTAGATTTTTTTCCTTTTCCATCCCCCTTCCAAACCCTGCCACGGGGGTAGCGGACATGCGATTTGGCTGTAATTTTTTTCATGGGTGTATTTCGGACCAATAAAGAAATTTCGCCGCAAAAATCATAGATAAAATTAAATTATGACGACTTAGATTTTTTTCCTTTTCCATCCGCCTTCCAAACCCTGCCACGGGGGTTGCGGACATGCGATGTGGCTGTAATTTCTTGGAAAAAGAATATATATTCTCAGTCGTCAGAATTTAATTTTATCTACGATTTTGCTTTTGCGAAATTTCTTTATTGCCCCAAAATACACCGAGGAAAAAAATTGCAGCCAGATCGTATGTCCAACCCCGGCCGCGGGGGTAGCGGACATGCGATTTGTCTGTAATATTTTTCGTGGTTTTATTTCGGGACAATAAAGATATTTCGCAAAAACAAAATCGTAGATAAAAATGAATTCTGACGACTGAGATTTATTTTTCCTTTCCTATCCCCCTTCCAACTCTGGCACGGGGGTAGCGGAGATGCAATTTGGCTGTAATTTTTTTCAGGGGTTTATTTCGGGCCAATAAAGATATTCCGTTAAAAAATCACAGATAATATTTCATTCTGACTACTGAGATCTTTTTTCCTTTTCCATACCCTTTCCAAACCCTGCCATGGGGGTAGCGGAAATGCGATTTGGCTGTAATTTTTTTGTGGGTATATTTCGGATCAATAAAGAAATTCTGCCGTAAAAATCACAGATAAAATTAAATTATGACGACTTAGATTTTTTTCCTTTTCCATCCCCCTTCCAAACCCTGCCACAGGGGTAGCGGACATGCGATTTGTCTGTAATATTTTTCGTGGTTTTATTTCGGGACAATAAAGATATTTCGCAAAAACAAAATCGTAGATAAAATTAAATTCTGACAATAGAGATTTTTTTTTCCTTTCCTATCCCCCTTCCAACTCTGGCACGGGGTAGCGGAGATGCAATTTGGCTGTAATTTTTTTCAGGGGTTTATTTCGGGACAATAAAGATATTCCGTTAAAAAATCACAGATAATATTTCATTCTGACTACTGAGATCTTTTCTCCTTTTCCATACCCTTTCCAAACCCTGCCATGGGGGTAGCGGAAATGCGATTTGGCTGTAATTTTTTTGTGGGTGTATTTCGGATCAATAAAGAAATTCCGCCGCAAAAATCACAGATAAAATTAAATTATGACGACTTAGATTTTTTTCCTTTTCCATCCCCCTTCCAAACCCTGCCACAGGGGTAGCGGACATGCGATGTGGCTGTAATATTTTTCGTGGTTTTATTTCGGGACAATAAATATATTTCGCAAAAACAAAATCGTAGATAAAATTAAATTCTGACGACTGAGATTTATTTTGCCTTTTCCATCCCCCTTCCAACCCCTGCCACGGGGGTAGCGGACATGCGATGTGGCTGTAATTTCTTGGAAAAATAATATATATTCTCAGTCGTCAGAATTTAATTTTATCTACGATTATGCTTTTGCAAAATTTCTTTATTGCCCCAAAATACACCCAGGAAAAAAATTGCAGCCAGATAGTATGTCTAACCCCGGCCGCGGGGGTAGCGGACATGCGATTTGTCTGTAATATTTTTCGTGGTTTTATTTCGGGACAATAAAGATATTTCGAAAAAACAAAATCGTAGATAAAATTAAATTCTGACGACTGAGATTTATTTTTCCTTTTATATCCCGCTTCCAAACTCTGACACGGGGGTAGCGGAGATGCAATTTGGCTGTAATTTTTTTCAGGGGTTTATTTCGGGCCAATAAAGATATTCCGTGAAAAAATCACAGATATAATTTCATTCTATCTACTGAGATATTTTTTCTTTTTCCATCCCCCTTCCGAACCCTGCCACGGGGGTAGCGGAAATGCGATTTGGCTGTAATTTTTTTCGTGGGTGTATTTCGGGCCAATAAAAATATTCCGCCGAAAAAATCACAGATAAAATTAAATTATGACGACTGAGATTTTTTGTCCTTTTCCATCCCCCTTCCAAACCCTGCCACGGGGTAGCGGACATGCGATTTGGCTATAATTTCATGGAAAAGGAATATATATTCTCAGTCGTCAGAATTTAATTTTATCTACGATTTTGCTTTTGCGAAATTTCTTTATTGCCCCAAAATACACCCGTGAAAAAAATTGCAGCCAGATCGTATGTCCACCCCCTGCCGCGGGGATAGCGGACATGCGATTTGTCTGTAATATTTTTCGTGGTTTTATTTCGGGACAATAAAGATATTCCGTGAAAAAATCACAGATAAAATTTCATTCTGACTACTGAGATCTTTTTTCCTTTTCCATCCCCCTTCCGAACCCTGCCACGGGGGTAGCGGAAATGCGATTTGGCTGTAATTTTTTTCGTGGGTGTATTTCGGGCCAATAAAAATATTCCGCCGAAAAAATCACAGATAAAATTAAATTATGACGACTGAGATTTTTTGTCCTTTTCCATCCCCCTTCCAAACCCTGCCACGGGGTAGCGGACATGCGATTTGGCTATAATTTCATGGAAAAGGAATATATATTCTCAGTCGTCAGAATTTAATTTTATCTACGATTTTGCTTTTGCGAAATTTCTTTATTGCCCCAAAATACACCCGTGAAAAAAATTGCAGCCAGATCGTATGTCCACCCCCTGCCGCGGGGATAGCGGACATGCGATTTGTCTGTAATATTTTTCGTGGTTTTATTTCGGGACAATAAAGATATTTCGCAAAAACAAAATCGTAGATAAAAATAAATTATGACGACTGAGATTTATTTTTCCTTTTCTATCCCCCTTCCAAACTCTGGCACGGTGGTAGCGGAGATGCAATTTGGCTGTAATTTTTTTCAGGGGTTTATTTCGGGCCAATAAAGATATTCCGTGGAAAAATCACAGATAAAATTTCATTCTAACTACTGAGATCTTTTTTCCTTTTCCATCCCCCTTCCAAACCCTGCCACGGGGGTAGCGGACATGAGATTTGGCTGTAATTTTATTCTTGGTTATATTTCGGGCCAATAAAGATATTCCGCCGAAAAAATCGCAGATAAAATTAAATTCTGACGGCTGAGGTTTATTTTTTTTTCCATCCCCCTTCCAAACTCTGCCACGTGGGTAGCGGACATGTGATTTGACTGTAATTTTTTTCGCGGGTTTTTTTTTGGGCTAATAAAGATATTTTGCCGTAAAAATTACAGATAAAATTAAATTCTGACGACTTAAATTTTTGTCCTATTCCATCCTCCTTCCAATCCCTGCCACGAGGTAGCGGACATGCAATTCGGCTGTAATTTCATGGACAGGAAAAAATATTCTTAGTTGTCAGAATTTAATTTTGAGTGTGATTTTTTTTTGCGAAATTTCTTTATTACCCCAAAATACACCCACGAAAAAAATTGCAGCCAGATCGTATGTCCAACCCCTGCCGCGGGGGTATCGGACATGCGATTTGTCTGTAATATTTTTCGTGGTTTTATTTCGGGACAATAAAGATACTTCGCAAAAACAAAATCGTAGATAAAATTAAATTCTGACGCCTGAGAATTATTTTTCCTTTTCCATCCCCCTTCCAATCCCTGCCACGGGGGTAGCGGAAATGCGATTTGGCTGTAATTTTTTTGTGGGTGTATTTCGGACCAATAAAGAAATTCCGCCGCAAAAATCACAGATAAAATTAAATTATGACAACAGAGATTTTTTTTTCCTTTTCTATCCCCCTTCCAACTCTGACACGGGGGTAGCGGAGATGCAATTTCGCTGTAATTTTTTTCAGGGGTTTATTTCGGGCCAATAAAGATATTCCGTTAAAAAATCACAGATAAAATTTCATTCTAACTACTGAGATCTTTTTTCTTTTTCCATCCCCCTTCCAAACCCTGCCACGGGGGTAGCGGAAATGTGATTTGGCTGTAATTTTTTTGTGGGTGTATTTCGGACCAATAAAGAAATTCCGCCGCAAAAATCACAGATAAAATTAAATTATGACAACAGAGATTTTGTTTCCTTTTCTATCCCCCTTCCAAACCCTGCCACGGGGGTAGCGGACATGCGATGTGGCTGTAATTTCTTGGAAAAAGAATATATATTCTCAGTCGTCAGAATTTAATTTTATCTACGATTTTGCTTTTGCGAAATTTCTTTATTGCCCCAAAATACACCCAGGAAAAAAATTGCAGCCAGATCGTATGTCCACCCCCTGCCGCGGGGGTAGCGGACATGCGATTTGTCTGTAATATTTTTCGTGGTCTTATTTCGGGACAATAAAGATATTTCGCAAAAACAAAATCGTAGATAAAAATAAATTCTGACGACTGAGATTTATTTTTCCTTTTCTATCCCCCTTCCAAACTCTGGCACGGTGGTAGTGGAGATGCAATTTGGCTGTAATTTTTTTCAGGGGTTTATTTCGGGCCAATAAAGATATTCCGTGAAAAAATCACAGATAAAATTTCATTCTGACTACTGAGATCTTTTTTCCTTTTCCATCCCCCTTCCAAACCCTGCCACGGGGGTAGCGGACATGCGATGTGGCTGTAATTTCTTGGAAAAAGAATATATATTCTCAGTCGTCAGAATTTAATTTTATCTACGATTTTGCTTTTGCGAAATTTCTTTATTGCCCCAAAATACACCCAGGAAAAAAATTGCAGCCAGATCGTATGTCCACCCCCTGCCGCGGGGATAGCGGACATGCGATTTGGCTGTAATTTTATTCTTGGTTATATTTCGGGCCAATAAAGATATTCCGCCGAAAAAATCGCAGATAAAATTAAATTCTGACGACTGAGGTTTATTTTTTTTCCATCCCCCTTCCAAACTCTGCCACGTGGGTAGCGGACATGTGATTTGGCTGTAATTTTTTTCGTGGGTGTAGTTCGGGCCAATCAAGATATTCCGCCGAAAAATAACAGATAAAATTAAATTATGACGACTTAGATTTTTTTCCTTTTCCATCCCCCTTCCAAACCCTGCCACGGGGGTAGCGGACATGCGATTTGGCTGTAATTTTTTTCATGGGTGTATTTCGGACCAATAAAGAAATTTCGCCGCAAAAATCATAGATAAAATTAAATTATGACGACTTAGATTTTTTTCCTTTTCCATCCGCCTTCCAAACCCTGCCACGGGGGTTGCGGACATGCGATGTGGCTGTAATTTCTTGGAAAAAGAATATATATTCTCAGTCGTCAGAATTTAATTTTATCTACGATTTTGCTTTTGCGAAATTTCTTTATTGCCCCAAAATACACCGAGGAAAAAAATTGCAGCCAGATCGTATGTCCAACCCCGGCCGCGGGGGTAGCGGACATGCGATTTGTCTGTAATATTTTTCGTGGTTTTATTTCGGGACAATAAAGATATTTCGCAAAAACAAAATCGTAGATAAAAATGAATTCTGACGACTGAGATTTATTTTTCCTTTCCTATCCCCCTTCCAACTCTGGCACGGGGGTAGCGGAGATGCAATTTGGCTGTAATTTTTTTCAGGGGTTTATTTCGGGCCAATAAAGATATTCCGTTAAAAAATCACAGATAATATTTCATTCTGACTACTGAGATCTTTTTTCCTTTTCCATACCCTTTCCAAACCCTGCCATGGGGGTAGCGGAAATGCGATTTGGCTGTAATTTTTTTGTGGGTATATTTCGGATCAATAAAGAAATTCTGCCGTAAAAATCACAGATAAAATTAAATTATGACGACTTAGATTTTTTTCCTTTTCCATCCCCCTTCCAAACCCTGCCACAGGGGTAGCGGACATGCGATTTGTCTGTAATATTTTTCGTGGTTTTATTTCGGGACAATAAAGATATTTCGCAAAAACAAAATCGTAGATAAAATTAAATTCTGACAATAGAGATTTTTTTTTCCTTTCCTATCCCCCTTCCAACTCTGGCACGGGGTAGCGGAGATGCAATTTGGCTGTAATTTTTTTCAGGGGTTTATTTCGGGACAATAAAGATATTCCGTTAAAAAATCACAGATAATATTTCATTCTGACTACTGAGATCTTTTCTCCTTTTCCATACCCTTTCCAAACCCTGCCATGGGGGTAGCGGAAATGCGATTTGGCTGTAATTTTTTTGTGGGTGTATTTCGGATCAATAAAGAAATTCCGCCGCAAAAATCACAGATAAAATTAAATTATGACGACTTAGATTTTTTTCCTTTTCCATCCCCCTTCCAAACCCTGCCACAGGGGTAGCGGACATGCGATGTGGCTGTAATATTTTTCGTGGTTTTATTTCGGGACAATAAATATATTTCGCAAAAACAAAATCGTAGATAAAATTAAATTCTGACGACTGAGATTTATTTTGCCTTTTCCATCCCCCTTCCAACCCCTGCCACGGGGGTAGCGGACATGCGATGTGGCTGTAATTTCTTGGAAAAATAATATATATTCTCAGTCGTCAGAATTTAATTTTATCTACGATTATGCTTTTGCAAAATTTCTTTATTGCCCCAAAATACACCCAGGAAAAAAATTGCAGCCAGATAGTATGTCTAACCCCGGCCGCGGGGGTAGCGGACATGCGATTTGTCTGTAATATTTTTCGTGGTTTTATTTCGGGACAATAAAGATATTTCGAAAAAACAAAATCGTAGATAAAATTAAATTCTGACGACTGAGATTTATTTTTCCTTTTATATCCCGCTTCCAAACTCTGACACGGGGGTAGCGGAGATGCAATTTGGCTGTAATTTTTTTCAGGGGTTTATTTCGGGCCAATAAAGATATTCCGTGAAAAAATCACAGATATAATTTCATTCTATCTACTGAGATATTTTTTCTTTTTCCATCCCCCTTCCGAACCCTGCCACGGGGGTAGCGGAAATGCGATTTGGCTGTAATTTTTTTCGTGGGTGTATTTCGGGCCAATAAAAATATTCCGCCGAAAAAATCACAGATAAAATTAAATTATGACGACTGAGATTTTTTGTCCTTTTCCATCCCCCTTCCAAACCCTGCCACGGGGTAGCGGACATGCGATTTGGCTATAATTTCATGGAAAAGGAATATATATTCTCAGTCGTCAGAATTTAATTTTATCTACGATTTTGCTTTTGCGAAATTTCTTTATTGCCCCAAAATACACCCGTGAAAAAAATTGCAGCCAGATCGTATGTCCACCCCCTGCCGCGGGGATAGCGGACATGCGATTTGTCTGTAATATTTTTCGTGGTTTTATTTCGGGACAATAAAGATATTCCGTGAAAAAATCACAGATAAAATTTCATTCTGACTACTGAGATCTTTTTTCCTTTTCCATCCCCCTTCCGAACCCTGCCACGGGGGTAGCGGAAATGCGATTTGGCTGTAATTTTTTTCGTGGGTGTATTTCGGGCCAATAAAAATATTCCGCCGAAAAAATCACAGATAAAATTAAATTATGACGACTGAGATTTTTTGTCCTTTTCCATCCCCCTTCCAAACCCTGCCACGGGGTAGCGGACATGCGATTTGGCTATAATTTCATGGAAAAGGAATATATATTCTCAGTCGTCAGAATTTAATTTTATCTACGATTTTGCTTTTGCGAAATTTCTTTATTGCCCCAAAATACACCCGTGAAAAAAATTGCAGCCAGATCGTATGTCCACCCCCTGCCGCGGGGATAGCGGACATGCGATTTGTCTGTAATATTTTTCGTGGGTGTATTTCGGGCCAATAAATATATTTCGCAAAAACAAAATCGTAGATAAAATTAAATTCTGACGACTAAGATTTATTTTGCCTTTTCCATCCCCCTTCCAACCCCTGCCATGGGGGTAGCGGACATGCGATTTGGCTGTAATTTTTTTCGTGGGTGTATTTCGGGCCAATAAAGATATTCCGTGAAAAAATCACAGATAAAATTTCATTCTGACTACTGAGATCTTTTTTCCTTTTCCATCCCCCTTCCAAACCCTGCCACGGGGGTAGCGGACATGCGATGTGGCTATAATTTCATGGAAAAGGAACAAGTATTCTTAGTTGTGAGAACTTAATTTTAAGTGTGATTTTGTTTGCGTAATATCTGTATTGGCCTAAAATACACCCAGGAAAAAAAATGCAGCCAGATGGTATGGCCACCCCCTGCCGCGGGGGTAGCGGACATGCGATTTGTCTGTAATATTTTTCGTGGTTTTATTTCGGGACAATAAAGATATTTCGCAATAACAAAATCGTAGATAAAATTAAATTCTGACGACTGAGAATTATTTTGCCTTTTCCATCCCCCTTCCAAACCCTGCCACGGGTGTAGCGGGTATGCGATTTGGCTGTAATTTTTTTCCTGGGTGTAGTTCGGGCCAATCAAGATATTCCGCCGAAAAATAACAGATAAAATTAAATTATGACGACTTAGATTTTTTTCCTTTTCCATCCCCCTTCCAAACCCTGCCACGGGGGTAGCGGACATGCGATGTGGCTGTAATTTCTTGGAAAAAGAATATATGTTCTCAGTTGTCAGAATTTAATTTTAAGTGTGATTTTTTTGCGAAATATCCTTTGACCCAAAATATACCCAGGAGAAAAAATGCAGCCAGATGGTATGTCCAAATCCTGCCGCTGGGCTAGCGGACTTGCGATTTGTCTGTAATATTTTTCGTGGTTTTATTTCGGGACAATAAATATATTTCGCAAAAACAAAATCGTAGATAAAATTAAATTCTGACGACTAAGATTAATTTTGCCTTTTCCATCCCCCTTCCAACCCCTACCACGGGGGTAGCGGACAAGCGATTTGGCTGTAATTTTTTTCGTGGTTTTATTTCGGGACAATAAATATATTTCGCAAAAACAAAATCGTAAATAAAATTAAATTTTGACGACTGAGATTTATTTTGCCTTTTCCATCCCCCTGCCAACCCCTGCCACGGGGGTAGCGGACATGCGATTTGGCTGTAATTTTTTTCGGGGGTGAATTTCGGGCCGATAAAGATATTTCGCCGAAAAAATCACAGATAAAATTAAATTCTGACGACTGAGATTTTCTTTTCTTTTCCATCCCCCTTCCAAACGTTACCACGAGGGTAGCGGACATGAGATTTGGCTGTAATTTTTTTCGTGGGTGTATTTCGGGCCAGTAAAGATATTCCGCCGAAAAAATCACAGATAAAATTAAATTCTGACTACTGAGATTTTTTTCCTTTTCCATCCCCCTTCCAAACGCTGCCACGAGTGTAGCGGACATGAGATTTGGCTGTAATTTTTTTCGTGGGTGTATTTCGGGTCAGCAAAGATATTCCGCCGAAAATTCACAGATAAAATTAAATTCTGAAGACTGAGATTTTTTGTCCTTTTCCATCCCCCTTCCAATCCCTGCCACGGGGTAGCGGACATGCGATTTGTCTATAATTTCATGGAAAAGGAAAAAATATTCTTAGTTCTCAGAATTTAATTTTAAGTGTGATTTTTTTTGCGAAATATCTGTATTGGCCTAAAATTCATCCAGGAAAAATAATGCAGCCAGATCGTATGTCCAACCCCTGTCACGGGTAGTTTGGTTGTACTTTATTTCGTGGGTGTATTTCGGGCCAACAAAGATATTCCGCAAAAAAAAAAAACATGAATAAAATTAAATTAATACGACTGCGATTTTTTTCCTTTTCTATCCCCCTTCGAAACCCCGCCACGGGGGTAGCGGACATGCGATTTGGCTGTAATTTTTTTCGCGTTTTTCTTTGGGCCCATAAAGATGTTTTGCCTTAAAAATCAGAGATAAAATTAATTTCTGACGACTTAAATTTTTTTCCTTTTCCATCCCCCTTCCAACCCCTGTCACGGGTAGTTTGGTTGTACTTTATTTCGTAGGGGTATTTTGGGCCAATAAAGATACTCCCCAAAAAAAAAAATCATGGATAAAATTAAATTATGACGACTGAGATTTTTTTTCCTTTTCTATCCCCCTTCCAAACCCTGCCACGGGGGTAGCGGGTATGCGATTCGGCTGTAATTTTTTTCGTGGGTGTAGTTCGGGCCAATAAAGATATTCCGCCAAAAAATAACAGATAAAATTAAATTCTGACAACAGAGATTTTTGTGTGATATTGGACAAATTTTTTTATTGTATTTTCGTCTTTGAAAAACGTTCCAAACTTCAGACTCATTGCCCATAGGGTACATGTGTGTATTACAGCGGACACACCGATTACTACGAATATTTTACAATACCGAGAAACCGAGACCTGTTAATAAATAAACATATGAAATATGATTGTTAAACCATTAATTAGTATAAAGAAGTGTTTTAAGCATCAGCTCTACAATATACCTTTTAAATATTCTTTTATATTAATGTTTTAATCGTAGTAATTGACACACTAGATAAA
Source organism: Gastracanthus pulcherrimus (assembly GCA_949152435.1). Taxonomy (NCBI): domain Eukaryota; kingdom Metazoa; phylum Arthropoda; class Insecta; order Hymenoptera; family Pteromalidae; genus Gastracanthus; species Gastracanthus pulcherrimus. Next base: position 53,022,715 of record OX424574.1, read on the forward strand.
TACGACGCATGTTTGTTTTTCTACGGATCTTTGACATCGTAAATATAACTCCAAATTCGCGTCAACATATAAGTTGTACAAAAACCTTACGAACACAGAAAATTTATTTTGAAAACGTCTATACGTGATAATCCAGTTACTAAAATTATATATTAACAAACATTTCTTAGGAAATATAGTACTTAAATTAAGATAGATGCGGTGTAAATACGCAGCAATACAGACGCAGTAATTGGTATTGTTGTAGTATCTGGCACTCAGAAATACATGCACGTTCGCAGTAATCTATGCAAAAAAAACTTTATTTTAAACACTTTATTTTTTAATTAAAGATGAAGTTTTAGGCTTTTTAAAGTGCTTTTTATTTAATATATAATGGCGATCTTCTATTTAAAAAAAGAAAAATGTACATTTGTCGTATTCACGTTATTTTATAATACTTTAAAGTCTGCATTCATGCAAAAATCGTAGTAGTACACACATCTTCCCTATAAGATTTTATACTATTATATATGAACCTATATCGACAAATCAAAAGTTTCATTTGGATGTCAAATTGATCCATATATAACCACATATTAGCACATATAGTTATATACATTCATTTACAGTCGCATATGGTAATACATTATTTTATATGGTTATATACGATAATTCAGTTAGCTTTGTATGATCATATATAATCATATATGATCATATATGAATATATATGCAATCAAGTTTTGTCAATTTTCGGATTTTATTTTTTGAATTGACATGCTTAGCAGAAAAAACTTTAAAATTATAGTATCCTAGTTAAGTCCCTCAGTTTGAGTGTTATCATCAGGTTGATACTTCCATAAATGGTACCCTTATATTCGTTCAGTTCAGTTTTTAAGTCGTATAAGAGAAAAACCACCGGAATAAATATTTTTATCCCAAAATACCCAAAATGATTGTTTGCGCCTAGTGCCGTAAGTCAACGGCACGCGGCTTGTGAGTGTTATTTTGCGTAGCTCAAACGTTCAAATCTTTTTGTTTTATTCTTTCTTGTTTCTTTTTTGTGTTTTCAAATTTACTTTTCAATTTCATTTCGTGTACAAACTTTATATTTAAAATAAAAGGGTTTTTTATGCCTTCAATGGCTTTTTCCCGTAAAACTTGTTTTTTTTTTAATTATTTACATAGAATAACCTTTACATAACATTTATTAATTATTGTTTTATCTAAAATAAAATCAACTGCCAAGCCACCTAAGGTAAGGCATGTCAAGATCGTTCAATCGTATTTTTATATTTAATGAAGTATGTTATAGCCAAAAAAGAACGCAAAAGAAAAATATGAACGCTTTTATAAATACTATTTTATATTTAATAAGAATTAATAAACATTAAATTTTCAACTGATAAACAAAATAACTACAAAGTAAAAAAAAAACTCTGTAGAGTGGATTTGAACCCAGATCCGTCCATTTCCTTTCGCGAGGCGGCCGCCGCCGACAGGTCAGCCGCCGGCGCATAGTTCCACGGGACCCACGCAATTCGACCGTGGGTGCCTTGCGATTTTGCACCAAGGTTCGGTGCTATAAGTCCGTGGCATGGGCTCACGCGTTTTTACCACCACCTCATGGTCCAAAGGCATTAATACAATACGAGAAACACTTGTATATCGAGCTATTGTTCCATGGCATAGTCCCATGTGTTTTACGCATGAAACTTCGCAATTAATGCATGAATTTCACGCAGATTTTGCGTGCTTACATTCATGCTTTATTAGTATGGATAACTCCACGCGATAAAGGCATGATTTTTCCCTCCGTGTAGTTTGTTTATCCTTGGGCATCTGTTGAATACACATACATTTCAGTGTGTACCAGTAATTCAATATCAGTCATATCTGGTTAACAAAGCCTACAGACAAAGCTAAAAATAAAACTAAAAAAAATGAGCCCGAGCAAATAAATTTTAATTTAATCGAACAAGTATATTTTTACCTTGCTCTACCTTTAGCAGCAAAATGTAAAGGAGTACATCCAGGCCAGTTAAATTTAAGGGAACTAAGAGCACGATTGTAACACATACACCAGCTTGTAGAAACTTTTTCACCGCACTCAAATGATTTTTTGTACTGCAGGCAATATGAAACGCCATAGTCATCCATTGGATTGAAAATTGCAAAGTCTTGAGAGGAAAAAGAATTTGAAGAAATTGATTGATCACTTCAGTGCCAACTCCAAAATGTAGAGGTGTATATAACCTGGCCGAACATAACAAAACCGGCGTAAATGGAGGTTAGTCTCAAACGAGTCCGTTCGCATTCTTTCGCAGCTGTCTATAGGGTTATTCTCGCGCGCGAGGCTAGTCGAGGGTCAACACTGTCCCGCGGTACTACTCCAGGCTTACTCGAGCGCGCGAGGTTTAGCTCGGATTACTCGAGCACTCCAGACCACTCTAGGGTTACGCTAGCGCTTTTGGCTCAACTCGAGCGCGCGAGGCTACTCCCAAGTTGACTCTCGCGCATAAAGGCTCCCTCTCGCGTGCGCGATTGACTCTAGCGCGCGAGGCTACTCCCGGGTTGACTCTCGCGCCCAAGGGCTCCCTCTCGCGTCCGCGATTGACTCTAGCGTTCGAGGCTACTCTTGGACTGTGATTCTCGCTCACGAGGGCTCCCTCTCGCGTCCGTGATCGACTCTAGCGCTCGAGGCTTCTCCTGGGCTGCGAGTCTCGCGCACGTGGGCTCGCTCTAGCGTCCGAAGTCGACACTAACGCCCGTGAATCGACACTGGCACCCGAGGATCGACACTCGCACGGCTTTCGCCACCCTATACATGATACAAGAATTGCGCTAGCACAAGCGATGGCATGCGAGCAGCCGAATCTCGCTAAGATATCCCAATATATAAATACCTCTCAGTGCATAGCAGAAGCATCCAAATAAATGCTCGCAAACCCGTGCATGATTGCCGCCAGGTCTGGGCTACAGCTAGCGCTCGCGCCACTGTGAATGCACTAATACAGATTAAAACCTAAACTCTTAATGTTAAATAACCCATGTAAGAAAGTTCGATAAGTAAATGATTGAGTTTAATACGTAAACTCTTAAAGTTAAATAATAACCCACGTAAGAAAGTTTCATAAATAAATCTTTTTAATCGATACGTAAACTCTTAAAGTTAAATAATAACCCACGTAAGAAAGTTTCATAAATAAATCTTTTTAATCGAAACGTAAACTCTTAAAGCTAAATAACACTATGTTATTTAGCTTTAAGAGTTTAGGTTTTAATCTGAATCATTTATTTATCGAACTTTCTTACGTGGGTATTTAGCTTCAAGAGTTTACGTTTTAATTAAAAAGATTTATTTATTAAACTTTCTTACGTGGGTTATTTAGCTTTAAAAGTTTGCGATTTAATTAAATAGATTTATTTTTTATAATACTTTTTTGTGGGTTATTTAGATTTAAGAATTTACGTTTTAATCCAAATCCAAATGGGGTATTTTGCTTTAAGAATTTTGATTCTATGATTAATTCTCATTTTTTAATAAACAATCAAATAAAAAAAAAGAGAAATAAAATTTCCTTAAGTTGTATTTGAACCCTCATTTGCTGGATGTATGAAGCTTTCGCGCGAAGCGCGCTACCGTCTCTGCCGCCCGTCCCATTCACCTACTTCTCGCTATCAAGGCACGATCCCCGCGGCTGGTATGGAGATTGGAGTTTCCATGTCTATCATATGCTACGAAGGGCGACATGCGATATATCTCAGCTAGCACATTGTCTTAATACCACCGTATAGGTATCCTTAAGACAACATTAAGACGGCAGTCGTCTAAAAAGCATCTTATAGGAGCGCGGCCATAAATCACCGACCAGTGCACGCGGTATTTTTATCCCAAAAGGCGCTCTGTTCTGCTAGCTAGAAAATGCACAGTTCGTGTCTGAAAAATAATTTAAACATACAAATCGATAGATTTTTTCCTCCTTTTTCTGATGTTGGTGTCAGCTTTTTTATGAAAAGTTTTTTAGTAGGTTAAAAATTGAGTTTATACCGATTTTATGGCATGAACTACAACTCAGGTCTTAAAATAAATAGCACCATTAGAACGAGGAGGACAAAATCTACAGTAAACAATGTTTTTCAGGATGGGGAAATAAAAAACTGTCCTTGTAAAATAAGCGCAAAGAACGAGGGTTAGAGCGTAAAACGTCTAACTGACGTCGTGGCGTGCCGCGCTGCAAGCCTGTTTCATGTTGTAAGTGTATAAATCCTTAACCACGACGAATATAGTATGTATGATTATTTATTTAACTTTGATAAAATATAAATTGTTTATTATTAACGAACCTTAATTTGGTTGATAAAGTACTATTCTTTAGAATAATAAAAACAATTAATGTTTTTAAAATAATTTTGAGCCCATTTGTAGAGTGCTTCTGGTGTTAAAATGCGATCACTTGTAACTTTTCTTAGACTCTTTCGTCTTGCATTGCCTTTGATGCAATACCTTTGCTGCTAAAAAATATTTTTTGGCTATAATTTTATTCTTTTTGATATGTATAATAAAATAAATAAAGCACACTTTTTCATTAAAAATTTAAAAAAATTTTTTGAGAATTAATTAATTTATAAAACATTTTTATTAATCATTTTCTTAAAAATTAGGTATATCTTCAAAAAAAAGTGTAAAAAATTTTTTAACGAAAAAATGTTTTACTTAGTTTGTAATACATATCGTGAAGAATCGAATAATCGTTGAAAAAAATTTATCTTGGTCGTGTCACCTGGAATTGTGCACGCTGCTAAGTCCCTCCTCTAAATTAATTCTTAACAACAGTAATTTATTACGACCTCCAGCATAAACATATTGAGGTTCTACAATATTGAAATTAAAGATATAATTAATTATTATTTATAGACTAAAATTTTTCAGAATCATTGCTTTTGAAAATAAAAAGTTTTTTGGACCCACACAAATATTATAGTTTTTTTAGTTTAACCCAGGCATAACTCCTTAAACTCTATGAAGATTAAAAATTCTAAAAAGACAAGACGATAAATACTTAAAAAGAGCAACTAAACTGTTACCAAATCAGTATCATTATTCAATACGTTATTGTTATTGTATTTTATTGATTGGGCTTCCAATTTGATTTATATTGAATAAATAAACAAATTATATTTTATCAAAGTTAAATAAATAATCATACATACTTTATTGTCATGGTTGGATTTATACGTTTAGAACACAGGAAGCAGGCTTGCAGCGCGGCACGCCGTAATGTCAGTTGGACATTTTACGCTCTGAACCGCGTTCTTTACGCTTATTGTACAAGGACTGTTTTTTATTTCCCCATCCTGAAAAACATTGTTTTCCGTAGATTTTTTCCTCCTCTTTCGAATGGTGCTATTTATTTTAAGACTTGAATTGTAGTTCATATCATAAAATCGGTATAAACATTCAAATCAATTTTTAACTTAACTAAAAAACTTTTCATCAAAAAACTGATACCACCATGAGAAAAAAGAGGAAAAAATTTATCGATTTGTATGTTTAAATTATTTTTCAGAGACGAACTGTGCATTTTTTACAATAGTATGCAGTTGTAAGGTTATATCAATAAATCTTTTCCCAAGAGTTAACAACTAAGAGTGCATATGTGTATGCAAGTACTACTATGCGATTTGTGATGTCGCGTGGGAATAAATGCACACGTGTGTGTAACTTTGTATGTACATATGCATGTATGTATGTATGTACTTATGCCTGTATGTTTGATATATAAATATATTATTATTCTTGCTTTTTCACCGATAAAGCTTTGTAATGGTATTGCTTCCTCACAGAGGAAAGTTTGTAATGGTGAAACGGAAGTTTTGCTAAAAAAATTATAGAAATATGTTTTCAGGCAGCGTGCGTGTGTATGTTCGTGAGTGTGTGTGTGTGTGTATGTGTGCGTGTGTGTGTGATATGGATCAGTATTACTCTGAATATCCGCAATAAAAATGAACGATTCAAAGCTAATTTTTTTCGCGTTTATATTTGTAAAAATGGCGACTCAAAACAATTTTTTTTCGATTTTTGTGTTTTTTATAGCGGTTATTTGATTTTGAATTTTATTTTTCTTTTTTTTTTTGACACCTCAAAAATAATTTTATTAATTGAGTGATAATGGATTTGAAAGAGCATACAATTACTTATCTTTTCAAATATACTATAACTTACCTCCAATTCCCAAAACCCTTGCTACGAAATAAGTAAATGTAGCAGTTTTGAGAGTCGATTTAATAAGTTTCGCTGAAACAATACTGCACCCCGGCCACGTAACTCTTTTTCCCTCTTTTCATTAATAATGTCGAATATACTGTTGACGTCGTTCTCGTTAAGCCAGCATACAAAACCAATACCATATTTTGCAGCAATATATTCTACATTAACGAACTCCAATAGTGTGTATTCATCATTCTTCACTTGGTGTAATCTATCCAACTCCATTTTTTCAATTGTATATATATATATATATATATATATATATATATATATATATATATATATATATATATATATATATATATATATATAGAAATGCTGCTATAATTTATATCTTCAAATGACTGTTTTCGAAGTGCTGAAATGCGAGGAGCAAAGACTTTAAGGATAGTTTACCTATATATACCTTTCTATATTATATAGCTGTCTGTTAATCTTATAAGATGTGTACTCTCCTTGCTCCTCCATTTGCCCCTCTTATTGTCTTTCTCAAAATAAAGTAATATCGTTTAAAAAAGAACGTTATTTTGATTAGTTTTTTGCTCCTCATCGCCTCTCCTGGCCCCGCCTCGCTCCTCCCCCCCCCCCCCCCCCCCCCTCGGCCCTCTTTTTTTTACCTCCTCACTGTCCTCCTCATGCCCTCCTCGCTACCCTCCGCACGCCCGTCCTAATTAACTTCGCATCCATTTTTCGTATATTAAATTATCTTTTCTTTTTTATCTATATATATATATATATATATATATATATATATATATATATATATATATATATATATATATATATATATATGGAAAGCGCCAACTTTCTGGCCGCTGCGCGAAACGAAGTTGCCGCTTTCCGGCGCCGTCGAGCAGAAAACTAGTATACACACCTCGGAAAGTAAAAAAGAAAGCCTCAGATCACATATTCATCAACCTCGGCCGACAATTACATGTGCTCTGAGACATTTCTTATTTTACTGGCTTAGGTATGTAATATACTATTCTTTATGCACTTGTTATAAAAAATACGGTACGCAACTTGGTGCAAAAGGGTTTTTTCAGACTCGGATGATGATTTTGTGCATTCGTGTACGTCTAGGGCCTTCGACTTCCACTCGTGCTCAATCATCATCCTCGCTTGGAAAAACCAATTTTCGCCCCAAGTTGCGTAATATACTATTTATCTCACATGCATAGAAAAGGCCCTTTTCCGTGCCCATAAAGTGGAGCGAATATAGAATTTCTCAAGCGTCATTTTATTAGCGGGCGAGAAATGGTCATTTTCCTCCTTAGGGAAGAAAACGACCAGTTTTCTTCCGATGCAGAGGGAGGAAAGTGACCACTATTCTCCCGCTGCTAAACAATTAAGTTTTCTGCCCTCCGGCCGGAAAGCGCCAACTTTTTGGCCGCTGCGCGAAACGAAGTTGCCGCTTTCCGGCGCCGTCGAGCAGAAAAATAGTATACACACATTGACCAGTAAAAAAGAAAGCCTCAGATCACATGTTTGTTAACCTCGGCTTCGCCTCTGCCGACAATTACATGTGATCTGAGACATTTCTTATTTTACCGGCCTAGGTATGTAATATACTATTTTTTAAGTTGATTAAAACTGACTTAAAATTTGAGTTAGATGCTTGCTATGCATATATATAAGCATAGCAGATATATAATAAATATATGGGTGGTTCTCTGACAAATCGTGCGCGAAAAAAAATGGATTTTCGAAAAATATTTTTTTTTATGTTCCTATAGTATGTATGAGTATCCCTGAATTTTTTCAGATTTTTTCCATCATTATTTTCCGAGGTACAGAGGGTCAAACTTGGCCATCTAAGCATTTTTTGCATTTTTTGGCCATACAAATTAATTTATAACTCCTCAGGGAAGCATTTTTCACAAAAAACGTATACATACTTTTTTTTGTAAAATTTTCTGTAGTTTGCATTAAAAATACTTGCAAAGTCATATATATATATATATATATATATATATATATATATATATATATATATATATATATATATATGTTATAACTATCTTATATGCCAATTAAACCTTAAAATGCTGATTCTGAGAGTTCGATCAAAGCCTCGACCACCAAAAAATTCATGGAGATACCTTTTTATAGTGCAATCGTCCCAGTATAGGTCCCAGAATGGAGGGGAGCCTGTATCTTAGTCTAAAAATTAAGATAATCATCAATTCATGCTAAAAATGATTAAAATCATAGTTAAAACTTTTTGGAAAATCCATTTTTTTTTCGCGCACGATTTGTCAGAGAACCATCCATATATAATATATATATAAATAAGGTAAGAATATAACTATTTTGAACGTAACATTATGTCACAATAAGTAAGATAATTTGCACTTCACAGTAAGGCATATATTAATAAAATAAATTCACACATCACTTAAAAAACTCAATTCTTTCGTAAATAAATGATTTAAGATCATGCAAAAATTTGTCCGCAAGAACAGGTTTCATGAGAAAGAGAGAGAGACAGGGAGAGAGAGAGAGAGAGAGAGAGAGAGATATAGAATCGTTGAATGAGAACGCGTGGCTATGTTACAATATACACACATATATATATATATATATATATATATATATATATTCAGGGATACTCATACATACTATAGGAACATAAAAAAAAATATTTTTCGAAAATCCATTTTTTTTCGCGCACGATTTGTCAGAGAACCACCCATATATTTGTTATATATCTGCTATGCTTATATATATGCATAGCAAGCATCTAACTCAAATTTTAAGTCAGTTTTAATCAACTTAAAAAATAGTATATTACATACCTAGGCCGGTAAAATAAGAAATGTCTCAGATCACATGTAATTGTCGGCAGAGGCGAAGCCGAGGTTAACAAACATGTGATCTGAGGCTTTCTTTTTTACTGGTCAATGTGTGTATACTATTTTTCTGCTCGACGGCGCCGGAAAGCGGCAACTTCGTTTCGCGCAGCGGCCAAAAAGTTGGCGCTTTCCGGCCGGAGGGCAGAAAACTTAATTGTTTAGCAGCGGGAGAATAGTGGTCACTTTCCTCCCTCTGCATCGGAAGAAAACTGGTCGTTTTCTTCCCTAAGGAGGAAAATGACCATTTCTCGCCCGCTAATAAAATGACGCTTGAGAAATTCTATATTCGCTCCACTTTATGGGCACGGAAAAGGGCCTTTTCTATGCATGTGAGATAAATAGTATATTACGCAACTTGGGGCGAAAATTGGTTTTTCCAAGCGAGGATGATGATTGAGCACGAGTGGAAGTCGAAGGCCCTAGACGTACACGAATGCACAAAATCATCATCCGAGTCTGAAAAAACCCTTTTGCACCAAGTTGCGTACCGTATTTTTTATAACAAGTGCATAAAGAATAGTATATTACATACCTAAGCCAGTAAAATAAGAAATGTCTCAGAGCACATGTAATTGTCGGCCGAGGTTGATGAATATGTGATCTGAGGCTTTCTTTTTTACTTTCCGAGGTGTGTATACTAGTTTTCTGCTCGACGGCGCCGGAAAGCGGCAACTTCGTTTCGCGCAGCGGCCAGAAAGTTGGCGCTTTCCATATATATATATAGATAAAAAAGAAAAGATAATTTAATATACGAAAAATGGATGCGAAGTTAATTAGCACGGGCGTGCGGAGGGTAGCGAGGAGGGCATGAGGAGGACAGTGAGGAGGTAAAAAAAAGAGGGCCGAGGGGGGGGGGGGAGGGGGAGGAGCGAGGCGGGGCCAGGAGAGGCGATGAGGAGCAAAAAACTAATCAAAATAACGTTCTTTTTTAAACGATATTACTTTATTTTGAGAAAGACAATAAGAGGGGCAAATGGAGGAGCAAGGAGAGTACACATCTTATAAGATTAACAGACAGCTATATAATATAGAAAGGTATATATAGGTAAACTATCCTTAAAGTCTTTGCTCCTCGCATTTCAGCACTTCGAAAACAGTCATTTGAAGATATATATTATAGCAGCATTTCTATATCGATTTTTGGAAGATTTTCTAACATGGCTTTTATATATTCGTTATTCATATTTGCGTAATTTTCGTATGAATATTATAACCTTCTTTTATATCCATGACGTAAAGGAGATTGTCAATCATGCTGCGATTGGTTAATTCTGTCATACTCAACCAATCACAGGTCTAATAAACGGAATCGTTGTACGTCGCACTTCGCACGTTACACGGCGCATGATGATCAATGACCGTCACTGTATTTTGCTGGGCGCACCATCTTATATTATAGTTGGAAAAGCCTACGTCATATGATTACGTCACATTGATTGAAATTATGTTCCGATTTGAATTGAGGCAAATTAAATGTTTAATAATAAAACGAATAAATTTTATTTAATATAGTTTTTATGCGATTTGACATTCTTTGGGTGTATATTATACACTGGATATTTTTAATGATTTTTATCTGACAAGTGTAAGTTCCCTATTGTATAAGCTTATATCATCCACATTCTTTGACACACGCATCCTGTAAATCTGTACCTAAAATATGTAACGGGTAGAAAAAATATACCTGCATCTAACACCTTTTTCTGCATGCATATTGTTACATTTTACATAAAAGGAAGCTTGAGGGGCGTAGCTAGTGTGATCACATGAAAATGAGGGCAATTTTCGGGGATATATAGAAATTGTTCTACCAAATACCTTAAAACTTTGTGGTTATATTCAGCAACATTTGAAGAAGGTACCCAAAATATTTTACGGAAGAATATTGACATATCTTCGAGATATGAGTAATTTCTTGGAGCTCTATAAAAAAGTTAACTGATTTCAGAGTGCATGAAACAATAAAAAAAAAGTAGTTAATCTATATCAGTTTTTCTGCACAATAAACTAAGAATTTCATAAGATATTTAAATTGAAAAAAAATTTATGATCTAAATAAAGTTAGAATTTTGCTAATAATAATGCCCGATTTTGAATTGCAAATTGACATTGGTTGACGGTTTGAACAATTCCTAGTATGTTTCCACGAACCTCCAGTATACAACTGGATAAAAATTGTTCATTTTACATGTTATCACGTAGAACTATACATGACGTTTACTAAGAAACATATTGCAAGGGAATAACAAAATAGTATATTATTCACCCAGGGAATAAAGTGGTCTGTGTACTCCCTGCATGTAAGTTGTCGGCCGAGTGAAGCGAGGGCGACATACACGCAAGCGCACACAGCCCACTTTTTTCCTCGAGTGCAATATACAATTTTTTAACATATCCATCGTAATGTTCGTACTCGTTCACCGCCGACAAGGGAAAATAGTGCTGCATATTTACTCCCTAACCTCACTCCGGTCTTCGACGCCACGCGCTGTTTATGCCCGAGCTGCAGGCTACATATAGCTCTTTTTTCCCGGCTCGGCGGGGAAAAAGTACGTACTTTACACTGGGGTGTGTTAAAAAATATATAAATAACTATATAACGATATATTGTTTAGAACTCCGATTCAGAAGACCCAGATACAAGCTCTGATAATGACTTAAGAGAGTATGATGGATCATCAGCAAAAAAAGTAAATTATTATTAAACTTTATCTACCTAAATTTTCCAATGAAGAAACATTTATATTTTAAAAAGATGTTGCAATGATAATAGACTTTCTTTATTATTGATGCGTTTAGAGAGCGACATTAAAAATCGTATATACTTAAACGCACGTTGATTCTACACAAAATAAAAGAAATTAGCTATCCTATTCTCGGCACATTAAAACTTTTAACTTTGATTGTCAGTCAAGAGACTGAGCTATTGAGAGTTTAAATTTGCAATGCGACACTGGCGGATTCTGGATGAGCTAATAAACATGGCCAACTATGGGGCCATATAGCTTCTGCATAAGATTTACACGGAAAAAAAATTTAGTAATTGAAATACAAGTTTAATGAGGGTCAAAAAGCTTGTTACTATTATCCGTTATATTATACCTTCATATAGTATATACAACGACGTCAATAGGTTTTTATCACGTACAAAACTTGTAAATCAATTTATAAATGTCCTCTCCATATAAATCTTATGAGAGAGTGATCCCATGGGCGGCCATGAATTTGTCTACTTTCGGAAGTTTTCTTTGCCAATATGTCTACAAACATGAAGATACATTGATACTCTTTTCAGAACGGTAATATAGGTTATCGCTTAGGATCAACGTTCTCTTGACCAAAACATAACAGAAGGTTGACCCTCAGCTATATAACCTGTCTTACCACCTAGTAAACTAGTAAACAGTGTGAATGCATCTTCATATTTATGGACATTGCCTTAATCATTAGTGTCGATAATTGCCGGGTAGATAATGCCCGAGGGTCCACTCTGTATAGCTGTGTATATATGTAAATATACGTATATAAGAATGACAATATATATGTGTGTATGTGTACATAAATATATATAATCATTCAAGCACGATATTTGAATGTATATACATATTGAGCCTGAATAACAAGCCTATATAGCAACTAAAAATCCTACATTTTTGATAAAACAAATCAAGCAACGTAAATAAGAGATTTTTTACACGAATTTTATTCTAATTCTATACAGAGTATCTTCATAAAGTTTCATTGCAATAATATTGTAAAAGTTTCTTCGACATTCGATACTTAAAGTATGACATCCTTAGACAAATAAATAGAGAATCATGATTAAATACTCATTTTTTAGAACAAGAAAATAATTGAAAGATGCGAAATACCAGGAACGTCAACATCCAGAAAACATGATGAATTTAAATTAAAGTCATCAATACTCAACAGCCTACCAAAGAGCACATTGGAAAATTTTGCTAATGCGTTAATAGATAATGTATTTAGTAAAGAAGAACTGGCTGCATCGTCAGTAACAGGGATGCCCAGTAACACATCTGACCCAAAGGTAGAGGTCGCATCTGCACTGAATCCGGTTCGGATGGCATACATATAGGTATAAACGTATAATATAATCTCTTTCGCCCGCTCCATCTTTATATCTCCCTCTCCCTCTCTCTCTCTCTCTCCTTCTCCCCCTCTCTTGATCTCTCTCTCTTTCATAATATCTCTCTCTACCTCTCCCTCTTTTACACTGTCCCTCTCCCGTATCCCTCTTTCTCTCTCTCTCTCTCTCTCTCTCTCTCTCTCTCTCTCTCTCTCTCTCTCTCTCTCTCCCTCTCCCTCTCCCTCCCATTTTGAAAATGTAGCAAAATTAACAATTACTATATTTACAGATTTGGTACAGAGCGTATTTGGTGTATGTAGAAAAAATAAGACCCGTGTCAATAAATGTGCATCGAACAAAATCTCAGCTACACGGAAGAAAAAATAACTATACTATTATATTCTCATAATGTTCGATATATATTGAAAGTTTGTTCAGTTAATATTTAGCGATATACGTCGCGTATAGTAAATGCATTTTCTTGTTCAATGAATTGCGAGGATATTATTGTAATCGAATTAAACAAGACGTATTCGTGTTCACAGGGTATTTGGTTGTTTGTTTAACAAATACATAATAAAGAAAATAAAAACTTTATGAAGACAATATAAAGTTCTTTAGTAAAATTTTTTTGAAAACTTAGAAATACACTTTTCAATCTTATTGTCTCTGGTAGTTAAATTCAAACTCATAACAGCTACAATATAATTTACCTATCCATTTTTCATAAATGCTGAACAGATAAATCGCTCACCAACAAATTTACAAACTTATCCCTTAAGCCAATAAACATTAACCTATAAAACTATAGTCATAAACCGATCACCTAATTAACCCATAAAACTTTAACCGATAAACCTTTACCTTATATCCCCTTAATAGCCCATAATCAGATGTTTATGCAAGTTTATGCATTGAAACATGCCTATGAATATCCTGCCTATCAATGTGCATTGAAATACACAGCTTTTTATGAAGGTTTACATATATGCTCACAGGAAAGGTTTTAAGTTGTTTCACCTGAAGGTTTTCAGCTGCACGTCCGCATGTAGGTTCGCACGATAAATGTTGCATACAGGTTCGTATGCAAGTTAACACGATGCACGATCGCATGCAGACTTACATGCGCGTTCACATGTAGGATTACATGCACACTCGCATGCAGGATTACATGCGCGTTCACATGCAGGATTACATGCACTCTCGCATGCAGGTTTGCATGATCATTGGCATGCAGGTAGAATGTACGTTGGAATTTAGGTTCGCAGTCACTTTCACATGCAGGTTTACACGCCCGTTTGGATGCAGGTTTGAATGTACGTTCGCATGCAGGTTAGCATGCATAGATGAGTGCATTTTGCTTTTGATTTTCCTTGCACCGATGCACATAAAAATGCACTGTAGCATACCAGTTCTTATGCAGATTTACATGCAGCCTACCGAAAGAATTACACGCAGGTTAAGATGCAGGATGACATTCATATTCGCATGCTTGACTGTATGCATACGTGCATGTGATTTTACATATAGTTTTGCATATACATGTACCTCAAAACATGCTAATACTTATGCAGGTTAGTATGTATGTGCGCAGGATTCATGTGGAGTTTTACCTAAAGGATTGTATGTAGGTTTATACGCACATCAGCATGCAGAATTTGATGCATGCAGGTTTGCATACACATCAGCATGTATGGTCATATGCACAGCATATTAATATGCATTAAAACATGTAGGTTCTAGTGCAGGTTTATATATATGATGAGGCGCAGCGTTCATTTGTAGTTTAACCTAAAAGAAGGCATGCTCGTTTACATTCCGAAATTGATGCAGGTTTATATGCAGGTTCACGTGCAGGATCGCATGCTTTGCCATTTTTTTTGCCATATACCTTTTGAAATGCAAAATTATGCATAGTGGAGTGCAGTATGCATATTAGTATGAATATTAGTTTGCTGAAATTCTGCATTCAACTAAACCTGCAGTTTACACACAGATTTGCATACATATTTACTTGTACAACTGCATGCAGATGTGTACGCATGGTTGTATGAAATTCTGCACGTGATCGTGAAAATAAATAGGTATTGAGCAAGCAGGATCCCGAGCACGTTTATACATATGATAACGCGCAGAATAAATGCAGTAATTCATGCAGATTAACATACACATTTATATACTGCATTCATCTGTTTATATAAATATGTATTAAATCTTGCAACTTCTTATGCATTTTTACATCGATAACACGCCGGGTTTATTTGTAGTATTACCTATAGTCCGTGTGCAGCCCGGGGGTCTGCTATGCAAAAATTTCTATTGAAGGTCCCCGTGATATTGGGTTAATATGCAGGTTTATTTATATAAAATTTATATTATAGTTGTTTTTTTATAGATTCTAACCTCCTAAATCCTAATTCGCAGGTCATTATGACCAATTCATGGTCTATAAAAAGTTATAACCTATTTTCTTAACCGAGGGCGCGCGATTGTTGAGTAACGTACAAAAAATGTGTTTTTATGATACGTATATATTTGCTCTGTATAAAATATGAAAAAAAATAAATAAAATATACAGAAAATACGATTATAGACCATTTTAGAGCACACTTGCATATTTGCTAAGCCAGCGTTATCGATTTTTGTAAAAAATATCCATTCCTATATATAAATATATATCATACAAACGTTATTTTTCATATTTTATACATAACAAACATATACGTATCATAAAAACGCTTAGCAAAACATTTTTTTGTACGTTACTAAACAATCGCCCGCTCTCAGTTAAGTAAATAGGGTTCAACTTATTATAAACCATGAATTGGTCAAAATAACCTACGAATTCGGATTCAGGAGGTTAAAATCTATAAAAAAACAACTATAATATCACGGGGACCTTCAATATAAATTTTTGCATAGCAGACCCCCGGGCTGCGCCAGGACTACTAAAAGGATCGTATGCAGGTTTGTATACAAGTCAGTATGCATGGTTATATGGAGGTTTGCATACATGTTCACATGTAGGTTAGCATTCATAGATGCATAGATATAGTACTGCATGCAGACCTGCATATAAATTGTAGTTTTTCCTTAAGGATAGCAGGTTTACATGCAGGTTTGTATGCATATATGCGTTGATGAGAATCTGCATTGAGCCCTGCACTAAATTTATATTGAATCTTGTATCTTCTTATGCAGGTTTATTTATATCAAATAGGTACTCGTCAAGTATATTTGTATTTTACCAAAATAATTGCATGCAGGAGATGTCGCACACCCGGATGCAGTTTTGCATGTAAGTCAGTATGCATGATTATATGCAGATTTGCATACATGTTCACATACATAATCATATACAGGTTTACATGCATGATCATATGCAGATTTGTATGCATGGATGCATGCATGCGATTCTGCATGAAGCCCTGCATATAAATATGCATTAACACATTCAGGTTTATTTTTATAATCACGCGTAGGGTTTATTTGTAGTCTTACCTGAAGGATAATATGCAGGTATACATTAAGGTTTTGTAAGCATGATCGCATACATGTTTGCATGCAAGTCTTTCACGAATTCCCTACAGATTTCAATATGATATACTTATATGCACGTTTTCAGGTACGTTATCATACATCACGACGCTATGCAGTTTCACCTGCAGATCACATGTAGGTATGATCGCATATTCTTTTGCATTTGACTATGCGAATAAATATTCATTAAAACAAGTAGGTTCTCGTGCAGGATTATATGTATGATGATGCGCAGAATGAATGTACAATCAAGTGCTTAAGATACGCAAAAATATGCATTTTAGAATACGATAATTTATGTAGATTTACGAGTATATACAGAAAAGTATGCAGGTTTACATATAGATTTACATGCAGGTTTCCATGTATAGATGCGTTAATGAAATTCTGCATTTAGCCCTGTACAATTATTATGCAGATTAACATTGATATTACTCGCCGGGTTTATTTTCAGTATTACCTAAAGGATTGCATGCAGGTTTGCACGCACGTCCGTATGCATACTCATACGCAGGTTTTTTACGCATGTTGACATGCACGATTGCAAACAAAAATGCGTACATGCGATTCTGCATGCGACCCTGCATATAAATATGCATTTTAACATACAGGTTCTTATGCAAGGTTTATATGATGATTACGCGCAGTTTATTTGTAGTTTTACTTAAATAACATGTAAGTTTACATGCATGTTCGCATGCATGTTCGCATGAAAGGAAGTATGCAGATTTGCATACATGATCGTAAGCATAATTACGTGCAAGATCGCATGTAGATTTGCGTGCAAGATCGCATGTAGATATTCGTGCATGATCACATGCGTAATCGCATGCAAGATCGCATGTAGATTTGCATGCATGATCGCATGCATGTTGCATAGATGCATGCATGCAGTGGTGCATGCGACCCTCCATATAAATATGCATTTTAACCTGCAGGTTCTTATGCAGGTTTATATGTATGATCACGCGCAGGGTTTATTCGTAGTTTTACCTACATAATATGTAGGTTTACATGAATTTTGGCATGCGAGGAAGAACGCAGATTCGCATGCATGATAGCATGCATAATCGCATGCAATTTTCCACGCAGATTTGCATGCATGATCGCATGCATGTTCGCATGCAGGAATTTCGCGAATTACCTACAGGTTTTCATACAGATACACATGCACATTAACATATACGTTATCATACAGGACACTATGCAGTCTTACCTGCAGATCACATGTAGGTATGCCTGCATATTTGTATACAGGTAAACATACAGGTCTGCATGCATGCTTACATGCATGTTTACATGCATGACCACATGCACGTTTACATGCAGGTTAATATGCAGGCTTTTTTCGTAAGGGATAGGAATGAACATTCCGTAACCATTGAAATAATCATTTTATTTTCTTTGTCACGATCTAATTCATCAGCCATTGTTGTTTACTATCCGCCGTCGTTGTTTCTCCGCGTTCTAAAAATGTCATAGATGGCGCGAATGAGCATTTCGTTTACGAAATTTTGAAACAAATGAAGACAACACATATACATCAGCTATATACAACGAAAAAACAAGCGAAAAAAAGAGGACTCAACAACAAATGTGTTCTTGTGGACACACTTTTTGCCATCAGAAGTTAAAATTTCTAATCTTAGAACAAAAATCAACAACAAAAGTTTATCTGAATTAAAAATGATGGAAGAAATAGAAGAGCTTTTAATAACTTTAGTGAGGCAAGAACCTCTTATTTATGATAAAAAACTTAAAGATTATATGAAAAGACGTATGAAAGAAGAAAAATTCGAGATTATCTCTGAAGTCATTTTTCAAATTTATGAAGAGCATTATTCAGGCAATGATTATTTTTTTGTAATCTATTATATGTATTTCTATTTTTATATTTTTGAAAACTATTTTTTTATTTTATTTACATATAGTTGAAACTCTAATGCTAACATGGAATAAACTTCGGGCAAAATTTATTGAACAGCACAAAATAGTACTGGGATATGTTCCATCTGGCTCCGGAAGCAAAGAAAATAGAAGAACATCAACTTGGAATTTGTACAATAGCTTGGAATTCTTAATGGAACATATTGAACATGCACCAATGATTTCATCGATAGAGAGGAATAAAGAAAAAAATAACACTTTTACGACCAGTCACAACTTTAAGAAGAAAAAATCTGATACAGATAATGAGGATATCAGCATACTTCGCCAAGCAACGTATGAATGTTTAACTGGTTTAAAAGAAAATAATGATAAAGCAAATCACATTAGTGATAATTATATGCCAATGATACAACAAGGATTAAAAGAAATTTCTGTTGAACATAAATTAGAATGTTGCTTTGACATAATCAGTTATATTAATTCTTGCAAAAAAAAGTAGTTAATACAATACATTTCTTTCACATATGATCAAAAAATATTTTTCATTTCATTTTAAATATACAAATAAAAATATCTAATAATAGTTTCTGTTTTGAAGGAATTGCTTTGATACACCGTCAAACAGAAATATTACCAAATATTTTATTGAAAGGCAGTATGGTATAAAAGATAACGTCTGTTCAAGTTTTTTCAATTCATTGAAGAGATTTCAAAGCAAAAAACTAAATGAAAAAATGACATTCGCTATGTGAATGTATCGAAGCTTAAGCTCCAAGTTTTTGAAGGTTTGGGTAACGCGATTAGAATGGGAACCAGTATATTGTTTTAAAAAATTAACTTGGATGCTACTTTATATAAATGGAAAAGTTTTTGAAGATTTTCTTGTGGGAACACTGTCTGAAGATGATTATTTATTACTCATTCAATGTGGAATCGTACTTATTAGAGAAGAATTCGATAAAACAGAATATCCGATACTTTTTATAATAGAGAATTTGAATGATTGCAACAATAGCCGAAAAATAGATAACTGGTATGAGGTATAAGATGATACCTACAGAATCTCATGCGAACCAAAGTTTAATTTAGCAAACCAAATTAAAGAAAAAGTTATAAGCAAGTTAAATGCATTAACAGAAACAAAAGCAAAATACGAAAGTATCGCGAAAGAGGAAGTGAAACATGAAATATATACTGCTCAACATGCTCAATTTCTGTCATTTATAGCATATAAAAAAGAATTTGAGAAATATGTGGATTTCTACAATGAATGTATTCAGTTTTCGAATGAAAGATTATATTAATTAAAGAATTTTCAGAAAATTTACCTTAATCACTAATACTGAATACTTTAATCGTATGCTTCATATAAAGCTGTTCATGAATAATGGGTTTATAAATTTTATTCTTATAGTTTGCGTGTCCTCGAAGTTGTCACTCTTGACTTTGTGTGATCTGTATAATCTTTCAACAAATTTTATATTACTTATTTAGCTCCATAATCATACTATACTTTATAATAGATTTACATACCGGCTGCTTGATTTTTCTTTCAAACTTTGTAACTTCGAAGTTGTAAGGCATGAAACTACGGTAAACATGACCTACGTGGGAATAAGGTACCCAAAGTATGCTGCCTCCAACATTGCCAAATTTTAAATGACAATTCGAAATTTTCACCTCCCATTATAACTAGCAAGCCTTCATCATATCCTCCAAGAGTCAAGAAGTATTCTCGGCTTATAGCGAATAAACCACCTGCATGCGTTGGAGATCTAAAACACGAACAATTTTTATTAAGCAACTAACAATCTTATCAACAACAAACATATATTTTTTATATATCAGAAAATTAAGTCTTTATTGACTTTTTATATCATGATTATCTTATCACAAGAATTTGTTATGTAATGCATATGCATATACCTATATGATTCGCTATTATGTTTCCTTGTCTTGGCTTCTCTCTGCGGTAACTCCTTGTAAAGCATACCCTATTAAAAAATACCTCGATATAAGTGATCTTCTTGTTAAACTGGTCTATATTCAAAAGTTTTGTGATCTATTCCATCAATTATAAGAACTGTCATTACTTTGCTAAAGGAAATTATAATAGCAATATTAATGTGTAATTTATTTCAATTTTTTACATGACACAAATTTATAAAATACAGTGACTGTTTTACTTGTCTTCAGCTATTGTAGAAAGAAATGGTGGCAGCCAGTTGACATTTACTTCACAGTGAGCATATAAGAATATACAATAACTTCTCCTTTGGCTTCTCTAGCACCACCAGATCTTGTACGAATCAAATATTGTGCCTTGCGAATCAAATCAGATCTTGTGCGTTCTCTTTCTTTATTTCTCAACAATTTCACTTTTGATCCCCATTGTTCAATATAAGAATTTAATTCACAAGTTCGTCAAGTTTTCTAAAAGAAACAAAATTAATAAATATTAAAAACGTACTAAATTTTTCAATTTCAAGAATATAAATAGAATTAAAGTAACAAAATAACAATTAAACTGTACCTTTATTGGAAAAATCAGCAAGCAGAAGAATCTTTTCAAGGTATTGTGGTAGAGTGCTGTTGAGAACAATATGAACAGTCCTCATCAGAACTGACCAATCCCCATTGTAGGAAACTATGACTACACTTGTTTTGGACAAATCTTTAGAGTGCTTGCAACTGAAACAACATTAATATTAGTTTACTTATCTTCTAAAAATCAGCTAAAATGCATCTTAAAAAACTGACTCATCTGACCGTGTATCCGGTACTGATAAATCTAAAAATATTTCATCGAAGCACACAATATTCATAAAATAATCATCCCATAGGCTGTGTCTGACTATTGCACATCATTCTGTTGATCATCTCGCAGTATATGAGGTTTACCCTCTTCTCCTGGTCCAGTCCTATGCTGAAGTTCTAGTTCAATATTACCCAATCTGTTTGTAAATTCAGGAGCGTGCACCTAAAATGTTAATTTATAAGGATAATTGTCATGTGTATCACAAAAAACTTTTTACAGTACATACTAACTTTTTGTTCGCCTAAATTAAAGCCTAATATAAAGCCTCGATTAAACGACTACACCAATTAAAACAAAACTAATCTTTCAATCTTTGTATTTTATTTATCATGTTCATATGCTGCTCATTGTATTTATCTTGTATTTCATACATAAGACTCAAACTCGAATAATTAACAATAACATTACAGATTTTTATTACCTGCTCTCCATGTTCCACAGCAGTTTCAGATTTGTTAAGGGGAGGGTAGGGTTTCCATGCTAAAAAAAACACTTTTTTTGCGTATTTTTTTTAGAGAACTGGGTTGACCAAATTTATTCAAACCTTTTGTACATTTTTAAGCATCATTTTAACAACTTTCTCAATTTTTTTCATGCAATTATGTCAGCAAATAAGCCGGTGACAGAGCATTTCCCAAAACGTCTTTTGAAAAAGATGATTTGCGGTGATCACTGTATCTCGGCCAAAATTACCTGTAACCAAAATTTCGGTAAAATTTAATTAAAACATCACTAAATCCTCCCCCCAACGGTTTCCAAATGTATTTTTTTCCATTTTTATACGTTTTATAGCAGTTTGAATCAAAAGTTGCGATTTTTAACTAAAATTTTCGTCATTTTGGAGGTGAAAAACACCCTTAATGTACAAAAAAAATTTCATACGAACCGTTGGGGGGAGGTTATTATACCTAGAAACTGTATACCAAATTTGGTGTAAATCGGTTAAACGGTTCTGAAATGACAATGATCACGGACTTTGGAAAAGTAGTTTCGAGAAAAACGCGTTTAAAGTTTTTAAGTATGAAAAAGTTAAGAAAAAATCTTTTTTTTTTAACTTACACCGAGTCATCGATTCCAGCTCCATAAAGGACATTTCCTGCTGCAACATTGTTATCCTCAGCTTCTTTTTTTTGCAATCTACGAAAAATCCTGGCCTCTTTAGTCTGCTGTTCAGCTTGAAACTCTGCCTTACTTATCCGACAGTTCTCTTCCAATCTTGCATAATCGTGCGCGCTTGGTCCAACGCTGATACCCATATCGGACAAAAAGGTAAGTAAAGCACCTGGGCCTTCATTGAACGTACTTGCAGCTATATACGATGCTAGTTCTACGAGTTGTTTGCTACCAGGTAACTTTTTCGGTGCAACTTTCCATATCAACTGGTTAAGACTCTCATTGGCGTTTTGGGTAAAACCTCCGGCACATCTTTCTAAAAGTTCGTCCTTGCTCAACTCTTCGTAGATTGGTTTTAGAGCTTCAATAACGTCTTGTGGAAGTGGAGAGTATGCATGCTTAAAGTTTTCTACCCCCGTTGTGGCCAAAGCTTTTTTATAAGGACACCACGAAGTCTCGCCGCTCGGACACTTTTCATGATGAGGATTTTCGTCTGTCGACTGCTGATGGTAGTAGGTAGCCCAGATGGCATCTTTCATTTTTTGCACCGAATCGCAATTGTGTCTTATAGCTGCTCCATAGTATCTATTTAAATTGTCGATCATTTTTCCGGTGAGTTTTCCCTTACCGCCAAGGACTTTACTCCTACGTTTTTTACCAGCGTTTTTTTCCTGTTTATACGACTGTTTCTTCAATAGTATTTTTAACAAGGTCACGCAATCGTTTCCCCATTATTTTTTGCACGTGTCCGATGCACTCCTTTTTACTAATAACAAAATCTTTACCATATGGCTGTGCTTTGACTAAATTACCGAACGTCTTACTATCTCCGTCTCCAACATAATTACCAATCTTTGCTCCATACTTCTCTTCGGAGCGGCTGAACATGTCTATTACTGCTCCCACTTCCATATTTCCTGATGGACCCGCGTAGTTGGCTTGGCATTCACCGTTATTTACATGCTCTTCATGCCATTCTTCAAACTCAGCCGTATTTAACTTTTTTTCCATAATTTGCACTGTTGACAATATAAACTGCTAGTTTGAATATCAATTACCTTGCCAGTCCAGTAGCCTATCAACGAAGTTACACCATATAAAGAGCTGAAACCTTGCTTCTGCCAGGTCCCATCTCCCGAAACGGTCAAAACATCAGATTCTGAATTTTCCTTCGTTATTTTTATTTCTTCTTGTGCAGCGGAAAGGAGAAACTTTTCAGCAGTAGTTTGTACAGAAGTTGCGATCATGGATATATTACTTAAGTAAGATGTTTTGGATAAAAAGTGACTTGAAATGTCCATTAAGCCGCAGAATTTATTACACCCTGCTAGGCCTAAACCTAATGCACGCATTGTAAAGGCAAATCGAGTGTTAATCTCATAGCGATGAACAATTTTTTCACTCGACGGTATGTAGCGTGGATTGCAATTGGAGCACTTCACTTGTATCTCAAAACCAAGA
This sequence comes from Gastracanthus pulcherrimus, assembly GCA_949152435.1. Taxonomy (NCBI): domain Eukaryota; kingdom Metazoa; phylum Arthropoda; class Insecta; order Hymenoptera; family Pteromalidae; genus Gastracanthus; species Gastracanthus pulcherrimus. The sequence continues at coordinate 53,046,732 of OX424574.1, forward strand.
CCTTATTTTTTACAACATTGAAACACAAGTTTTCCATCGCATTCAGCACATTTAACTACACTTGAAATTGAAAAAAATACGTGTAAAAAATCAATAATTCTGAAATGTTTTTCAGTATCTTCTGCTACACTGTCACTCGTATTCAAGTTAATTTTTTTAGATGACGCGCTCTTAGTCGTAACTGTATCGTCGGATTTGTCCATTGGGTTAGGTCTTTTTCTCGGTCTACTCAAATAAATTCTTGAGCTACTCCGCTCCTCTCGTGAAGCTTTTGAATTTCTCGGAATTTTATAATTAAAGAAACAATTTCACGAGCACTATTATAAAGTCACTGCGTGGCACGCGATCGAACGAAGGTTCAACGGTCAACTGACGCTTCTCTTTCTTTTCAAAATATAAACACGTATATAGCATGTATATAAGGCTTCAACTGCTTCTCCTTACTAAATACGACCTTTTCAAAACATGAAATCGGAACAGAATGATCACAGAGAGAATAAACTGTATACCTGCTCCTCAGCTGCGCGCTTCGTTTTCGAGCGCCTGCAGCTGCTGCGATTACACTTCGAGGATCGGGAACTAAAAGGTCTATAACTTCTAGAGTTTTGCTCCGATCGATTTGAAATTTTGTGACAACATTCTTAAGATGTTATACTACAAGAAAAAGCAAAAAAAAAGAAATCGATTTTTCGAAAGTGCAAAACCCTACCCTAGCCTTAATAACATCAGTCATTCTACGATGTAGTGACGCTTATTTGAGTGATAGGGCTTCTAGATTGAGCTGCTATCGTGCCTGATTTTTTGCAGAATTACTATACAGAAATAAAATAACAAGATTGTATTAATAAATGCAAAAAAAAATTAAACAATGCAACATAAAAAGAATCATACCTGAACAATGTTTTTCTTAAATTTAATCGATTTTGGATTCTTGGGCATTATTTTGGAACCTAGTCTTAAAAGTGCGTTAGTCGTTTTAATTTCAGTGTAATATAATGCTTTACTTTATTTTAAACAAACTTTCGGAGCAATCAACTTCAACAAAATTACAGAGCTAAATACGGAGCAGATTTTTCACTATGCATGTTCTGTTGGAGGTTGGAGCATACTTACGTCATTAGTTACAAGCGTTCAAAGATAGTCAACACGCTTGCAGTTTTGGTATGTGCACGGAACGGAACGGGGCGACCCGGGGTCGGGTCAGGTCGGGCGGTACTCTATTGTACTTTGCCCCTAAAATAACCAAATTATTTTTTGCACACACGTGTTATAGAGAATTTTTGTCAGTTCCGTGGCACTCTAGTGCTCGCATATAAAATTAAATTTCTCAAGATTAACGCATTATTATAAAAGTATACATATAGCATTAGCAAAATACATGCGGAAAAATTCCAGCTTGCATTAGTTTTAACTTCAATCATAGGTTAAAAGTGATTTGTCAGTTCCGTGGATGTCAGGTACGTGGACAATTTTTGTAATTTTTGTCAAACGAACCCTGGTAGAAATCTTATCGTGGCGGCCACATTCGCTATAACGGCCTTTATAGGTAAACTAGATAGTACAAGAGTGTACAAAACTCGATAAATCCACACAGATCTATATAGTTTTCTCAATAATAATATGTACGTATAAAATCTGTAAGGTTATATATTATTTATTGAACAGAAGTTTTATTGTAAAAATTAATGTTAAATAAAGTTTAACATGTAAGTTTTCCATTATAATAATAATAATATCTACAGTTATATCCATACTATTTACATATAAAAGTAGTCAGAAAGCATATCTAACCTAAGAAATGAAAATTTAGAAACAATGTTCCTTGCATATGAAAAACAGTGATCACAAAATAATGTTATTGATTGATGTAGTTGTTTCTTGAAAAGTAATGTATAAATAATAATAATATCACATGTACAAATATGTACTTTATGACATGCTTTATTTAAAAACTAGAATTTTAATTTCAGAACTACAAATAATTTTGTATCCATCTGCGAGTTTTTATAATACATAAACTGCTCATCCGTGACAACATTTTCAAAGACAAACACATTAGTCGAACACATGTAGACGATAATTTTCTTTATAAGTAACAAATTACTATGTATGAACTGGCCATAGATGTCAAATGAAAGTGTTTGATTATAAATTAATCACAGTAGGAAATACAAAAATAGAACATATATATATATATAATAACTCAAATACATTATTTCTTTTTAAAAATAGAAAATTAATCAGTTGATAATAAATGTGTGTGAAAATAGTTTTCCTTACATAAACCATACAGGTTTGGAAACCAAGCCTGTATTTAGGATGGAACATAATCAAATGTAAGAAAAATAATTTTACATAAACAAAATAAATATATGCACTAATACTTCATATACTTAGTTATTTGGATATTCAGATTATTTTCTTATTTTGATTGTTTAATATATATGTGTAACATAATATTGTTATTGAGTTCTTAAATACAAAAACTCGATGTATCTAAAATTTAATAACCTTACACTTTAGAGGTTATTTACAATTACTTACATTGGTAATAGGTGAACAATAACAAGTAAATACCTTTAAATCAAAATAATACATAATAAGCATAATATATTATGCTTCTGTTTCTTAAAACATAACCTTTAAGTGCTTGTTATTGTCATAATTTTGCTTATCTAGTTTTATCGGGGCAAATAATATGGGAAACTAGAAGCGTCGACCGTTACACGCCTTTATAGTAACTATCTAGTTTGCCTACATAGATCTACACAGTGCGAGATTATTCTACATAGATCTATAAAGTGGACGGGATAAATTTCTACCAGGGAAGAAGGGATTTTTTTGAGGAGATATTCACTTCCATAAATTGCAGGGAAATTACAGGACTATCACAGAAAAGCATCTTTTTAAAAAATCGCATAATACGTGATTTTCTTTCTTTTGATTTCTCATGTTAAGGGAGTCGTTTTTTAAGAAAACGTAAATATTAAAATATAAACCGCAGACTCTTACATCTCAATACCCCACGCGATAGCAATAGGAATTAATTAAATTTTAAACCAAACTATTTCATGCACATCATTTTCTTTTTTTAATTAATGTTTTAATAATATAATCATAATCTATAAACCCCACAACCACAGAGATAACTTATTGTAAATAATAAATGTTTAAATAATGAAATCGCAATCTGTAACTCCAACTATCTCAAGGATGACTGTTTCTTTTAAAAAAAGAATGTTTAAATTATGATGATTGCCAGTATGATTCTCATCCATTTGATTAGATGGGCGTTTAAGCGTGAAATTAAAATTTATTTATTTGTACAAATGCGTTAAGGGAAGCAGCCTGAGTTAAATTCGAAAAAAGAAATTTCTTTTCATAATATGATAAAAATGTTTCCTTTAAAAGCTAACATTCTGAAATTTTTTTTACTACTTGATTATATCTGTAATTTTTCCATTGAAAAATCTCAAATTTTTGATCCTATGTGATGCAAGATATTACTATTATCAATACTATAGTTATTGGAAAAAACTCTGCTGCAGCACTTGCTAGGTGACACGATCAAGAAAATTATTTTTTCCGACAATAATTTGTATCCTTATGATATGCAATAAACTTTTATAGATAGTGATATACTGATAGTGTCTGAGAGGCTCTGTGCATAAATATGACATGTGTGATTGTCCAGGTTTGTAAGGTCTCCAGTGATGATCTCTAAGAGGGTTATTCGAGGCTTTATAAATTATTATGTTATAGCGATGCCCCTGTTATAGCATTCTCCGAGGCTTTATATATAAATGTATTATAACGATGTTCAGGTGTGTAGGGTCACTAATAGTGGTATTTTCGAAGTCCAAGTATGTAAGGTCACCGAGGAGCTCGCAGAGCTCGGGTAAAGTGGCTAGTAAAATAAAATCGTAGTTAGTTGGGTTAGTTGATTTTAAGGTTTATGATTTTATTATTTAAGAGAACAAGATGTCACAGACACACACGTCTGCAACGGTTGCAGCGCGAGCATATGAGACGAGCCAGCGATAAGAGGAGCCGGACTACGATGCACTTGGCCTGCATCGTAGACGTTAGCTCCGTGGTATGAGCACGAGACTCGCACACTGGGGACCTGGGTTCTAGTCCCGTCGTCTACTTTTTTCGCTGCCTACCTCGTCCCCCATTCATCCGTAACATTCTGGCATCCCTTGTGCAGGAGAAGTTAATGTAGAAAACTCTCCTGAGTGTTCGAATCAACGAATTCAAGATTTCCACTTTACCCTCGCATTATTCCGCCGATCTTCCCACAGACATGCACGCGCCTCTGAGTCCACAGGAGACCATGCGCACCAGGCCTCTGAGCTGTGTGGTAAAGGCAGATGACTGCATAAGAAAGCAGCACTGCATCGGTAAGGAAGTTCGGAAGCCGAGGACGGCTTCGCCTCAAAGGGGGAAGTGTCACAGACACACACGTCTGCAACGCTTGCAGCGCGAGCATATGAGACGAGTCAGCGATAAGAGGAGCCGGACTACGATGCACTTGGCCTGCATCGTAGACGTTAGCTCCGTGGTATGAGCACGAGACTCGCACACTGGGGACCTGGGTTCTAGTCCCGTCGTCTACTTTTTTCGCTGCCTACCTCGTCTCCCATTCATACGTAACAAAGACAATGTTCAATCTTAAAAATGAACATAAATATTTAAGGCTTCACGAGAATGTACCTTAAACTATGCCAATCAAAAAGACTTTTTGGTAAATACATTTCTGAACAATTTGACCACTTATTTGGCATTATTTTAATTTTTGGTATTCCAAGGTGTATGTAACCATTTAAAGTTTCTTGGGAGGTATTGAGTGATTTCCTTAATATGTGAAATCGAAAGAAATGAAGGAAATCAGGCACCGTCATTTCAGAGTGAATAGCCCCGCGGATTTATTTAAAATTAAACCTACATTAGAGTAAAACGAGGTTAAATGTATTTTTACAGATTCCTCATTATCTATTCTGTTAGCTGACATATTGAGTTGCTTTTGTATAGAAAAATTACCTTTGCAAATGCGTAAAATACAATTTTACGTATTTACTATGCATCTAATAGTATATTACGCACCTAGGGAATAAATTGAGCCAGTAAATGCCTGCGTGTGTTTCGGTTTTTTAACATATCTACCAAAAAGGTCGTACTCGTTCACCGCCGAAGAGGGAAAAAAGTGTTACATATTAACTTCCCAAGTACGCACTTTATGGTGGGGTGTGTTCAAAAGTTTTTTTTTAACACACCCCAGCGTAAAGTTAGCCGAGTCGAGAAACAAGTGCTAAATTAATTCCCTGGCCCCACTCTAGTCCCCCAGCGCGTGGCGCCGGGAACTAGAGTGAGGTTAGGGAATTAATATGTAGCCCTTTTTTCCTTCATCGGCGGTGAACGAGTACGAAGTTTACGGTGGATATGTTAAAAAATCGTATATTGCACACGTGAATAAACTGAGTCAGCGATTGCCAGCGTGTGTAGCGCCGAAACACACGCAGGTATTTACTGGCTAACTTTATTCCCTAGGTGCAACTATTATTATTATGTAACATACTATTATGATGTCACGATAACGACATCAGATGTACAGCCGTTCATATGATCATAACGTCTCCAAAAACTTGGGAGCGTCATTTCTCTTTAAATTTAATGATATACATGTAATCCAATTAACCTCGTTGGAGAGGATTTTAAAGCATTTAAACAAATACGATCAGATATTTTTAACGTCGAGTGTACAAGTATCACAGACAACGGGGGATGGTATATGCTAGTGTGTTTTTTTTTCAAAGACTTTTTTTGATACATTTAAAATGGTTAAAAACAGCTGCCTTCTGAAATTTTTCAAAAATGGCTGTTTATTCGCCAATTATAAAAACTCAAAAAATTCTAGAAGGTAACAATCCTCATGATTTGGGCTGAATCTTGGTGAGTGTAGTTTCTTCGATGTGTACTTATATATAAAAATTTGATGGCAAATATTGAAATTCCCGGCCTTATTATTGAATTATTTTTTTACGCGTGCGAATTAAAATTTACCGTACTGTAATCTTATTTACAAAACTCAACCAATTTTTAGGACAATATATACCAAAATGTTATTGCTTTGAATACAATCCGTATTCCAACCTGATATTACTATACAATGTTATTAAACTTTCTACTTATGGAAGTAAGTTAAAATTTACTTAGGGGAGTCCTCCAGTATGGACCCACTCCTAGTACCATGTCGGCACTTTACATGTTGAAAGAAATTCATATTATTGATGTATTAAGTATAATCCGAGGTCGTCTTTTTTAACTTACCCCTACCTAAGTTCTTGCAAAAATAATGGGCAAGTCACTATACTTCGCGTCAAAAGTTAATTTTTAAAGTTGACTCATCTCCCCATGAATAAGCTTTTGTCTTAATAGGAATGAGTACACCCAACGGTAAAATCATTTTTCCGAATGTACCCTTAAATAACAACTTTTTTATAGGCGTAAAAAACGAAATCGCATCCGTAGTCATCTTTCTGTTGATTTACCGTTAACTTGACTTTCTTACGCCTATGAAAAAGTTGTTATTTAGGGGCACGTACGGAAAATGGTTTTACCGTTGGGTGTACATCATTTTCAGGACTTCATGAAGGAGTAAACGTGTCATCGCGCCAATATTTTATTTTTCTTAAGCGATGTAACCTAAAATGGCATAATGTAATTATTGTTGCCCAGTATGGACACGCCATTACTGCTTAGTATGAACACCCATAACTGTGCTTCTTTTTCTCACAATTGAAGTTTTTATTGTATTACATAATTTGTAATATTCAATTTAGTCATCTATCGAGTGCACAAGTCAACTTAATTATTACCAATAATTTAAGAAAATAAATTTTTTCGTATAATAAATCTTTTTACTTGTAAAATTTGTAAAATTTATATTAAAATTATAAATTAATTAACTTATAGATATGATTCAGGAGATTACTACTATATTATTTATGTGTAAAGCCTAATATTTTTAGTAAATATACTAAACTTATACGTATGACTTAAATAGAATTGGCAAGCATTTAGACAAAAAACTTTATTCATATGAAAATTATATCAATATTAAAACGGTGTTCAGATAATTCAACTCTATGGATTGAAAACTACAATTTAAGCTATTGCAGATATTGTGAAATCATTTATAATTATAAATATAATTTGAAAATGAAGTCGTATAAATCAGCTGCTTTATTTATTAATTTTGACTATGAGCGGTCTAACAACGTTGTTTCGAGAGAAACGCGTTTAAATTTTTTTTAATGAAAAATCGTATAAAAAAATTATTTAAGCTTAATTAGCGATGCCTGCTCCATACAAAATGCCTTCTAACTGTTCGAGAAGTTAAAAAAAAATCGGTTTTTTAAATTGGCAAAGTAGGAATGCTCCCTTAATGTCTTCAATTCATACATTAAAATATTAAATTATTAAAAGCAACCAGAAAGTTATGACATAAGACAGAAGAATGCGGGATAAATTTTTCTGCAGACTGTACCACAACATAGATATACTATACGTAACACAGACAACAATGTTTACTTAGACATATCTTTGAAAGGGGACCGCTAACTATAGTTTTTCTTGTTCTACGTAATAAAGGTAGTAATTCTTTACAACATACTAGTTTTTCAGGGAAATATATAATTAATTTCAGCGGCTATAAATTAAAATGTTTCTTTAACGCATGCTTAACCTATACTATACGTGACAGTCGTTGAATATTTCAACTTTGGTGCCGGCATACATAGTACTATTAATAGCATGCTGTCAAAATTTAAAGCAAATATATAATAAATTGATTAGCTGGTGAATGTCATTAAAACCGCCGAATTTTACAGGTTTCGAGACACGCACATTTGAATGAATTTTTACATTACATATTGTAGAATAATACACATGTTTGTGTATTCACAAACAAAAATATTCATAATTATCAATCAAATTTTTACATTCGCTTCTGTATGTTATAATTATTTCTTATTTTATCTTTTTTAATACTGATGATTTATAAAAGGGATACAATTAAGACGGTATTTTATAATAGGTACTTTTACCTTACTCAAACTTCGACCTCGAATGAACAAAAACAATAACAGTAACGCCAGAAACATAATTAAAGAAACACTTCTCAATGATGTCTCTATTGACAGTTTGGCAGACCGCGTATCGTGCGCACACACAACTATGACACGCGATCAACATCACAGATTGCTCAGCGCGCTCGTCGCGATTCAATTGCCGAATGAACGGCGCTCTTGATCGGTCAGCGCGAGAGCAGTTAATCGCAACGCAGCATCGATCGGCGTGTCGACACGCAAACTGAGTCAGCCAATTGCGACGCAGTATCGGTCGGCGTGTCGTCACGAGCAACGAAATCGACCAATGGCAAAAGAGGTCTTAAGATGGCGGCAACCATGCAGAGGTGCGCCATTTTAGATGTGAATTTTTGCTTTAAATGCTTAATAGTTGCGCTTCAGGGATAGGTAAGAGTTTTAAAATAGTATGTTGTTTAAATTATAATTTAAATTATATGTATGAAATAATAGTATTTAATTAGCTTATATACTGGGTATGTATTTAACCCTTGGGAGATAACTTTTGACACGGAAATTAACGGCTTTTTCGTTATTCTCACGAGAATCTACGGAGTTGTGATTTCAAAACAAGAACCTCCGATAATATTTAATAGAACTATATCACGCATCTAATCCAGTATATAAAGTACTGCCATCTAGCGATATGAGCCCAATTGCCATGGGTGGCCATACTGAGAGGCAGGTCATACTTGGGGACTCTCTGCTATTTCTGTGAAACTGACGCACATGTCGATATCAGCGTACACAGTGTCGTCTTACGACCTATGACAACTACGCCCTGCCGTAGGGCGTTGACCCTGAGGGGCTGCCAGATTTCTAGACTAAAAAGAGGTCACAGAAAGTACTTGTCGAAGAAAGCTTTTCTTGTAGTAAAACATCTAATAAACAGTATCTAGGTAGTAATTTAGTAGTGTTAAGAAAGTGTCCTCTACTGCTTTTTACTGAAATCTGAAGTGAGAAAACTTTTTATACTCGCGAAATTTTGAATTCTCAGATCTTTTTCCGAATATGTTTGATGAGTCATAACATATATATTTTTTGAATCCACCGTGAGGATGGTCTATTATAGCAAACTACTACGCTTTTTGCAATAATTTTCAATAATTTTTTTTTCATAGAAAAATTTATTTAAAACATTCAAACTTTTTACACATAAAAGAAGAGTTTCACACTTATAAAACATATTTTTTATTTTGATTTGTATGTAAAATCTGGCTGGTCCGGCTGTCTGAAGTTGACCCTACTACAATCTGGTTGACGTTGTAACAGTACAGAAAGTATAGTATTAGATTTTAAAATTTCGCGCCGTGAAAAGTCGATGTGCGAACGACTTTTCGATACAGATGAGTGTATGAATGTATGTATTTAAAGTGTGGGTGAAATAAATGTGTGTGTGTGTTCGCTGGCCAAGGCAACTTTCGAGAGCGATGAGTAGAAGTAGACTGCGGCGAGGAGGCCAGCGTGATAGAAGGCTCCTGCGCATATACTGTAGTTCTTTATATCTCTCTCAAACAAGTCGAAAGTCCCGAAAGGGGTAAGTGTATAAATTTTATATAGATATACGTGACAAAATCTTATGTATCGGGAACGAGAAAATTTATATTTCCGGCTCTCCGTGTAGTTTTTCAGACGGTGGCATTTTCTGCGAGCGAAGCGCATAAATAACAGCGATATTCGACGAGTGGTGTTCATTACGAGTGCTGCATCCAGGCATAGTCAAAAGACGTGAATGGTCAACTATACGTCGCAGAACGCTTCGGAATAAACCGTAGATTCTGCGCGCATATTGCGTTCGCCAAAGAGAGTAAGCTGGAATATATATATGCTCTGTCGATTATTCGCTACACCGCAATTAAAATAAATGTGCGTTCGAGAAATGTCGCTTTCATGAGAGCCTTATAAAAATAAAATATAATTCAGATTTGTAAGAATAAGAGATACGCACAAATATAACATCATTAACATTAGAATTATTTGACTATCCGCGATACCGCGGAATATTAATGTATACGTATTGGGACTCGCTCATTGTAATGGGTTATAGTCTATAGACCACTAAATTGTGACGATGGCAGATTGGGTCCTGTCGTGATTACATATATATGTATATGCGAATGGGTGTGTGAATGCTGGGTGTGGATGTATGCGCATGGTGATCTAAAAAAGGAAGAAGAAAAACGATGTATCTTGCGAATTATTTTGTAATTAATAAATAATATTCATCAAATATACTCGAACCATCGTATAGTCGTGAACCTCATTTATATATTTTTTTTGTTGATTCTGATTGTATACCTATATATACTACTAATACTTCAAAACGTGATATATCCACTTTGAAGAGCCTGAAATAAAAAAAGTGGACGGGTTATTAAAAAATAAGCTTTTCACTGTAGCCGGTAGCTCAATAAACAAAATTTTATGAAAAATAACAAAATGGCGGACATTTGAAATTTTTGACGTTTTTTTGCAATTGCCATTCTGTTATTTTTCATCAAATTTTGTTTATTGAGCTACCGGCTACAGCGAAAAGCTTATTTTTTAATAACCCGTTCACTTTTTTGCTTTCTGGCACTTCAAAGTGGAGATATCACGTCAACCAGATTGTAGTAGGGTCAACTTCAGGCAGCCGAACCAGCCAGATTTTACATACACAATAAAAATAAAAAATATATTTTATAAGTGTGAAATCTCTTCTTTTACGTGTAAATAGTTTGAATATTTTAAATAAGTTTTTCTATGAAAAAAAAATTACTGTAAATTATTGCTGAGATCGTAGAGTGACCCCTTAAATAGTATATTCTCAGATAAAAATGCAAAAAATAAGCAGAGTGTAAAAATAACTGATTATATCTACTATTTAGGATTTTTTAAACATTAGTTTAAATGGAATATTTTTTTTTTATTTTCTTTTTAAGTGGCATTTTGAACTCGGAAGTTCATCGCCTCATCTACGCAAAAGCCTTCCACGTTTCCCTATTTTGTGCAAACCCCATCCATTTCGCGCCCTCCCGCCCAATTTCAGTTACGTCTGCTTTTACGTTATCCTCCCATCTGCCTCTAGGTCTACCTATAGATCGCGTTGCTTTTGGTTTTCCTTTCAGTTTAAATGGAATATAAAAACCTTAAATCTACATATCTCCAAAATATAAAAAGTTAACTTATTTGGTAATGTCAGGAAGCCAAAGAAGTTCACAATGCATTTTAATAAATAATAAAAAGATTATATTTGAAGTGCTGATAATTTTGTGAATGGTAAATGGTAAATTGACTAAAATAAATTATTTTGCAATAAATTATATCTATATAAGTATGTTTAACACTTGCATGATGCCATTGATTTGCTTATAATAAATAAATAATTAGTTTGAATAGGCATTCTTTCTCGGAAATTCTCAACTTGCAACTTTTATTATATTTGTACTTTTCCCAACAATTTCATAACATTTTATTCAGAATTAAGGAGAAGGATTTTTTATCTTTCGATGTACACTCGACGCTAAAAAATTCTGGTAGAATTTATTTTAATTTTTTTAAATCCTCCAATGAGATTAGAGAAAACGAGCATTTGATCCAATAAAATTGCAGCATTTCTAGAAAATTCAAATAAATTCAACCATAATTTTTTAACTTCGAGTGTGCTTACGAAACATTATGTCAAAACCATTCGAGAAGTTGTTTAGTATTATCTCAGAGACGTGTAAAAATGTTTTAACTAAAACTATTAAGAATTGTAGAAGAAGATAGATTTTTTGCATATCAGTTATTTGCATTTAATACGTTCTTTAAAAATCTTATGTTCTCCTGCAGTTATTAAAAATTTTGGTTAAATCTTTCTTCACATGTATCTCAGATCACTTTATTGGAAAATGTTATACTTCAGGAAGTTGGAATATGCTAAATGAACATTGATAACAATGTTAATATTCTTTTTAATATTATTGACAGGCTCTTTCTTTGCTTTAGAGTGTAGAGGCTTGTATTGACATATTACCATAGCTGTAGTATATCAGATTGTGTTATTCATTGTAATAATTGTTATCAATTATCTATATTACTCAAATATGTCATATTGTACTCAAGCATACTTATTAAAAACTCTGAAAATCACTTTTAGCTTGTAATATCAGTATTTTCACAATTCAGTGTATCGGTCTATTCGGGCCCAAATCTCACAGCTCAGAAACTATAAGAGCTAGCGTCCTAAATTTTGTTGTGAAAGTTTCATTTATCTGAGGAAAGCAAGAAATGGTTGGTTCCTAAGCCTTCGACCGGCACTTTCTTTGATTTATAGACTAAAGGCTTACAATTACATATTACCATACCTATAGTATATCAGGTTACATTATTCATTGTAATAATTGTTATTAATTGTCTGTGTTACTCAAATATGTCATATTATACTTGAGCATACTCATTTCAAACTCTGGAAATCACTTTTAGCTTGCATTATTAGATTTTTCAAATTTAGGGTATTGATCGATTTGTACGTAAATCTCAGTTCTTTCTTTGATCTGGCGAAGAAAAATTTTCAGTGAAATATTATGCATACCTGTTGTATATCAGGTTGTGTGTGTTATACGCTGTAATAATTGTTATGAATTGTTCATGCCACTCAATTCTTGATGCACTCATTGAAACCTGTAAAATAAATTTTAGTATACTACGATATAAATCTTTCCAATTTGTTCGGTATTGTGAATGTGTCGTATCCAATCTTGTAGCTCTAAAAGTAAAATCTCAAATTTGATACTTGAGTGCACTGATATATAAAATCTAATCTGTAATTGAATGTAAAAGTTACATAGTTGTATGTCAGAGTATGTTATAGATTTTCCCATTTAACTCAAGGTCAAAGTCACCGGTTTTTAACCTTAAGTGCTCTCGATCTTGTGTTATTTGCTTCTCTCTCCATAACGTGTATGGTAATGTGCATCTGTCCCTGTATGCATTAAGTAAACAGTAGGTTTAGTTTGAAAACGTACATGCTTTTTATCTGCGGTATTACATTTATTTTCCCTACTGATAGCTTCAATCACGTACGGCATCTCGGAGAGTAATAAATTATCCGCTCTAGCGCGGACTCCTTTATTCCAATACCTTCACTCCATACACACACTCTATAACCCCAACAGAGGGCGCTCAGCTTAAGTACTGTAACGTAATAATACGTCACGTGTTATTCGTCATTTTTATACGCGCAAATATTCAAATAAAATCATAATAATTTAAATACAAAATACAAAATTCACAAAAATATATAATCATATGATTCTCGAACAGACTCAGACGCAAAATATTCAATCTTATAAACTGTGTCTGATAGGCAAAGAAAACACGCTCACTAAAACAAAGAACCTCTGTTCTACGCGATATTGGGGGTCCGAGTTCAAGTGCGTTTCCGGGAAGAAAAGCGTCTCGTCCGCACGACAACAACATGTAGCTGGAAACAGCCTATAGAGGCCTATGACTGCATATGCAAAAGGGACCGTAGGAGGAAATGGGCTCAACAGGGCTACAACGAATTTGCAGACCGCGAGCAAAGTCAGTTGCAATCTAGGCGTGCTAAAGGACAGACGAGCTTTCTCGCAATATTCATTGTATTCAGTCTCCTCGTTAGATTAGACGCAGAGAGAAAGTGTTGTTCTCAATTAAAGTATCCTTATTTCAATCCACATTTATTATTTTTTTATTCATTTATTTATTTCTAATTTATTTAAATAAACCGATCTCGGTTCACGCGCTACCTAACCTAACTCCAGTCTGGGTTGTCACAGTACAAAAATTAGTTTCTGCGCATGCGTTGAATATTAACAGCAGGGACGGGAAACTGAATTATCAACAGAAGGCGTTGCAGTACAGCGGTAAAATAGTGTGCTTGATATCTCCAACAGAGAACACTGGCTTATCGCTAACATTAGGTACAAAGAATTTAAGAATATGATATGTCGCGTGCAGTTCAACATCATCGTCATTCTACCATGAGCTCTCAAAGCATCAACATAAAAGACTTCCGTCGGCAGGAAGGTATTCTTCGCCAACTTGTTAAAGCTCAAAATGCACTTAAACTCAAATTAGATATGTTCGAGCTTGGCAAAGATAGTGCTGAGAGAGCATTGGGAGAAACGTTAAAGCCAATTATCAATCCACTTAAAAAGCTTGTAACATTATATGAAATAAAAAAAATAAAAAATAAGCGTATATTATCTGAAAACGACTTTTAAAAGATTGATAAGCTAGATGAGAGTGACGAATCAGATAAAAGTATAACATCAAATGAGTGATGTGTCCGAAGAGAGTTTCGAAGAAACTTTGCAGTGTACAGTTGCTCACGATACCTCGTTCGAAACAGCTGATGAAGATGATGATTTATCTATTAATAAGCATATTCTCATGTTCAATCAAACAGAGAATCTGGATAAAATGTATGGATTGCGTAAATAAAATGCTAGTCTTATGTGAGTCATCAATATACTTTGAAGATTATAACGTGAAAGTGGAGCATGTGCAATAACCCAAAACTTTGGGATTGTTGGAGCTGCTCTTTGCAAAACACCCTGATCAAACTGTTGTGAATTCAAACGATTTGCAAAACTATCGCAAGATTCTCGAAATAACGAATGCTCACAAGAGAAAGTATAGAAGTGATAAATCCATTCGTACTCACAATACGAGGGTAGTTCAATAAGTCTTTAGAATGACCAACAGATGGCTCGCGAATCGCTCCAAATCATCTGTTTTCAGTCAGCACCACTCCCGACTAGATATATGCTGCAGTCACAGTCCACATCTTCTGAGTTTACGTGTTTTTATAACCAATTGAAAAAAAAAAATTGCTTGTTAAGAAAAATGGAAAAAAACGAGTTCAGAGCGGTAATTAAACATTTTCATTTAAAGGGTTTAACTCCATATGAGATAAAAAATGAATTGGACTCAGTTCATGGCACATCTGCCCCTGCCTTAGCAACGGTTTATAACTGGGTAAATGAATTTAAGCGTGGTCGTACATCAATAAGTGACGAACCACGTTCAGGAAGGCCCGTAGAAGCAACTACTCCCGAAATCATCAATAAAATCCACGATATGGTGTTGAAGGATAGAAGATTAAAAGTGCGTGAGTTAGCTGAGGCCACAATGATATCTATAGGTGCAGTTGTTTCAATTCTACATGAAAAATTAGGCATGAAAAAGCTATCGGCAAGATGGGTGCCGCGTTTGCTCTCAGCTGAGAATAAACGCAATAGAGTGGTCGCCTCTGAGGCTCTTTTGGCGCGCATAAGTCGGAATCCTGAGGAATTTTTTCGTCGATTTGTGACTGTGGATGAAACATGGATACACCACTACACTTCTGAGACAAAGGAACAATCCAAACAGTGGATTTCCACAGGCGAACCAGCTGCAAAGAAGGCAAAGACCGTAAAGTCAGCTGGTAAGGTTATGGCTACAGTTTTTTGGGATGCACGTGGAATTATACTTATTGACTACTTGGAAAAGGGTAAAACAATTACTGGTGAGTATTATGCATCATTATTAGAACAGCTGAAAGAAGAAATTAAAAAAAAACGACCACATTTGGCGAGAAAAAAATTCTCTTTCATCACGACAACGCCCGAGTTCACACATGCTTCGTTTCAATGGCTAAAATTGAAGAACTAAAATTCGAATTGGTCGAACACCCACCGTATTCACCAGATTTAGCCCCCAGTGACTTTTTCTTATTTCCAAACTTGAAAAAATGGCTCGGTGGACAGAGATTTACGGACAACGAAGACATCATTGCCTCTGTAAGTGCTTATTTTGAGGAACTTCCGAAAACGCACTATTCTGAAGGATTAAAAAAACTTAAAAAGCGATTGACCAAGTGTATAGAGCTCCAAGGAGATTATGTTGAAAAATAAAAAAAAATTTACCCAAAAAAAATTGTTTTTATACTTTATTCTAAAGACTTATTGAACTACCCTCGTAGTAAGCAATTTAACCCGAGTCACGTCAACGGGATCCACTCTATCATAGAAGAGCTCCGTGAAATTGGGTATATATTTTAAAATATAATATAATCGTAAACTGTGCGATAAAGAGGTGCGATTTGCGTCACATAATCAAATTTATCCAACACTTGACCGACACTTGACCGACACTTGACCGACACTTGACCGACACTTGACCGACACTTGACCGACACTTGACCGACGCTTGACGGCCACTTGACGGTCACTTGACCGGCACTTGGCCGACACTTGACAGACATTTGATCGACACTCGACCGACATATTTCGACACTTTTTCGACACATTTCAACACTTTTTCGACATATTTCGACACTCTTTCGACAGGTTTTGACACTTGTTCGACAGATTTCGACACTTGATCGACACATTTCGACACTTGTTCGACACATTTCGACACTTGCTCATCAGATTTCGACACTTATTCGACAGATTTCGACATTTGTTCGACATACTTTTGTCATAGAGTCAACGCTTTTCGACACGTTTATGTCAGAGTCGCACTTTATGGCACCACTATTTATGTCAACACGTGACCAATTTATTATGTCATATTGAGATCTGTCACGGGGGCGTGTTACCACGTCTAAACCAATCATTACGATAATTTCCGGGCTTCGATCGTCTAGCTAAACTTCGTCACAAGGCAAGGCTCTTCCTCAGATCCTAATATACATTATATATTTCATTGTCGTTCTTGTGCATAAATCGGTTTCCGCACAAAACCCTGACACGACAAATAAATTTATATTCAACAAAATGCTTATCGAATTTAAGAAAAGCTCCAATGGAGTAGATCAATTTCTACTCGATGGTAATATTTTCTTCAAAGATAGATCTCGATCTGAAAAAGTATACTGGAAATGCAAATTTTTTAAATCGCATCAGTATTTGAGTCGTGCTGTTACAAAAGGTATCGAACTTATCAGTTGTACTTCACATACTCATGTATCTTCTACAGAGCCTATACAAGTTAATAGTCAAGAGCTCGAGTTTGTATCACCAGATACTGCGTTCGATTTTCAACATCAGGAACATGTTTATAACAAAAACCACAATTTAATGGAATTGATTAAACAAAAACGTAAGCTGGTGGTTCAAAATCAGGAAGAACCATCGCTCAATTCTGTTGATTCACAAGAAAATCTATTGGCCAATACAAGAATAAACATTCAGACTTCAAAAGCTAAAATTTGGAAATCCAATCGAAATTCTAGGTCTGATTTTCCCGATGAATCTGAGAAATTTGAGGAATCTTTAGTTAAAGCTTCTCTACAAGACTCTGGCAGTAATGTAAATGAATCTTCTTTATCCAGAAATTTCAACAATTATATCATTGCTTCATCACCAAAATCACAGCCAATATATGGTTCTCGTTGTAAAAGAAAATCTAATAAGAAAGAACTATTTGGAAATTATATTAAAGATCAGAATTATGGATCTAAGCATATGATGATGGATTCTATAGAATACGTACATGTCAAACAAGTCGATAATAACTCCTGAGACTTTAAAAGCTACAGTTTACAATTTTAATAAAGCTTGTAAGACTTTCTATATGACTAGTGAGGAGGAGGATGAAAAATCCTTGGTTAGCGAGGAGTATGAAGAATCTCTGACTAGCTACTCTCCACGAGTCACTGACAGTAGTATAGATGAATCTATTCCATCCACTTATGATAGTGTGACGTCCAACAGACTACAAATAAGACTAAAGCTACAAGCTTTTAAATGCGCTTTTTATTTTGGCCTATGCTTTCGCACAATAGCCAGGGTCTCTAGGCAAATCGTATGTAATTAGTTTCTAATGTCTTGAACCCTCGTAATGAGCATTCTCGGCTTTACTTCAATTCTTAGAAATGATGTCTCTTTCTGTTATTGATTAGTTTAATACCTTGGGATATGTATATTGGTATACCTGTGATGTTTGAAAATAAGTTTTATTAGTGGGATATACTGTACGTGATTAAATATTAATCTCGAGGCGTATATCCATAAACATTGCCTTAGTATGCTTTACGCTTTCATAAATGATAGCGAGGTGCATTACTAAAGTATGTTGTTCTGTATTTCTGACGTACGTAAGCTAGAATAGCTCGCGAGGTTCAGAATATATAGAAATCACAGGTATGCTATACGTTACTAGTGACTAGCGACGAAGTGCATTACCATGTGATGTATTGCGTTAAAATTTATATGTATATGTATATATATATTAGGTACTTTTATTAAATTTGAATCTTTTTAGTAATAAATCTATTTATTAAAAGCAATTTATACAAGAAATAGAAATCTTAATATAATCGGTACAAAAATTGTAAATAAAATATAATTACTTTTCGGATATTTAATTTGTAGTTCTATTTGAATAATTTGTTTTATTCTTGGGTGTTTTTAATCCGTAATATTTGAATTTATTCTTGGGTGTTTTTAATCCGTAATATTCGAATTTATTCTTGGGTGTTTTTAACCCGTAATATTTGAATTTATTCTTGGGTGTTTTTAACCCGTTTTATTTGAATTTATTCTTGGGTGTTTTAACACGTAATATTTGAATTTATTCTTGGGTGTTTTTAACCCGTAATATTTGAATTTATTCTTGGGTGTTTTTAACCCGTAATATTTGAATTTATTCTTGGGTGTTTTAACCCGTAATATTTGAATTTATTCTTGGGTGTTTTTAACCCGTAATATTTGTTTTTAATATAATGGAATTTTTTTGTGGGTTTTCGACTTAATAATGTCTACCCGAATATTTGTATTTAGTGTAATTGTCTACAAAGATCTATATCCTTTTAATAATCCGTCTGGCACAAACCTCGCTATTCCTGAACAGATACTGCTCTAGAGGCGCGTCAGTGAGTAAGACGTTTATAACTGAGCGTCCGGATCGAATAACTCGCGGAGCGCTCGAACTCCGGTAAAAGTATTGTCCATGTAGCCGATTTTGAAAACTATTCAAATTCCGGTTTTAATGATGGATACTTGTAGAGAATTCAATTGCGCATCTTTTTTGTATTTGAACCACATTTCTATCTCTTTTTGTTTTTGAGTTATTTAGGAAAAATGCGATTTACGGCGTAAAAAATTTTCATTCAATTTTTGACTTAGACCTGCCGTATCATTGCCGGATTTTAATATTTTCTTTTGATAATTTAACACAATATTCTTCAACATATTCTACGACTGTTAAAGCATTTACAAAGTATTAAAAATAGTTCAGGGCCAAATAATGATTTTATTTCAACAATTTTTCCGAAATCTAGGATTTATATGTTCAAACGAAAAAGTTGTGCGAGGAAGTTTCGAGTTGTAAAAACTTTCAGTGACGAAAAACTTCCTCATGAGTCAAGGAAGTTTTTCCAAAATATTTCAGACTTTTATTGATAATAAGAAAAAAGGTAGATCAATTTCAAAATCGTGTACGCCACGGTCGCGTTCACCGTAAACAGCGAGATTTTCACGCACCGCCGAGCCGCCCCGGCCGGCCGTGCGCTGATGCGCTTTTGTTTACAAACATGTCTACTGCAGTCGACAAATATTGAACATGATTACTATTAGCAGTAATGTTGAATTTTATTTCTTAATTATACACTTTTTATTACATAAATCGTTACACACTTATATAACGTTTTTTTGCTGATATACATTTTAGAAGAATTTTCTTTGTACACTATACTTATAGTTTTATTTGTGTTTTTTCACAGCCGTTGTTACAGTTTTTCGTCTGGTAGAATTTGTTTCGCAGACTCTTTTTTCACACGCTTATTTGTTAAGAACTCTTTATTTACAGAAACATTTTCCTTTGATTCTTCCTTACTCACTTTTTTTTTGTTCTTCGCAGCGTCTTTTACAGCTTTTTTAACAGATTTTTTTTTAGAATCCTTTTTAATAGAATCTTTCTTTTTACACTTTTCTCTGGTACTATCTTTTTTCGCAGGCTCTTTTTTAACACGTTTATTTTTTAAAGACTCTTTTTTTACAGAAGCAGTTACCCCAGATTCTTTTTCAATCGCTTTTTTGTTAGGTATTTTTACAAAAGCTTGATCTATGAAAGTATTAAAAAATTCCTTTCCTTCAGGACTTAAATATCGAAGCAGTGTTTTAACGTCATTTAATTTCTCTTTAGTTACTCCGACAGCCGGCGCTAACGGGGTTTTGAGCAACTCATTAAATGTAAGGATAGACTCTATAATGTGATCTTTCGGGTTTTTAGTATAGCTACTGAATACGTTAACGTGCCTATTGGCAAAATAGCTAATTTTAACAGCGCTTCTAATGTGCAAGTCTTTCGGAATCTGTACTTCTTTTGAAATACGCGATTCAAAATCATGTACATTAATTTCAGATTTTTTAATTATTGTAAATGGCGGATCTCTTGCACTTTCAATTCTATTGTTTCCATTTTTTTCTTTTTTTGACCGTACATTCCAAAGTTACGATCGCATGAACAATAAGAATGGCCAACTACTGGATATACATGCTGTAATTCAACTTCTAATTCTTTAGATAATAGCGACAAAAAAGAAAGAGTCAAATAATTTTTATTTTGGCCTCCGCAACCATCCGAAAACATAAATTTTGTTATAATACTGCAATTTAAATTCTCTCTGTATAGCATCTAAAAGAAAGTTACAAACGGTATTGGCACCTTTTATCAACTTTCCTTCCATAAATAAGTACATGTAACTCCTCTTATGATTACCGAAAACGTGTACATTGAAAATGTGTAGCCACATGAGCCTTCTATAAAATTGATCGGAAACTGGAATTTTAGGGAGAGGAAAATTCTGCCCGAAATCAAATTCAAGACACAAAACATCTTTTTCTGACAGCATGCTTTTTTTAAACTTTTATATTTTTCAACGCTTTTTTTATGATTTTGCAATGCATTATTTATATCTGTATCATTTCTATGCTCAAAACATAAATTACACACATCGGTGCGTGGTTTCGAAAAAGTAAAGTTAAGATTGTGGTTAAAATACTTAGTATAAGTAGATTCTGAAATTGGGGGATTTGAATCTTTTGTCGTCTCACTATAATATTCAATAAATAATTTGTATAATTTAGTTATAGTTAAGTCAGGGTGATCAAAATAATTCAATGAAGAATGTTCTCTCCTATAGTGAGAATCAGAATGGGGTATCGATAAACAGTGTTCATGAATATTTTTTTTTAACTCATCAGTTAAGCGTCTTCTAACGGTTGATTATTTATTACCTTCTTTTGAATTGTAGTGAATCTTCCTCTATTTACGTTCAGTAAAGTGCACAAAAAGTTTTGACAAACAGTAACGCGAGTAGATGCAGAATGGAAAGAATACTCCCACGACGTAACTTTGCTCTCAATCCCTTGAATCGTACTTAAAGGCTTCTTCGTTATCAACCCATTGAGTATAATATTTTGCGAGTTATAACCGCCAGAACATTTCCAAAATGCATCATAAAATCCACGTTGCTGCGAAGCGCTAATATTCTCAAAACATTTTTTTACGCAGCATGAATAAACGGGTTCAAATTGCTCAGAAGGAACAATTTTTTTAGAACGAGATATGTATTCACTTCCCTGTAAGATCAAATATGCAATTGAATGTTTAAGAACAATCATATCGATAACTTTATTGATTATTCATATACATCTGTGCGCTTTATTATTCGAAATCAATCATTTAAAATGGTCAAAGATTTATAATAATTATGTATTAAAACGAAAGTAGATTTGTTTGAAGAATAAATAATTAGCTTGAATCGCAGGAGCCTCGGCAGGGGTCCGATTCAAACTGCAACGTATATATATATATATACGTTGCAGTTTATTTTTTTACTGCGATATGATCATGTATCCTAGGATACGAACAAAAAAAAGACAAAATTAACCATTGGGCTCGTTTGAATCGAACCCCAGCGTCTGCTCACTTATCGCTTAATAATTTATGTTTAAAAAATTCACCTCATTTCTACAAACTTTTCTTTTATTCTGTTCCCAGTCACTTTCGTTTCTTTTTCTTTTTCTGCTAGATTGTGAACACGTTTTATCTGCCATTGTTGTACAAACAAATGTTTAAATAAAACTACAGGCAAAACCTTCAGCAATTACCAAAACCATAAGCAATGCAATCAAAACAATCTTGCTGCTACTAATGATGTCTCCTCAATGCTTCACGACTGCAGTTAAGAACAGCGTGTATATAATTCATGTTTGTAAACAAAAGCGCATCTGCCGGCCGCGGTGGCTCCGCGGTACGTGAAAATCTTGCTGTTTACCGTGAACGCGGCCGCGGCGTACACGATTTTGAAATCGATCCTACTTTTTTCTTATTATCAATAAAGGTCTGAAATATTTTGGAAAAACTTCCTTGATTCATGAGGAAGTTTTTCGTCACTGAAAGTTTTTACAACTCGAAACTTCCTCGCACAACTTTTTCGTTTGAACATATAAATCCTAGATTTTGGAGAAATTGTTGAAATAAAATCATTATTTGGCCCTGAACTATTTTTAATACTTTGTAAATGCTTTAACAGTCGTAGAATATGTTGAAGAATATTGTGTTAAATTATCAAAAGAAAATATTAAAATCCGGCAAAGATACGGCAGGTCTAAGTCAAAAATTGAATGAAAATTTTTTACGCCGTAAATCGCATTTTTCCTAAATAACTCAAAAACAAAAAGAGATAGAAATGTGGTTCAAATACAAAAAAGATGCGCAATTGAATTCTCTACAAGTATCCATCATTAAAACCGGAATTTGAACAATTTTCAAAATCGGCTACATTGACAATACTTTTACCGGAGTTCGAGCGCTCCGCGAGTTATTCGATCCGGACGCTCATTACTGTCTTGCACAAACCTCGCTATTCCTGAACAGATACTGCTCTAGAGGCGCGTCAGTGAGTGAGACGTTTATAACTGTCTTGCACAAACCTCGCTATTCCCTCTCGCCTTCTCTATCTTTCGCATTTTACATATGATTTTCTTAATATTAACTTAAAATATTAATGTTTATTATATTCTTATTTGCTAAATGATCTTAAAATATAATAGTTATTTCATAAAAAATTATTAATGATAATATTGTGAAAATATTTACTAATTATATATATATATATATATATATATATATATATATATATATATATATATATATATATATATATATATATATATATATATATATATATATATATATAGTTATTATTTTTGGTAAAACTCATATTACAATTATAGTAATTAATTAATGTGTACATATTGTTAAAATAGTATAAGATTAAATGGCAATAATAATGAGAAATAGTAATGAAAGTTAAGTTAATATTAATTTACGTTTACTTAAATTCAAAGTGTGTATAATAAAAGGTTGCAGTAAAAATTATTATAATGTAAACTGTAATTAGTGAATAAACATTCATATTTAAGCGCTTAAAATTATTATCTTATATGTAAATATTATTATTACAACAGAATATTTAAAACTACATTTTAGAATTAAGCTATCGACTTGATTCTTTCGCACAACATTTTCATTTGAATTAAAAAACTATATTACGATGTTAAAAAATGTAAAAAGTTATTATCTTATACGCTACGCTATTTGTTTTCAAAATAATATTTCAGCCTGTATTTTTCCGCTCAACAGAGGCTGCATATAGTCGATGCTTCTGTTTATCTCTCAGCTAGGGTAGAGGGAGAGTAAACGCACATGTGCGCGTCTAACGGCACTTGCCAGCCGTTCCCTTGCTGTGCAGTGCGTCTGCTTAGAAGAAGCTAGATTCACACTGGCTACAGTATAAAACGAGGCTTTAAAGTTTTTTATTTTCTATGTTTTTAGATTTTAACTATATCTATATATGTAAATAAACGTATGATGCCACAATAGTAATCATATGATTGCTACTAGTTCACCAAAACTACAATCGAATTTTGGTTCTAATGGACAATCAAATATGGAAGATTCATATGAGAAATGGATAAGAAGAGATCATAATTATGGATTTGACGAGTGGGATGATCCGAATATATTAGTCGATAGCCTCTGAGTAATCATGTCAATGAGTTACGCAAAGTAAGTTACATATACTGATGTATTTAGATTACGTTAACGATATTCAATATAATCCGTACGAAAAAACCCTATAGTGTGTACTATAGTGCGTACTATAATATTTTCGCGAAATAATATAGTGCACACTATAGTGTTTCGAGATATAATAAAAAATAGATGCAAAAAACATGAAAAAACCTGTTTGCCAGTAGGTTGGATCGCCCACTTGGGATATACCATCTGGATGATATCACTCAATTGGGAGGTCCGACCTACTAGTAATGCGGTTTTCTCATTTTTATGACACCTCGAAACACTATAGTGTGCATTATAATATTTCGCGAATATATTATAGTACGCACTATAGCACACACTATAATGCACACTATAGTGTATGGGTTTTTTTCGTACGGGAACGTTACGATCGATCGTGTCGTTGTCAATACTCAAAGATACTTAAGAAGGAAATTATCCAGTATTCTATATTCAAGTTCTAATGTATACACTTAGAAGAAAGAAAAGTGTATACTACTATATAAGAGTCATCTTTTATACCAGGAATTCCACTGCCAGATATTAGATTCCTGTAATAAGACGAAGCAATAGAGCACGTACAAAAATTAGTGTCTGAAGTATATATAAAAATTCAAACTTTCCGCTATCTTGCCTCTGTTGATAATTTAAATTTCCCGCCTCTGGGTTCTGAAGCTAAATCACAAGCATATTTACACATGCGCAGAGATCGAATTATCTACCTTTGGAGTCTCATGGAAAGGAGCGAGTCGAGAGCAGGGGCAAGTCCACTAGGTACAAAGATGTCCACTACAATACCCAAATACACACGACCAGGTACCCACAATCAGATACCAGCGACAAGATACCCAGGTATTAGCGACAAGATTCCCAGCTACCAGTGACCAGCTACTCCGAGCCTGAACTTCGCGTGTGCGCGATTAAGCAACTGCGGCTCAAAGATCGAATGCGTGCAAAAAATTCACACACAAGTGTGTGCTTTATTACATCAGTAATACGAGAGGTTTATCGGAGCCACGGTAGCTCAATGGATCAGGACTCAACCTTCTATACAGAAGGCCCCGGGTTCGAATCCCAATAGTAACGTACCGTGGTTCGGACTCTATCTAAAACTGTAGGGGCAGTTGTGATGCATCTTAAAAAAGGGTGGGGAAGGGAGAAGAATGGAGAGTGGGCGAGTTAGGTGCATCATAAATATAGGGACAGTAATATTCTTTTTACATAGCTTTGAATAGTTGTAAAGATAATATATTTCTGTTAAATTGTAAATAAAGGATTCAAGCATCCAAATTATTTTTTGTTTCCTAAAAGAGGAAGCTATTTTTGTTACTCTTACTTTGAAAAAGAAACCTATAATTTCATATCAATAACTGTATCCTTGTCAGTCGGTAAAGTCGACTTATTCACTATAAGTGTAAAAATCGTTGGAATTTCTCTGTTAAGAAATTTATAACTGATATATTATACATATACATATATATATATATATATATATATATATATATATATATATATATATATATATATATATATATATATATATATATATATATATATATATATATATATATATATATATATATATATATATATATATATATATATATATATATATATATATATATATATATATATATATATATATATATATATATATATATATATATATATATATATATATTTGTTAGTGGAAACAAATGTGCTCTCGGTCAAAGAAATAAATACGACATAAAGCATTAATATTTTATTTCGTACATTACTAACCAAAAAGAAACTTCAATAGACTAAAAGTTCTTTTAATGAGTACTCTCAAGTATAAAAATTATATATTAGAGTTAAATGGGAAAATCTATAACATACTCTGACATACAGCTATGTAACTTTTACATTTAATTACAGATTAGGTTTTATATATCAGTGCACTCAAGTATCAAATTTGAGATTTTACTTTTAGAGCTATAAGATTGGATACGACACATTCACAATACCGAACAAATTGGAAAGATTTATATCGGAGTATACTACAAATTATTTTAAAGGTTTCAATGAATGCATCAAGAATTGAGTGACATAAACAATCCATAACAATTATTACAGCGTATAACACACACAACCTGATATACAACAGGTATGCATAATATTTCACTGAAAACCTTTCTTCGCCAGATCAAAGAAAGAACTGAGATTTACGTACAAATCGATCAATACCCTAAATTTGAAAAATCTAATAATGCAAGCTAAAAGTGATTTCCAGAGTTTGAAATGAGTATGCTCAAGTATAATATGACATATTTGAGTAACACAGACAATTAATAACAATTATTACAATGAATAATGTAACCTGATATACTATAGGTATGGTAATATGTAATTGTAAGCCTTTAGTCTATAAATCAAAGAAAGTGCCGGTCGAAGGCTTAGGAACCAACCATTTCTTGCTTTCCTCAGATAAATGAAACTTTCACAACAAATTTTCGGACTCTAGCTCTTATAGTTTCTGAGCTGTGAGATTTGGGTCCGAATAGACCGATACACTGAATTGTGAAAATACTGATATTACAAGCTAAATGCGATTTTCAGAGTTTTAAATGAGTACGCTTTAGTATAGAACTCGTATGACATATTTCAGTAGAAGAGAGAGAGAGAGAGAGAGACTAAACGGCACCTACGAGCGCGCCTCCTGCCGGCAATTCTGACGTTACTCATCTGGATTGCGGCGTCAAAGATTAAGCATTGCGTTTGGTCTCCTTCTTCTAGTCTCCCTGAGTGCTTATCTTGCTGGTATTTCAGGTTATATTTGTGTGAGCGGCAGGAGCACTACATACAAATGCGGCGCTAAAAAGGGGCATATATATACTCCAAAACGAAGGGACACGAGCTGCACTTCATACATACAGCAGCAGATGCCTACTAGAGGACAACCGGGCGCTAACCTCTTTTCAGTGTACTTCTTCTCGTTTTATATCGAAATTTGAGTAGTGCTGCACGAGACATCAAGAATGCTCTAACTGACATTTGAGACCTACACTGAGAGAAAGATTTCCTTGTAGCAAATGAATCGTGTACTTGCGGAATCGAATTCTCACGTACTTGCCGCAAATGTAGAATTCTTTATAGTTAAGAACTCGAACTTGAGAAAAGTCTTCACGAGTAAGATAAACATGTCGAGTACGAAAGATTATATGATGATATTCTAGCATATAATGA
The DNA here is from genome assembly GCA_949152435.1 of Gastracanthus pulcherrimus. NCBI lineage: Eukaryota > Metazoa > Arthropoda > Insecta > Hymenoptera > Pteromalidae > Gastracanthus > Gastracanthus pulcherrimus. The sequence continues at coordinate 53,074,169 of OX424574.1, forward strand.
TGCTTCTCAAGCATTAAAATATCAAAAAGTCTTATACGAAGACATACTCGTGGCAGGAGAAAACTTATACTAACATGTAACTGTCATATAAACATCTTAGAAATATGAAAAATTCAGTTAATTTTAAAGTCAGGCGGTCAGCTGTTGACAAGCGACTCAAGTACTCAGTTATTAACTATTAAGACGATGCGTTTAACTGTTAAGAAATATTCATTTGACCGTATTCAAATCCACAAAACTTAACAATTAAGAAAAGTTCTTTGCCGCAAAGAATCCTTTCTCTCAGTGTAACTTATTGATTTGTTTTCAAAGATAACACTTACGTACGTTTCCGGCTTTTAACAATTATAGTTGGTTATGCCATACATGAGTAAAAATTAAGAAGGAATTTTTTTTCGAATGTATAAGAGTCTAAGAGACCTGGACGCAAAGTGGGCAAGTTAATTTCACAGTTTGGAAAAATATATTTAAATTTATTAGAAGTTCTGCTAATAATAAATAAACAAAATATTTAATGAAAAATGAATATTGCAAGGTAAAGGAAATATAAAATATACCTATAATGCATTTAAAAATGTAAAATTAGTGTAAATTTAAAATTATTGAAATTAAATTTTTTAATCCAGAAAAGCAATTATAAATAAACTACTAGCTAACTCTTTTTGATGCAATATTCATGTCACCATTCTAAACTATTTGAACTTTAAGTTCTCTTATATTTAGATAACTGTTTACATACCGATGGCAATTATTTATTCATTCGTGTGTCTTATGGCTTTATTATTTGTGTATTTTCTGAGTGTAGAAAACCTCTAAACTATTCGACGGTATAAGGTAAAAGTACCCTTTATGAAACAGTCCTAAATTCATGACCCCGTAATGGAACAGTTTGAAATATAATAAAATAGAATATGATAACGATACGTATAAGAATTATAAAAATTGTATCGATATCTTAAAGTATTATTATTTAAAACACACAACAATATATATTGATACACAGTAATTACAATTAATAAAAAATATATAATTGTGTGTGTCTCGAGATTTACCGAAATCTCCGCTTGTTTGTACGGTAGGAGCTGATTTTTTACGATTTGATTTGTTTACTATACTTATATATCTAAATTCTCTTATAATACAATAATTGAATAATATATTGCTTTTGATTCATAATATAAAGTTACACAGTGTCTGTTTTGCAATAATAAAGTTTTTTATGAAATATATTGGTGTTTCATAATTGGTGCGCAAAAATCGCCATAGTCCGGATTTATGAAACACTCCAAATCAGTGTTCCAAATCCGCAGACCTCCTTCTACTTTCTGCACCGGTTTATGGAGCACGTTTTGACCAAAAATTTAACATGTAATTTTAAAAGTTTTTATTTACTTCTATAACGCCAAAACGTTTGCAGCAATTAATTTGTGTTTTTTAACCTATTGTGTAAGTTATGTATATATAATATGTATATATAAATACAATTTTGAAGCAAAAATAAAAACCTAACCTACAAATTAAGCAAACATAAGCAAAGTACGTTAATCTTTAAGAATTTATTTTCATATTTATTACAGATACTTATTACGATTTTGAAGAATGTCAGCAAAAGGAAGGATAAAGAAGGAAATCAAGAAGAATAAAAAGAGCGGTGAAAAAGTCTGTGATACTGTGAAAAAAAGTGCAAGACGCAAGAAAGTTGTTGTAAAAAAGGAAGTGAAAGTGGTAAAAAAAAGGAAAAAATAAAAAGAAAACTATATACTTTTGTAGATATACAGAAAGTTATCAATGCACAGAGCTGTGAAGAATCCGGATAAGACACATTCGAAGACTGGCCCTCCCGCTGTTTTGTCAACTGATGTTGAAAATGATATTGTACATTGGATTATGTATCGGGCTGAAAGAGGATATCCAGTCAGTAAAATGCAATTGCTAGACAGTGTACAAAATTATGTACGTGGCCTTGGAGATAGAATATGATCAAGTACAAGAGTTTACCAGTCCTCGAGTTATAAACAAAAAAAATTCAAGTCTTCAAGTGACCGTCCAAAGAACAGATAACTCTGACAAGATGATCGATGATCAGTTTGAGAGAATTTTTAGTCCTCAAAATGAAAATGTTTTGCCTGTGTTACAAGAAAATGTACAAAAGATTTGTAAACAAATAAATAACGAATCAAGTGACCTTCAAGATAATCAAGAGAATATTAGTATCCCTTCTCTAGATTCAGGTGAGTCGTACAAATTGATTTGATGCATAGCTCAATACGTTCTGTACAAACATACATTTCATCAATCATGCAATATAATCTCTGTGCATTTATTTAGGTAGTATCAGTGATCAAAGAAAGAGTTTTGCCTATGCTTTTACCTTACCTCCTGAATACTTACCTAAAAAAAAACGTGCTAAATTAGGTACTTCTGGAAAATCCAAACTACCTTCTGTAGGTACCTCAGATGAGTGGTGGAAGGCTCATATGGAGAAAGAACAAGCCCAAAAAATAAAGGATGAACAAAAAGCAAAGAGAAAGAGTTTACAGGAAGAGAAAAAGAAATTGGCAGAGGCGAATAAGAAGTACATGCGCGAAATGCAAGAAAAGATGAACGAGATTCAGAAGAAAATTAAACGTGAAAAAGAATAAATTATTTAAAATCGTAGACTATGTAAAATCAGTATTACTAAATGTATACATGCGTGTTATGCTCAGAATATATGTATTTGTGTTAATTATTTATTAAATAATAAACTAAAAAATTAATAAATTATTAAGTATATAATATAACTTACTTACTTGGGCTAAAATTATATATTATCATTTTTGATTAATGTCTAAACTTTTTCTTATTCTTTAAAATCAACAAATACTTTGTATAATTAATTACACATTTAATTATAACAAATTTTTAATCTGTTCCAAAATAGGGACATGAATTATGGAACAGGGGGACAAGCCTTAAAATCTGCGTTCCATAACACGTACCGGTTCTTGGTTTACTTTATTGACTATTATAATTTTAATTTACGTTTAATTTACATTTACCAGGTCGCATTTTCATCTTTAATCATTAGCCTATCGAAAAATATCAAAAGTTTAACATTATTAGACCTTACAACAGCTTAAATCGGACCGCAATCTTTAACCTCCAGAAAATCGTTCCATAAGGGGTACTTTTACCTTACTACATACTTTTCTACGTGTAGAAAAACATGTTTTCTACATTAGGTATACTACCTACCCACACTAGGCATCACAGTGATCCCTGTTCGTGTTAATGCAAGTTTTTTCACGTTCGTGTTCTGGGGTTAAAAAAGATTATAACCTCACTTATAATTAATTCGAAAATATGGCGATATTTATAATTGAATAAAAGAATTGTTATTATTTTTTATTTTATTAAAATAATGATTCCCTCACGTGATACATGCGGTTTCAGCTATTTCCACATTTAACCTTTTACAAATTAATAATGTCTTTTTAGTAATCATTATCTGTTTCTTGTTACTTGGTGCTTATCTTTTACTTCTTTTTATTTGGACCCTTCTTCTTTACCCTAGTGATTTTTTCTAGTATATGGGGAAATCCAGATCTTTTAACTTTCAAATGTTAAAAATGATGTCAATTTAACTTAGGAGCACAGCTCTAGTTTTTTTCACACAACTTCTCGAGACTATAAACAATTTATATTTGCCCATTAACAAGCCCGAAACAAGTGCCTACCGAATCTAAAATGATTTATCAAATACGGTAGGTTAGAATTTCCATGTATATATTTTTTCTTGAAAACAGTTCTAAAATATTTGTGCAGCTATTTTAATTTTTATTTTTGATACTTAAATCAAAGATTTGTATTGCATTAATGTTATTTTACAAATTACGTTGATCTTAATGATTCACTTAAAGTGATTGGCAATGGTTCGGTAGAAGGTACAACGAAAGACAAGGATGCGTGACTACTCACTTCTGATTGGCTTATTGAAATTAACAATTTAAACGTTTAAATTGACTAATTTGTCGTCTTAGACGACGAAAACACTTTTTTTCGTTATATTTCTTTCTCTGTTCACTTCTTTTTTTCCGTTCTTTTAACTCTTCAATTCGTTTGTGCTTTAAGTACTCTTTTATCTTTCTCACTTTTACTTCACTCAAAACAGATCTCATGATTGTAAAATCCAAAGAAACTTATTCTCGTATGTGTATTATTCAGTTTTGCTAGTTGCAATAAGAGGTTATGATACGAGGGTAGTTCAATAAGTCTTTAGAATGACCAACAGATGGCGCGCGAATCGCTCCAAATCATCTGTTTTCAGTCAGCACCACTCCCGACTAGATATATGGTGCAGTCCACATCTTCTGAGTTTACGTGTTTTTATAACCAATTGAAAAAAAAATTGCTTGTTAAGAAAAATGGAAAAAAACGAGTTCAGAGCGGTAATTAAACATTTTCATTTAAAGGGTTTAACTCCATATGAGATAAAAAATGAATTGGACTCAGTTCATGGCACATCTGCCCCTGCCTTAGCAACGGTTTATGACTGGGTAAATGAATTTAAGCGTGGTCGTACATCAATAAGTGACGAACCACGTTCAGGAAGGCCCGTAGAAGCAACTACTCCCGAAATCATCAATAAAATCCACGATATGGTGTTGAAGGATAGAAGATTAAAAGTGCGTGAGTTAGCTGAGGCCACAAGGATATCTATAGGTGCAGTTGTTTCAATTCTACATGAAAAATTAGGCATGAAAAAGCTATCGGCAAGATGGGTGCCGCGTTTGCTCTCAGCTGAGAATAAACGCAATAGAGTGGTCGCCTCTGAGGCTCTTTTGGCGCGCATAAGTCGGAATCCTGAGGAATTTTTTCGTCGATTTGTGACTGTGGATGAAACATGGATACACCACTACACTCCTGAGACAAAGGAACAATCCAAACAGTGGATTTCCACAGGCGAACCAGCTCCAAAGAAGGCAAAGACCGTAAAGTCAGCTGGTAAGGTTATGGCTACAGTTTTTTGGGTTGCACGTGGAATTATACTTATTGACTACTTGGAAAAGGGTAAAACAATTACTGGTGAGTATTATGCATCATTATTAGAACAGCTGAAAGAAGAAATTAAAAAAAAACGACCACATTTGGCGAGAAAAAAATTCTCTTTCATCACGACAACGCCCGAGTTCACACATGCTTCGTTTCAATGGCTAAAATTGAAGAACTAAAATTCGAATTGGTCGAACAGCCACCGTATTCACCAGATTTAGCCCCCAGTGACTTTTTCTTATTTCCAAACTTGAAGAAATGGCTCGGTGGACAGAGATTTACGGACAACGAAGACGTCATTGCCTCTGTAAGTGCTTATTTTGAGGAACTTCCGAAAACGCACTTTTCTGAAGGATTAAAAAAACTTAAAAAGCGATTGATCAAGTGTATAGAGCTCCAAGGAGATTATGTTGAAAAATAAAAAAAAATTTACCCAAAAAAAATTGTTTTTATACTTTATTCTAAAGACTTATTGAACTACCCTCGTATTTAAACAAACGCGCGTTGCGGATGGCGCTTTGCGGTCGGCACGTTGTGGATGCGACAAATCGATGTAAATTTGCTATTTAATTAATACATATTAGTTTTTTAGATATAATGCAGAGCTATTTCTCAATAGTTTATTAAATACTATATTATGGCCATTTATTTCATCGATTTTGATTAATATTTATAGCACAAACGTGTGTTGTGGATTATTATAAAGTAAACCATAATTATCATATCTTGAGTAAGTAAAAAGGTCAAATAAATACGGTTATTATTATTTAAAAATTTTAAATTCAATTTGACCCCTGAAATATGTGCATTTTAATAGATTTGAGGGGCTGACTAAAAAGATATAATAAATAAATAATCGGTTGGCATATAAAACCCAAGATATCGTATTGTCCCTTAATTTTTCTATATATAGTACTTGATTTACTCTTCAAAACGCGACGTCAAACGTGACAATTGGTTAACATATACTGCCATAAAAATAGCAGGTATCCTAGATAATAGCAGGTTTCTTAGTGTAAAATGAGCAAACTACAAACTTATTTTGAAGGAAAAAATTTTTTTAGCTTACCTAATGCGGTGAAGTTGTTAAGAAACTTATCATGAACGTATGAAAGGAAAATTGGTAGTTGTTTGTGGTGGTAGAGACTTCTTAATGTTAACTTCAGGTAACTGATGGATAAAATATCTCATTTTTCAGCCAATTACATTTTGAAGGGGTTGCAAGAAAGAAATTTAAGATTCAGGAAATTTTTGACCACCCTAATGTACATGTGGATGTGTGTATGTATATGTGTATGTGCATGTGTGTGTGTGTGTGAGTGTGCGCGTGCGCGTGCGTGTGTGTGTGTGTGCGTATGTGTGTGTGCGTATGTGTGTGTAAGTGTGTGTGTATGTAGATCAGCATTACTCTGAATACACAAGGTAAAAATTAAGGTTTCAGAGCTCATTTGTTTTAAAAGAAGGTGGGTAAAAAATATTTCTTGTTTGTCGTAGCGTTTTTGTTTTTAGTCGTTTTCTTCAATTTTTGAGTTTTACTTTTTCTGATTTTTTGATACATTAGATATTATCGATACAAAGAAAAAGCATACAATTACCTACTTTTTCCGATCCGGAATTTTGAATAAGCTATTTCTCTTGGATTTATCTGGAATATCTGGAAAATATAAGATGGAATATTTTTGAAAATATTTTAAATGAGTAGAAATATGGAGAAGAACATTCAGTAAAATTTTTGGGTTTGATCTTTTTCTTCTGACAAGAAAAAAATGTTTTTGTAGACAAATCGATTTTCTGTCACCTACCAGAACTGGAAAAATCGGTAGCAGTTGATCTAATACTTAGCAAAAATGTAGCTATTTACTATCTTTTGGATGAGTTCTTTCTCCAGATCATAACGACCTTTATAGTCCAAAATATTTGAGGTTATGTATTTTTTGACATTTTTTTTGATCCCTTAAATATCGAGAATGTCACAGTCATCTTTACTAAACAGGTTCATATTTTCCGTTTTTTAATGAAGCTTCGAAATTAAAAAGAAATTTTAAGTTTCATCAATTAGTTTTTGTTTTATAACGGTTTTTCTGTTTTACGATTTTCTGAAATCGATAAGGTAAATTATTTTGGTATGTCAGAAATAATATGATCACTTTACTTACAAGGAAAGTGTCCCACATGTGGGAAATGATTTTCGATGAGGCTTTGGGAGGTGCTTTGTAGTATCCACAGATAAAGCCCTGCAGCCGTACTTTGTTCCAATGGACCCTTGTTCTCGAGATACGAGCTATTTTACTCCGAATATGCGTTATTTTAATGAAAAATGGTACCTCTACTTCATATTACTACCATGTAAGTTTTGATGCTGGAAAAAATTTTAAAAAAGTAAATAAAAGTATCTAGACGAAAAGAGCTTCATTTTAAGCTTTGTTACATATAAAAATATGAATCCAATGCAAAATTATTAACAGTTGAAAATAGTGACTGAAAATGCATGAAAAATCAATGAATTAATAAAAGATAAGTTTCCTCGAATATTCATGCATTTTCAATCACCCTGTTTAACTATTAATAACTTTGGACCAGATTAATATTTGTATACGAAACAAAGCTTAAATTAAAGCTTTTTTGTCTAATTTTATTTACCTTTCAAAAAAAGTTTACAGCATTAAAACTTACATAGTAATAATATGCAGTAGATGTATAATTTTTCATTAAAATAACGAATATTTGGTGTAAAATAGCTCGTATCTCGAGAACAAGGACCCATTGGAACAAACTATGGGTACTTGGTTTCATTTTTGGGTACTAGAAAGCATCGCCCAAAGCCTCATGAAAAATCGTTTCCTACAGGTGGGGCACTTTTCTTGTTAGTGTAAATGCATTTGAGAGAGCATAAAACTGCCTATTTTTTCCGACGCAAAATTGTTGTAAAAGTTTGTGTTTTGGCAAACCGTCATAACTTAAAAGTCTTCGAATTATTATTCTGTATAAAAACAAACACTCACCTTAAATGTAGATAGATTACTACATAAATTGTTCACAAAATATATTGATATACCATTGACAATGACAATAGAATTTAAAATTTAAGTGCTACGTTTAATAATTACTTAAAAGATATTTATTTTAAACATATATTAAACCGAAAGAACAAGTTTTATACTCAAACACAGTTAATAAAACGTACATTTTATTATCTATTAATTAGAAAAGATATAGCATTTTAAAATAATTTATTAAAACAAAAAATTTCATACTGGAAAAATTTATTTATTTTGAGGAAGATAAGTACCAATGAATTGGCAGCGGTTCTTTTCTCAGCAATAGATAAATATTTTGAAAAAGAAACGGCATTCTACATTGCCTTCACCAGAAAATCGTTAGTTAATTAATCAAGAGGTGTACTTAACTTTCGAAAAAAAATGGATCAAAAATTGTTAATGGGATAAAAAATAAAAGGGTGGCCATACGCATTGCTAATTACTTCGGAAAATATTTAAACCTGTTTTTCGGTTTCAAATAATAACGGAATCTTTTTACATCTTATGCCATTTCTGCAACTAGTAATAAAGTTAGAGGCTGTTAAATCGGACTGTAGTGTAGAAGATTCACTAATGTTCGTCACGAAGTCAGCTCCTTTTATATAGGGCAATTAATTATTAAATATTTGTTATTGAACACTATGAAATAAATTGTGTAAAAACATATAGATTATTTGTTTTTTAGTCAAAGATATTTTAATATCCTACAAATAAAAGCAATTTGCGTTTCGTAAATACGTTAATTATTGTCAATAATCATGCAAACAGTCGATTAATTTTTAAGGTCAAAACAGATTAACTGTTGTGTAGTGCAGGCGGCACGCGCTTCATCTTTCTTAAACATTAAAGTTCGATTTAACAGTCTCTCATTTCATTACTAGGTGTAGAAATGGCATTAACCAGACAATGCTTATACAAATTTAAAGGGCATAGTAACTATTTTTTCTAAAAGATTTGTGTAATCTGAAATAAATGTTTAAAAGAGAAAAGTTGATGATTATGATCCCAGTAAATCAAATTTTCGATTTAAGAAAAAAACGACTATGTCTTTCGAATTTGCATAAACATCTGGTTAAATTTTTAAAGATTCTTTTATTATTTGCAATCAGCAAACGGTTTGAAAAAGTTCCCTTTTACCACCACATAAATTATTTAACTATAGTTGTATATTTTATTATTACATAAAACATGTTATAAAAGTAAAAAGTCGGTAAGGTATGGGAGATCGGGCTAGTTTGGACAGTGAACCATGGTCTTAAAACTAAAAACAAACATAGTAAATGACTAAATAAGTGGCTGAAACTATTTAAATAGTTAGTTTCAACCAATTACTTGATAAGTATACACTAATATTGCAATAATACTATTTTTCATAAAATGGTAAAAAATAAAAGTCTCAAAACATAAAGTATGCACCCTGGTCCTCCCTACAAATCATATTTTGTACTTCATATTCCTTTAAAATTTGATTGCTTTTATAAACAAAACTTAAAATACTTAAAATACTGTAATAGAATTATTAACCCTCCTGTGCAGTAGGACGAATATATTCGTCCAAAATACATGGCTATCCCATATATTACTATATATATCAAGCGCGCAGGAGGGTTAATGGGTAATTATCAGTAAGGTGAACAATTCTTGTCCCTCCTATTTTACAAGGCATCAGGACATTCTGTAAATCTCAAAATAATGTAGTACAATTGGGCTATCGTAATCAACAATCTTCCAAATTTTCAGAATATGAAGTATTATCCATTTTGAGTAATATCAAAAACTTTGAAAATGTCTCATCCGTGCCGTGTCTCAAGCCTCAATTTTACAGAAACATGCCAAAATATTTAGTAAACCAAACGGCACGAAATGTTTCTAAAAGCTTTCGGTAATATTTCATTTAAAATATTACACCTATCAGAAATATTTATCAGTGGATTCACAGTAGCGAGCGAACGAGGCAAATTTTTGGTCGCATCTCGGACCCACGGGTATTGCAAGTGTAACTCGGAAGTTACATCCGCGCACTAGCATTGGCACTGGCATTGGACGAGTATATCGAAAATTTGCTTACATCCGAGGGGCCATCGTGGACGCGCGCAAAAATCCAGATACATGCAGAGTCTCGCGATACCAGTGGGCTGAAGTAGATGCGAGTAGTTTACTCGTACGCGCATGAACAGTTAAGTCTGTTCAAAAGTTTTGTAAAATCACCCGTGTTCCCCTGGTTACCCTTGAACACAGGTGAACTCGCCTCTGTCAAGGCCAATAGTTGCTCGCGATCGGAATAATGCCGAGGACACGAGAAATTAACGCGAGTTTGCTTGCCTCCTCGTGTTGCACGCGCAGTGCCCGAAAGTAGCCAAGGCAGACTGTTGTACCGACATGTATCATAGCCTCCCTCGCGCAACTCTTGCGCGTAGGCCTCTAACCCGAGGGTTACCTCGGGCTGCCTCGAGTCCCCTTGGGTGCTCGTGTTTCGCTCAGGTACGAAGGAACGCTAGCGGTCCGCTATTCCGCGCAGGGAATGCTAGTATAGTATAGTATACTCTAGGGGAACTCGAGCGATTCGCTAGGGCGCGAGGGAATCGCTTGTGCGTGCGAGGGATGCTCATGCCGCGATGTTGGCCATGGGTTCGTTTCGAATTTCTTTTGAAATTTTCCTTACTCGCCGGCCGATCGCGATTTTGTCCAGAATCAAATCAGGTTATGTTGATCAAAATTCAAAGTAAATAAATATTCACTGGGCACTGCAGGACTTCACTGAAGGGAAATCTGCTGCTGTTTATCAGATAAGTTATCTTTTACCTGCTTATCTATTTATAATTAGGTAATCTTCATTTTTTTATGAGAGAAATATGTTTAATGTCATTGACTTTTTGTTATTGTCAAGAAATTTATACATTTGAAAAATGCAGATTACCTAAGATTTATTGATTGTCAAAAATATTGAGCAGTTGCTTTGTTTTAAATATTAAAAATTATTTTTAGTATTTCCGAAGGCTCAAAAGTATTTTACACAGAGACGATGTTCCTGATATTTGTTCAACCCTGCTTTTTATAGTGGTAAGTAATTTATGTAACATAGTATTACCTATGCATTAGGACACGTAGAATTAAAGTTTTTATAAATTCCTAATTATGAAGGTAGAACCATGACTTATATTTTAGTAGCTATAAAAATGCTTTATAGTTTGGATGGTGTAATAGAGTAAGAAATTAGTCAAATAGTAGGCAAAATAAACAGGTTTTTACGTTTCTTTTAAAATTATTGATTTTTAAATGATAGATATATAAAACAAAAAACCCAAGTTACCCTCGTAATTTCTAAAATAATCTCAAGATTCATGCATAATACGATAAACATATATGCTTTTCAGATTTTTTATATTTTAATTTAACTTAAAGTATTGCATGGGTTATCAAGTCATGACTGTAATGTATATATAATAATACATTTGCATGTGCAGCCAAATACTATGAAAGGTAACTGTACATTTTATCCTATAATTTTATATACGTACACACATTTACTTATAACATCTGGATATAATGCTATACTAATAGAGATTAAATTTACAGCGTTTGCTTATTTCACAAAACCTTTAAAGATAAAATCATGCATCGAGAGATTGGAACAAAAATAGATTTGAATAGACCTCAGCCTTTCAATCCTAATGAAAATGAATTTGGTATAGTATCTTGACCTTTCTTAAGCACAAGGTACACTTAGCTCTGACGCACCGCCGTCAAAATCGCATGTTTTCAGCAACGTACACCTTCGGCTCGCTGGAAAGTCATCAAACTACCATCAAAATCGCATGTTTTCAACAACTTACACCTTCTGATCGCTATAAAATGAAATATTTAAAAACTGGTCAATAGTCCAGACTTGAAAATTGGTATACATGCCCTCAGAGTATATTATTATCATATCTGTATAGTATCTTGACTTTTCTTAAACACAAGATATACTTAGCTCTGAAGCACTACCGTCAAAATCGCATTTTTTCAGCAATGTACAACTTCCGCTCGCAGATATAGACAGATATGATAATAATATACTATGATGGCATGTATACCAATTTTCAAGTCTGGACTATTGACCAGTTTTTAAATATTTCATTTTTCAGCGAGCAGAAGGTGTAAGTTGCTGAAAACATGCGATTTTGATGGTAGTTTGATGAATAGAATAGAATAGAATAGAATAATAGTTTATTTTCGATCAGTCAAAAAAGTAAATGTACATAGTTATCGTACGGCTGGTTAACGCAGCTCTGATATCACAATTGTATTGCAAAATACATATAGCTGAGCGCAGCTGTCATATCACATATGCCCAATCAGGTACACGTCAAGTATATAAATATATAATTATAAGATCGAAATCATTGCACATAACATTATACTTATTCTATTGCGTCAATATATAAAATAACACAGACTAGATATACACAAGTAGCCAAGCAATGCGAGTATAGCATTAGCCTGAACGTGGTGTTACGAATTCACCGATTTAGCGAGAGAGTACCTACGCATTGCCGTTTTGAATTTGGATAGCAAAGGCAACGATCGCATATCTTGCGGAAGCGCGTTCCAAAGGCGCGTCCCTTGGGCAGTGAACGATTTTAAGCCCAGATCCGTACGCGATCCCGGGACCGAGATCTCCCTTGGTACCCTGCTAGATGTTCTACATTTATTCTTCTCAAAGAGGGCCTCAAGGTACGGTGGTTGTCTCATGCAATAGGCCTTATATACTATGACCGCCGCAAAGTACTCTCTTCTTTCGCTGACCTTTAGCCAGCCCAACCTCCTCCTGAAGGGAGTGACATGCTCGTTCCTCTTTATGCCACAGATGTACCTAACACATGAATTTTGTAACCTCTGTAGTCGCGTCTGAAGTTCACCTGTTACGTCAAGGTACACTACGGAGCAGTAATCCATGTGAGAGATGGCAAGTGCGCCTGCCAGCTGCTTACGCAACGCCTCGGTGGTACAGGATCGAAAAGACCTGAGCCCATATAAAGCTCTATTAACCTTTCGGCTAACTGAATCTACCTGCGGTTTCCATGTTAATTTTGAATCCATGACCATTCCAAGGTTGGTTTCTGTGTCGACGAAGGGAGCGAAGACACCATTCTGCACCTCAACCCCGGGCAAGTTCATTCCCTGAATTTGATTGATGTTATATTCCGACCCAAAGATGATCGCTTTAGTTTTGCCGGTGTTAAGGTGCAGTGCGTTGTCCGAAGCCCAGCCCGACACAGCACGCGCCACAGCTGACATGCGATCCACACCCTCATGAATACTGTCTCTTGCAACCTGGGTGTACGTTTATAAGTCGTCCGCGTAAAGTAGGTGTGCGACTATAGTGGCTGCCTGGTCTCCCGAGCCATTGATCTCCGCCAAGACTTCCTTGAGATCGTTAATGTAAAGACTGAAAAGAAGGGGGCCAAGTATTGAGCCCTGTGGAACGCCAAGGATGGTTGTTAACCAATCCGAATCTCCGTTTAATTTAGTAACCACTCGCTGATTACGACCCACAATGTATGACTTGACCCACAGAACTACTGACCTGGAGAATCCCATTCTAATCATCTTGCGCAACAGTCTCGACGGAGATACCTTGTCAAATGCCTTACTAAAGTCGAACAGTAATAAGATGGTGAGTAACTGTTTCTCGCTATTAATGCCTGTCCTTATGTCCTCTGTCAATTTTAGTAGTGCTGTTTGCGTTGAATGGTGACGTCTAAAACCAGTCTGGAAAGAATCCAGGATTTTTTTTGAGGCTACGTAGTCCGCGATCTGGTCATGTACGATCTTTTCCAAGACCTTAGAGAAGAAGCTCAAAAGAGCAATCGGACGAAAGTCCGAGACAGCAGATGGAATTGCCGTCTTCTTGAGAGACACCAGATGAGCCCTCTTCCAGGTCGAAGGAAAGATGCCGCTGGAAAGGGAAGAATTGAATAGAGTCACCAGGTGGTGACCCAATACAGGAAGACATTTTGCAATTACACTCTGAGGTATGCCATCCTCACCCCTTGCTTGAGACGAGAAATGGGCAACAGCCAGTACTACGTCTGCGAAGGTGACCTCGCGGAAGGCGAAGCCATCGTCACTAGCGTCTGACAGGATGTCATCCAGATCTGCCTCGCGCTGAGAGTCAGATATGGACACCCCAGCAAAGTGAGTATTCAACTCATCCGTGTTGAAGCCATGTAGATCCTCCCTGGCCTTAGAGATAAGGCCCAGACTCCGTAACTCATTCCAAACGTTCTTGTTATGATGACTTTCCAGCGAGCCGAAGGTGTACGTTGCTGAAAACATGCGAATTTGACAGCGGTGCTTCAGAGCTAAGTGAACATTGTGCTTAAGAAAGGTCAAGATAGGTCTACGTATCCTAATGCATAGGTAATACTATGTTACATAAATTACTTACCACTATAAAAAGCAGGGTTGAACAAATATCAGGAACATCGTCTCTGTGTAAAATACTTTTGAGCCTTCGGAAATACTAAAAATAATTTTTAATATTTAAAACAAAGCAACTGCTCAATATTTTTGACAATCAATAAATCTTAGGTAATCTGCATTTTTCAAATGTATAAATTTCTTGACAATAACAAAAAGTCAATGACATTAAACATATTTCTCTCATAAAAAAATGAAGATTACCTAATTATAAATAGATAAGCAGGTAAAAGATAACTTATCTGATACAGCAGCAGATTTCCCTTCAGTGAAGTCCTGCAGTGCCCAGTGAATATTTATTTACTTTGAATTTTGATCAACATAACCTGATTTGATTCTGGACAAAATCGCGATCGGCCGGCGAGTAAGGAAAATTTCAAAAGAAATTCGAAACGAACCCATGGCCAACATCGCGGCATGAGCATCCCTCGCACGCACAAGCGATTCCCTCGCGCCCTAGCGAATCGCTCGAGTTCCCCTAGAGTATACTATACTATACTAGCATTCCCTGCGCGGAATAGCGGACCGCTAGCGTTCCTTCGTACCTGAGCGAAACACGAGCACCCAAGGGGACTCGAGGCAGCCCGAGGTAACCCTCGGGTTAGAGGCCTACGCGCAAGAGTTGCGCGAGGGAGGCTATGATACATGTCGGTACAACAGTCTGCCTTGGCTACTTTCGGGCACTGCGCGTGCAACACGAGGAGGCAAGCAAACTCGCGTTAATTTCTCGTGTCCTCGGCATTATTCCGATCGCGAGCAACTATTGGCCTTGACAGAGGCGAGTTCACCTGTGTTCAAGGGTAACCAGGGGAACACGGGTGATTTTACAAAACTTTTGAACAGACTTAACTGTTCATGCGTAATGTTTCAGAAACATTAAATGTCCGCTAACATGTCAAATGTAACATTTCAGATAGATTATAGAAAGATTACTGTGACATTTTTGTAATCTTTCTGTAATTTTTAGATATCCTGATTACTTTAATGTAATAATACAGAAATGTATCAGCAACATATTAGGTATGTTACTGTAATCTTATCGAAAGTTTTCAGTAACATTTTAGTAATGTTACTGTAACATTACTGAAAGGTTTCAAATAACACCTCAGTAATATTGCTTTACAATCCTGTTAAAAATATGATATTAAAATCGATATAAAAATGCATTTTTCTTTTGGTGCTAATCTTAATTTTTAATCTTGTTTATCGTTCTACTTATTATATATTTAATCGGTGTTAATCCAATCTACTCATTTATTGACATTTATTTATGAATTTCTACGAAAATTATAGAATTTAAATTTTTTATATATTATTTATATACCTAGGTATTTATTAATCTGAAACAAATATTTTGTTTCAAATTATTTAATAGATGTGTCTGAAAGAATAAATCAATTAAAAAAATTTGACGGGGCTGGGGAATTGATCCGAAGACCTCTGCGTGAAACTCCAACGCTCTAACCGTTCCGCTACAGAAGAACTTTGAAATCGATAAAAGAAATCTGACTTATAATCTACAATTACTGGTCATGAAAATATTTTTATATTTCGTAAAAATAAATACCCACAAAGATGGCTGAAAATTACATTTTCCTAAAATCGATAAAATATTTTTACATTATGATTCAAAGTAGAGTGCCGGTAAAACAGAGTTCTTTACTATATTTAGCTGATCATTTTTCTATTACTCGTGAAACCGTTCTGAAACATTTCTGACATATAACACTTGCAACATTACGTAGGGAATGTTGCGGAAACATTTTACGTACAATGGAATTGAAATGTTATAACTGGTACGTCAGAGAAATATTTCTGAAACCTTGCTATCGTAACAACAGAGGATTAATGTAAGACTTAATTAATCCAAAAATGATGCACGACCTTCTAATTTATGCGTTCTGTTTGTGTATGTTTGTTTCGAAATGTGTCCCCCGATTTTGATGTCTTGTCCGTCCCAAGGGCTTTATTCAGAGAAAGTAGTATTAAAAAATTCACAAATTAAAGTGCAACTGCGATTCTTACTTGTAACACTTATATGCATTTTATAAAGGAAGTTAGTATATGCTCATTTATTAGTAGTATTAGTATTAGAACTGTTTTACAAAAATAATTAATTATACTTACGGTGCATTTCTTACATGTCTTGTTTGCCCGGCGTAAATTCTTAAACAGAGCGTGCAATTTGAAAAATAAATATCAAAATTGAATTTGTCGTTTAAAAGTATAATTGAATTACTTTTTTTTAATGGATCTGGTGTATTAAAATTTATAAACTATTAAAAAAATATTGAATACGACAAATAGGTAAATAAACAACATTTTAACCGATTTAAACGTAGATCATAATAGCTTATATAATAAGAGCTGCAATTTTTAATTTGTGTTGGAGATGAGAAACTACATGTAAGATAATACACTTTAAACAATATTAAATGAAATCTATACCCTATTATTTCGTAATTAACCCTATCTCTATCAAGTGTGCTACTAGGCACACGCAACTAATAAATTTAAATGGATATTTTCATGTGATAATCTGAAAATCCTAAAAAATAAATGTATCCATCAGGTCAAAGTGTACCATTTCCGATCTCGTAATGGGGGCTTAAGTCATTTTTGGCTGCATACAAGCCGAGAAAACTAAAACAATTGTAAAAAGAGAATTATTGTGCTAAAACCATCAAAAAGTTCTGAAACACGATTCTAAATACTTTTTAGAAGTTGTTTTCAATATTTTGAGGGTCTGTTAAATAAAGGGTTACAAAAATTGGTTATAAGAAAATTTCAACATTCTAATATTTCTTTAACTACATAAAAGTGTTTTTTTATTTAGTCCATTTTAAACTTCTGTATTTATATGGCCGATACTATCACATCATATTTTCTATTTTCTATTTGAAAGACTTTATTTTTTTAATGTAATTTTTTTCAAAAGAGCCATCTTTTTGACACTCACCCTAATAGGCTAAGGACTAAAAATTCGTATAATTATAATTAGTAGTTATAATATTACAAATAACTATTACATCAAATGAATAATTAAAGAAAATATTAGATATTAAAAATTTTAAGTATTGTACTTTTTGTATATTGATTTGCTGACTTAACAATACGTAAGGTGATTGTATATAAATTTGATTTTCTTATGAAACTTCTCTAATTTTAGTTATCTTTCTACCTGCATAATTAGCAGGGCAATTCTGAACCATTGATTCTATATGATCTTTATTAAAATTATAAGATATAGCCAAAACAATTATTCAGCTACTTGTTATTTATTATCTTCTTAGAAAAGATAGTCATGAAGGATGTAATGAAAAGATAAATTATAGATTCATACAACTCTTTATTGTTTTAAGGGCAAAGATAGAGAAAAAGTATTTTTAAAACAAAATACTTGTGCAAAAAGTATAAAATCGATTATTTGTACATTATATATGCGCGAAATTACATAAAAATAACAGATCGTTTCTACGCAAAGAGTATTTAATTTCAATTAATAATAACATCAAATAAACTCCACGCTTTTCAGAGATCAAGATCCTTTCGCTCCTCTAAAAAGTTTAAGTATTGAGCAATCGATCATCTAAATACATGCGTTTCAGTTCTATACACAATATCCGTAAAATAGGCGCACTAAATTAACAATTTTATAATAACAATATACGCAAGCTAATATCACAATTCTGACATCTTATCAATCTTCTGGTTTTTAAAATTAACAATTAAAATTCAACGCTTTTGCACATAAGAAACTTAACATTATATCGCCTTATAGATAATCTGCATTCAGCAGTCGATACAAATAAAAATTTAAGACACGCAAATTTGTACAACATAAGTAGCATCTCTGGAAATTAAATATTTACAATTTAATTTAATATACAAACTAGCATTCAAAAGAATTAAGAGTAACATCGAATTTATAAAGATCTTACCGCTGCTTTCTATCTATACGTCGATAATACGCTTGCTAGGTTGAGTCGGCATTACTGCCTACATAGTATCAAATATTTCATAGTTGCATAACGAAGGCTTTTATAATGCATTTTTTACTAATATATTTTTGTACATCGTCACTACGCTATGAGCTCTTACGACACGGATGCAAGACTCAGAAAACTTGTCTGACAAAACGAAAGTTTATTAGAAGCACAAGTAACCTGCTATTTATCGCATCAATGTCATGGCTTAGCTGTAAATTCTAATCTACATTATTTACTAAAATTTTACAAGGTACGCATGTTTACAAATAAAAATAAATATATAGTATAATAAATCGAACAACTTGTTCAGTTCTTCGGACGGAAGCGCGACATGTAAAAGTCACAATCGGTACAGTAAATCGCCGGTTCGCATATTTGCTTTTTACGACAAAGATGACAAGGAGCCACTTTGGGCATACCAGACATCGGCGATTTCTGCACGGGTGACACGTTTTGATTCATAACTGGAGATCCCTTTATATTACCTTGTATCATATGTATTTGTTGTTGAATTTGTGGCTGCATTTGTTGTTGCATTGGCTTCATTTGCTTAGTTTGCTGCATATGTTGATACGTCGGGTACTTCATGTTCGGTGGTACCTGACCATTCGGATAACCTTGACTTTGCGTATGTATGACTTGTTGTTGCTCGATCTTTTGAGGCTGTCTCTGGTAATTTTCTAGTCTTTGCTGGTACGCAACTGCAGATCCGTTCTGCAGGCTTTGCTGTTGTTGCTGAAGCTGCTGCGCTGGTGGGTTTTGATAGTTACCCGCTGGATTTGGAGGTGGTTGATATTGCGGTAAGGGCTGATTTGCCCTTTGCTGTGGCACTGACTGATAAGGATGACCTTGATACGCATTATGAGAATATTGAGAAGCTTGAGCTGAATATTGTGGATATGGACTCGTAGATTGTCCATTTGCAATACCAAATTGTTGTTGCTGCTGTTGCTGCACTGTGATTGGACTTGCATTTTGACTGTGCAATCTTTGATTCATGATACCTGGCTGTTGGTGTTGTACGGTTATAGGGCTTGGTGTTTGACCCTGCAATCTCTGATTGATAATATTTTGTTGTTGCTGTTGTTGCTGCTGTTGTTGCTGCTGTTGTTGCTGTTGTTGTTGCTGCTGCTGTTGTTGTTGCTGCTGTTGCTGCTGCTGTTGCTGCTGCTGAACTGATATTTGCCTGTTCATTTGATTATTTTGTTGTTCTAATTGATAGTATGATGGATGAAGATTTTTCGGACTGTTGTTCTTTTGCTGAAGACCATTTTGAATGTATTGACCTTGCATAGGTATTGGATAAGGACTTGCTGGCTTCTGGGTTTGAGAAAGCGGAATATTTTGATTTCTTGGGTGTGCCGTTTGAACTTGTGGGTACATATTTTGACCTTGAAGTGGGATCATTTGTTGAACTTGTGGATACCCATTTTGAGTGTAACGAATCTGTTGCTGAAGTTGCGGGGACATCGGCGTTGGAGTTGTTCTAGCAGGATTATTAAGAACAGTGGAATAACTTTCTCTGACAATATCCTCACCATCGGTTCCATAAGCAGGATATGATTTCTTATTGTCTTGAATGACAGATTCGCTCGAATTTTGTCTGGCAAATGTAGGTTTCATCGCCTCGGAAACTGGATTAACGCTTCTCAATTGATCTTGGAACGGAGTTGCAGGTATACTATCAGCTTCACTTTTTAACGGTAGCGTATGCTGCTGAAATTTCGCCGGAACAGCTACTTCGCGGCTTAGTTCGGCCTCTTGCAAACTTCTAATCTCACGCAACACTTGCGCCGTCTCTGGTTTATTCATTGCTGAACGAAGTACCCTTTCTAAAATAGGATTTGGTATGTACGAATCCTTTTCATCGTCTTCTGCCGTAGCCACCAGAACAACTTGATCGCAAAATGATACGCTTTTCTTTTTACCTATGCGTTTCTTCGTTTTTCGCGGTGCAATATCATCTACAATAGGCAGAATAGTAGTATTTTGAATGGTATTTTGCATGGCGACTTCACTAATATCGTCTTCTGGACAGTCGACAGGTAAACCATTTTCATGTGGTAGAGTCAAGGACATTGATAGAATCGCAGCATTGAGTCCACTTTCATGTCCATTAGGTATATTATTCGGCATAACTGAAGCAACAAAAGTACCTTGGCTCGATATTGATTCGATTGTGGAATTTATAGCAGTATTTATAGATTCCTTTTCTATCTTATTCGTTATGGCCATATTATCCATCGGCGCTCTCATCATTTTAGATTCTTCTATATTCTGATAATTTTGAATGACAGTGGTAGGAGAATTCGAGAAAATACAACCTTGTGGTTTGACGTCTTCCACTTTCTGTTCAAACTTAGCTGCCATATCTTTAACAGAAGATACCAGTGTTCGTGAACAATCAGTAACATCTCTACCAGCATCTGGGTTTATTATTGTATTCATCATAAGATCACTAGTTCTCCTGGAAATAGTTGCACCTGAACCTTGAGGAATGGAATTTGGCCTTATTTTCGGAATATCTTGGTCTAAACTACCTTGCTTCTTTGTTCGTCTCTCAGCTTGCTTAGCTTGTAGTTCCCTTAACCACGTTTCATTTTGAGCTTTCTCGCTTTCTTCGACTAGCAATTCTCTCCTTTGCTTTTCTGCCGCGTCTGATGCAAGCATTTGCTCCCTTTTAAGTTTCAACTGAGCCAAAAGAATAGTAATCTGTTGAGATTCAATTTGCTGTTGCGTTTGATTTTGCAGATGTTGAGCACTGGCGTCTTCTCCAACTTGAATTTGATTGTTGTCTTCGATTGGTGGTGGAGGCGGTGGAAAATCTTCACTAGCCTGTCGCGAATGTGAAACTGGTGGAATGATTGGATATGGTG
This sequence comes from Gastracanthus pulcherrimus, assembly GCA_949152435.1. Classification (NCBI taxonomy): domain Eukaryota; kingdom Metazoa; phylum Arthropoda; class Insecta; order Hymenoptera; family Pteromalidae; genus Gastracanthus; species Gastracanthus pulcherrimus. The sequence continues at coordinate 53,095,571 of OX424574.1, forward strand.
GAGGTGGAAACTCTTCACTAGGTTGCCTCGAATGTGATACGTTTCCATTTTCCGGATAAGGTGGAAGGGTATCGGAATTCGTCTGCTGTTTAACCGGACTTTGCTCGTTGTGAACATCAGCTCGGGTTACAACAAATGTCGGCTCATAAAGGATTCCATTTGCGTATTGCACAACATCATCTTGAATTCGAGGTTTATTATTGTAATTATTGTGTGGTATCGATGATGAGCTTTTATGTTGATCTACACTATACGATGAAACAAAGGGTAAGGAATGTGGCTCTGAAGAACAGTCCGGGAATAAACAGTTCGACGTTGGACGATTTGTTTGCATGGAATGATTGGCACTCGTATGACTCCAGTACGCATTATTCTATAAATGAAAAAAAAAAACATAATTTAGAAAAATTTAATTTGATCCTGATATAATTTTTACTTTTTTTATTTTTATTTTTACTTATAATTTACTGTAATGATGCTATACATAAATCGATAAAACATGCTCTTTTTTAAAATATTAGATTAAAGAAAAACAAAATAACGAACAATGGAGTATGAAATAAATGCTAACCTCAGCCTGTGATTGGTTGGGAACATTCTGCTCGTTGGTAAGTGGGTAGAGAGATTTCTCCGCCTGTTGCTCGCTGCTGCGTACTTCACTCGACGACTTAGACTTGCTAAGCTGAGAAGTTGTCCTGAGCGGCGGTGGTGGAGGAATTTTTGCCACGTGCAACACTTTACCAGCGCTGCCATGGAAGCTCTTCCTCATCAGGCGACTTCTCTCCAAGTTCGGATTGCCCGAGCCTCCACTACCACTGCTGCTGCTGCCTGCAAATTCGAGGTGACCCTCGGATAGGTAGCCACTGAGTGAGGCCGATATGTCGTTGCCCTTGAGGCCAACGCTTGAATCGTCTACGGATTGCTTGGGTAAAACGTTGCTGGATCCTTCAGAGCTTGTGCTGCTCTGGCCATCCTGACCTTCGCGAAGATCCGGCATGCTTCGATTCTTTCTTTTGATAAGTCCACCCATCAGCAATTTCCTGCGAATCTTGTGCTGTTTTTTGCCCTGTTTTTGATCACCAGAAGCAGAGGCGTTCGCTTGCTGATTCTTCGATGTATTTGTAGACTCAACGATGTCCTTAGGCTTTTCGGTTTTAGATGTCTTAGTTGTTGCTTTCGGTGGTGCTATCGAGAATTCTTTGGACACGTTCTTATTGCGCTCTTCGCTACGTGCTCGCTTTTTGTCTTTCTTGTCCTCCTCACAGCGCTTCGAACGTCCGAATAAGCCAGTCCTTTGCGTTGGACGATCATACAGCATATATTCTTCATCCTCGATAACATTCACTGCAGTCACCTTGCTTCGTAGTGTCTTTTTCTTCGGAAGAGTCGCATATATTTCAATACTTTTAGCAGCTGGTTTATCTACTATTGCAGGTGTATTCACCAAAAGTTCTCGGCTATTTTGCCGAGAGTGGTTTCCCTTGTCTCGCGAGCTCTGTCGTGAATGCTGTCCGGACTTACTGTTTTCGCGTGAATGCCTATTCTCCAGTTTTTCTGCAACGTTAATGAATTTATACATTATTTACTCTGAATATTAAAATTTTGATAATGATATTCTCGCTACATTGAAAATGTAGGATGCTTTTTATAAAATGTATTTTAACGGTATGGTAAAATATAAAAAAAGATTAGTACCTTCTTTTTCTCCATTAGCTATGGCTTGCTCTTGCTTAATTTTCTTTTGCAAATAGCTCATTCTCATTACGCAGAAATTATGTTTCTTCTGCGCCAAATCGATGGTGTTTGAGTTACTATATGGGACATTCATCGCTTCCCTTGCCTTACTGCTAGCCGCAGTACACAAGGCCACAGCTCTGCCTAGATCACCGGCCTTTTCAGCAGCCTGCGCTTTTCCCATGAGGGCATCTGTTTCCTTCCATAGTCGTTCGCAGTCGTCGCTCGATGTCTGCTGGTATCCTTCTGGTATTTGCGCAAGCTGTAAAGAATCGAATAATTCAGTAAATGACTATGTCTGTTACTAATAACAAAAACATTCATTGTTACATTAAAAGTAGAAAATAGAATGTCATGGTTTACGAATTAGAGAAAAGATTATGTACGTATTGAGTGGATAATATACCTGTAAATTATGCTTGAGACCCTGCTGGAGTGGAAGACTGTCGGTGGAAGATAAGGAGTAAGAATCGTAACCGGCGTCATAGTGTCCACTACTGCTGCTGGAAAGTTCGCCAGATTTGCTGGTCGGGCTTTTGGGGATGCCGGTATTTTTCTGCATTTTGTTGACGATGTAGAGATACGGATTGTCCATCGTCGTCGATGAGCTGGACGAAGCGCTGTTGCGGTCACCTGACCAGTTGCCCGAGTCTCGTCTTCGTGGCACGTTTAAATGTTCAGGAATGTTGATTCCGTCCTGGGGAGCCGAGCCAGCGCTAAGGCTGCGCGTCAGCTGGATTTGTTTCTTCTGCTGATGCATTACACTCTCGACCGTTCGCCTGCTGATGTATTTCGACTCAACGTCGCCGTCAACAACGTCGGTGCCCTAAAGGACATAAGTAATAATTCTCTATTATTTGCATATTTCTGACAGCGTTTACTTTACAAGAGTGCTCATAAAAAGACAACATTGAAAAGCAATATGTTCGAAAAGCTCTCGTTCTTACCTGATTATTGCCAAATATGTTGTTCTGTATGTCCGTGAGATTCTGGTAATCGCTGTATATCCTCCTCTGGGTGTAAATGTGCGTTGGACTGTCGGGGTTCGGCGTGATCGCTCGCCTTGCCGTGCTGCTTGTCAATGGCTTTTCGGGACTGGGAGTAATCGACCTCCTCATGCTGTTGCTTCCTCCGTTGCTGGCCAGACCAGTTTTGCTGGGGCTCTTAAGCGCGCCCCCGTTTAAAAACGGCGTAACAGCCTTGGGCGCGTTCTCCGTGTTGACGGGAGTGCCGCAGGGCGTCGCGTACAGAAGCAGCAGCGGCTGGTAGCGTCCGCGGCGGCATTTGTCGACGACCTGCTCCCACCTGGGGCCGATCTCCTTGACGGTCGCGTCATCGAAGTAGATCCAGACCTTGAGCTTCGTGTGAAAGAAGAAGGTGGAGTAGTGCTTGCCGTAGTAGGTGACCACGCCGACGAGGTTGTGCACGGTCGCGGCGCCCCAGCGCGAGTCCACCACGCTGTGGAACACGTCGCTCAGACGCAGCGACGTGCCCACCGTCGCGAACACGTCCATTATGTGCTCGAGGGAGGGACGCTCGCTGTCCCAGACCACGCCGACAGAAACGATTTCGGGCCTGTTCATCAGCGTGCGGCAGATCTGGATTTTTGCGCCGCAGGAGCTCTGTCAATGGATGAAGACAACATTTTCAAAACTATTCAAACGCTTTGTTTTTCATTCAGACATTATAAATGTAGTTTTTACATTAATAAACTTGGAAATAAGTGAGGGAAGAACGTAATGCAATGAGCATTACGTAACGTGTTTACTGAATTAGAGAAATGTGTGTGCAATATATTTTCAAGCAGCTTCAACTTACGGGACAGTCGCGAATGTCTCCCATTCCACCGGCTCGTCGCAAAAGCTGGCCAAACAGATCCGGGCTACCTCGAGACGCTGGCAGAGTTTGTCGTGCTTGTGACGTTAAAGCTGATGCTGACACATAGTGAACCATCTACAAAGAAAAGAGAATTTCATACGAGTTTCTACATATTGAAAATACATTATTCCTCGAATTTATTCAGAACGAACATATTTATCATTTTCTTAAATTAACAAAGAAAATGTTTACCTTTTCCTTTACAGTATGAAAAGTATATTTACAAATTAAAAAAAACAGTATTGAATGATTCGATAGACCGGAATTGCAACAACAATGTAATACTATTGCATAAGCGCGTGTGCATGCAACTGTCATGAATTCATACTATTTGTTCCATTATTACAATTCAGACTGAAGTAAAATATTATACTGCAAAACTTCCTTAATTGTACGAAACAGCCCGAAAAAATCTGGAAAAGTAAAATAATAGACACTTTAGGAGTAAACGGTTATTTCCTCGCAGCAGGAAAATGCAAAGCAAGACGGTCCAACGAACGATTAACTAGATAAAGTCGAGTGGAAAAAGGCGATATCTTTGTTTGGCGGCGAGCACAGCTCTCCCACGCATTTCTCTCCATCCGGAGGTAAAAACCTATCGGCCGTGACCGCGTGTTTATACGTGCGGCTGATTGCGGCGAGCATAGAGCAGCAGTATACAGCGTCTAGTTCAGTAGTTTTTACCGCTCCCATAGCGCTCTCGGGTCGCGTTCGCCGTCGAAAGCGACACAGACTACGCCCATGCAATGTATCGGCGCGATCGCGGCAGCGGTCTACACGTGGCAATGACTCGGCTCGTCGTCGCGACTGGTAAGCCTCTTATATAAAGGGAATATAGGTTTTTGGTATGTGTAATGTGCCGCAATGGCAAATTACCAGCTGACGTTTCGTCATATCGCGTCTTTCTGCACGTTCGCGAGGCTATAAATTTCGGGCTGAGCTGTCGAGTTTGTGCTCACTTTCATTGCTCGCGTAAGAGTTTGTATCATAAGCTATATGCATAGACTGGCGAGTGTTATCTTTGTCTATTGTTTTGCTTGTTTTCTCGCGAACGTTGGCTACGAATTTCAGTACATTTATATGTAACTTATCTATGATTTTTAGTGCTACAATATTCAAACAATCATTTTATCAATCAATTTTGATCTACTAAATATAGGTACTGTAAATATAAAATTGAATCTATGTACTTTATAAGTTTAAGTTTATAAAAACTTTCAACGATTACTTAAAAGCATACAATATTTTACTACGTGCGATCATCTTCATTCCTGCGATTATACCAAATAAGATATAGTCTATATCTCTAGACTTTTTAAGCGATTCAAGTCCGCGTTAGCTAATCGCTTTAAGCGTCATTGAGGCATTAAGCCCTCGCTATTTCCTGATTTATAATAAAAGTTAGTTTCATCCCGATTATACTTTCTTATTTTGCGAAATTTATCACGAATTTGACGAAGAAGGCACCACTTAAACATGATACCACTTATTACATTTTATCTTAGCGTTGAGTTGAATTATTTTAACGGTTCAATGTGACAAATAACGTGCTTTTAATTACACTAACCGAGCAATACTTAATTTCTTTATTTTTATCTGTTTATCTATAATCGTTAGCATATAGAGTGAAACCTAGTTCGAAAATTGTCCAAATGGACGCAATGTCATAGAAAATCTGAACGCTCCAAATTGTGAGTGTCTTGTGGCATAATCCGCGGAACATCTCATTTGCCGCGCTTGTTTTCGCGGACACGCAGCAGAGGCAGCAGCCGTCGGCTCGAGAAAAAAGCCGCAGCACAACACTCGGCTGCTTTTCCCACGTGGTCTGGGACCCAATGTACGGGCCGGTGATCACACGGGCGCCTCGAAGAAATCGGCGGCGATGACCAGACAGACACCCTCATACACGAAGGTCGTATCACCTGCGCGCGCCTGCACATTTTCAACTATACCTACGTTTTCCCGGGGGCGTTGTGTCGAGCGAGCGCACGCACAAAGATACATCCATCGCTCTTTTTTCTCTCGCTCCTCTCTCCTTCGCCCGGCTGCTTTTAGCCCCGAGTGAGGTTTTATGACGTTTCAGGTAAAATTTGCCTTGATACTATCCCGTGCACACACACGCGCACGTGTATATATACCTGTTTTCTCTCCGTCTCTCTCTCTCTCTCTCACTCTCTCTCTCTCTCTCTCTCGCTCTTTCTCTCTGTCTCTCTCGCTCTCTCAGAAGAAGAAGAAAAAGAAACACAGAGGGAACTCGGACTTTGTGGATGGATCTCGGACGTGGGAAAAACTAGGTGCAAGGTGCACGCGCGCGAGCTGCTGTTGTTCGATATTCTAGCCGAACTTCTAGAACGTGACGTCTGCGCCGGACCTTATGCGTCTCTCTTTCTCTCGCACGCTCTCGTGTTTATTTGGATCTATTGGCTGATCAAATAAGTTTCCAGCTATGGGAAAGTCGATGGGTTCTTTTTTCTCGTGACTCCTCGAAAGAAAGAGGAAGCTGCGCAGATGGTTGGGAAGCGCAGTGGGAACCCATTTTTTCTTTTCTTTAATTAAATCGTATCGTCTTTATACTGCCCACTTAACGGTATGTGTAACACTTGGCTATATATCATCAAGAAACATAGTACCTAAAATTTCCCACTACGATTTTCAATTAAGAAATTTGCTAATGTCGCGTAAATTTTACAAGTATGGCTTATTAATAATCAAGAAAAAGTAAACATATCTTTTGAATCAAATTTTTGGCCTGGACAACAGGAATATTTCGTTTCTGCAGTTAACATTCAATGTATAAAAAAAATCATAAATTAAATTTCATCTTTATACCAAATAAATTATGTAATAAAGATGAAAATAAAAAATGTTAAGAACTCCATGTAATACTTGTTCGTTCGTAACTATTTTTTCTTTCTCAAAAGCAATATTGTACAGCAACATAATACGTGCCAATGATTCATCAATTAATATAGACAAACCTGCGTGAAGGGTAAAGGTTCCGAGGTAGCGCCGCAAACTCCACAAACGCTTTGTTCGACGAGAGTCATGGCAAACTTTTGATGAGGCACGCAGTGTCGGGCACTACACATATCCTCTGCCTCGCCGCTCGCTATGTGAAGGTGGATGCGTAACAGAATGTTTTCCTGTAAAGGGAGTATGCAAGCCTTGCTGTTAATTAAAACCGAAAAAATGTTATAATTGAAAAATTAAATATCAGCCGATAAAAGTAAAAACTGAAGTACTAATTTTTTGTTTTTGCAATTTTCTCAAAAAAAAGATTACATTAATTATTATTTGTATTGAAATGATATATAATATTTATATAATGGTTTTGTTGGAATATTTGACAGGTAGTTGAAATGAGCAAAAAGCATGAATCGAAACGTCGCGGCTCGTGCGCTCTATGAAGCGAGCCGAGAGAGCGTGCACCCGGTCGTAAGGAGCGTAAAAAAGGCCGAAGCAGAACTGAAAAAGTGCATAAAAGACGAAACAAAGGGTTGGCGAGTACGTTTTGTACGTATAAGAGAGTCGGCGAAACTTACGAAGCATTCTGCGGCGTCGTCCATAAATCCAAGCTGAAATCTCTGCTGATTGAGGAAGCTCTCAGCGAGTGCGCGGCGCAGCGCATCTGGGGGCAGGGCGCTCTCCTGCGAGAACTGCAGCTGCGAGAACAGGTCCTGAAACACGACAATGGACGCGCAAACTGTTTAGTGCTCGATCCTTCAACCTTTTTCTTAGACTATTGCTTAAAGAGCTAGATCGCGAAATGTGCACCCATTCATATATTCATTCAGGCCGGAGGCCTCTTTATGGCATACGCAGTATGTGTACGTGACGCGGGAATTTGGGCAGGCTGTTTGCCGAGGCGTGGGTCGTTTAGGGGCAATTGTACGCCAACGCATTCAAGACGGCTGCTGAACAAATTTAAAATGTGCGCGTAGTGGGGGCTCTGCATCTTATTTTGTCGCTGCTTCCTTGATGCTGAAATACGCGGGACGGCTACTGGATTGCAATAGATCTTTCAGTTTGGAGATGATGCAGGAGGACAAACCGGCTTTCGTTTCTTATTTTTTTTACAGATGTGAGTGTGTAAGGCCATTCATGCTATAGTTTTTTAATATTAAAATTTGATTTGCATAATATGAAAATAGTTTAATACGTATTAAAAAATATTTATTTTCCATGATGAATACTAAATTTTATATTACTGTTTGAAGAGCTTTCTATAAATATGTCAGTACAATATTGTACTATTATTAGCTATGTTAGTAGACGTCCAGCGTATGCTTTACAGGGATGGAGAATGAACAATTATAATAAGTTCATGAAGTGATCCTCGCTTTATAAAGAACTACAAATATAATAATGTTGTCTGAATAATTACAAATTTTGAACGACCATCATCGTGGCGTTGTCTTCGAAAAACGTCATGACTCTCAAAAACCTATATAACTCTCATTTTTCATTGTCATAGCGATTGATCGACGACGAACGAAAGACGCGTAGACCGAGCGAATGAAAAAAGAAACCAAAGAAGAATATCGATGTTCGATAGAGGATCGTGTGGAAGGTGACTCCGCGTAGGCGACTCGAGGCAACAGCGCATAATGGTCGCTTGATAAAACGGCTGCCGGGAAGTGTCGTGTCATAAGTCTTCGAAATGTCCATAATGAGTATCGTGTTCGTAGTCGATTGTATAAGGAATGCATGCATCGCTCGCGTTGGACGACTTATACGTGTTTGTGCGTTTGTAAGTCGAGGAGGGACTACTAACGCTTGGCTTATAACTCCGAGCGCACCGCCGCCGCCGATCGAGCGGCTAACTAGATGCACGTCAGCCTTGTACGAAATTCTTCGATACTTGTGTAAATGGAAGAAATTTACGAGCGTCCGAGAGTTAACGCGTTGCAGTACGAGCAAACGTTAGATGCAACACCGATGTTTTTACGCAAAAATGCTTGTTTGAGATTTTCAGAATACATTTGGTGTAATAATTTCTTGCATAATTACTTATTAGATACGCTATTTTAATAATAGATCTTATTATGCGTGATTAAGTACTGCATTTTTAATTTGTATTAGTTAAGAATAATATAATTTCGAATGATAAAAGAACTTTACAGTCTTTAGTCGTACACAATTGTGCATTTAATTAGAAGAAAGTACGGTTATGACTTTCTAAAAAATATAACCAAAAAGTATAATTAATTAAATTATATAATATCAAAATATTACAGTATTCTATTTCCTGACAAATAAAAAAAGCATCTTTAAAAACGTAAAAATCATGCTTAATATGAAAAAGCCTGAGATTCTCGAGTTATAAACATTACTTCACGTGCACGGCATAAAATTCAACGGCAAAGCTGTGCCGCAGAGCGGCATTAAAGTGAGACGAGCAAGAGCGAGCAACTCTAGAGCGCAGAGGACAAGCGCGATCTTAGATCTTGATCGCGCGCTCCAGCAAACTTCGACATGCACGTTCTCTGGAGCTCACGAAATTCTTTCTCTCTGTCTCCGCTTTTCCCCCTTTCTTTTTACCCTCCATCGTTCTCATATTCCGACGATGAAATAACTGAAATATCTCACTTGAAAATAAACTTTTCTAGACTTCTACGTGTACCAAAGAAAAGAAAAAGACAAATAATTTTCCATGTTTTCAGAATATATCTTAATATATCTTATTAATAGTACATTTTTGTTGAAAAAGTGTAGTTTCTCTTTTTTTAATAAAACTCATTTTGTTTCTCATCAGGAATATAAAAATCTCTGCTAGTACGACATAAAAACAGCGTGTCGTTTAATCATCGAGTATTAGGGCAGAAAAGGTTGAATGTTCCTTTATCGTCCCTAGCCTCCCCGTCTCCGGCCCGCTCTTGCATCTGCATGCACGTATATATGCACGTATATATGCACGTACGGTTTTCCGCGCGGCTCTTTCAAGCCTTGCAGCCCTTTGCATGAAGCGCGCGCCGTACAATGTACATCGGAGCGGCGATCGAGCACGTGGCATCGTCGCTGCAGAGCGCGTGCAGCTCGTCGATTTATGTTCCAAGGCGGCTCCTTTCGCAAGCGCGCTTGTATCTTCGGTCCCGCCACTATAGCCAGAGCTCATGCGTGCGCACGTATAGAAAGTCCACGGCATAGAACCTATATAGCTATACGAGCCCGAGATGCGATTTCCTCAGAGAGTGTCGCCGCCTTGACTGCGCTGCATGTTGCTCGAAAAGTCTCGCCTGCAGCAGCACCAGCAGCAGCAACGACGTTTCTTTTTCTCTCTCCGTTTTAACGATGCTGGGTCGGAGGCGCGCTTGTCATTATCGACCACTAGCCGATAGATACTGCTAGGTATTGTGAAATCGAGAAGCTGTTTTTATTCGGCACGCCGATTGGTGATTTTTATTGGTTACTCTTAATGGAGTAGTGCTATGACTGTATGGATTGGTTTCGTTCAATGGAATTCGATGTTTCTTGCAATCGAATTCATATGCTGACAAGCGTATTCACGAGTACAATGGATTAGTAAGATTCTATTACTCAATACTTTTAACTCAATGTCGTCAATCCAATTGTTTTAATTTTCGTAAATTTAATTTCAATATTTTACTCTCCGAACGGGCTCATCAAATGAAATATGAAACATAACTGTAATGTCTCGAATTGTAAACGAATAACATAATACATGTTTCGTACCACCATAGACCCGGACTCATTAACCCGCCGCGAAATCCCGCAATTCTCTCTCTTCCGTCTGGGGCATTTCGACATGAATTTAGCCGATGTTCGCTTGGCACGTGACTCATGTGTCTTTGCACACACGTACACGCACACCCACACACACTTATAGAAAATAAATCTCCGTGTATGTGTGTATGCACGAATACGTAGAATGGAAAACGTGTCTGTCGCAACGTTTTGCTTCCCAACTTGTGCTCCAATTCCAGATCGGCTTCTGGCTTGCTGCCTGCCCGACTCTACCTTCAGGTTTTTCTGCTGCGCCAACACACACACACACACACACACACACACACACACACACACACACACACACGTATGTCAGGCTGCTGCTGCTGCTGCAACAACGGTTCAGAGACATATAGGTTGGCAGTCCGCAAGTGCGCGAGACACAAGAACGAGCGCGCGCACAAAGGAGAGTGAACGTATAGATACCTATAATACCTATACGTACAGCGAGAGTTTTGCCGAGATACCGAGGCTATAGACAACCGATCTCTTGCTTGGAAGTCTGCGCCCTTTTTTCTGTACGTTGCTACTTTCTGCGTTTTCTCGTTTCTCTGGTCTACAGTTTATGTAGTTCAGGCTGAAAGCGAACGCTGAATGAACTGCATTTTTAGGGGGTAAGAAAACATTGGAATTGTAAGACAGTATCTTGATTTAATTGATTGTTTATGTACTTTACGATGTAATATTAACTGCCATTAATTGGAAGTCAGAGAGATATCTTTTCCCGAATCAAATACGTAAAATGCCTTGCGAGTCTTTAAATGGCTAACGATCCCTATAAATTCACCCGACATTATGTCACAAGGTATATTACCGTATATACATTCCTGTTTGTGCAGATTACAAACGCCGACAATATCATCTCTCCGTCTCCCCCGACATATCGCAGCTCCTATAAATGGAACTTTAAAACGTCGATTATCTAGAAGTCTCTCCTTCGAAGTGAAGGTATACAAGCCACAGCCTCATATGCATTATATACACGCTCATGGCCAGAAGCCCCTCGGCGGTCTTTTGCACCGCAGCGGCAGCCGCGTGTATAAGTATATGATACGGCTAACGCGGCAGCATGCGGCAAGCGCGCACCCGCTTGCGCGTTATAATATAGGCGAGCCGAGCTGCATAGCACGAGCACGAGGACGTCACGCGTGTGTGTAATATATATTCGCGATGCTTTTCAGAGCGGCGCATCGGGGGAGAAAGGAAATAAATAAATAAAGAGTGAAAGAAAGACAGAGAGGCGGCCTTTTTTGCTACGTTATCGGGAGATTATCGATATCCGCTCGTTCGATTCCGGACGCAAGCGCGAGTTTTTCTCTCGCGGCGCAGCAGACTCATCATCGCGCGACTGCATTTTTCTGCGTCCGCGACGCGCGACGTCGCAATGCAATTGGATTCTGGGTAGACGCGGCTGGTTTCAATTCCTCCGCAGCTATAGCCGAGGGAGAGCTGTGCATGCGCGCCTTGCAACAATGCGCAAGAGAGCCGTTTCGACAATGGGCTTGTCGCAAGAAAAACTCGGATTATATATTCTGGTCAAATAGAGAGAAGCATTACTAAATTCAAGTGTCTTTGTTTCTTCAATTTGCTCGCTTGCCTGCACTAGTATGTTAAATGATTTACCTACAAAATTTATTTTCTTCACTCAATCATGCTGGAATAAAGTTTTCATTTTTAATTATGAAAATCAATATTGCTCGAGTAAGATTTCATGAAACCATGTTGGTTTTAATTTATTTTAAGTAACGTTGCCGAATGTTGAATACATTTTATACGCAGAGTTTATGAGAAAATTATGTTAATATCACGCATTAATTGGTTAATCTGCAATTCAACGAAATCGAGCTCCATGTTTTATTTTCGTCAACTAAGATTGAACTTTGATTTAAACACTAATGGAGTCGCGTACTAAGTTTCGTAAGAGAATTTGAATGTTTTTACTTCTTACGCAATTATATCTGTCCACTTAAGGCCAGCATATATCGTGGACTCACATAGTTGTATACTGTACTGTCAAGCGTACAAAAGAACTTGAAAGTGAGAGCCATGTGTATTGTCAGAGAATGATTGGAGTGACTTGTAAAGGCCAAATCTCATGTGAAAGTATCGATGATTGGCGACAAGTGATGAGATGAGAACATGCATAATTCTCAAAGTATGCTCTTTAAAAAAATTTTCCCACCATTCAATTTACGTGAAATATTCAATATTTCACTATGTCAGTGATAAATTGTTCTATTATATAAATAATAATTCTACACTAATTAATGGCAACTAATTGTTATTCTATTCAAATGATTTTGTAATATTTGTATACTTTAGCCGAATACCGATACAGATGCATAAAAGTTAATTTTGCTAACACCACTTAGACTTGTAATTATTTCTTCAGTCTTAAAATCATTTTCTTTTAAGCAACGTATTATTTCTCAGAAAATCCCAGCCTCTTCCTGCAAACATCCGATGGAAGGAGCATCAAACGCGAAGCGCATAATCCGTCAAAACGTGCTCGCGCGCACGACAATCGTCGCATAAAGAATGTAGAAAAAAGGCGAAACAAAAGACGAAATAAAAGACGAAATAATAAAGTAAAAAACGAAAAAGGCAAAAAAGAAAGAAATGAGATAAAAAAAAGCGGCAAACGGCGTTGTACTTTTTTCAAGTCGCTCAAGTAGTCGGCGGTGCCTCCAGCGGGCGAGTCGAGCTCCCTCTCCATGCCGCTGTCGTTCTCCTCCTCCTCCAGGCCGTCGTCCAGTCGCCTTTGCTGCAGCTGCGAGCGCGTCGCCGGCTGCTGCTGCGCCTCCTGGCGCACCTTTATCCACTTGAGCATGTTGGCCGCCTTTAGGCTGCGAGAAGCTCTACCGTAGATAAGAGAGCATCGCTCCCTTTTCAACTCCTTCCCTGGATTACGCAAAGACGCGTCGCGTCTCTTTCAATCCGCTGCTTAATAATTGCCTAAGAGCCAGGCGCAAGACTGATAAGAGAGACGCTGCAGCGTGTTTGCCGAGGTGTGCGGAGCAGCGGTGAAAGGCCCTTGACCTCCTTGTACGCTGCTCGGCCGATCGGTCCACTGCTGCTGCTGTCGGTTCCTCGGCACCCGGACTGCGGATTAAATATACGAGCACAGCCGCGGGACCAGTGCGCCTGCTGACCCCGATCGTAGCGCGAGCGCGCGCAGCCTCCGGCGACAAAAGCCGATCGGCTCCGATTTAAGAGCCGAAGAAACACACTCGCCGTTCGGCCCCCAACTTACAAGCACAAGTCACTTTCTTCTTTTTCCTCGTCTGCTTGCTACACTTCTTGTTTCCCTGCGCCGCTTGTACTTTCTCTGCAAACGAGGATGTGCAGATCTACACACGCGCACACGCAGGTTACTACTATCGGGATTTTGGGCAACCGGTCGCGCTGAGCAGCCGCGACCCGTCAACCGTTGCGAAATCACTAGCACTTCTTCTTCTTGCTTCGGACACTTTGCCATAAAAACTCCTTGCAAAAGAACTCTGGCGGGAGCACACGCGAGCACTTTTGCACCGCTGGTAAACAAGCCAGCACTCGACTGCGCTTTACACTGTTTGAGAAACGACTACTACGCCGTGGACGACGAGGCGCGCACCGTGGTGACAAGTGTCCCTCTTTCCTCCCCGGAGAGACAGAATGAGGGAAAGAGAAGGAGACGCGCGACCACGCTGAGCAAGGGAGAAACTGAAAAAGAGCCGAGGCCGAGAGGAACGAAGGTACGTCTGTCCTCCTGGCGTACGCGGGCCTGTATAATGTGTACCTGCGCCCGTACGCGCGCGCGCGCTCACGAAACAGAGAGAGAGAGAGAGAAAGAGAGAGAGAGAGAGAGAGAGAGAGAGGCAGCAGCGGCGGCGGCGCGCCGATATACAGCAGCAGCCAAGAGCCTCTGTATACCTGCGAGAGCGAGGAAGAGAGAGAGAGAGAGACTCGAAGAACAGCCGCCCCCACTCCCCTCGGGCCCTCTCTCTCTCCTGCTCTCGCTCTCTTCTGGCTGCTGGACTGGCTCAGGTATAAGTCAGCGGGGCCCCTCTACCTGCGCCGCACACACACATGCACGCATACACGCCAGGGTCTTCTTTCTCTTTCTTTCTTTCTTCCTTCTGCTTCGCTTTATCCTGCTACACGCGAGTATACGTAAACACACACACACACACACACACACACACACACACACACACACACACACACACACACACACACACACACACACACACACACACAAATATATATACATGTATGCTCGCAAGATAGATCTCGAGACGTCTGTGTGTCAGTGACGTCAGCGCGCGGTGGTCCCCTCTGTGTGTGCCGTGCACTGTGCACCTTCACCAGGGCGCGGGAACCTGTGTGTGTTCGGCTCTACTCCGGGAGTATACGAGTGTGTATATTGTATATATAATGCGAGAGAGGGGCCCCATGTCATGTATGATGAGCGCAGGTGTTTGTGAGATTCGGAGGGAGACGCGAGAGAATAGCTCGCTCATTTTCAGTAAAATTTTACTTTTTTACAGCTGAATTTTATATCCCTATAAGGAAAAACTCTTAAACAGCTAATCTGGAATTTTTTGCACCCTTTCACTCTAGAGTGAAGTTTCATTCTTATGGAAGGTAAAGAGAGAGGCACACAGGAAGGTGTCGAGAAATTTTGTGGGGAGAAATTATATAAGGACACATGCTGGGTTAAAGAGAGTAAGAAGAAGTAAAGGAGTGCAGTGTTCCGTCGTACTGCATGGTGATCTAATGCAATGAACGAAATTTTGCAGTTTCAAATTGTCACTCGTGAAAAGAGATATCAACATTTTTCATTTATTAGAAGATCAAGTGCTTTTATTTAGCAGAATTTAATATCTATGAGAAAGTTTTTAATACTTTTGTTATATTAAACCAGTATTCCATTTATTTAACTGTTCAGTAGTAACATACATTTAAATAAGCCACACACGATATTCTCCAACTCAATGAACAATCAATATAATTTGATTACCGGTTCAGCTTGCTAGACTATTGAATAATATGCAAGTGCATTATGCATGGAGAAAATGCGTAAGTACAAGCGACAAGTGGAAAATATGTAGAATATAAAAATGCACGATGTAGAAAAAGTTCCGCTAGTAGAAGTAGATATTTTATATATGCACGCCTGCAGCTGTTAAAACTCGAAGTGAGCAAATATCCTGTTTCAGATACTGTAAAAAACCAAAACTTAAACTACATTGAAAGTAAAACTACAAGTAAAATAAAACTTAGCATGGCTATGAATTATCTTGTCAATGTATTTATGCATAGCGGAGTGAAAATCAAGAAAGCAGAGTTGGTAGATAGATAGAAGAAGATAGATACTTTTACTGTAAAGAGAAAATGATATAAAAAAAGATCTAAAAATGTTTTTAATCGCAAAAAGGAGATAGATGAAAAAATAGAGAATGCAGGATTGCAGGTAGGTGGCAGGCACGACAGATACGAATAGACGAACTTATAGGTACTTTAGCACACACAGCGCGGACTGGGACAAAGCGTGCGAGAAAGAGCCAACCTCCATATTAGCAGCGCACTGGAGCTCGCTGCAGCAGTCGCGCGGGCGATCTCATTACCCGCTGTTTGCTCTTGCAGTGATGCTGCACAGCGCTATCTTGTGTGTCCAGTGCGTTGACGCTTTTAATCCTGCACCTCGCGGTACAGCGCGTTCGTCTTTTCGTGGAAAAAGAAGCTTAATCTCGAATTAACCGAAAAAACATCATTTTTACAGTTTCTTCGTAAAATATTTACTTTTCCACGTTACACTGATTATTAAGGTATTTCATATTAGTACTAATGATAAAATACGTAGTCAAATTTAACATTTTCAATATAGCTTTAGGAATATTATGACCTGCAGTTATTAAATCAAACATTTACTGCTAGATAAATTAATTTAACGATTTCAGGGCAAAAACTTATGATTCCATAGATTCTCATGCAAATAAACGTAACGTTGCAAAATTAACGCGCTACGAAATATCCGTTAGTGTGGCGAAAGTGAGTTAACTTTATTTAATCCAAGAATCGTGCGCAGGTTGCGTTACAACTTCGCTGAACCACTTAGCCAATGCAACGATAAAAATGTATAAACAAGTTGAAGATTTTTTTTTCGAGAAAATGAGGAAAATTTCATTCCCGGAAGACTTTTACCTCCGGGGTACGCTCGATAATTCGACGTAAAAAATTAACGGTACTCTTGGTCCACGCTCAATTTTGTCCCAGTTAATTAACTTACGCAGCCTAATATTCTAAACTGATTGTTCGAATCGCATTTATCATTATTTCGCTGACATGATTGAATAAATCTCGTATAAAGAAATTCATTTAACGGTATACCGTTAATATGTTACGTTATGTTTTCCACTTTATACTTCAGTACGCAGGTGTGAGTGTGTACTTTATAAAAATGTTTATGATCTTTTCATTGAAAATTAAACTTCGTTAATTATAAAAAATATCTTCAAGTTTAAATTTGGATGTATACAAATGATGTTACATAATTCATTAATGCATAAATTCCAGAAAATTTGTTAAATATTTTGTACAAGTATATAGATCATAATTTCTAAATCATTTGATGCACGTCTCTCTCTCTCTCTCTCTCTCTCTCTCTCTCTCTCTCTCTCTCTCTCTCTCTCTCTCTCTCTCTCTCTCTCCTCTCTCTAATAGACCCAGCACATTGTTCAGTTGTTCCGAAAATAGGAAACAAATTCTTCCAATCGAACCATCGAAATTTCAATTTCCCCGCTTGAAATGGATTAGTTACGCGTCATCGATACCTTTCTTCCGCAAAATGCCCAGCATAACATCACCTCCAGATGATGCTCACGCATATACATAATTTTCTCTTTGAGCCTGCGGCGCAATCAATTAGCCAAGTGTCATCTCGTAAGTACTCAAGTCGAATCGCTTAAAATTCCTCAAGGGCGTGAGTCAAAGGCAATGCAACGTGGATCACATCTCAAAGGGTTCTTTTAGAATCCAGTGCGATGTCGAGGATGCCCTTCGTTCCGGAATGCCGACACGCATGTCCGGTGAGTCAGAGAGCGATTCCCGGCGGTGCAGGCGGCAAGAATCTCTCTCTCTCTCTCTCTCTCTCTCTCTCTCTCTCTCTCTCTCTACCTGTCTCTCTCGTTCGGTCCGGGGTTAAATTCCTTGCTATAAATTCTCGAGGTAAATCCTGCGCAGCGGTATTTCGAAATCACTCCCCCGATGGCCTTCTTTTTGCTCCTGCATTGAGTGCACGCGCGCGCCTTCGCTCTTCCTCATTTCCGAGGGGGCCGGGCGATTAGCGTGTGCGTACGACTCAATTCGAGAGGGCCGGGGTAGACACGGGCTTATCTTCGTCGCTGTGAGTGGGATAAGTACTGTAATTAGACTTATGCAATTATGTACTTAGGGCGAGCTATGAAAATCGACCTTCCGCAAAGGTTTGCACCTTTTTCAAGAGGAGTTTGAGCGTCGAGAATGGAAATTGGGATATTGCAGGATAAAGTATGGTATGTATAAGATTTGTTATTTATGGCGATATGCATGATGGGTTTTAATCCATATTGATGATGAGTTTTAAACGATTTAGTAATAGCTTTAGAGTTCTTCAAAAACCATTGATTTCTTTAATGCTTACTTGAGTTGTAGTGCGCGATTTAATAAAATGTCGTTCAACTATAACATTTAAAATCTCAACTAAATACGATTTGACCGTAGCCCTGACAAATGCCGTGTAAAAAGGTCTAACCATTTCGGTATACAGAGACAATTAAAAAAGGAGACATTGAAAAATTTCCCTTCACCTTCGTACGGACCTTCACGCGGCAGAGATATTCACATAAAAGTGTGACCGCGCGCCGCGGCTCGTTGGTTTGCAAAACGTGCGGCGCCACCTCCGCGCTACCTTTGCTTTTTCGGTGCGCCGCGCGAAGACAAAAGCGCAAAGGAGAGAAAAAAGAGAAGACGTAGAGGAATTGTGTATGTATATCTTTCGTGCGCGCTGAGGCGATGGGCACGTGCGATACAAACGTATTCTACGTGGATCTCGGTGCTCGCCTCGTGGACACGGCACGTTTTCCGACTTGGAAAACGAATATTCTACGTATGTGTATAGACATACTATAAGCTAGTTCTTCTCTCTCTTTCTCTCTTCTTCTCCTTTTTTTCCTAGTTTACCGCCTTACTGTACGGACCCTCCGGGCAGTCGCGGTGCTTTCGCCACATGACCTAAGCTAAAACCTGTTTCTCTCTCTCTCTCTCTCTCTCTCTCTCTCTCTCTTTCTCTCTCGCTCCTCTTCTCTCTACGTCTCTCATTTTCTAACGCGTAGACTTTGAACATTTTAATAATACAAGAAGCGACTAATACCGCGTAAACTAAACTTCTTTCGTTATTGTTATCGTATATAGTGACTTCAGTCATTTTTAATTGTAAGAATTTTTTTAAAAGTATATGTATTAATTGCTCGCATTCTTTGTTGTAAAGATTTCTTAAAATTTTTCTTACTAGTTTTAGCAGGAAATAATGAATAATATTTAATATATTTAAATAATTATAGAATTCAGTTTACTGTCATCCGTAATTTTCTTTCAAGAAATTCTGTCTTTTTTACAATTCTATACTTCGTAGAATATTTTATTTTTTCCAACTGTAAAAGCGGCCCTGAAATAGTATGATATATCATTCATTATTAAAAAGAAAACATCAATACGCAAATAGAATGACGAATAATAGTTATCAATCACTCTATGAATACTCTGTTTATCGTACCCTCCTTTATTAAACAAAATTGTTGTTGAATGTAGATATTACAACTCGAATTTAAAAAATCTATTTATAAGCTTATTACGAAAACGTACACAAGACAAAAAAATGTAGCTAATTTTCAGAATACATTTAATTATTCTCTCAAAAGAGAAAACAACAACATGCACTTCACCTCTCCATATCTTTTTTCGTATATTATATAGGTAACTTTTTCCTTCATATAAGAGCTCTCGCACCGCTTTAATTTTCCATTCTCCATCTTCGTCCAGTGTTTACCTCCCCCCTTTCGCCTTGTATCCTCCTAATTCCTTCGGGGAACAGGTAAGCCACCTCGGGGGCCATAAACTCCCGCCCCAGCGCTTGGCGGGGGCCCACTACATGGATTACACACCGAGCTTATACTACCTATATAGGTATATATAAGGTACGCGGCCCTAGTGTAGCAGCTAGCGAGAGTACGTCCCTCAATTATCTGGGGTGCGCGCATGCGCAGCGTGAGAGATGCTGGAATTGCTGGATATAGATGATGCCCCCTGTTGGTCGACGGCGAGCCGCCACTTATACGCATATCGATGGAAACAACAGAAAATCTCGGGGACGTGGCGCGGAGTGGAGGACCTTCGAGGGAAGTGTCGGGTGTCGAGGAAGTCGAGTGCTAGCGCTGATCTCCCCCGACTTCTCAGCGCTGTCTGTGACCTATTTTGCCGATTTTCGCCATTTCCTCTTGTCCTTTTTTGGCCCTCTTCATTCTTCTATTTTTGTTTTTACAGGCACGGACGAGTTTTGTGTTTAGCTTAGGATTATGTGAAATTGTGGCTGAATTTATTTCACACGAGGGTGCATATATAAATAAATATTTCAAATGAGGTTGTGCATGTTTTAATAAGTTAATATTGACTTTGCTGCCTGGGTTTAGACTAAATTAACTCAGAAAAATATACTTTGCGCATAAATAATACTTTTTAAACTATTGAATACTTATAAACGAGGAAGAAAAGTTAATAATATACATAAAATGCGATACTTTTTATTATTCCTATTTTGAGAAAAATGCCTTGTCCTACATTTCTTTTATTTTCATCTTAAGTTCATTGAAAAACAAAAATTAATAATTCGTGAGCCATAGAAAGTAGCAAAAACTATACGGTATTATTCTACATACAAACCAATTTTACCAAATTTACATCTATTCACTCTGAAGCGTTACAAAAAAACAGGATCCAAAAAGGAAAACCGTAAGCGGTAAAAGCGTTTGATGGAGCCGAGCGATTATGCACCGAACTTTCATCTCCGCTGGCTGTAGCTTTTATTCAGTGCAGTAGCAGCAGCAGAAACGGAGAAGTTGTTCAACACTTCCTATAGCTTATTCATCAGCGGTTCTCATTTCCTACTGACGCTCGAAGGTATAGGTATACAAAAGATACGCGAGAGTGTATAGGCACACCGTGGTGCACGAGAAAGGAAGACGCTCGACCGCACTAGCGGCGCGATCTCTTCCGACGACGACGAGTACGACGAGGACTGCAGCGGCGGGAGGAGGAAAGGAGAAGTTGCATAGCGTGCTGCGGAGACCCTTTAAATCCGGTTTCATCGTTCCGTTTGCTCTCAACAAGAGTTGTTCGTCCGTATTTTTTTTAATCGAGCATTTTACTCATTCTTTTTTCTCGTTAATGGTTGGAAATCCGAGTTTTTGATTGATTGTTGAGTGTTTTGAAGCATTTAGGGCGAACCATAGGTATACAGTCGCGTATTGAAATTTTGAATGTTTATTAAAAGCTATATAAATGCGAAATGTATGTTTAAAATTAAACAGTTGTTAACTTCAATTTTAAATTTAAGTTGCCAAATAATGAATGTTATACTCTATTGTACTTAACTAAATTATTAATACAAACAATATTGGATATAATTATTATTTTTGTATGTATGTCAAGACTGTTTTTAATTAATTTCTTTAGTGTCAGATCTTGATATTGCACAATTATCACAGTTAAAGTTAGCAGATTGGATTTAAATATTCCGCTTGGAAAATTTTTACGTCGTACTATCTATTGTTTGCTTCTTTATGTTTAAAAAAAACATTTTTTAAATGTGATTTTAAGTACTAATATAATAAACATTACTTTTCTAATAAAATATATTCAAATTAAGGAACTTAAGCATCTATTGATAAACAAATGAGTATTTATATATAAATTTAATGAATATTCAATTTTCTTATTGAATAAAGAACGTTTGAAAAATTGCATACACAACGTTTTCCGTTCTCATTTGAATGAATAAGCGCTCTCATAACAGTTCTTCCATTATGTACTTCAACAATTACTCCATTATCAGTCAAGAGAGTGTTACAGTATCGTTAAAGTATTCATAATCATAGCTAGCCGTTCAATAGCCACGAAAACCGTAAACGCCATTAGCGCACATTTTCACAAACGAACAGTATACTCCTCATTATAGCGCGTGTAAACAAACACATCAATTTTTCCATTATAATGTTTGCATTTAACGCACAGCAGAACGACGATGGCTAAGTATTAATGATATCGCGCTCGAGTTTGTGCCCGGAAGCCAAGTTCCCGGAGCGTGGCGTCGGTGGATAGGCGACGTCCTGTGCTGCATCGGCGAACCTTCCCCGCGAATTTCGCCCGGGCACACAGCAGCGCAGAAATATTCCCAGAGCGGCGCAATTACTTGCCTCGTCGTCGTCGGGGGGGATTACTAATTAACCTCGTGTGAAAAAAGCTGAAAGAGAGCGCGGGAGGAAATCCAAAAGGCGAGTGCTCTATACCTACTTTCAATGTTCTGCTTGCGGCTGCTTCTAAAGGAGGCAGCGATTCATACTATATGCGTTATATCGTTGTTTCAATGAGCGTTAAATACCGAGTTACTCTTGCGCATAAATTTTGCGATGTGCTTATGGTTATGTCATCTGTATAATACTTATTATTGTTCTTTACATTAAGCTGGTAATAAAGGCTTTTCAACTCACGAATGTCGATGTGAACTTAGACAAATTTTAATTATATAAACAAATATACTATTTTCAGTTAAATGAATTTTATATTTTGACATCAAGTAAAAATTCAATTAAAATTACTTTGTATAATCACATCGTGTTATTAAAGCTCATGAAATTCCTGCAATAACGTTAGCAACGAAGACGATGGAAACATAAAAAAGAGAATAACAAAAAAGAGAAAGAAATTTAGAAGCACTCAGAAGAACATTAAGTCACTAATGACGAACGAGCGTATATTTACATCCCACCACATTATAACGCTCGTGACCGAGGAACTTTGCGAAGCAAAAAGCAAACGTTCAATCTCCCATGCAGCGGTTGCAGCCTTATACGAAACAAACCCTCGAGAAAAGGGTTAATAGCCCCCCTCGCCGTAAGAAAGATAGTTCAGCATTCGAAGAGTATATATACAAAAACGCAGCATTGACTGCATCCACACTCGCCTACACACAAGCACATACACATGCTCATATACGACTAGCTCTTCTCCCTCTCCCCCGTCCTATCTTTCTCTCTCTCTCGCTCCCGCGCACATAAACACAGGCATCGCTACAATGGCTGTGCTCCTTTGCGGCGCAGAAGGCGCGCCGGAGCCAATCGCCGAAGGAAAGTACCGGGAACCTTCGGCGAGCTCGCACAGATCCGACCAATCGCTGGCCCGCGGGTCCGACAAGCAGCGAGCGAGACTAAGAGAGAGAGAGAGAGAGAGAGAGAGAGAGAGAGAGAGAGAGAGAGAGAGAGAGAGAGAGAGAGAGAGAGAGAGGGAGACAGAGGGAGCAAGCACCTCGCGAGAGAAAGGTATACACTTCTCGCTGCGGTCCAGGGCCCCGTTACCGGGATCGCGGCTCGCGTCCTCTCCGCGCTGCGCATATGCAACACGTATGCCCCTTTTACACTGCGACTTGCGACTACACTTTTCTTCATTGTACGGGAAACTTTGAGATAGCTCTTTTCCAGAACTTTAATTATTTTTCTGATTTTTGACATGTAAACAAACTTAGAAATATCTGTCGCTTCTGAAGTTAGTATTTTATCGTTAATTCGATACTTTAAAGTTAAGTAGCTTTTTCAAACTTACAACTTAATTGGGAAGCTATAAATGTTAAAAACATTATTTATAAGGTAAACGTACCGATGCTCAGACGCTCAAGCACAATGATTGGAGACTTGTTCATTGCGCTGCATATGTTCAAATATAAAAAAATATTCCTAAGATTATCTATCGAAAAATCATTTAATCGATGAGTTATTTGATAGATCTAGTCGTCATTACGAACTGTTTCACAGACTTAACCCGCGAGCTCGCGCGTGACCCATTTGAGACACCACACTTTTTTCAAACGACTTTTTCTCAGAAAAAAATTCAAAATAAACTTTTTATTAGCAAACAAAAAATAAAAACTATTAACAAAGTCGAAAAAGCATTTAACAAATGTTTGTCATTAATAAAGAAACTACTCCAAACATTTTAGTATTTTAGTTTTGTTAATAATTATTTCTATTTTGTCCAAACACTAGTATATTTTTATTTCATTTCGTTTTATATGTATTGTAAATATAACTGAAAGAAACTTGATGTCTGAGTGTAAAAGGGTATAACAACAACTGCGCCGAGAGAGGTTCATCTTATTATTGCGAGAGGGAGACGCGGTTCGTTTTACGTCTCGACTTATACTTACGATGGGATTAAGTCTCGTCGATGGCCGGCGATGCGAATTAAGGAAATTATTTTATTGACTTTTGATGATGTTATCTTCAGCGCGATTTCCGCGTGCATCGTTTTTCCCGAGGACAGTTCACTCTCACATGTAGCACAATGTGGAAAAGTATATAATGCAGCTTGGAGTCTGCGCGCGCACGGAGCAATTCAGTGGGCATTTTATAATCATCGCCGCGCATGGATGGAGTAGCTATTTGCCGATGTAATTTCTGATGACTTTGCAAGGTGCTGATTTTTCTTCGATACTGGTTATATGAACGACGTTTTTTGCTTGCGAAAGCGCGATTATTCGCTTGTTTTCCAAGATTGTAATGGAAAAGCAATAATTGGGGAATCATTTTTCTAGTTGATGTAGGATGCTTTCGAGGAAATTAACGGTTGTGAAGAATAATTCTGATATGCGGTTGAAAATGTACGCGCATGAGTGAAAAATATTAATCAGAGATATCTAATCATATATCTTGTCTAATTAATATACTAGAATTTATCGAGTATATAAGTTTTATAGTATACACTAAATGTTATTAAGAAATATTCTTAATATTCTTTACAAATAAGTAGCATTATATTCAAATTTCAATAATATCTGTGTTACTAAAAATTGTTAACAAATAACTTATATGTGAAACTCACCTTTAAGGCACAAAATATGCAGGATTCACGCATGCAGGCATGGCCTGAAAGTTCTCTGAAGCTCCGACGAAATATGTCAAGATGCCAAAGAACCTGTAACAAAAATGTAATATTTCCTTTAATAAAAGATATCCAATGCTCACAATAACTAATGTTTTATATCAGTAAGTAAAAATACAACTGCTAATACTTTGAATCTGATTATATATTCAATAAAAAGAATACAGAGATCTGTGCTACATCGTGTGTATTTCTTAAACCTAAAACGTAGTGAGAGGTAACAATCCCAATCAATCAAATAGAACGCCAGGAAAGATTGAATCTCATCGGAATTTAATTTGCGCAAAGCCACTACAACCTGAAGAGTGCATAGATTGTATAACCTTCACACCTATACATAAGCAAGAATTGCGGTAAAAGTTATTATCCGTATAATTTTATGTCAATAACCCTTAGCATAAATTATCCTGCAGTAGGTATATGAATGATAATATAATTTTGTTTGCATGTTATTTGATGCCCCTTTAAGCTGTATGTATTATAATGTCCGTACTATTATACGCCGCCAATGCACCAATGAAATGAAAATTCCGCAAAACGCCATGAAATTAAACAGTGAAATATTATAATCAGCAGTTAGAAACATTCGTAACGATCACTTGTAAGGATCACATAGTAAAAATATCTGTACACAGTATCCGCTGCAAGCGACATTATTTTTCCGCGAAAGGAAACAGCGCAGCAACTATATATATATATATATATATATATATATATATATATATATATATATATATATATATATATATATATATATATATATATATATATGCAAGAGCGTCCTGCAGCAGATATTACATCGAAAACACAGTCTTAACGTCTCAATCATTGCCGGCGCAGTAGTACGAGCCAGCCTACGGTACATAACTTTTGCACGTTCCTTTTATAATTCCTCGTCGATTTTTCTTTTTTTCATATACAGTCTCTCCGGTCCGCGCGCGCGGAGCGGAAACGAGAAGGCCGCAGCAACGGCAGCGTCAGCCGCTGGAACCGCGTGTCCGGCCTGCAGGCAATTCTCTACATTGGTTTGCGGACGACGCGACTTATACACAAAGATACGCGACGACGAGAGCGCAAAAAACAATGACTCGAGGGGGGCGTCTTCGAGGTGTCGGTGCGAGCTGTCGATTCGCGCGCGCGCGCCGCTGCATATATGAGCGTAAGAGAGGTGTGTACAAGTATGGGGGGTAATGGGTTATTGTGGAATGCACCGCAGAGAGTAACATACACGCTTGTTTGCGCTGGATCGCTAACTGGCTGGAAGATGTGGTGCGCAGCTCGAGAGTGATGGACTTGATGTTGTTATTTATCGAGTAGAATATGGGTCAAGAATTTCGGATTTTTTGCGTTGCGGTGTTAGTGTTACGTTACGCGCATGACAATAACTATATAAAAGTCTGCTTTTATAATCATTAATTACTATTTGGAAAATACAATGCTCGTGTTTATTTATTTAATAGCAATAATAATCTTGATTGACGTTATTATAAAAATCTTTTACTTCCCAACCTGTATACCTTTTCGTGATTTTACAGGATACCTCCACCACCTATGTGTGGCAGATTTCTACCTATGCCGATAACCTGTGACGAAGGAAAAACCCGTAGGAAAAAACCTCCGCCAGGACCAGTGCGCAGTCTGCCTTCCTTTCCGGCAGGAAACAGAGAAAAAATCCTCGATCTGCTCCCACCGGGAATCGAACCCGGCATGCACCTTAACCAACTGAGCTACGCAGGCCCCCCTATTGACGTTATTATATAATAGCATTATAAATTATCAAGTCTAAGTGCATGAAATTGTATTCTGGCATTTCAGGCAATGTAATCGATAAAAGAAAGTAAAAGAAATATGATGCATTGTACAAGTATCGAATAACTCTTATAAAATAACGGACATTCATAAAAGAATAACTAATAACAATCAATTAAAGCTGCAGTCCTGGCTTCAATTGTCGGTGGATTACATTACGTATATGTATGTGCATCGCGCAGTCTCCATAAAAGCGCAGCGAGTTCGTGACTGTAACCCAAACGAGATATGCCCCGGACATATCCTGCGCGCAGTATACGCGGAGGGAAATTAAATCACAATTTCCGCGCTCCTTATACCTTTATATATACACGCCTAGCTGCACCGCCTCGCTTCCTTTCGCATGGCCGTGGCACAGACAGCACTCGCGACTGTATACGCTATTTCGCACTCCGTGCTCGCTTTTCGCTTCTACTTCTGTGCGCCTTTTAGCACTCGCGCGGAATCTAATTTTCCGCTCGATATGCACGCCGCGCCAGGGAAGTCGTGTACATACAAAGTCATTTTTGCCGGGATCGCGGAGAAAATACTCGTACGCACTGGACCGGATAAAGTAATGCGAGAGCAGAGGAGAGAGAGAGAGAGAGAGAGAGAGGGGAGGGAAGGGGTTATTAAGGTATACGAACGCGGGAAATGCAGGTGCTCGCTTGATATTTCAGGGAATGGGGATAATTCGCAGCATGTATACGGGCGTGCATAGCTGTACGTTAGAGTTAATCACTATATTTGTAGGAACGAATGCAGATGGGCTAATCCCTACTTGTATTGCGCGAGCATCCATTTTGATACTCACGTCTAAGACGAATAAATCGTGTTAAGGATTGATTATTTTTTACAACTATATTTTAATGACTTAATGATTGAAAAATATTTGAAGATAAACTTAGTATTCTTGACAGGGCAATTAAACTAAGGAAAAGTAATAGAGTCAGGATAGTCCTTTCGATAATTAAAATATCGTTAGTGTAGTTTTCTCTTTTTTATTTTGGTCTCCGTATCGGTTAATTATATATATACCCCGAGTATTCATTCTCGCATTGTTTATTACTTTATAATATTTTATAGTCATAGGGTAGAGCGGGACAATAATAATATATTAATAAAATATTAATATATTAATATTTTTAATGTTTTGTATGCATCTACAAGTAGGTAGCATATAGGAGTTACCAAGCAGAGTATTATTAAAAATCCTGTATTCACTGCACGCAACTGGCGTTAGAAAGTCGAAGGAAGTCGACATTTGAAAAAATCTTGCAAGTGAGAAGGATTGAAAAATCACCGAGTTTAATGCTCCCCAGTTCTGCCTAGCGTTCATCGCACATGATATACAAATGGTGTAAATCGTGTAACAAGCAATATATGCCTGCATCATAAAAGAGAAAAAGAAAGCCAGCGAGTGTAGGAAAGAATCAGTCTGAATAGAGTGGAAGAAAGAGAAAAGGGGGAAAAGAGTCGTGCTGAGGGAGAGGAGCTCGTGGGAGCCGACAGGTGAAGAAGGGTCCTGCGCGGGGTCATAGAATATAGGCGAGCCTCGCTTTATGCTATCCCTCTCGCTCAGCCATGTGTGCAGCAGGAGCAGCAGCAAGTGCACACGGGACGTTAGGTTGTTTTAACGCGGGCGCACCGGCTCGTCCCCGCCTCGATAAACCGGCTCCTCTGCGTGCACACGCGTGATGCACGGGGATGGACTATACGTGTAGTCTAGCTACTGATGGGCGTGCTGCTCTTACCTATATAGTGTCTTACGTAGTATTTCTCCATGATGCATTGTGTGCTTTCGTTTACTTCGAATCATAATCTTTGACGTTTTTCTATTCTTTCTCTGTTGTACATGTCTAAGTGCATTTGTATCTTCAATACTTTCTCACTGATTCGGTTTTTGCGCTTTAGTTATTTTGACTGATTTATCAAGTTGTCTGGTATAAAGTACGTAGTAGAATAGAATTACACTAGTAATAAGGAAATAAGATTTTGGGACGCTATGACATTTATTTGCTAACAGTTGCATAAGGAAGCAAAAGTTAATGAAAACCTGTTTAACTTGTTTAGTATTTAGTCTTTTCCAATCAAGTTGAGAATACCTTGAAGCGTGTTTATTAACTATATTGAATAATAACAAATAAAAGGAAAAACCTTAACGAAAACCGGTTTTATCTTATATTTGAAATAAAAGTTTGATTAAAAGATATAAAATGTATTAAGTTTGTTACTAAAATATAAGCAATGATGAAGTTAGTACTATATAAATTTAATTTTGTATATAAGTATATAACAGAACGACTATTTATAATATTTATTGTAAAATATTGTATACCAAAGTAAAAAAGATCGTCCGGAATTGATGGATTTTTTGACACAGAAAAAAAAGAAAAGAGAAAGCTGAATGTAGTAGTGAGTGGTATGTAAAAGGCGAAAACGAAGGCTTAATGAAGAGGAGCAGCAGAGTAAACATAAGGCGAGCGAAAAAAGAGGCATGGATAATTGGTCCGTGCAAGCGCGAAGTATAATAAGAGAGACTCGGTGCGCAGCCCTTGAAGAGCGGGCGTGCGGCGGCGCTGCACGACGGGCAACCCAAGGCGCGTGAATGCGAAGCAAATTCCTCAAATTGCAAAAAACTTTACGGCTGATGCGAGCTGAGAGCATTCGTCTGGACGCAGTGCTACCAGCACTACTCGCTATATTATACATCATACCGACCGTCCGTCACGCTGCCGTAACTAGGTATTCGGAGCGCTTTGTGCATTCTAATCCAGAAACGCGGATTCTTCGCTTCCGCGCGAGCGCAAGAGTTTTGCTCGCAAAGGCGCGTTTGAGAAACGGAGAAAGCGATGATGGATGCCCTATTATTACTGTCACCTCGCGGACAATCGGCCGGATCATTGTTAGACTTTAGCTTTTTCTGCCTAATGGCAATATTACTAGTGACTGTGGATACCTCGAATATTTCCGTTTCATCCTTTAAGTACTGCTGGAAAGAAGATTATTTCAATTTTCTTCACAAAGAAAGGTATTTTCAAATATTTCCCCTTTCTTTTTTAATGTTTAAGAAAGGTGTGCAGAGAAACGTAATTCTAACGATCGTGACTCACATAGTGTTTTGGCTGAAATTTTGCACGTTAGCTTCGCAAAGTAGTAAAAGCAAAAGCGAGACGAATGCAATAATGTCGTCGACAGTGGGAAGAGCGCTACTTCGCCGTTATCGTTATCGTTACCGATAAAATCCTAATTTATGCTATGTAATTATATCTGCTGTTATATGTACTTTAATTCATTTTCAATGTGGGCTTTTAATGAAGCTTTTCATATGTGCTTACAATTTGATATCTTGATATTGCCTCTCGTTTAGAGACAAGACAAGTTTTGCCTAATTAATGAATGTTTAACGAACTAGTTTAATCATCTACAGATCGTTCAAAAAAGTTTTCTAAACAAGATCAATAGGTACATTTATTATACTTGAGTAACCGTAAAGCTTATCCTTTTATTTTACGCTAATATATGCACAAGGGCGGCGTTTCCGCTATGGATGGTATGGAGTACTCCATACCTTCAGCTTATGATGGTATGTAATACCATACCCAGGAATCCTATCCAATAAATCCAAATTTCTTATATCTACAAAGCCCAACATTTTTAAATCCAACTACCGCATGCAGAGCCATTTGCAAATCGTAAAAACTTAAACAATGAAACAGTAATTCCTAAATATTAAAACGTAAACCCAAATACCCCAAGCAGAGCAAATTGCAATCGTGAAAATTTAAACAATGAAACAGTAATCCCTAAATAATAAAACGAAAACCCAACTCCCTCAAGCCGAGCAATTTCCAATAGTAACAATTTAAATAATAAAACAGTAATCTCTAAGTGCTATATAAAGTAAACCCAACTACGCCAAGCAGAACAATATGTAACCGTGAAAATTAATATTTTTAATTTAAGCATTGAAACCATAATCCCTTAACACCAAAACGGAAATCCAACTACCCTTAGCAAAATAATTTGCAATAATAAAAATGGAACAATAAAAACAAATTTTTATATCTCTTAAATACACTGAATTACTTAAATGCGTGAGTTAAATTGGTGGCCTATAAGATAAATGAAATCATTAAAGTAAGGTAGTATTTATAGATTAAATAATTATTGTATAATTATAGAATAATATTTTGATGATTTAAAATTAACTATCAGAAATAGATTTATCAGAAACTACGCAAGATGAATATTATTTTATAATAATATTTTCAACAATCATAAAATCTAAAATCTTAGAATATAGGCAAACGAGGTATGATACATTGAGAAGAAGCGCGATATATTAATCAAGTGCATTGTGCTACGATTTCAATTTGAAATTGATCGCCGCCCAGTGCTAAAAAATTGCTTTACTTTCGTGAATAATTTGGCAGTACTTAATGACTTTTTTCGCTAAATAAAAAATTCCAAATGTCGTGTTTTATTTAAACTTTAGATTGTGGGAAAAGGCTAGGCATGGGACATTTTGGTTCACTTTTAGGTGGTTTCATTGATGCATTAGGCTGCGTAGAAATTGCTACACATGGGGCATGGCATTTAAGTGTTCAGGGTTTTCATTTTTTAATTTCGGTCTATCTAATAACCCTTTCTTTTACTAAATAAGGCTATCCTTTGTCCTCCTAACTCCATACCTAGGAAAAATGTGAAACGCCGCCCTTGTATATGCAGATACATTGTTTTCATTATGAACAACGCGCGACTACACCTTAAAATTGTTTTCCTGTTCTGCAGCGTAATAGCTTTGATGACCTACACAAAGACTCATGTGTATAAAAAAAACAGTTACGCTAGTTAATCTTGAACCTGAGCTAAATAGTCTCGTGAATTTGTTCAACGTTCAACGAGCTAATGAAAAAATTGCACACAATGGTTCGTGCATGGGCTCGGGAGAAATAAAACACTAGATCACAGCAGCAACAGCAGCAGCAGCAGCAGCAGCAGCAGCAGCAGCAGGCAACAGCGGCTGAGAGGTTTAAAACGACAAACCGATGCGCGCGATTCGCATACGTACATACCCGGGCGCGTACGCGTACGGCTTCATTTCGAGGCGCGACGTATACCGCACGTATACCGCACGTATACCGAGCATCGGCGTGCGTCGCGTCGTTGGTGGTGTATCGGCTACCGTTACTGCAAGTCTGCACACATGCGCACCGATAGCTTGCTCGCCGCACATATGCACAAGACGAAGGCTTCTTCGTCTTCTCTCATCGCTAATTAGTTCGCACGGCGCCCGGCGCGAGCTGCGATCAATTAAAAATGTATCGACAAGGCGCGCGCTCGAGCGCGATGCAGAGCAGAGAGAAAGAAAAAGAGAGAGAGAGAGAGAGAGAGAGAGAGAGAGAGAGAGAGAGAGAGAGAGAGAGAGAGAGAGAGAGAGAGACGAATGACGCCTAATACTAATCCGCGCTATCTGGAAGCGCGTCGCCTACGTAAGTTTATTACCGCGACTGGCGTGTGCATCTGTATAGAATCTGACGAGGTGTAGTGGTTGCTGCAAAGTGCAAATCGTGAAATATGATGTTGTTTTAATTGGTCCTTTTTTAAAATGAAGTATTATCCGCTGTACATGGGAAATTTAACACACTACTGTGCTATTGTGTGTTAGGCGAAAGTACAATAAGTTAAACCATGTTTTAGCCGATTTAGTAACTTCATCAGAGATTTATTCAACTTTTCAAATTGAAAATAATTATAAATTGTAAATATATTCTGTTATTCATTGTTTTTTAAAAACATTTAATTACAGGTTACTGAAAATTATATTTTACAATTATTCTGCCAAACAAATAAACACTATACACTTGTAATAAAAATATTTTGTAACTCGAGCGATACGGAAGGAAATTGCAGATAATAAAAGAGAAAATCTAAATTAGTACAAAGTATAATGTTCAAAGCTCATGCTGTGCCGAAAAAGAGACTTAGTATAACGGCAATCCTATCTTAAAAGGTTACATCAATTACTAAAATTGCTCGTATACTTCAGCGCTTCTTTATAAATATCATAGAAAATTAAGAAATTCTGACTTTGTTTAAATAAAAGGTAAAAGTCATGCATACATTTATAAATGTTAGATCTCTTTCGTAATCCTAAAAGAAGAAGAAAATCATCTTCATTTCATTGTTTTGATACGGGAACTTGTATCTGCACTCCAACCTTCAACTCAAGCGTAATGTACAATTACACAACCTTATGATTGTGATAGAGACAAGAGAGATATATTATATTCAATCCTCGCAATGTCCCGCAATGTCCCGCAACTCTGCAATTTTGTATTTATAATAAAGCCCTCCGCGCATCGTTGCAGTCCACAAACGCATCAAACCAAGACACGTATATGTAAATGTTCAACATGACTTATCAGCGAAGGTCGGCCCTATGACGGCAATATCGTCGTTAGATTAATTCACCGAGCGCGAACAGACGCAACGCATATTACAGCCGTATGATACCTATAGTGATGAAGCGAGTCGACATTACCGCACACGCGGCAGATTGCACATGTACGCGGCAACATAACGCGACCGCGCCTCGCGTATCTACGGCCTCGTCGTTCCCAAGGCTCCGTGCGCAGCGGTGGTTTATAGGTATCTCCGCGCATGGAGCGCAACCCGAGAGTACCAGACTTCACCGCGCACGTCAATTTTCGCGATAATAATTGCCGGTCTTTTCTTCTTCAGCCGTATGGGTCTATACATAGGTATTCCGCGCACACTCCCACGGAGCAGCGAAAATTTCGTGCGCTACGCTAGCGGGACGCGTGCAGCGTGGAAGCGCGCGAGAGGCGGTAATAACGATAGGTAATTAACGACATTTTAACGGGATGTCGTTTCTCGAGCAATCGAAAAACATTAAACAGTTATGATTTTCCTTGATTCTTCGAGAATAGTACGCGCACTAGCACTACTTTTCATTATCTACTTTGCTTTCTAGATATGGCTTAACTGTGTTAGCAAATTCAAATATATTTTCTATATGACTTATCTTAAGCGCCTAGACTGCTTTAACAATATACGCTTTGTTGTTATCCATGTGAAAGTATACAAATTTATATAAGGTATAATATTTCCATTGGGTAAGTATTTTTCTCAACACGTGCGTGAAAAAGCTCGAGTGTCCTTGCCGGAGCGGGAGGGAATGTACATTAAATAATAATTAAATAATTTTTAAAATTTATTCTTTTTATTTCTTAGGTCTAGTAGACGACTCGAAATACCCATTTCCCCATTCCCTTAGAATGTATAAAAAAGGCCCTATTCACAAACTAGTTAAAAAAAATACTATGTGTAACACGGGTGGAAAGGGCTTTTTCAGACTCGGATGATGATTTGAGCACTCGACTTCCACTCGTGCTCAAACATCATCCTCGCTTAGAAAAAGTCTATTTTCCCCCCTAATTGCACAATGTACTATATTAATTTAATTTTTAAGTTTCAAAGCGTACAATCTTTACAAATCTTTAACAAATCGCATCGTTACAATGTGGTTGAACTGATCTAGTTTTTTTATATTATTATTTTATAGGTTATCCAAATATTTGACGTGCAATATGGTGCTTCAATGTGAACTTCAACCATGGGCCAATTAATTCAAAAACTATTTCAATGCGCAATATTATAAATGACAGGTAATCAACAAAAGAGTATGTTAGTTTACAAAATAAAAGTTCGATGAGCAATACATTGTATCATACTAGTTAGGCAACATATAGGAAATCGAAGTGAATGATGAAGATGAATTAATATTTAGTACAATGTACTCGATAGTCGGTAGTCAAGATGTGCCAAGAAACAAGTTCTGTCATTTCGATTTTTCAGTGATATCGGGAGCGGTATCGTCAGTCATCTCTCGCTCGAAGCACGAAAAGCTGGCCGCGCAGAGCTGAGAGCGATCATCGCAAGGAGCGCGCAGTGAAAACTATGGGTACGCGCCAGCACGGCCAGAAAGTGCCCGCTATCTCGGACAGGTTCACCCGGTCGTCGACATTAAACTTTCCGAGAGTGCTCATTTAATACACCTCTCCACGCTTACGAAAATAAAGTTAAGAAATCGCGCGTAACGTTGTTGTTATATTGTTGTTATATTGTTGTGTTTGGCCTTTTAGTATGTGAAATGCTTTGCAAATAAGCGTGTTGTTTTAGTGTGGAGTAAACTACCGCTGTAATTTTTAAATTCAACATCAGCGAACGGTTGGAAAAAAAATTCGATAGAGTTATGCGGTTTTGTACCGTACTAGACTGGAATGCCGCTGTTATGAAATTCAGAAAAATATGATAATGCACATTCTCGCGTTGGGAACTTTTTCTCTAATGTACAATAGCAAACTCGTCGGAAACTAGTTTACAGTGTGTTTTCCACACTCGCTCTTCGCAACACGATTTCAATTCTGTTTGTTTCTGAATCGTCCGCACGTTCAACAAGTTTAATGAATGTTTATAAAAAGAAACAAGTTACTACTAGCATCCATGCGCTTTCATCGATTAAATTTGAATGGAAAGCTACGTTGAAAAAAATCTATACGTATGATAAATCATGTTAGTAACGTGTAAAGATTCTAAATACTTAAAAAAAAATTATTTTCGCGTGATAAATACGAGTGGTGAACAAAGAAAATTAACTTAAAACAATTGTAAATGCAAAGGTATCCAGGCATCATCAGAGCGATCCTCTCACTCATTCGGCACAGGAAACCACCTACTTTCGAAATACACCCGAGAGGCCAAAAGCCATGGCTAATGCGCGCTGGAATAATGCTTAAGTGTGTATCTGCACTAAACTAGGCGCTAGGAACAGAAATACTAGAGTAAGAAAAAAGCAAAAAGGATGAAAACCTTGGCTATTTGGAAAAGTGCCTGTCTCCTCGGCTTCTCTTGCTTCATGCTGCCGAGTTTTTGGCTCGCGTTGGTACTGCGAATCGATGCGATCACGAGGCAGCGCTAAGGCCGTTCGGCGGTCTGCTGCTAGCAATGCGATACAACTTTACACATTGAACACAAGAGTCATTTGCGCTGCCACTGCTCTGTCACCCATGTTTATCCGCATTATCAACGCTTTCGTCAAATGCAATAACAACAATCCAACGTGTTCGTTAAGTCAAAGCACTTTTATTAAATAAAAAAAACACCACTCGCGTTGTATCAACACACTGAAGGAACTGAAGGATAAAGGAACATTTCAGTAGCAGAATGCGTCGACGATAGCAATACACTGTGCGGCAGATGTATATAGCGCAAGGTGCGTACACGAGAGTAGTATAGGCGCTCTCTCACTCCCTCTCTCTCGGGAAGGGTACTTTCTGACGCGGGCGTCAGTGCAACAATGCCGCACTGCTAGGGCCCAGGCGGCGCCGAGTCGACGACAGCGACGCCGCGCACCGTGGCGGTCAGGTACGCAACCTCGCTGCCGCTGCTCTTTCCCTCTCGCTCGCACTTTACTCAACTTACTCTCGCTCTCTCTGACTCTCTCCCTCGCTCCTTCTCGCGGCTGCTCGAAGCTCGGAGGGCCTCTTAGGAGACTTTTCTGTAGTGTCCATGGGTACACAAGAGAGAGCAAGAGAGAGAGAGAGAGAGAGAGAGAGAGAGAGAGAGAGAGAGAGAGAGAGAGAGAGAGAGAGAGAGAGAGAGACGCTTTTGATGCTGCGCAGATCACCGATGAGAGCCGCTATATAGGAAGTGTCTGGTCTCTCTACACGTATGGTGTAGCCATGTGGCTATGTGTGCGCGCGTGTGTGTGTATGTGTGTGATGACTTGTGCCGGCGCGCCAAACGCGAGAAGAAGCCACAGGCATGACAACACTTGACTGGACTTTTAAAATATCGAGCATGTGCAGGCACGCGAGGGTTGTTTTTTAAAAGTTTACCACTTCTGCACGTTTATTTACCTAGAATCAATGGAACAATTTATCTATAATCTTGGACTTTCATTTTGAAACAAAACGGAGCTAACTAAATTATTTTATATCATTTTACAGTATCAACAATCGGCTATAGACATGAACGGTCACAGAATTATATTCTTACAGCTTAACATGGCTCCAATAATTCAGATAACTTAATAAATATGTCATTTATATTTCATTATATTGCGGTACTTATATACTATAGAAGGATAAATTGATACATTTTTAAGTAGCACTCAGAGAATTGATAAATTGAGAATGCTCCATGAAGTTGCCACCAACGAAGAAATTCACCGTACCTAATAGAATCTCATCAAATAAGATGATTCCACAAACTATTATTACTTGTAGGCAATTGTTCATTATACTCCTATGATCGAATGAACTTGTACGAAGTTCTTATTGGTTTAGTAAAAAGTGTTATTATGTATAAAATGTAGAATATCTTAACATTTTCAAATATCTTTTTAATAAAAATGCCTCAGATTATAAGTACGATGGTGAGTATTTAATCCGGTATTAATAAATAAAAATTTAGTCGTAGATAATGACTTGATCAGAATACGTTATATACGAATACTTCAAATAGTTTCTGTTTTAGTTAGTCTAGTTCTAGCGATCAAGTGTCTGTCATAATGAATGCTATAATATAAAGTCAATGATGGTAAGATAAATTCGAGGAGACATTTTCATGGTAAAAGTGTGCCATTATATGAGTATTCATTAAAGTGAAATCTTATCTAAAAAGAATACGTTGAATTTCATTATCCCCGAAATAAGTAGATTGATCGCTGCCATTTAAGAATGTATAACTTTTAATTTGTTGATAATTTATACATATTTTGTCTTTTACGATTCAACTGTAATTTCCTACTACTTAAAAGCTAAGAAATACATTCATTAAAATTGAATGGTTTAGTTGAAAAGTTAAATATACCCTTATTTATAATTCTTAATTTATCTTGAATCAAAATTAATTGTTCATAAAACCAGTTCAATTTTATATGAAATACGATTAGAAACGACATACATAGATCCGACAAGGCAATACAAATTTTTCATTACTATTCCACGCATCTCCTCGAGACCAGCGCTGTGTTGTTATTTACGAAACTCAACCACGAATTGAAGAGAAGCCTGGAGAGAAACAGAAAAAAAAGATCCGTCAAAATCCCCTTAGAAATCCCCCGTCATCAGGGACACGCAAATAAACCGGCCGAGCAGCTTGGCTCATCATCATCATCATCATCAGCAGCAGCAGCAGCAGCAGCAGCAGTAGCAGAAAATGTAGACAAAACCACTCTCGGTTTACGTTCAGCGGAGGAATAAAACGAGATACCGTGACCGCGTTCTCCAAAGTGTTACGAGATTGTAGAGTCCTGGAGTACTACAGTATACATACGCTCGTGGCGGCCATCTTTACTACGAGCCCGCGCGCGAGTAAAGCGGCGGCCGTTCGTGGGTGAGTCCTCAGGTCACTTGCGAAGAACAGGAGAACGCCGTTGCGTGGTGGGGGAGAGAGCGAGTGGGGGAGGGAGAGGAAAAAGGAAAGGTGCGAGAGCTAGCTAAGCTACCAGCAGAAAGAGAGAGAGAGAGAGAGAGAGAGAGACGGAGGAAGAAAGTATAGGAGGAACCAAGCTGGAAGGGCGAGACCGAATGAGAGATGCGCCTCGACCAAGGAAATATGGAAATTTAAAAAAAATGGTGCAAAAACATAATTCCCTGCTCTCAGGTACTTTTCTTGTACCTTGAATGTACGCACACAGCTTTGTGCTGGAATGTATCGTTATTTATTGCTGATCATGTATAAATCATGAAAATCTGCCGAGTCAAAAATAAAATGCTGATAAAAACCTAATTTTCTAGTTCTGGTGTTATTTCTTTTAGTATTGTCTCAGACTATTATTGCAGCCATTTAATTGATTAGTACTGGGATAAAAAAATTTTTTTAATTGTTACAGTTGGCTTCGAAAAATCAGAATAGGATTATTTATCTGTTCATAAATTCCGCTTAAGCAATTTTGCCTTCTATCCTTCAACCTATTATGTAAAGATAACTATTGTTCTCCAGTAGAAAAGGAAGAAGGAAAGAATAAGAAATTATGCGGCGTCAGGTAAAAAAGAAGTCGAGTAGGATGGCGAAAAAAGTAGAAAGGAAAGATAAAAAATAGCGTTCTAGATGGCGAGCATAAGCAAGGGAAGCAAGCCAACTAGAAGGATCGGCTGTAAATAGATCGGCGTGAGTGGAAGTTTTACGAAAAAAGTTAATTAGTAGAAAAGAGGCGGTAAGAAGAATGGGATAATAAAGATTAAGGGTTTAATAAAATATTTTTTTTTAAATTTTATTTTGTTTTTTAATCTTACTAAGAAACTTTAAAATTTTACAATTAATATAATATATCTATTTGATATAAAAATAAATACAAAGAAGGATACAAAATGCCGTTAAATGCAGGAGAATCAGATGAGAAGCAGGAAAAAGAATCACCAATACTATAATGTTAAAGATAAAAAGAAGTGCAGCCGCACAAGGAAGTAGGAGGACCATTGAAGAATCGAGGAAAAAGCCGAAAGAGTGGAAAAGAAGTAAAAGGATTTACACTCAATGCAGAATTTTAAGAAATCTGATGAAGAGTATTTTAATAGAAATATACTAATACACTAAAATATTATAATTTTTGGCTAATCTTACTACTTGTATTTATACATAAGTTTTTCAACATTTTTTCTTTATCTACTAAAACTCATTTTTGTTTATTGAAATAATCATTGATAAACTATACAATAATCAATAAGTCTTCATAGGCCAGAAAACAAGCATCAGTATAAAAGCCGTCTCGAAATATGCAAGAAAAGAATAGAGAATAAAAAGCAGACAGGCGAAAAAACGCATACACGTAAACATAAAAAAGTAAAAAGAGACGCCACTAAAAAAGAAAACCAAACGAGAGTGAGGAAGAAGGTGAGTGAGAGCGAGAGAGAGAGAGAGAGAGAGAGAGAGAGAGAGAGAGAGAGTGAGGCCCCTTTCGGCGGACCTCTGGCGAGTAGGTAGAAGCAAGGAAGGCGCGGAGGGGGCGTGAGCGGAGCCAAACCGAGTGGGGGAGAGTTGCCGGATAGTGGGAGGAGAGGGAGCGCGCTTAATATAACGAACAGGAGGCCCAAGCTGCAAGCAGACCCGGCGAAGGCGATCAGCGACCGGCTCGAAGCGAGAGAAATATAAGTCTCTCACGAGACTTACATGACGAATACGTTTCACGCTACGGTACGCCGTAATGTCCTAGCTACGGCGCGACTTCGTTACGCAATTTGATTCAGAAGGCAATGGGCGATTCGGGAGTATAATAAGCTGTACGTGTGTGCGTAGGTTTCTTCAGGAAGTAAGCGAGATCTCCGTCTAACCAAGTCCGTCTATGGCTAGACTGTTATGGGAAAAAAGTAGAATAGGATAATGGCTTTCGATGTTCTTAAGATACATGCGTTATTGCACGTCGACGAACGTTTCAATAGCTAGGGTTTTTCCATTTTCATGTATTTTTTCCCATTACGAATTCGTTACGACAGAGTACAACTCTTTATGTCGAAAATGTTCTTGGAAATCTTTTTGTTGGATTATGAATTCAAATTATAGATGAATATTTAATAATTTAAAGACATCCATCATGTTTAATAATTTTATTCGAAAAATCATTTTTAAAATACTGTATGAAAATAGTTGATAACCAAAATAGCTAAAATTATAAATTAGTAGGTGTATCCGTGTAAGTACTAGGATTGCAAAAAGCATTTACTTTGAAACTGTTACGTGGGTAATTATTTCTTTGTTTAGTACGTATGCGTCCGTATTGCATATTCAAAATAATACTACGCACGTGTTCCTTTTTCCAAGGTAATTGAGTTATAATCGCTGACCTCATTTTGCCATACATACCAACTTGATTATAAAATTAAAAATTATTTGACAGTTGAAATAGATTATCTGTATATTGTATGTGAATTGAAACCGTAAATGGATAACCGAATAAGACCAGACAACAAAGAAAAACTAAAGTTAGAAGTAAAATATTAATGTATGTATAAATGAATTCTATTACTAAATGTTGATGTGCAGGCATGTGGAGATTTGTCTTAAATACTATATACATATTATAGTTGTTACTTAAACTGAATTTCAACAAAATAATATAAATAACTAGCATCCCCCGTCACGGCTTCACCCGTGCTAATAGTGCGTTGAACTCACAAGTAAATAATATCTATTATTTGACTTAGAGACTTGAAATTTTATAATATAATAAAATATATATGTGTTATGGTTTAGATAAGAAAGGGTAACCATAAATCCATAAATTGATATTTAGGTAGTTTCATAGGCGACCTTTGGGGATAAAAATCGAATTCATAACTTCCGAATATTCCGAAGATATCGATAAAAACGTAAAAACACGTTTACCTCCTTTTCACCTTCTTAGAGGTGGATGGGGGTAAAATCCGTCCTTATCTCACCCCTAGACCATAAAAGATATATACCACAAAAATGTCAAGTCTATAGATCCAGTGGTTTGGTCTGGACGTTGATGAGTGAGTGAGTAAGTGAGTGAGTGAGCCAGTGAGTAGGTGTATCGGACATCTTCTTTTATAGATATAGATTGATTTATAAATATTTATTTTGCTTCTTAATTATATTTAGTTGAAAATTAACCTGAAGAAATTTATACTTTTTCAAAAAATTCGCGCATGAATCAAGTTAATCTTTTGTCTTCAATAAAATCTTGTTTCGTTGGATAAATTAAAGAAATATAGTACAAAAATATTAGAACACATTTCACCCTTTTTCACCCGTTAGGGCTGGAATTGCGGAAAACCCATAAATTAGTCGTTACATAATCGTATTTCTGATATTTTGCCGCAAGAATCAATTTAAAATCTTATTTCCCTGCATAAATACAGTAAAAACCCATAAAAAATCCCATTTCACCCCTTTTCACCCCTTAGGGCTGGAATTTCAAAAAACCATTTCTTAGTCAGCACCTATCATTTAGTAGGAAAATACCCACAAATTTTCACGCCGATCGGTCCAGTGGTTTTGACTGGGCGTTGATGAATCAGTCAGTCAGGACAAGTTCTTTTATGTATATAGATAGATAGATAGATAGATGTATACGCCAGAAGCAAGAATCACGAACAAACCGATGAAATATTTACTTGCAGTGGCGAAAACTTAAAAATGTCCAGCTCTCTCCCTCGGTAATTAGCTACATCGTCGAGAAGGTGAAAAACTCGCGAATTCCTCCGCAAAGCAGTGTTGACTCTTGATCCGAGTTCGTATTTATACAGCAGCAGAGTCGGGAAGAGAATAACATAGGCACGAGCCTAGAGAACATCCTCGATATTGCCCCGCATCCTCGCGGCGAGAGAGACATAGAGAACAACTCGGTGCAAGGCAAGCTACCCAGTATAGCAGGGGCTCAGTCGCGCTTGCTACAGCCGCGAGTTCGCATCACGATCGACGGCGGCAGTTGCAGTTTGCAGTTCGCGCCCTGTTTGGGTCTCCCCGGGCGATCTACCACAGCATGCTGTACAGAGCCTGCCGATCGGTCTTTTCATTTGCATGCACGGTCGCGTCTATTAAATAATTACGCATGGCACAGTAATAAACAATGAGATCTTTATTTTTATTAGTTGCAAATTTTTAATAAATATGATATCATCTTCCAACTATGCTAACAACAATTCTAACAAAATAATTAAAATAAATCAATGACAATGACTTTATTAAGGCACGCACAACCGAATACCGAAATGGCGGGTTCCCCTTTCAAGTCATTAAGGGATTTCCCCCTTTTCACCTCTTTGATCGATCGAATCGGTAGCATGATCCTTTCCTTGGCTTTAATAATTAAAGCGCGGACAATCGGCAAGCTAAACGGTTCACGTGCGTGCGCGTCGCTTGTCGCGGATGTACTTTCGGCGTACACGAAGTTACTCACTCCGCGAGCGAGAGGGAACGAGAGGGAACAAAGGAACAAAGGGCTCAGAGTACGGTGTAAGACGTGAGCGAGAAATTGCCGGGGCACGAGCGAACCGCGATGGAGGAGGGGTGACGTTTTTTTGCCGCTTTCAGTTTCTAAACGAGAGATTGTGCTTGTTGTTGCTAGGGTGATTTAGTATTACACTCGATATATATT
Source organism: Gastracanthus pulcherrimus (assembly GCA_949152435.1). Lineage (NCBI taxonomy): Eukaryota > Metazoa > Arthropoda > Insecta > Hymenoptera > Pteromalidae > Gastracanthus > Gastracanthus pulcherrimus. The sequence continues at coordinate 53,138,091 of OX424574.1, forward strand.
TTGTTGGCTGGTTTACTCCTTGAGGAATTTTATTGTTTCCTCTTTGCAAAAAAGCTTTATCTTTTGACCGAACTCATTACACTCCGATAGAAAGGATTTGCTATCTCAAGGTTGTGATTTTTTTATGTGAATAAACAATCGTATAAATATACGTACAATGTATACATACTGAGTTGAATGAACTCAATCTATATTGGCTTGCTTATTCAAATATATGGTATCATAATTGATATTTCTTTTATTTATTATAAATTTGGTTTTGTTTTTTTCCCATTAAAAATAGGCAGATTATTTTCTTTCTCCAAAGGTGTACTGTATTTGAATGAAATATTGATACTTTGAAATGTCAGGCCCAATTTAATCGAATAGCTAATGTTTCATAACAGCAAAATCCAGAATCGAATACCTGCACTGAACATCATAGACGAAAAATTTCAAGAAGTACGAGTATAACAGATGCTGCCCGTATTGTCGCACGAAATCAGGCGGAGTGTATTTACATTACGACGAGCGCGCATTAAAGGAGCATCAATAAAAAGTGGAAGTCCTTAGAGATCTATAAAAAGCCCAGCCCGTATATAATATCCTATTCAGTGCGAAATTGATGACCGGCCGACCTGGATATCTGTTCACGACGTCGTCTATTCCGCATGCGTTCACGCATACGCAGGCATATACAGACTGCAGGCGCAAACGAACACAGAGTACCGGTCTGACAAAGGCCAGAAGGAACCGGCGAACGTGCGTATAAAGGCGCCTTGTACCACCCCGACAGTGCAGAGAGGAGATACAGTAAGAGAGGGAGAGAGCGCAAGAGAGAGAGAGAGAGAGAGATAGAGAGAGAGAGAGAGAGCCAAGGCGACAACAGCAAGCAAAAAGCGGTGGCGCGTCGCGTCACACGCACGCCTGTCATTATCCATGCATTTCGACTGACACTCGGCAGAGATCCAACCCAAGTCCTTCTTCCCTCTCTATTAGAATCCCCTTCCAAGAAAGTGCATTCGAGTGCTCGGCACACCGAGTGAGTCCTATTACGCCGTCGACCACCGTAGAGCGCCATGTCTCTCGTATGTACATGGGTGAAAGTGAACATTTACTTTCATCTTTTGCCTTGAAATCGACGACGAAATTTTAGTCCCGTCGATACCAATATCGCTATGACGAGTGGTTGAAATCTGTCGCCGGTATCACAAGGATCGTATGGGGTGCTTGAAATTTCTCAAGAACTTGTGAGAAAAAGTTTAACGTGGTTATCGTGTGGATACTGCTCGCCTTGTCTATATGAATGTTTATTTAAATGATTTATCATATACAATTTCAGAACCTCTTTGGAATGACTATTTTCTTAAACATTTTAATTGAAAGATATTATTTCTATGTAGTACGTAAGCTAGACATAATAGAAAATCTGTTGCATATTTCCAAAGTATGTATACTCTACTCCATTTAAAATATTAGAAAAGCATAGAAAGAACATTAATTTGTAATTTATAGGTAAATTATGACTGACTTTACAATAACGCCATCAATGATCTGCCGATCACACAATCATCAAACTAATTTGAATATAGATAGACGTATTCACCTTTTTCTTTGTCATTTCAACGAGAGCAAACGAAAGGCGCATTGTCACAGATACGCCGCGTAAATCACATTGTTCGTACGTAAACAAGCACCGGGTGAAGTGACACTAGTGATAAGCGCTAATTCGTTCTATTAGAACTATTTCCAGCGCTTCGTTTTTGGTTTTTCCCTCAGACTGGTTGCTTTGTTTGCTCTCTTTCTCGCGCGGAATCGATGAGAAAGAAGAGGCTCTAGTACCTACACAAGGAGATTCTAATGCCTTGCATATTCCACGGCAGACGTATTCATTTATTTTTTCGCTTTTACAAATGCCTGCTATAGTCCATCTAAGGTTTAATCGCAGAGTTTCGAAATAGGTATTTTAATTATTATTTAAATAGTAATTCATTTTTTTTATTAAAATGATGCAGCGGGTAATATAATTTAACTATAATAGCAGCTCGTTAATTAATATAATAATTCCTAAATGGATAATCTTTGTAAAATACAGCATATCAATTTACTTCATAGTTTATTGCATACTTAATTCTTCAAAATGCGTGCGAATTGATTTAATTACGTGCATGTGTGTTTTAGATCGATACGTCAACCAAACCCAAACATGCACTAGTTTATTAAATCAATAGATAACACTTTCATAAATTTAAAAAAATCATTTAATTTCATTGCAATGTGGGGAGAAGCGACTTCGTTAGCGCAGCGGCTTCGATGGCACACCTCATTATCTACAATATTTGTTTGGATTTCAATATGGTAAGTTCTCTTATTCGATTTAGTAGTACTAAAATAGCAAGCATACCAAAAATTATTGAAATCCAAGAATGTTCACGAAAGTTATTGAGAAAAACACAGAAAAGTACGTTTGAATCATCTTTGATGTAAAAAAGTCTAGGAATGAAATATTAATAACTATTTGTATTATGTAAAATAATTTTAGTAAAGATTCTATAAGATAGTTTATGTTATCTACTTTTAGACAATATAGTTTGTTTTTATATTTCTTTACTTTATAATTAGTAATTAAGAAAAATTACAAAAGAAATTCTAAGCGGGTTCGTTCTAAAATAAAATGTTTATTTGCTTGGGCAGCGTGTGTGTAGGTGCTCATGTAATGTTTTGAGGTTAGATTAACATAACATATGCTATTTCCTTTACACATGAGTTATTATGCTTAAAAAGTATTTATAATTTATTGAATTTTATTTTAAACCACTTTTACAAAAACAAATAGTTTTATATAAAGAATTATGATGCTATAATGTACGAGCGTCAACCAACCCGTTATTATACCCTTCTCCCCTACATGTATGAAATATATATCCATATTTCAAGTGGCGGATATAGACATTTTATTTTTCAATAACTGTTATGTTAGCAATGTGACGTTCTAATTCAATTTCTCTATGTTCCACTAACTCCGTTACAGTATCAAAAATCGAGTCGCTCAAACCTTGATTTTTTATAGACTTATACATATAAGAAACCAAAATAAATTAATTAATTAAAACTTCATATATAGAGTAATTTCCTATTTACGACACTAAAGTATACTTTTTTATTATATATAATAGTTATCGTAGCATAAAATTTTTTATAAAATAAAATAAAATGTATTTATATAGTATTACACAATGACAAATGTACACTCTAAGACACTTTCCATTGTCCATTTTCTTTTTTGGGCCTTCCCATTGGAGGATTTCAAAAATTTGGAAAACATTCGCGACAATGGACAATACCGTCGAGTGTAGAATATAAAAAAATTGCTTTGAAAAATAGAAAATAGGTAACTGAATAGTACAATGATAATTTAATAGAAAGTTATATATGAAGAAATATTTAAAATATACGAGTACTAAAATAAATTCTTTTAAGAATTGTTCTCGTTAACATTATCAATAAAAGATAATATTTCAGGTATGTGAAAATAACAGACATTTATCTGAATAAAAAGAAGCAAATATGAAAGTTTAAACTACTTTTATTAAATGATAACAAGTGGTGTCACATACCAATTAAAATAATATATTTATTAGATATTGCATTGTATAAAATATTAGTTATAATAAAAGGTTATTTACTCAAGTAGTGACGACAACTTATTGGTTGATTGCATAATCCAATCATAATATTTATCCACCCTTGTGTAAATTCCGGGGTAAAGCTTCGATTCGCAGCCGATTCCGGATGAAACTACTCCAGCAAGTTTATCGTTTATAACTCCAGGTCCACCGGAATCGCCTTGGCAAGCATCAGCTCTACCATCACCGGCGCAGAACATATTTTTGGTGATTGGGTCACGATAATAGGCTTTTTCGCAACTTTTAAAGTCTATGACAGGTACATATGCTACCTTTAAAATTCTTGAGTAACCGTAATGTTCCTAAAAGTTTATTTTACGATACGATGAATATACAAAATTATATTAATATAAGGCAACTATATCTATATAAAAAAATTAATAGGTTGTATTCTTACCCCTACTTTTCCAAAACCAGTAATTCGCATTACATTACCTACATATGGTTTGTCACCCGGCTGTGCCAAAGGTATAGATTTTTGTTCGGAACTGAATTCTATAGGTTCTTTAAGCTACAAAGCATACGTTCTAGTTGTAATGGTTTTGTAAAATTCATCACGAGTTAATTTCAATAATGTGTTTGTTAAATAATATAATAACCTTAATAAGCGTAATGTCATTATCATAATTTTTGGGGTTAAATTGAGGATGTACGATAATCTCTTCAACATTGTACCTCACACCTGTAGCTGTTAATGAAGAAGTTCCAGTACGTACCATTAAAGATGTTTTAGTCCTATAAGTGTAATTAACCAGATCATTTTGTGTTGTTAAATATCAATTATTTATAATAAAATAAACAAGTATATTTTCATTACACTGGTCCAGTGTTTAAATTAATGCAATGAGCTGCAGTTAATATCCACAATTTATCTATGATAGTCCCTCCACAATAGTAATATCCAAATCTTAATAAACTAGCCTTGAATTCCACAGGAATTAGTATTAAATCTATTCTCTTCCATAAAAAGTCATTCTTTTATGGAAATAAATACCTGATAGGGCGCATATTTTATTTCAATATTCTCTCCATCAACAATTTTGTCCTTATTTGCTGGTTCGTTACCTATTGTAAATGAAAATTAATCTACGTATAAAAAAATTATTATAGACTGCGTTTTACTATTATTTATAATAATTGAATTTTTACCTATATAAAAGCAATTCGTAAAAGCGATACTCGACAAAAAGTAAAGAGTCTTCATGATTATGATGTAATCCTCAATATTTGTAAAGTGTTATTCTTATATACCTAAATTTTGTCGTATTAAAGTCAGTACATATTAAATTAGTAATGAAATATGCACAAGTGTCTTACTTAAAAGCATATATCAAGTAATTTAAAGGGTATTCAAATCAAAATAATACATTCATAAATCTAAAACAGCATTTTAGTCAAGGATGTTTTATGCGAAAATTAATTGGTTTATAATGACAGCAGTTCCATATTTTAACTATAATCGACAAATATGTGTGCACAATTTTAAAATAAGGCAAGTTTTTCGATAAAATCAGTTATAGTATCTGATAGATAACTTTAGTATAACAACTTAAGGTAAGGTACTAGTGTTTATTGGTAAAAATAGAAAAAAAAATTTTGAATTTTCTTAATCTTTGTCATTGTAAGAATGTTTTGAAATCTATCAGATGTAGAAACTCGATGTTTTAACAAAACTATACGCATTTAAGAAAATAATTTACATTAAAAAACATACAAAATGAAAACTTTAAACGGGTTTTTCTTGAACCTAATTTCCCTAATTTTAAAACGTGGTTTGCGCATTAGGTTTTTATGAATCTTTTTGAAACTTTTAGAAAATGTACCTTAGTATTTAAGTAGAACATAAACTACTGATTATATTTCAACTTTTTTCTTCTTATCTCATTTTATCCATCAGTAATTATTAAATAACGTGATTCTATAAGCATCTTCATTCTTTATAAGATAAATGAAAACTTGTTTGGTTTAAGGAAGTACAAGACAGCTTTTGAAAAACAGTTTCTTTTGTTGGCCAAACAAGGAAGTGACTCAATTTTTTCAGAGCTTTTTCTTAAAATTTTCTTAAAAAGCTAAAAATTGGCATAGAACCTATTAACTCCCTGACTGTATTTGTCCAATATATTGGACGCCGACTCTGTTAGTGTATAAATAAAAATATATGTGTATTTTATTCGATTACAATACTAGCATTATGTGAGCTTATTCTTTCCAGCTATTTTCGTGAAAAATTTTTGTCTTACATTCTTCCTATGCAATTCGTAGTTATAACCGTTTAGTTATATATTTTACAAAATAAGAATCGTTTATTTCATATTTTAGTATTATATTGAACATACTTTTATACTTACAGTTCAAGTGCCTTTTCATGATGCGTCAAATATTTTGCGTCAATTCGACCACATGCCATTCGGCGGGGGAATCCCAATGTTTACATTAACTTTATTATTTTTGCAATAAATTAAATCACCATCATACATATACGATATTCCTAAAACTAATATTTTACATTAATGATTGTTTGTAAGCGTTTAAACCCAGTACTGGGACAGGAAATTGACACCAATACTGGGACAGTTATTAAGCAGCTTTATTCGTTACCATTCTGCAAACAAATAGAAATAAGCTAATTTTCTCAATTCATTCGATAATACTAATTAATTTACATGCTTTTGTAGTTTGATAATAATCGGCAAATTAAAAATCGCAAAAATTGATAAACAGAGACCTGTAACTTCACTTTTTGAGGTCATAGGATTACACCCTCCAAGTAAAAGTTATAGATTTCCAAAATCCACTATTTTCTAAATTCATTCCAGTTGACATTATTGATTGTTATGTAATATCTTGTTTAGTAAGCTCTAACGTAGTTTTCAATCACTGAATCTAATTATAATTTGTATATTTTGAGTGCCCCACTACGGCTCCCACGCAAAAATATGGGACCAGAACTAGGATACCTAATTGTACAGAAAATAATTATTCTTTTCACTAAATACAACTTTAATCGTTTTCGTGAGCGTGTCATCTATTGATAAAAATATTATTTTGATCCTGGTAGAGTAAAATATTTCTTTTGAATGCAAAACTCAATCCTCGCGATTCAGTCAAATCTGCACGATTCAGTAGCGCCCTTCGTTAAGTACTCTCGGATCCTGCTCAGAACACATTTTTAGTAGCGTTGAATATAATTTCTGCCGCAGATTTGGAATAATTCATGTTTATATGAATAGTTGATACCCTAGACAATAGATAACAAATTTTACTATAACGATTTATAACTGTATTTTTTATGAAAACAGTCATTTTTCGTCCATGTCCCAGTATAGGTCCCGATTTTTTATTTGTCCAGGTACTGGTGCATTTACCTTAGTTGACGCAAAAGATTTGACGCACCGTGAACGTGTACCTTTAGTTTGTGTGACTAAAAAATTCAACATTTATAAAGTGTCCAATACTTATATTACAATGCAGTAAACGTATTACTATTTATAAATGCAACGAAGTGAAAGGCTTCAATAGCAAAAAAGGACATACTAATATTGTATTAATGTATAAAATAATACTAATAATGTATTAATGTAAAACAGTAATGTATTCTTCTGTAAAGAATTATTAAATTTATAATACTTATTTGCTAATATGAAATTGAAAAATCATTATTATGAATAGGCTATGGCAATGATTCGTAAAATAAGCATTCTTATTAGCAAATAAGAATCAATGTTTTCTGTAAAAATTATTGCGTTTTTCTACCATAACTTCAATATTAATCAAAATATACAAACTGAAGACCGGTCGTTGCATTTGTCCAATAAATTGGACATTGAGATTTTGTTATGTATTTACATCCAAACTTCCTACAAATCAATATTTCCTCATTTGGTAACGAGTCTTGATGAAACCGCCCAAAAATTTTTTTTTAATGCTGGAACATAATGATAAAGTGAGCGGGTTAATATCATCCTGCATAGGGCTTCGCAAGAGACCAAGAGTTATCTTGATATTGTCTTGTTTTGTCTTGATTTCAAGACAATATTCGAGACAAGATTTAATGATCAACAACCAAGACGATACCAAGAGCAACTACTCAAGAATATTGGTCTTGACAATATTTCTTGGTTAACATTTTTGAACAATTTTATAAAAAAAAAAGAACAAAGATTCATCAATAATTTGAAATACGATTAATAATGGTTTTAATATTTAGTGTTTTTATTTCATTTATATTCATAAATAGACATACAAAAAAAGGAAAAAATTACAGGTATTCGATATCGCATATTTTAATTTTTAAAGAACTTTTGAACCAGGAATTTAAACAAATTAAAGCTGTCATAGATGGGGTCTTTAGTGATGATCTTATATTTGTCATCAAAAGGGAGCCCTCCGAGAAGAGTCGCTCAACAGGGACAGACGTAGCGAGCAGAGACAAAATATCTCTCGCCATTTTTGCCAGATTCGGATAGACTTTTTTATAGTCATTCCACCATTCTAAGATATCTACGTCTTTATCAGCTCTAGGGGCTTGATAATACGCATTTAATTCCGCCTTCCAAGAATCGGTTTCTACGTTTTTGCTAACATATAAATAATTAAAATCTATAGAGTCGCCGTCCTGAGTTTTCTTAATATCCGCTTCTTTTTTCGGACTAACAGTTACAAGTTTAACGTACTTTGTACGGTATAAAGTTTCAAATTTGTTCACACTTTCATCTTTCATATCTCTTCCCCATTGAGTAAAGTCAAAGCATTCAATTTTGTGTCGCGGATCTAAAATTAATGAAATGCAGTATATCCAATTACATTTCATGTAGTGTTTTAAAAGCTTATCACGCCCTGCTTGAAATGCTAAAATAAGCATTTCATCATTTACACCTCTATCAGGCTTACAGTCTAATTCTTTGACAATAGATTCGATTTTATCTATGAGAATATTAAATGCAACATGTTTTTTACTTGCAATATATGCTTAATTACCAAAGCCTGACTAATATATTGTAAGAGTGATTGAATATACATACTTACGTGTATGAAATTGTTTTACTACTATAGATAGATAATATGAGAGATAAAGAGGATTCAACGATTCTTATATCGCGATCATATATTAAATCGTTGCTTAAATAGCAAGTATCATCAATAAAAAAGCATGTATTTTAGTCTATTAATCATTTTCGATTGTCTTTTAAAACATTCACTTGCAATAATACACTGTCAATACCATTTTATATGCCTTATAAACTGCTGCTAAAAAAACAATATTTCAAGACGAGATCTTGTCAAGACAATATTTTCTATCTTCAAGACCAAGACAATATGAATTTCTACAAGATTTTTCAATAGCAAGACGATATTTTTTACTATATTGTCTTGTCTTGACTCTTGCGAAGCCCTACCTGCATAATCCTTTAAAACTTTAGCTTATTAGACTGAACAATAAGAAAGTTTGTCTTTACGGGTAAGTTTAGGGATTTTTCTTAAAAATCCGGTACAACGAATATTTTCGAAACTGTTAAAGTATGTTTTTGCATATTCTGACACGTGAAAAAAAATTTGTATTAAAAAATGGCCGTCTGTGATGCAGAAATCAGTTATTTTCGCCGTGGTCTTGCGAAAATCCCTTTAAAAATCGGTGTAAGCTCTGATGTTCGTTTAATTCAACGAATTTTTGAATGACTTTTATTTACATAAATGAATGAAATTATTTTTTGAAATGTCATATTTTAAAAGAAATCTGTCATCTTTTTAAATTATGCACTTTTAGAGGTTCATAGACGAATAAGAATAATTTTGCTTCTTTTTTGTTATGATTGAGCACACCGGATGCGAAAACCTACACCGTTTTGTAACTCTTGCACCAAAGTTACAGTAAAATCTAGCAATTCCTGGATTATAAAAGTGGCCATTTTGTAATATAAAATTCTTTTTACTTCTTAAAATGTGCACAAATATAACTAAAACGTTTTGAAAAAGATTCATTGCACTGGCTGTTTAAGAAAAATCCCAAAACTTAATCTTTGTTTTAAATAATAAGCTGGCGACAGTTCAATAGTTTTAACGTAACGAAATTAAGTAGTATAATTGTTTAGAGTATCATAAAGTGTGCCTGAATATTTTCAATATTTTACATCCAACATATTTTGAAGAAATTTTAATTAGAAGTTTGCTTGTTATACTGGGTTCTTATGGGACTCAAATCATAAAACAAGAGAATGACATAGAGTGCAATATGTGTAAAACTGCACAGAGAGCAATGAAAAACTGCATACATATATTGGGCGATTGGTAATTTTAAGTTCTTATATAATGAAAAAAAAAATAAAATCACAAAATAAATTTTTTCTCTTTTTTGTACATTAAATATGTTGAATATATATATATGTTTTCATAAAGTACACGTGATTTCCTTTTGATTAATATATCTAGCAATTATTTTCATTTTTTTTTAAAGAAAAAGTAAAATATAAATTTTGCGAATCTTGTAAAAATTAGGCAAAAATTTTTTTTTCTCATACGTCACACATGTTGAAAATATGTCCATTTTCTTGAAACAGACGTAATTTTCTTCCAATTTATATATATATAGCAATTACTTTAATTCTGTATTAGTGGAAGAAATATGATTGAATTTTGAAAACGTAGATATTTTTTGAAAATCGGTAATTCAAAAAATTTCAGAAATAATTTTTGAATCTATTCTATACAGATTTAATTAATATGCATTTAATTTTAAAATATACATTATTTCTATGTAAATTATTTATCTAATTATTTGAAGTTTTTTTTCCGAAAAAATATGATTTTAAATCTTGTGAAAACATATTTGCTATTTTAATGATACTACCTCAAAGTTTATATGTTAAACGTGTTAAAACTATGTGCGTTTTCAAAAACAGGCGCAATTTCTTTCCAATTTATATATCTAACGATCATCGCAAGGATATTTTAGTGGAAAAAAAAATAGAATTATTAATTTAAAAAAAAATCTTATAAATCGAAACTTTTAACAGACTTATACTTTTGAGAGTTAATGAATTTTCCGCGTACAGACATGTTGAACATTATTTCGGGTTATGATATATTCTTTGACTGGCAATTTTTAAACGATTGTGTTTAATAACTTAATTTTAGCATTATTTAATTTAAAGCGAATTTCAATTATAAGATTCTTAAGCTTGATTTTTCCGTACCACTCTTTAAGAAAGAATTCTGCTAAAGCAGTTAGCAGCGGTTTTTTGTATTTATTTATAGGGGAAAGTCGCCAAGGATGGGACAGCACCCAGGATGGGATACTACTGGTTTCGATACTTTCCAAGTATATACACCTGCAACGGTGCGGGAAATTGAACTAATGTTATAATAGAAGCTTATTTACAATATTTCAGATTTTTAGGTAGTTCGTTCAATGATTTATTCGAATTTGTATAATAAATTCAAATTCGTCGTTGCTTGGCGCTACGTTTGGGACACCCGTGCAACATAAGATGATATGCATCCCACGATTGGATTCTTCCTTTAAGCCGTCAGTTCGGCCTCAGAAGATAGATACAATCAATTTCAAACTCTATCCATCTACATACATCCTACTTTCAAGACCTGTCTTCCAAAGTTGCACTGAGGGAGACCAGGATGGTAATAGGGGCGTACTAGAGAGGAACTCTAGATACCCGCAGGAGAAAAATAAATAAGAGAAAGATCATATGCAATAAATATACCTCTACACTGAGAAAACTATATCGCAACTTAAGCAATATATATCGTAACTCACGTAACATCATATCGTACAAATTTACGTCTCCATATCGTAATTTTTGCGATACATGTAGTGACAGCTACATTATGATATCATAAAAACAAACGATAGCGAAGTTCAGTTAATTTGAGGTTATAATTTATACTACTCTAAATTTCTAGTGTTTTTTAAATCTTCAATTACTTTTTACGATCTATGTAGTTATTATAAATATTATTGTAATTGTATTCACGTATTATTTACACTTAACTTTGGTAAAAAATGTCGCGTGCATGCGAAAAAAGCCATAACGCGTGAGTTGTTCTATGCTATGCATATTTAGGTATACGAGGTTTGTCCCAAAAGTATCCGACCTACCTCGATTTCTCGGCGCTTGATTTATTCTTCGTCATCCGGGGGGTGGCATCCTTCAAAGTAGTCCCCATTTGATTGAACAAGACGCTCATATCGATGTTTCCACTTATTAAAGCACTCTTGAAAGTCAGACTTCGGAATCGCCTTTAGTGCATTCGTCACATTAGTTTCAACAGTCTGTTTATTGTCGAATCGATGTCCTTTAAGCGGCATTTTCAATCGAGGAAACAGCCAAAAGTCGCAGGGAGCTATATCAGGACTGTATGGAGGCTGGCGGAGCTGCGCAACACTGTGTTTCAATAAATACTGCTGCACAAGGTTTGATGCGTGCGCTGGAGCATTGTCGTGATGAAGAAGCCAGTCATCGGTTTCCCAAAGTTGCGGTCGTTTTCTCCTGATTGCATTACGTAATCTTTTCAAAACTTCAACGTAGTACTCTTTATTGATTGTCTGGCCTGTAGGGGTATATTCGTGGTGCACAACGCCCTCATAATCGAAAAAAACAATCAACATTGACTTGATGTTGCTTCGACTTTGACGAGCTTTTTTCGGCCGAGGCTCAGATGGAAGCTTCCACTGCGAAGATTGTTGTTTTGTTTCAGGATCATAACCATAAACCCATGACCCATCACCAGTAATAACCTTTTTAAGAAAGTTTTCATCACTATTAATCATTTCCAAATTGTCCTGAGCGATTTCTAATTGAAGGTTTTTTTGCTGGTCTGAGAGCAGTTTCGGGATAAATTTTGCACACACACGAGTCATTCCCAACTTCTCGGTTAAAATTCGCCAAACAGTACTTTTTGGTATTCCAAGTTCATCTTCCAGTTCTCTCACAGTCAAACGACGATCTTGTTCAACTGCGACACACACACGCTCGACATTATCCGACGATGTTCCCGTCGAAGGTCGACCAGAACGAGGATCACTGTCAACAGATGTGCGGCCACTTTTGAACCGCCTATACCACTCTTTTATTTGTGTTTTGCCCATACACTCATCTTTAAAGGCCTTTTGCAACATTTCAATAGTTTCCGCACAACTTTTACCGAGATTAAAGCAAAATTTTATGCAAATTCGCTGTTCGGTTCGTTCTGCCATTTTTAGCAATAAGCAAATTGCGACGAACGCAAAAAAGTCGTTGTAAACAAATACACGCTGCGCGGGAACTAAGGCGTTTAATCGGTATCTCAGGCTACTGACGAGAAGGTTAGGAGTTGCTGGTGACGTTCGTACCCTCCAGAGGTTGCCTGAGTCTCTCCGCGCGAAGATATGAATGTAGGTCGGATACTTTTGGGACAGACCTCGTATACAGATATACTTTCTTTGTAAAATGGATGTTACGATATCTTACTTTTACGATATAAATTTTACGATACAGTTTTCTCAGTGTATCAATGCATTTTCACCCGTACAAAAATATTATAATTGTCATAGTAAGGTAATATTTTCTATAAAAAATTCTAAAAACTAATAATGAAACATATTTACGGTAATTAAAACTGGATTAAATAAAAGTGTCCCAAAGTGGAGCGTCGTATCCCAAAGTAGGCGACACTTGAACCTTATTTCTATCTTAAATTTCAATCACTGTAATTCCTTAACCTTAATCAAACTTTGGTACTCTGTTTCCTATAGTACTAAATACTATCTATAGGGACTTGTAGAATTAACTTTGATCAACAAACAAAGATTGTATACCAAACTAACACATTCCTACATCGCAATTAAGACTGAACCACCAACATGTGAGTATTGTCAGACTAAAATGACAGTCAAACACTTTATTGTAGAATGCCCGAAATACAACAACATAAGAAGATCAACAAATTTATCACTTAGTATTAACGAATGTTTATCACTTATCCCTAATACCTCTAAAATGTTAACATTTTTACAGAAAAGTTACTTACAAAATCAAGTGTCATAAAATAGAATAAAAAAGAAAATATTATGAACTTTTAAAATCATAAGTACTTATTAAAAAAAAAATGAAAGTTCATAATGTATCATCAATATCATACAATTATGTACCTTATTAACTCATGTATATATTATATCTATATGTATATTCTTTAAATGTATGTAACTGTATAGTGTAAATAATAGTAGTCGCTAATGACTAAGCTACACTGAGAAAACCATGTAGTAAATTTCATATCGTAATATTATGATAACGTAACTTTTTCTATTCATATATCGTAGATCAAATTCTTTCGATCCAATTCTGTAAAATCATGAGCATGGGATCTGCACATAATATTTCGCATATTAAATTAAATTAAACTATTTAAAATTGTATTTTTAATGTAGAAATTAAGATTTAAAATTGCTAATTTTACGATATCATATAGCATTTGACGCTGAATAATTACGATATCGATACGTAAATTTTTACGATATGATGTTGCGTGAGTTACGATATAGTTTTCTCAGTGTAGTTGATACGACTATAAATATATAAATGAAAAGAAGATTTTATACACAATAATCCTTAAGTCGGTGACTTTATTCAATGTCAAGTATATTAAAGTAAATATCTTAACTTTAATATGTTTATATAACTTTCTTGATAATGTTTGTATCAGAAACTTTAAAGCTTTAGTCCAGTTATTTCTACGATCCAGTCATAATACTTGTACATTCTGGTGTAAACTCCAGGATATATTTTTGATCCACAATACATGCCACTAGAAACTATTCCATAAACTTTTCTGTTAATGACGGCTGGACCACCAGAATCACCTTGACAAGTATCGGTTTTACCATCTCCGGCACAGAACATATTTTTAGATATTGGGTCTCGTATGTAAGCTCTTTCACACTTTTCCTGATTCATTATCGGCACGTAGGCTGATTTCAAAATATTAGCAGCAGTAATATTTTCCTAAAAATAAATTTTTTATTAACAGTTGTATCGTGATTATGGCAACAATGACCAACCAAATTTTATTCTTATGATCAAAAAGAAAACAAAAATATGAAAATTAACCAACTACTTACCCCTTCCTTCCCAAAACCAGAAATTCGCATTAATTGACCTTGTATCGGTACGTCCTCCGGTTTTGCAATGCCTATGGCTCTCTGGACTTCATTGAATTCAATAGGTGTTTCAAGCTACGGTTACATTACAATAGTGGGATTAAAATTTAATTATTTATGGAAATAGTATATGTATGCATATTTGTGTATGCGATCAAATAATATAATGCATATATTTAATACAAGTATATTTACAAATTATCTTTTCTACAGGAATAAATTTAATAATTATCAAATAAAAAACTTAGTCTTTGAGAAAGAGAAAATATTTAGTTACCTTTATTAAGGCGATGTCATTGTCAGTAGCGTTGTCGTCATACTCTGGATGTTCTATGATAGATGCGATTTTGTGCCGCTGACCTTCCTCCTTTCTGTACCTAGCTCCGGTACGGATAGTCAGGTGTGTTTTGTCACTGTTGTATTTACGTTTAATCGAATTAATTTTGTATGATTTCTAATATATAAATTAGTTTTGATAAAATAATAAAATTATAAAAAACTTACTGAACACAGTGTGCAGCAGTTAGAACCCAAGATTCATCAATGATAGATGCACCGCATATCAAAACTGCATTAAACCAATGTAAAGTGGCCTAAAATTTTAAGTTTTTCTTTTAAAATGGATAACTTTTAATATTAACAAACTAATCGAGGATTTGACATGTTCAATTAAGTTAGTCAAACGATTTGCATATGTAGATTGTTTATATAGTTTTAATAACTTTAATATAAATGTGAATATAATCCAATTTTCCTTTGAGACAGTGTCTAAGGTAACTTCACTATTGACAAAACAAATTACGACCGCTGTCGACTAGCCCATGTAGCCGGTCGAGGTATACATTGTACTTTTTTTATTTTTGGGTTTATATGGGAGTCGTAGGTTTTTATTAAGATAAAAGTTAGGCCTCTTAAAATAATTGTTATCGCTTCAATTGTAGACATGATGAAAACTTATAAATGCAGCACGATAGTTCAGCAGAGTGTTCAAAGATTATAAACTATATTTCTGAGTAAAAAACAATAGGAGGGATGTCTATAATTTAAATATTGTGCCTCAGTGCGCATTGATTAATCAAAAAATAATGACATTAAGACATTTTACCTTACTTCTGGAGAATTTTATTATCTTTCTTAAATATCATAAGGTCTCCAGTTACAGTAATAACATTTATTATCATGAAAAATACTTTTATTTCAATTTAGAAATAAATCTCCCGTATAAATCGAAAGTAAACTTTATACCCTGACCTGCCATTGTCATAGTTCACGTTAGTGTTGCATTGCAACTTTAAACTCCCAATATATACGCGTATATGCACACACTTACCACATAAGGTACGTGTTCTATTTTGACAAATTCTCCTCCCACGATTTTGTCCTTATTTTTTGTTTTATTATCTACCAAAAAGTAAAATTTATGATCAAATTTTTATAAAGATATAATACAATTAAGGTTAATAGTTATAAATAGCCTTACCGATGTAAAAGCAGCTCGCATAAGCGATGCACAATAGAATACAGAGCACCTTCATGATTCTGGAATGAAGAACTCAATTTAAAAAAAAAGGTTGCTTTTATAGCCGCAATTATCGAAAAATTCATAATTTCTACGTAACTATTAAAGAATATTAAAATAAACACAAGTGTAGGTAAATTAATTGTATGCTAAATGTATTAGCTTAGGCATCATTAGGTAACAGGCACTTGATGAGGAAGAAATTAAATAATATTAATTTAAGATTAAAAATGTAGCTTCAAATCTTAATATTATTAGATACATTTCACATGATTGTTTCTTAAACAATCAAATAATAATCACAAAATCAGAATATCGATTTGCTTATTTCAGTAATAGAATGAAAAAATAATGTTACAGTCTAATTGGAGCATATATTTTATATGCTATATAAAAATAATAAAGATAAAATTTACTCCGTCTTCCGCAAATTAAGTAACTATTAAAAGTTAAATTTAAATATAATTTTACGTGTTCTTAAAAGTATATTGTGTACAATCCCGTGTAAAAAAATAAGTCTGGGGCAATTCTGGCAAAAATCTGGCTCAGAAAGTCTTGCAAAAGACTTACTACATAGATAATCCCAGACTATTGGCAAAAAATGCTAAACAAAAGCATATCGTTCCGTCATTTCTGCCGTAACCTAAATCTGTGTCTCTTTTTTACAAATATTTAAATTTCGTAGAACTAGATTACAATATTTAAAAAAATGAAAACTATTATTTTTTACGATTCCGGTCGATATTAACAATAAGTGTAGTATCCTAATTACTTGTATCTAAAAATAAGTTTTCGTGACATAATTTAACAAAAGTCTGGTGTACAGTCTGGCTTGTAGTCTGGAATCGTCTCTGTAGCCAGACTTTTACTACACTTTTTGAGCCAGACTTTTGCCCGGCTTGTCCCGGACTTTTTTTACACAGAATGGGGGAGAAGTAGGCTTTTTTCGTCCGCGAGTAGTGAAAAAGGCCTCTCCCGCATGGTGCCCACCGTATTTTTTGTCAAACATGGATGGATAACGTGTTTTGTATGCCTATAAAGTGGAACTAAATTTGTCCGTTCTTCGACACGGTACAAACACACGCTTGTTATACTGCAAAATCAGTATAATAATGGTACGGATTCTATCTTTTAATTGTGATTAACATTTTTTAATACAATTTTTAGAAAATGCCGTCTATTCCTATATATACATGCATAAATATTGATTTAACTGCATTATCAGTAATTATAATATTTGCATTTAATAAAATTATACATAAATGAATGCTGACAAATTATCAACCAAAACAAATGATCTACCAAAATCAATTTATCAGCAGTGTGGTTGACCTTGACAAGCACTTTTTCTTTAATAACATTTATTATTGAACAACTTCTACTAGCAATCACTCTACAGGACTGCATAATAGGGTAAACCAGCCAGTAATTGACCGCATACTTGTGAATGACCGTTAGACAAGAAAATGTAAATTATACGCTTAAAAATTATTGCATTATTACATATAGAGTTTACTTATACTTTTATTATTCAATATTTTGGTTTAAGAGTAGTTAGAGAGCATTATAAAATTTTATTCCTACTTAAAATAATCCAGATATGTAGCTTGTCAATCATTCATTACGAAATCGTCAAATTTTTAGGAAGAAGACACTAAAAAGGCAGTTTTGAATTTATGTATTACAACAATAATGTATATTATATTTATGTATAGCCAAATATGCGTTGATCAGAAATAGTAATGAATTATTAAAATGTATTTTATATACAGTAAAAATAACTTTACATATTAATTTTCTTTAATATTGTGTAGGTCATTCATTGGTGTTGAAAATAAGACTACTTGACAGTAAATGACCAACTGATATAACTTCAAAAAGATAGAAAATCACTAATAAATAAAATTAATTTTAAATAAAGAAAAGTAATTATAAGTAGGCATTTAAATAAATACTCTGTCCGTCATTCTTTGGCGAGAAACGAAAGCGTTTTGCCAGTAAATAACCCACTGATCAAATTATGTTAGGTTATGAAATATTCAAAACAAACAAAAATAAAAACTTTAATCTATTAGAAGATCTTTTGTTGCACCTATTTTCTACATTGTTTATCTTTTACTTCAACATGACTTTGGTTTTAGTGTCTTATTTAACCGGTCATTCGCTAGCTTGTTTATGGTCATTCAATGGGTGTGTACGGTCATTTACTAGGTTTTCTTGCATTTTTAACTTTATAATTAATTTAAAAATAATAACGTTAACAAAAAGCATTTATTATTACGATTACTTTAAGAATAATAAATAACAAATGCAGTTCCAATGATAATTTTGTTCATATAATATGTATATTATAATATTATCTTCTAAAATCCAGATTTTAACAATTCGGTCATCCACTGTCTGGTTCACCCTAGTACATTAATATAGAACATATAGTTGCATATTGAACTTCATTTCTGACTTAACTTTGGCCACTATATTGACTATTATTGAAAATTTATACTAACATAAAAATAAATAGTTCAAAATTGAAAGAAAAAAGAGAAAGCCAGAGAAACTGAGAATTTACTTTATTCCCGCATTTGCGAGAATAAAGTAAATTTGCGGGAAATAAAGTATGAGGGACAATAAAGTGGTCTTTACGGTTAAGTCGGAATAAAGTGGTTTAATCCTGACTCAACCGTGATAGCCACTTTATTGACCTGAAAAGCGGGACAAAAGTAGCATATAATTCCCTCTTATTTACATTTTTCCCGCAAATTTGAGGGAAAGAAGAAAAAATATGTTGTTTTTGTAACCATTTCTTTCTATTATAATAAAAATTTTCAATAAATTTTAGTTCTTACCGAAGCTTCTACTTTTCAAGTCAATAAAGTGATTACAGTTAAGTCGGGAATAAAATTCTATATGTAACACGGGAATAATAGTATATTATGTACCTAGGGAATAAAGTGAGCCAGCGAATGACTGCGTGTCGTTCGGCGCCCGAGCGGAGCGAGGGAGCCACACACACTGGCAATTGCTGGCTCACTTTATTCACGCGTGCAATATACGATTTTTTAACATACCCACCGTAAAGTTCGTACTCGTTCACCGCCGAAGAAGGATAAAAGTTGTAGCCCTTTGTTTTCCGACTCGGTGGGGAAGAAGTACTAACTTTACGCCGGGGTGTGTTAGTAAGTCAATTATTCCCTCAGGTTATTATTGCCCGAGCGCAGTATACTCGCTATATTAATAAAAATAAATTTACAATAATTTAATATTCTTTACCCATAAATTAGTTACGTACATTCAAATTCTTATACTTATGACTGTATGTTTAAAATACAACAGCAAACTATATATATGCAATTAAAGAAAAGATTCCATCTATCTAACTAAATCTAATTACGTCAATGTGAGATAACAAAAATTTGCTTAATTAAATATAACCGTATTAATAATCTTTATTATTAATTGATAACGCATATTGACGTATAAATTGGTTGTACATGGTATAAAAAAATATACAGTATAACATACAAGTGAAGAATTTAAGAGGACAGTGACTCATGAAATTACCAGGAAATCAAATCAATTAAGAAAAATATATGTCAACATTAAGATTTAAAAAACGTATTTAACTTTAACATTATAAATCATAAATAAATTATAAATTATCAGTGATCGAAACTGTTATGAGACATCCTCAAAATACGATACTCTGTAGCCCGGTTTCTAGTTTCTGCATACTGTTCCCTCAAAATTTAATATTTTTTATAATTTTCATCAAAAGACCTTTTCCCTAATAAATAATACGATTAATGATAATAATCTTAATATGCATGAATGCAAATATTTATCTTGAATTTTAGAATAAATAATTTTTTGTTATTAAATTATTATTTTGATGAAGTAATGACAATATAGTCAAAATCAATTACCTCAATGTCTTTGAGATAAAATAAATTTCCAGAAATATAAAAATATATGATTTCATGTATACTATATAGTATATAGGTACGGGTTATAATATGATCCTTAGATCAAATTACTCTTTTCGTTTTATTTTTAAAGAAATCAATTATATATATTACATAACTATTGAGATTTTTGAAACACAAATTTTGATATATCGCGATGTCTTTGAGGTTGCAAAATCAAAATACATAGGGTTTTAAAAAATGTCTGACTGTATGCAGTAGATGTAATAATTATTTATAGCCCCATAGTAAATATTTATTGTTTATTGTAAAAAATGAAGAATTTAAAAAAAAATTTTAAAAATCTAAAAAAATTATTTTTTAATATTTTATATCTAAGATATATTAAAGATGTGCCTAAATTCATAACGAAGACATACGTTTATGAATATTTTATACATATTTTTAATAACTGTCTACATTAAAAAATCGAAGAATATTTTTTGACATTTTCTACAGTATAGGTATATATGAATTGTACGCTTATTTCCTTTGGTTGCTTTATTATGTTGCCTATGTTACGTATCAAGCTTGGGACGCCGTTTGGGGCTTGATACTTTTTGTCAATTTTACTACTTTAATTTGAATAAATCATTATAAAATTATTTTTAGACACTTAATATGAATAAACCTGTAGAAATAACATCGTTGACCTATCAGTTTCATAGTGCTGTAAAGTGAGTACTTTACGCCCGTTGATCGGAAAACGGCCACTTTTGGCCTGGTTTTCAGGGCGAAAAAACTTGAAAATCGTGTATGTGTTACAAAATAGTACATTATATACCAAGGACAAGAAGTAAGTATTTTTAAGACCCTCTCGCCCGTGGTGCACAATATATTTTTTGTAATACATGTCTTGGTTTTCACAAACCAAGTTGTTAGTTTTTTTTCTCATTTCTATTGGCGGAGCGAGCGGGCGTAATGTAAAATGAACGTAAATTATGCACTTTACGCTCTTGGGCCGTAAATCAGACACTTTAGGCCCGGTTTTGAGGGCGAAAAATCGTGAAAATCGTCCATGTGTTACAAAGAATATATTATTCAGTAAAAAATATAAATGAAGAACAATCTTGTTTTACAAAAATTAATTTTATTTATCTAATGTGAGTCATTATGATCTTGTGTAAATAAATAAAAAAATAATATATACAAAAATAAGTCTGTCCTATTGCTAGTTTATTACGATAACTTGTCGATTCCCGTTCTTTGGATGATCCATTTGTAGTACTTGTACACTCTTGTGTAGATACCGGGGTAGTACGTAGATCCGCACTCCATGCCAGACGATACAACACCGGCGAGTTCGCCGTTGATAACACCTGGGCCGCCGGAATCTCCCTGGCAGGCGTCAGTGGGTCCTTTGCCAGCGCAGAACATGTTGTTCGTAATGGGGTCAAGAATGTACCTACGTGCACACATCTTCTGGTCAACAACTGATACAGTTGCAAGTTTCAGGATTGATGAAGCTCTTTGGTATTCCTAAGAACACAATATTTTCAAATTACTAAGGAACTAGTAGTTACTAATTTACAAATAAGTAGTATACTCACGCCCTCTTTTCCGTATCCCGAGATGATCATTTTGTCTCCAACTTTCGGGGCTTGTTTGGCCAGGGGAATGGCCTTTTGTTTGGCATTAAATTTAATTGGTTTCACTAACTACAAACAACGTAACAGTTAATTAATGTTTTATTTTATTTTAACCAACGTTTAATCGATATGTATTTTGCGCATTATACCTTGATTAAACTGATGTCATTATCGTTGGTGTATTCATCGTATCCACGGTGGATAATAATTTTCTCAATTTGGTGCTTCTGACCTCCCCTAGATCTGTACGTAGATCCAGTACGAATGGACATACCATAAGTCTCTCTGTAAAAAGTTATACATTATATTAACATTTTTGACTTATTGCTTTTATATTTCATATATTATAAGAATATAAATTTACTAACTCGAAGCAGTGAGCAGCTGAAACAAGCCAGTATTCAGAGATGATTGTTGCACCACATATAGCGGAGCCTAATTGAAGTAGTTGAGCCTACAATGTTAAACAATAATGTTACGTTTAAATGTAAATATTATTAAATTTAATAAATGTCAGGCCAATTGGGTATTTGCATGATCTCTTAAAACTGTTTTAATTGAATGTTCGCACTCATTATTTATTATAATATTTTTCTATTTTTAGAAATAATCAATATTACCAAAAAGTATACAACAGGGGCCTGCGGCGGCTCAGTCGGTAGAGTGTCGGATTCCCACGCCGGTGACCCGGGTTCGGATCCTAGTCTCTGCCGATTGATACAAGCACCTCTGTAAAAATTACATGTGCTTTGTTTACAAACACACCGCAGGCCCCCGTCGTCGATTAGCACCACATGGGAGCACAAACATGGCGACGATAAAAAAACAAAAAAGTATACAACAACATTAAATATAACGTGGAAATATCACGTGGTATATGACTTTGACGACACTCAATAGCATTTTTGTCGATACGAAATATTGAAAATAAATTTATATTTGAATTAATTCAAGCACTTAATTTTTATAATAAATTGATCCTAAAAAATTTCATTTCACTGTAAATAGCTTTTTTATTATCTAAAATTTCAGTTAAGAGAGTAAAAGGGTCTAAATACGAAAATTTAAAAAAATGTTAATAAGTCTATATTTTTTCCAAAAGCAGCTTAAATATACAATATTATGCTTAATTATATTATGTACATAACAAGGAAGTTAAATAAGTATCAAAAGAAAAAAGTATCCAGCCTAACCTATTGCTAGGCATTGTCTTCATCACTGACTTCCAAAAATAACACTATCACACTTACCGTAGAATATTTTTTTAAATTTTCAGACTTTTGACCTAAAAATTTTCTTTTACATTCTTTGATAAAAAATCTTAAGTTTTTTTAGTTTGATCTAAGAAAAAAATTATTTTAAGGTGATGCTAAACCCTCTTGTTACCGTAAAATACGGGGAACCACTTTTTTCATTCAATATTTAATTTTGAGAAAATATCTCTCTGAAAAGTTGTGGTTTTTTAGTAGGACAATAACGTTTCATAGAGATATTTACTTAAAATTAAAAATAAAATAAGAAAAGTGGTTCCTAATATTTGTCGGTGACTGGTGGCTTTAGCATCACCTTAAGTTGTAAAATTATGACTTTTATTAATTTTTTTTACAAAAAAATAGTTGAAAAATAATTTTCTTCTCGGATTAAACTAAAAAAACTTTAGATTTTTAGGTCACTGCCAAGAATACGTATACAAAGAATTAAAAAAAAATTTTGAGTCAAAAGACTGATCATTTGAAAAAATATCCTCCGGTAAGTGAGTTACTGTTAATTTTGGGAGTCACCCTGGTAGAAATCTAAGCTGGTTTTTAGTAAAAAATTAGCTAATATTGTTAATAATTTCTACCTGACATTAATCAGTTTTTGTAAACGTTGTAAAATACTCATTTACATTACGTTAATTAAAGTATAATAGTGTAGAGCTACGTAGAATCAATAAGAAATATATAATTAATCTATTAGCATAAAAATATTTTACATGAAGCATATTTCTTTGTATTACTTTATTATTGAAAAGTTAAGGTTAAGTCTCTTGACTAACAATGAATAAGGATTGTCTTACCAAAAAAGCGACTAGTGCAACTTATTCAATATTAAAATTGAATTATAATCGATTGATTTGTGTTTAATAATAACTATGAATAATTTATTTATACTTATAGTATAAGTATTTATCGAAAACAACTCTAACCTATGGGTTTGTTTTGGTTGCCATAACACTTTAATTATTATAACTGCTTCTAAACTATAAATTAGCTAGAAATAAGCTAGAAATTACCTTATTTTTAGGTAAAAAATGTAGCGATAAATTAATGCGTTAACCAACCGAATTGGCTTATTTTCTACCAGGATACTGATGGAGACAATGTGTAGAAATGGGTTAGGCTGGATACTTTTTTGGATGATTTTTCTACTTTCTTATTATGTACATAATATAATTTAGCATAAAACTGAACATTTAAGGAGGTTGTGTGCGTAGATATATGTCATAAAAACAAATATTTGTTACTACAATTTAATCTCACATACTGATATGAAAGTCAATATATTGTAAAAAGAAGTAGTTTATGTCAAACTAAACATTTTTTCTTTATCGAAATACCGTTATTGTAAAATTAAATATCGTTAAGTTTAGCCTTTAAATAAGAAAAAGTTGACAAAACAGTGGAGACTGTTTTATTTGTTCTCCGATTTTAATTTTGATGGTCTCATTTTGTTCCTTGAAAGATTTCAGGGGAACTTAACCATATAAAAATTAAATAACATCGAATAAGCTGTATAGTTACAGCTTATAGTTTATACATATACACGCCCAAACTTACATAAATTCGTTTATGGACTTATACACTATAGGGTGTAACTATGCAGGTTATTCTATGTTATTTAATTTTTTTATAGCACTGTGTGGCCTAAATGCGCACTTAAGTCACACCTATCCGTGAGTTAAGTAGTAACTCGCTACGCTCGGGCGTTAACCTCACGGTGCAATACTGGACTGTTTAAGGCACAGCTAGGCGTGACAGCGGATTTGGGCAAGCAGTGCTATAAAATAGTATACGATACTCGTGTCAAAAGTTGTCCTTCATAGCACGGCGTTTAGCTAATACACGCCGTGCTCTAAAGAACTACTTAGGTCACACGTATCGTAATGTACTAATATGGGTAAGTCCCCCTGAAATCTTGCCAGGAATAAAATGACAGTTTCACAATTAAAATCAGATAACAAGTAAAAATGTTTCCACTGTTATGTCAACTTTTTCTTTTTTAAAGTCTAAATTTGACGATATCTAATTTTACAATAACCGAATTTTGATAAAAATTTTTTCTTTAGTTTGAAAAAAACCTCTTATTTATAATATATTGACTTTCATATCATTATGTGAGATTAAATTATAGTAAAAAGTGTTAGTTTTTAAGGCATATATTTACACATACAATCTCCTTAAGCTGTTTTTAGAACCAATATACATTCATTAATATTTTTTAAAGTTTCATATTTATATAGATACACTTTTTCCCTTAAGGTAGGTTTCTGGTGCTTTTTGGCCAAAATATCAAAAAAATTTTATTATATTTTCTAAATCTTTGTAACTGTAAGAATATTTTAAGACCTGTCAGATGTAATTACTCGATGATTTGCAAAAGTTACGTGCGGTCAAGTAATAGAATTTACATTAGATTGCATACAAAATTGAACATTTAAATGCGTTTTTCTCAACACTTATTTTTCTAACTTTAAAAAGTGGTTGGCGCAAGAGGTTTTAATGAATCTTTTTGAAACTTTTTGAATAAGCTGTTGATGTTCTTTTCAATAAAAGTTGGCATTTTTATAACAATATTGTAACACAATTTATTGTGTCACTACTAAACAATATACATAAAGTTACATTTTTAAACAATTTATTATGTTATAATTTTATTTTGGATAAAAAAAAATTGTAAATGAAAAATCATACGAAATTTTGTTTTTTACATTGAATTAAGTAAATACAAATTTTTTCAGACCATTTGATAAAAACTGCATGCGCTAATCACCTTTTGATAATTGAAATAAATGCAACAGTGCAACAGTGTGAGTAAGTTAAAATTTTCTGAAAATTTGTACACAGCATCATATAATAATAGTAAATATATGGTCAATATCTCATTATGTTAATATGAAACCAGAAGAATTTTATTTTTTCACCATAGTCCTACCTTAAGGCGCCACGAAGGCTTAGATATATGTTGATTATAAATATAGTAAATCAGAAAAAAGGTTAGTCCGTTTGCGCCATAGGATTTAATAAACGAAGCAATATTTAATACTTAATAGAATGTAAATTGACATGCTTCTATAAATATTTGCCGCGGAAGCTAACCGTATGATGTTTAAGTGATCCTGAGAAAATAATCACTGAAATGTTGTAATCAGTCCAGCTGTCAAATTGCGAAATTAAAATTTTTTTATTTACTATACATAGCTATCCAGTAATTTGCTTTCTGTATTTTAATAATTATTTTCTACGGATCGAGTAAAAGTCATATATCGAACTCATTTCCGCGGTAACAGCTTTTTAAAACGCGTCAATTTAAAATTTTTAAGTGTGTAACATTGTTTTGTTTATTAAATCCAAGGGCGCAAAGAGACTTACCTCCCATTTACTATATTTATAGTCGACACATATTCATGCTTTCGTGGCGTGTTAAAACAAAAAATCCAGTATTTCTTTTTGATTCAAAATCCAATTTATTTAATTTATAAATATAGTTAATATTTGAGTCAATAACCCCATTTAACCATTTTTGTGCCAGTCAGTTGCTTCACCAACGTAGCAGAAAAATCAACATAACTTACATACGTAAGCAGCCGTTCAACCAATCAGCGCGTCTCAAGTCACACACTCACACACGTATATTGATCCAATTCCCACCGGCCTTACACGTACATTCTTGAGGCTTATGGCACACGAAAGGGTTAAACTAAATAATATAACTGCATTATAGTTTATATAAATTAACCTCTTAATTGTCAGCGTTAATTTTTGACTTTTTAAAAACTGTATAGTAAAAAGTTATACAAAACACTCAACTGCGTAAACATTTAATCTCGAAAAATAAAGTTGTTTCTTTTGTTTGATTAAACAAGCAAAATTTATTATTGACACTACTTATCACTTCCTATCACTTAATAAAACTCAGAAAAATTTTAAGTTCTTACTTGATACGGTGCTTCCGCGATGTCGACAAAGTCACCTCCGACGATTTTATCCTTCTCGCGACCGGTATTGTCTAAATATCAAATCGACATAAAGTGTTAAAATGGCTGATATAAAGTCTTTATATTTCATGTAAATAAAGAACAAAAGCGAACTGTCATCGAGCTGTGCACTTACCAACGTAGAAGCAGTTCGCGCCTGCGATTAGGAGCGTAAGACACAAGAGTTTCATGATGAAGAGCGCGAACAAAAAGCAAATGTGCACGCTGCGTAACGTGCTTTTATATTGACGGCCGCGCGGCGAAAATCACATGTGTCGTGTGCGGCATTGCTACGTCAGCCTCGAACAATTTTTGCGGAATTTGTGCAAGTGTTATTGCGATACGTTTTCCGAATCTAATTAACTTCTGTATGTTAAAAGTAGCGGTATCTTCGATTGACTTTGAGCTTGCTTCAGTTACGTGTTTGAAGACTCTCAAACGCATGTGATTGGATAACTTTACACAAGAAGAAACACTCCATGATGAACGTAAACGTTCGATCTAAAGAAATTTCCGCACTCTCTGGATACTTTGTTACCTCAAGGTCTCATTAATTCTCTGCGATCGGTAAAGCGCTTTTAATGTATTTTGCGTTGAAATAATAAACCTTTTGAAAACTACACTTTACTTAAAATATTTTATTTCTGATCAAGTAGCGATTTTTAGTTATTTTTTAAATATAATGAAAACGAAAGATTTTCGGTTAAATACTGGCTTGGTATCAATCGTTTGCAAATTTTCATAGAATGAATACACGTGCAAAATCATTCAGAAAAAGCAATTCTTTAGAATAAAATGAATCATTGTATTTACTTATCACAGAACGTGTTTTACTTAAGTGTTTAAGTTTCTGGAAAAACTGTTAACATTATTTTTCAAGTGAACATACACACAGTTAATTGTAAATAGTCTTTGATATTGCTTCTAAGTGAGTGTTTCCATTTCAAGATCGAAATGATTTCGCAAAAATACAGTTCCTCATAATAGTGACTTTTGTATAGTGAAGTGTATTTTTCTACTTAAAATTACAAACAAACATTTTAATTGAAAATTGTTTTTTAATTATATTATTCCTTATTGTAACACGGTATAAGAATTTCTGAATTAATTTTAAATAAACAGGAGAAAATCTGATTAAAACATATCCGTATCAAATAATGTTATTTTTTAAATTAAATCAATGGTTCATCATAGTTTTTATACTGATAAAATATTTACTTTTTAGTAAAATGTTTATTAACTACATTTGGTTTGAAGAATAACATTCAAATTTATCGCATTGAATTTCACGGACCATGAAATAAATAAATAACTATTAAATGATAATAATTTCAAAAAAAGTATATTTTTGTCAAACCCGAACTTGCCCTTGGTTTTAGATAATATAGGAGAGTGTCGTATAGTATAAAAAAGCTTATCAAGGGAATTTGACGCATTTTGGTGTTCTGTTAAACATAACTCCACGGCTTGTATATAAAGATCATTGCTCCAAAACTTCTTGTATAATCACCAATTTATTCAATTTTAAGAATAACAAAAGTTATTTAATGAGGCTGACTTCTTTTTCCCTAAGTAAGTTTATGTCTCTCTAACAATTTTTGTATAGTTTAGTCCTTCATAAGTCGATTAAGACGTCGCTGGACTTCTAATTATCCGCGCAGTATGACAAACACGATTGACACGGTTGACATATGTAAATTGAATGGTAAAATATTACAAAAATTTACTTTTATCCTTTTTCAGAAAAAATGTCTACTAAGATTTGTCATGTGTGTTGAATATAATCTATAAACATTTATTAAGTGTTATTTGTTATTTTTCGTAATTTATAACTAATACTATATTTTAGTAAATATGCAGTATTGTAGTTTATAAAGCAATTTATAAATGTCTATATAGCTATATTTTTAATAAATTTACTACATTATTACTTACAAAAATGCTATGAGTACCCTTATAAATCATTCAGTCCTCAAAATCGACTAAAAATGATAATTTGTCATACTTGACGACACTTTTATATCATAAATAGTTATATCCAAAAAGCTATGGGTTGCCATACTGTACGACTCTCCCCAACCATTTTACGAAGTTTCAAATACATATTTTAACGAAACTTATGCAAATATTTGTTACGATATCAGCTTGTCATCGTCTTGTAAAGTTTCATTATTTTTGTAGGTGCGAATCAAACGTGTGCTTGTAGAGAGAGAGAGCAAGTAAGTTTGGTTTCGCTTAATTAGGCATTTTTACGTCTGACGTCACACCAATCAGATGACAAGAGCACTGGGGGTAAAACAACATGTTAGCAAGCTACCAGCTCTCACTAGCCAATTAAATATCACGAACGCTAGGGATATAACTGATAATATGATGTCGTAGGTGAAAAAGCCTAATCGGTGAGTATTTTTATAATCGCGGTCGGTTATTAGTTAATATTTGGATGATATAACAGTGTAATAGGTATGGCTATAATTTATCCACACTCTTAATTTGTTACTGGCTATAGATTCAACAAAATTTGAATAATAATGTATTATTTGAATAATAATGAATTATTGGTAAATAGACTGATGTCTTAACATTATTAAGGAAGAATCTGAGACTGCACCATTAAAGCTGATTTTCTATTACCTATTAATGTTAATACTGCATTCTTGAAGACGATATATATATTTATAGATACATATACAATTAAAAACTTCTAAGTTTTCTTGTTATAAATTTTAAAGTATATTAGAAAGAATGAATGAGATAAGATTAGGTATTAGATAAATAAGATCATATATAGGTGCAAAAAATCATTTAAACAGATAAAAAAAATTCGTAAAATTTTACAATTCCATGCAAAATGTACATCACAAACTTCATAACCATCAGTATCTAAATTTAAAAATCTCGATTCATTGGTCGTATATTTTATTTTATAGTTGACTATCGTAAACAAACTAAATTACACAGAGTACGTTAACAAGCGTTAACTAGATCTAAAACATAATTATTGCTTCCTTATACAGGAAGCTTTGTGATGGTAAGAAAATGGTTTTGCTAAAACCGTGTTAGAAACATGTTTTGAGATACTGGGAATCAAAATACATCATTTTTAGAAAATGTCTGTATGGATGTCTATGTGTGCGTGCGTGCGTGCGTGTGTGTGTATATGGATGTAGATCAACTTTACTCTGAATATACACGGTGAAAATTAATGTTTCGGGGCTTATTTTTTTTGTTTTTCTTTAAAGACGGCGGCTCAAAATATTTTTTTTTCGATGCGTTTTTATTTTTGAGCGGTTTTTTGATTATTGAGTTTATTTTTTTGGGTTTTTTGATATCGTAGAAATAATATCATCGTTTGAGTGATAATGCATTTGAAAGAGCATAAAATGACCTACCATTTTCAATCCCAAATTTTCAACAAGCTATTTCCCTTGCTTTGTTGTTCACGAAATCGTCATTTCATTTCAAACAGTTATACCTGTGAAATATAACAACGAAAATTTTTTAAGAAAACTGAGATGACTAGGAATATGAAGAAGAATATTCAGTAAGATTTTGAGAATATTCAGTAAGCTTTATCTTTTTCTATTGCAGAGAGAAAAATCTTTTTGTAAATAAAAAACGATTTTTAGTCAGTAGCGAATTCTACCCAAATCTCAACGACCTATATATTTCGAGATATTTGAGGTTATGTGCTTTTTAAAATTTGTTTTGGATCTAGTATATCCCGAGAATGGCACGGTCATTTTTTACCAAACATAACTCTTTTTTTTGTTTCTTAATGAAGATTCGAAATTAAAAAAAAATTTAAAGATTCATCGTCTCGTTTTTTTTAAACTTGTTTTTGTATTTTACGATTTTCTGAAATCGATAAGGTAAATTATTTTTGTATGTTATGCAGCTTTTTAGCATAACAAATGTCTCATAGTTATTTTTTCATACTTTTATATTATTCTACCTAATCACATCCCGCAGTTCTCAAGGGTTATGCCTGTGAAGTGGAGAAAACCTATATCAGGATGAAATCCGCTTTGGGATGGTCGGTTTATTTGTATTAGTCACGGGTTTCCCTCGCGGTCACCCATCGAAGTACTATATAGTCGCGCATAAAAAATCCGATCGCCCGAGGTGGGGCTCTGCCACTCTGCTATAGCGTAGGTCAGGGGTCTCAAATGTGGCAACAACCTAACGCTGAAATAAAAATTCCGAAAAACTGATAAAAATAGTATTTAAAAAAATTATTTTTATACTTCGATAAATTAATATAAATCAAGAGTATAGAAGTTATAATGCCAGAATTAATTATTTTAGTTTATTTATAAAGTTTTTATGAATTTTAAATATTAAGCGTAGTCAAGATTCAAAGGTGTAAATTCATTAAACAGAGAATAAAATTACCTATCTTTTACAACCGCAAATTTTGGATAGGCTCTTTCCCCTCGTTTTGTTATACACGAAAAAAGTCATATTTAGTTGGGACGGTTATATCTCGGAAATCTATCATGGCAAATCGTCACAAAGTTTTAAATGATTAGGAATTCAGTGAGTCTATGTACTAACATCTGATTACATTTAATTTAAATATTTAAATAATTTTAGTAAATTACGTAAAGAGAAAAAATTGCTGTAATGAGGATTATTACCTATCGTTCTGTAATATTAGTAAACATTTATCTTTTGTCAAACCATCAATGATAGAAAAGTATACCACTTTTGATCTGTTAATTAGAAAGAGATATAGCAATTTAAAATTAATTTATTAGAACAAATAATTTCATATTGGAAATATTAATTTAGTTTGAGGAAGCTAACAAGGAGAGTATCAGGGGTTTGGGTCGCGAATCGGGCAGGAACTTTGGAATATGTTTTCTTATACTTCAAAATGAAGACTTTGCATGGTAAGAGCATGTAACGCTGCCCCAAACATGAGATACAGCTATAAACATTAGTATAGCCTATGTATGCAATGTTCAGAAAATCGTATATATATATATAGTCGCAATGATAATGTTTACAACTATATCTCGTAATTGGTAAGGCGTTAGACTTTTCTACCATGCAAAGTTTTCATTTTGAGGTACAAGAAAACATATCCCAAAGTTTCAGCAAGATCCGTGACCCAACCCCCTGATACTCTCCTTGTAAATGCCAATTAATTGGCAGCGTTTTTATATTTATATAGGTACTATCTTTTTTTTTTTTTTTTTTTTAACGTCGCCATGTTTGCGCTCCAATGTGGTGCTAATTGACGACGGGGGTCTGCGGTGTGTTTGTAAACAAAGCACATGTAATTTTTACAGTGGTGCTTGTATCAATCGGCAGAGACTAGGATTCGAACCCGGGTCACCGGCGTGGGAATCCGACACTCTACCGACTGAGCCGCCGCAGGCCCCATATAGGTACTACGAGGGTAGTTCAATAAGTCTTTAGAATGACCAACAGATGGCGCGCGAATCGCTCCAAATCATCTGTTTTCAGTCAGCACCACTCCCTACTAGATATATGGTGCAGTCACAGTCCACATCTTCTGAGTTTACGTGTTTTTATAACCAATTGAAAAAAAAAATTGCTTGTTAAGAAAAATGGAAAAAAAACGAGTTCAGAGCGGTAATTAAACATTTTCATTTAAAGGGTTTAACTCCATATGAGATAAAAAATGAATTGGTCTCAGTTCATGGCACATCTGCCCCTGCCTTAGCAACGGTTTATAACTGGGTAAATGAATTTAAGCGTGGTCGTACATCAATAAGTGACGAACCACGTTCAGGAAGGCCCGTAGAAGCAACTACTCCCGAAATCATCAATAAAATCCACGACATGGTGTTGAAGGATAGAAGATTAAAAGTGCGTGAGTTAGCTGAGGCCACAAGGATATCTATAGGTGCAGTCGTTTCAATTATACATGAAAAATTAGGCATGAAAAAGCTATCGGCAAGATGGGTGCCGCGTTTGCTCTCAGCTGAGAATAAACGCAATAGAGTGGTCGCCTCTGAGGCTCATTTGGCGCGCATAAGGCGGAATCCTGAGGAATTTTTTCGTCGATTTGTGACTGTGGATGAAACATGGATACACCACTACACTCCTGAGACAAAGGAACAATCCAAACAGTGGATTTCCACAGGCGAACCAGCTCCAAAGAAGGCAAAGACCGTAAAGTCAGCTGGTAAGGTTATGGCTACAGTTTTTTGGGATTCACGTGGAATTATACTTATTGACTACTTGGAAAAGGGTAAAACAATTACTGGTGAGTATTATGCATCATTATTAGAGCAGCTGAAAGAAGAAATTAAAAAAAAACGACCACATTTGGCGAGAAAAAAAATTCTCTTTCATCACGACAACGCCCGAGTTCACACATGCTTCGTTTCAATGGCTAAAATTGAAGAACTAAAATTCGAATTGGTCGAACACCCACCGTATTCACCAGATTTAGCCCCCAGTGACTTTTTCTTATTTCCAAACTTGAAAAAATGGCTCGGTGGACAGAGATTTACGGACAACGAAGACGTCATTGCCTCTGTAAGTGCTTATTTTGAGGAACTTCCGAAAACGCACTTTTCTGAAGGATTAAAAAAACTTAAAAAGCGATTGACCAAGTGTATAGAGCTCCAAGGAGATTATGTTGAAAAATAAAAAAAAATTTACCCAAAAAAAATTGTTTTTATACTCTATTCTAAAGACTTATTGAACTACCCTCGTATCTCTTTAGAATAATTGTAGTTTAACCATTTACAGATTTACAAATTCTGGTTGATCTATAATACTGACATTTCAAAGTGACATTTCAATTTTTCTTCAAAATACAACGAATAAATTTATAATTTGAGCCCAGTAGATGCTAGAATTCTCTTCAGATCCGCACTCCATACCCCAAGAGACGATACCAACTAATTTGTTTTTAATAACAGTCGGAACACCAGAGTCACCCGGGCAAGCGTCAGTGGGTCCTCTACCTGCGCAGAACATATTTCTCGTAATTTTGTCATCGGTGTAGGTCGCTTGGCACTTGTTGTGATCAACTAAAGGTATTAGGGTTACTTTTACAATCGGAGAGTATGGTCCGCCATCCTGCAATGAGGATGCATATTTTGTAAAAAAGTATAAAAATACTTTAAAATAAATTTAATAGGACAATATTAGCTTATTTAGCTCTTATGATACTTTCTACAATTATATATTTTTTGTAGCTACATTACATGGTAATAGTAATACGTATTACATAGTACGTCGGTTTAGATAATAATACAAGCTATAAAATTTGATTGATTAATAACTGTAAACTAAAAATATATAACAAAAAATAAAACTTACGACTACGTCTCCAAAACCAGAAATTTTCATTTGTTGATCAGCTTTTGGAAGGGATGTTGTGATGGTAATAGGTTGCTGTTTACATTGAACTTGATAGGTTCTTTCAGCTATTATTAAAAAGATTTTATATCATTTTAAAGTAAATTTTGCTGTAGAAAAATTCTATTATTAAGGCAATGTAAAAAGACATGAAAGGTACTTACATCTAGGGAACTCAAAAATTATATCAAAATTATTAATTGAATCATTTTTAAGGAGGAAATTCCATCAAAATAATGGTAATACGGAAAAAATTATTTTTCTGTAATAAATATATGATGTGCAAAATAGCTATACAGCATTGATTAGATAAAATGTTTCTATTTACGACAAAAATTTAATAGCAATAAAAATAACAACAAATGTTCTTCTACCTGCAGTAAGAAGAAATTTATGCAGGTTTACAACCTAACAAACTTTAATTTTCAAACTTCTGATTTTTCTGGCTATTCATATTTTTTGCAAATAGAAAGGTTTTATTCAATTAATGCTGTATAGTTATTTTATACATAATACTTTATGACAGTGAAATAATCTTTATCTATATTTCCCAGATTTCGACGAAATTACAAGATATATATGAGTCTGGTAGAACGCGTTTTGCAGAACACAACACTGTGTTATTTAAAAAAAATTGTAGTATTAGCAATGTTAGTAAGTTAAGGTTTCTATAGTTCCTTTCACATCGACTTGAAAAGAATATTTGATACAGTGTACCCTAATTAAAGCGATGTCATTGTCAGTAGTTTCATCATCGTAATATTCGTGAACGATGATTTTTGCAATTTTATGCCGGTGTCCTCCTTGCTCCATGTGGGATGATCCAGTAAGGATTGACAGATTATCAGTTGTTCTTTTTAAAATATTAAATTCAATATATTTAAAATGTTACCAATTTTAATTTATTAATGAAAAACAAATACAAATATTTACTTACTCGAAGCTATGAGCAGCTGTAACTAACCAATATTTAGAAATAATTGATGAGCCACATTTTTGAGATCCATACTCAAGAAGTTGAGCCTGAAATTGTTGTTTTCGTTTTAATAATTATTTAAGTACGCATAATGATCTGTTTCCCAACAATGTCACATTAAAGATTTATCAGTAAATGTCATTGACGCATATAAAATATAGACCATGCATACCATGTTAATTGAGCGTCCCGTATTCGCTATGAGCATCTGCTTGGAGGGGATAGCAGAAATGATCGCAGCGCACGAGATGGCAGAAAATGGAAATAGATGTGTAACCGTAAAGTATTACTATATATACGATATATATTTGTTGAATATACTACCCGAGTTTCCAACTTTTGGAGGGCGCCACCGGTCATGCTCTGGGCGAATAGAAAGAGGCAGGCTGCTTGTGACTGCGTTATAAACTGTATGTGGTGAGAAGCGACAACGAATCATTACAAAATTCTAAACCGGGGATGCCGCTCCTATCTGTATGCGCAATTTATACTTTCTATGTCTATGGCAAACGTATCTTAAAATGATTCTTACTAAGTAAGGTACTTTCTCGATGGTAGTATAGTCACCGCCAACAATTTTATCTTTTGAAACTTCACCATTATCTAATACAACAAAAGATTCAATAATAGTACATTGTGCAATAAGAGAACAGTCGACTGAATTCCCGTAATGCATATAAAATTTTATTTCCGACTCAGCTGTGACCACTTTATTGACTTGAAAAGTGGGATTCACAAAAAGAACTAGAATTTATTGAAAATTTATATTAATATATAGAAAGAGATAGTTCAAAATTGAAAGCAAAGAGAGAAAGCCAACGAAACTAAGAGTCTACTTTATTCCTGCAAAATGCGCGAAAGTAAATTTGCGGGAAATAAAGTATAACTGGGAATAGGTGGGGAGAGTCGCCCAGGATGGAACAGTACCCAAAATCACTACTGGTTTCGATACTTTCCAAGTATATGCACAGGCGGTGATTCGGGTATTGGAACTAAAATTATAAAGGAAGCTTATTTCCAAAATTTCAGATTTTTAGATAGTTTGTTAATGAATTATTCAACTTTTTTTGTATTCTTCTTGTGCCACTCATATAGACACTGTTGTCCTTTTACGGGACACTCCCACCACCTATTTTTGGGAGTATTTGATCCTAAACCCAACCTATATGCCCCACTGAATTCCCACATTCACCCAGGGACATGCCCTGTGACGTGGAGAAAACTTGTCTGACCAAGAAAACCCACGCCAGGAACCAGCCGATAGGAAAGTCAAACTTAGGCACCTATTATTTCCTCGAAAAGCACCTAAATTGTCGATTCACGTCTGCAGAAACATTATTGCTGGGTCGGGGTTCCCAATCTAAGTACAACCAGCGCCGTGCGCCGTTTAACTTTGATGATCGATCGCATCCCCAAACCCCTACAATGATGTCGGTATTGAACTTTTTATATTAAATTCAAATTCGCTATTGCTTGGCGCTAAGTTTGGGACACCCGTGTAACATAAGAAGATGTGCAATAAATATACCTCTACCAATACATTTACACCCGTACACAAAATAATACAATGGTTCTAATAAAGTAATATGTTCTTTAAAAAATTCTAAAAGCTAACGATGAAACATATTTACGGTAATTAAAATTGAATTAAACAAGAGTGTTCCAAAGTAGGCGACACTTGAGTCTTATTTCCACCTTAAATTACAATCACTGTAATTCCTTAACCTTAATCTAACTTTGGTACACTGTTTCCTAGTACTAAAAGCTATCTATAGGGACTTGTAAAATTAAATTTGATCAACAGACAAAGATTTTATACACTATGATCCTAAAGTATCCTAAAATGAACGACTCTCCCCTATGTCACTTTCGACCCGCTTTTCAGATCAATAAAGTGGCCTTTATAGTTAAGTAGGAAATAATAGTACATTATATAACATTGGCAAACAGTCGAATATTTTTCCCGTGGGGGAGTTTACTGCCCGAGGGAGCGAAGCGAAGCGAGGGCAGAATCACCCGAGGGAATAATCGACTTTATTCCCGAGTTACATATAGTCCTTTATGCCGATCTCAACTGTGGCCACTTTTTGACTTGGAAAGCGGGTCTAGTGCACTGTTAAAAGACAATCGAAAATCAGGGTTATTGGTAGAACTTGATGAAATAAAGGAATTTGGAGCAGTTTCTAGTAAAGTCACTTTTTTGCCACATTTGCAGGAAAAAAATTACTTTCTTCCCGCTAATCATTTTTGCGGGAAAAAAGTGTAATTTTGGTCTCGCTTTTCAGGGAAAAAAGTGGCCACTTTCGTTCAGATGGACATAAATTAATTTATCTACTCATAACATGTTACTTTAAAATTAAAAATTTAAAAGTAGACATGTTTATGATTAGTTGTATATACAAATATTCTTGAGCTCCAAATATTAAGAGTAGACAGTCTTACCGATGTAGAAACAACTCGCGCCGGCGATTAAGAGCGAGAAACACAAAATTTGTGCATTTTATTGCCTTAACTGCGAAACAAGTACGACTATCCGCTTTTATACTTAAATAACCACGGTCCCGTATTATACCTATTACAGCTGTGAATATGTTATCAATTCACATTTCTTCTTTATATATGAATTTGAATAAGTACACTATAAATGATAAGATTGTCTAAATAAATATAACTATGTCTAACTACTTCCTCACAATTTACTCTATCATGCGCAAATAAAGTAAAAACTAAAAATTTGAGCAAGTGTTTAAGTCAATAAGAAAAGTTTCTTACTTTTTCGAATAAGAAGTTTAACTATTATATTTGGCTATCAATATGGCATTTATGTTCATATATAATCATATATAGCCTAAAAATATGGCCATATATTAATTTTATGTCTATATGACTATATATGGCTATATAAGATCACACATGAGCATATACGAACATATATAGCTATATATGGTTATATATGGAATAGAGAAATTCAAATACCTCGGCACTATAATTAACTTTAAAAATGAGACGCATAAGGAAATCAAACAAAGACTGCATTCGGGAAAAGCAAAACTAGAAATATACAGAAAATTTATAATGTCAGTAGTCCTATACGGATTATTATTTTCTTTTTCCTCGTAGAATAAGCTTTGTGATGGTGAAAATTTTTTCTTGCTAAAAACATGTTAGAAACATGTTTTGAGATACTGGGACTCGAAATACACTATTTATAGAAAATGTCAGTATGGATGTGTATGTGTATGTGTGTGTGTATGTATGTATGTATGTATGGATGTGGATCAACATTACTCTGAATATACACAGTGAAAATTAATTTTTCCGGACCCATTTTCTTTGTTTTCTTTTTATAAGGACGACAGCTCAAACATTTTTTTCGATGTGTTTTTGTTTTTAGCAGTTTATCGATTTTTTAGTTTTAGTTTTTCGAATTTTTTGATACCTTAGGAATCATACCATCGACTGAGTAACAATGCATTTGAAAGAGCAAAAATTACCTATCTTTTTCGACCCGAAATTTCGAATAATTTATTTTCCTTGTTTTGTTATACACGAACTCATTTTTTTCCAATGGTTATATCTGTGAAATATAAGAAGGAAAATTTATGAAAAAATTTTTGAGACTTCATCTGTTTCTTTTGAAGAGCTAAAAATCTTTTTGTAAAGAAAATCGATTTTTGTCACATACGATAGCTGGAGTAAATCGGCAGCATTTGATCTGAAACTTTCCAAAACAATAGCTTTTTACTATCTCTTGGTTGAGTTCTTTGCCCAGATCATAACGACCTTTATATTTAGAGATATTTGAGGTTATGTATCTTTTGAAATTTTTTTAGATCGCTTATATTTCATGAATGGCACGGTCAGTTTTTACCAAACTGGGCTCATTTTTTCATTTTTTAATGATGATTAGAAATTAAAAAGAAATTTTAAAATTCATCGACACATTTATTCTATAACAATTTTTGGATTTTTGAGATTTTTGAGTTTAGTTTTTCGAGTTTTTTGGTATGTTAGAAATATTATAAAATATTATATTATGCAATTATATAATATTTGCTTGTACTGAACTATACTCTTACGAAACTATCTTGGAGTGACCATCTATTAAATTCAACAAGAATTTTTTAAATCGGTCAAAATCTGTAGCTTGTACTGGGTCATGTACTAGCTAGTACTGGTCAGTACTACGATGCAAGCTCTCATGGAATCATCTTGGGGTAGCCCTCTATTACGAGGGTAGTTCAATAAGTCTTTAGAATGACCAACAGATGGCGCGCGAATCGCTCCAAATCATCTGTTTTCAGTCAGCACCACTCCCGACTAGACATATGGTGCAGTCACAGTCCACATCTTCTGAGTTTACGTGTTTTTATAACCAATTGAAAAATAAAAATTGCTTGTTAAGAAAAATGGAAAAAAACGAGTTCAGAGCGGTAATTAAACATTTTCATTTAAAGGGTTTAACTCCATATGAGATAAAAAATGAATTGGACTCAGTTCGTGGCACATCTGCCCCTGCCTTAGCAACGGTTTATAACTGGGTAAATGAATTTAAGCGTGGTCGTACATCAATAAGTGACGAACCACGTTCAGGAAGGCCCGTAGAAGCAACTACTCCCGAAATCATCAATAGAATCCACGATATGGTGTTGAAGGATAGAAGATTAAAAGTGCGTGAGTTAGCCGAGGCCACAAGGATATCTATAGGTGCAGTTGTTTCAATTCTACATGAAAAATTAGGCATGAAAAAGCTATCGGCAAGATGGGTGCCGCGTTTGCTCTCAGCTGAGAATAAACGCAATAGAGTGGTCGCCTCTGAGGCTCTTTTGGCGCGCATAAGTCGGAATCCTGAGGAATTTTTTCGTCGATTTGTGACTGTGGGTGAAACAGGGATACACCACTACACTCCTGAGACAAAGGAACAATCCAAACAGTGGATTTCCACAGGCGAACCAGCTCCAAAGAAGGCAAAGACCGTAAAGTCAGCTGGTAAGGTTATGGCTACAGTTTTTTGGGATGCACGTGGAATTATACTTATTGACTACTTGGAAAAGGGTAAAACAATTACTGGTGAGTATTATGCATCGTTATTAGAGCAGCTGAAAGAAGAAATTAAAAAAAAAGACCACATTTGGCGAGAAAAAAAATTCTCTTTTATCACGACAACGCCCGAGTTCACACATGCTTCGTTTCAATGGTTAAAATTGAAGAACTAAAATTCGAATTGGTCGAACACCCACCGTATTCACCAGATTTAGCCCCCAGTGACTTTTTCTTATTTCCAAACTTGAAAAAATGGCTCGTTGGACAGAGATTTACGGACAACGAAGACGTCATTGCCTCTGTAAGTGCTTATTTTGAGGAACTTCCGAAAACGCACTTTTCTGAAGGATTAAAAAAACTTAAAAAGCGATTGACCAAGTGTATAGAGCTCCAAGGAGATTATGTTGAAAAATAAAAAAAAATTTACCCAAAAAAAATTGTTTTTATACTTTATTCTAAAGACTTATTGAACTACCCTCGTAAATACAATAAGGATTTTAGAATCGTTTAAGCCGTTCCTGAGTATTCGCGGTACACATTTCAAGGAAATTTGAATAAATTATGGGAAAATAAATAGTTTTTTGGAGTGACACTAGCAAATCCAACAAGAAATTTTTAAACCGGTCAAGCCGTTCTTGAGTAACAGGCGAACATACATAAATAAAAAAAATATACGCATCGAACATAGAACTTCCTCCTTTCTGAAGTAGATTAAAAATCAAAATGACAAATCTACTATTATAGCATAGGTTATGAAAAAATATTTAAATTGTATAAAAATTCAATATTTTTTGCATATTAATTAACATTTTTTAATTAATAATATTACAATTATTGATTTTAATATATATAATGCAAACATTTTTACTAATAAATTAATTTTTTATGATATCTTTTTCACGCCACCTAACGGAGGATATCTCAGCACATCTTTTAAAATTCAAATCTTCATAAAAAAATAGAAATAGAGCTTTGAACCAAAAACTACCACATAATACTCCAGAAGAAACTATTAAAAACTTTTTGAGAGAAAATGAATATCATCAGAATGAAAAAACTTTATAAAATAAAAACGAATTGATAAATGTTAAAAATTCTTATTGATTCTAAATCTTCATCAAAAAACGTAAAAAATTATCTTCGCATGGCCAAAAATTACCGCGTAATACGAAAGAAATCAGCGATCAATATTTTTGTTTAAAGAAACTATAAAAAATGAAAAAACGTTATAAAACAAAAACGATTTGATGAATCGTGAAAATTCTTTTTGATTTGTAATCTTCATCAAAAGGCTAAAGAAATAAGCATTAATTGGTAAAAAGATTACCGTATAATACGCAAGAAACAAGCAATTGAAAACTTTTTAAAAGAAATATAACCTCGAATATCTAAAAAAATAAAAGTCATCATGATCTGGGCAAAGATCTTAGCCAAGAGACAGTAAAAAGCTACCTGTTTGAAAAGTTTCAGATCAAATTCTGCCGAGGGGGAATCCGAATATTTATATTAACTTGTAATAAATTATTTCACTGCCATTCCCATTATGATATTTCTAAAAAGTAATGTTTTACATTAACGATGGATTCTAAGCGTTCAAATACGTTTCCTTAAAAATATAAATGATTTCTCAAACTTTTAATTTAGATAACCTTTTCAATGATATACATGACAGTTCAAGTGTTTACTGAAGCTAAACAAATTTAACATGAGAACTGCGGAAGCGCACGTAAAAATATCCCCTGTTATAGTTGACGCAAGAAATTTGACATTTTTCTTCAACGAGGAAATTTCGGGATAGTAAAAAAAAGTTTTCAAAAAAACATGTTAAAAACATGTTTTTGGACAGTTGTAATCAAAATATACTATTTTTAGAAAATGTCCGTATATGGATGTGTGTGTGTGTGTGTATGTGTGTGTGTACGTGTAGGGGGGGGGGTATGCTCGTGTGTGTACACCTGCGTGTATGTACGTGTATAAATGAAGTACTTCCTTTTAAATCTTTAAAGAGGGTTTATTTTTAAAATAGAGTTGTATATAATTATATTAATTGTTTATAGAAAAGCTTGTTATTGTTACTTATTGTTATTGTTACTTTTCTAATCCAGTATGTATACACCTGTGAGTATGTATGTGTATAAATGAAGTGCTTCCTTTTAAATCTTTGAAGAGGATTTATTTGTAAAATATAGTTGTATATAATTATATTAATAGTTTATAGAAAAGCTAGTTGTTGTATCCCAGTTACTTTTCTAATCCAGTGTGTATACACCTGTGTGTATGTATGTGTATAAATGAAGTGCTCCCTTTTAAATCTTTAATGAGGGTTCATTTGTAAAATATAGTTGCATATAATTATATTAATAGTTTATAGAATAGCTCGTTGTTGTAACCCAGTTACTTTTCTAATCCAGTTACGATAACTATGTACTTTAGTATAAACACCAGGATAGTATTTAGAGGCACAACCTTGGCCCCAAGATACAATTCCAACTAATTTATTATCTGTGACAGCAGGACTACCAGAATCACCCTGACAAGCATCTGTGTTGCCTACTCCTGCACAGAACATGTTATTTGTAATGATGTCAGGATGATGTCTTCGGGCGCATATGCTTTGGTCAACTATCGGAGCATGTGCTACTTTCAAGATAGACGAATATCCTTCATACTCCTGAAAAATATAACATATAATGCACTGAAACAAGTAGTGTAATAAAAATTACAAATGTAATTTCCAACGTAAAACGTTACGGAATATACCTCGTATAAAATAATATGTCTATAATAAAAGAAAAGCTAATTGTTTATACAATTTTACGTTTTTAAATGTAAATTTGTCCTATTTCTATATTATCTTCACTTTGCACGCAGAAAAGAAATTATACTCAGTGTAGCAGACTATTTTACTTTAGATATTATATTATCGAAAGAAAAATGTTTGGTGGTCTTAAACCAAAATGTCTTTTTTGAACTAAAGTTAATTTTTCAATAAATTACGTAATTTCCAAAATAAAAAGTTAAATAGTATTTCATATACTCATTAAACTCATCTTGCGTATCCTTTAAAGTTTATGTTTTGAAAATAATAATAGTGTTAATGTCAAAGTCATTTGCACAATTATCTCGGCGTTTTCTTGAATGGGCCTAGGGTACAGTTCTGAGAGCAATTTTCACGATATTTTTACAATAACTAATAAAAAATGATATTTTTATTGATATTGACGTCTAAATATCCTTAACATTTTTTCAAAAAAAGAAATGAATGTAGAGCTCTACCTTTGTTTAAAAAGCATACAGCTTTTTATTAAAAGGTTTAAATATTTTTTGGTGAGCTCATCATGAAATAAAAAGGTTTTTCCAAAAATTTTTAAATTTTGTTATAAGACCCCTTAAAAGTTATGAATAAAAAGT
Source organism: Gastracanthus pulcherrimus (assembly GCA_949152435.1). NCBI lineage: Eukaryota > Metazoa > Arthropoda > Insecta > Hymenoptera > Pteromalidae > Gastracanthus > Gastracanthus pulcherrimus. The sequence goes on from OX424574.1 coordinate 53,181,988, forward strand.
CTATTCTTAGTGTTAAATTCAGTACACTTTTAAAGTATTCCCTGCGTTAATCAATTTAGTTTAAGTGTAAGTTCATGTTTTTGTTAATTTTTGACACCAATTACAACATAAATTATCTTGAATTTTATTTTTTTTTCAATATATATATATTCAAAGTAATGGTTATAATTATGCTGGGGTTCATTTTTAGGTACCAGAAACCATTTCCCAAAGTCTCATCAAAATACGTTTCCCGCCATGTGGTAGCTCTCCTTGTGAGCGTATTGGACCACTAGTCTAGAATGAGTCTTGCCAGCTCTATAGGATATCTAGCGTTGATTCCGCTGATCTAACGAAGATTTGCCGAACGAACGCTCCAGATATCTACCCTATAGAGCCGACAAAACTCATTCTAGAGGAGTGGTCCAAGATACCCCGCTCTACGGTAAGTTGAAAAAATAGTAAAAAAGTGGTATAAAACCTTATTGAGTATTTAATCAAGATTTTAATATATTAGCCCTTGAACACCGAGACGGTCGCTCACGACCGCCCATCTTCGAGTGCTCCTCAAAAATCAGCAATTAATAAAGAAGGTTCCAAACCATCTTGACACTTTCGTTTGAATAGAGAAGGAACTGTTGGGCACGGTATACGTAACAAATAAGCGCATTTTCGTTTCAGGAAAATCAAATTGGCGACCGCGTTCTAACGAAATTCACGCAGCTCAAAAAATTGATGCAGATTTTGGTTAAAATAGGTGAGTAGAATATACGTTTCTCTATTTCTACCAATATATTTTCATATATGAAATCTTAAATTAGAAAATAGCCACTGGCTAAGTTAGATTTAATTAAATTTTCGGTTTGGTATTGCATGCTGCAGTTCGGCGGTCATGTGCGACCGTTCAGGTGTGTACGGGTAAAATAGTGATGAAAAGAAAAATTCATGATGCGTCTATTCTATAATATTTCAGCATTTCTAGTGATGAAATAAGAAGGAAAACTCGCACTGATACTCCTACAGAGTCTAGCATATCTAAAATAACCAACAATTTATATGATAAAGTTATACACCCGCGGTGTGCACCCATGACTGGATCGCTGATGGCAAAGATATATGAGATGATTCTCTTTCTGACTTCAGTGTCGAAAAACAAGAACCCTCTCCTGTCGCAAATATCAACATAGCTAAGCGTCCCGATGTTCAGAAAACAAAGCAGCATGTAACAATACAGGCAAATTAATGCGGCCCCGCTGAGAAATAAGACTATATAATAATAATCTTATATAATAAATAATGATTTACTGTTCATCAATAAGAAAGATATTTTCAATTATGTTTCTACCACTGAAATCTTAGCAGAAATATTAATTTTTCGACCTTGGAAAAAAACTAATTTTTACCCCGTAAACGCCTGGACGGTCCCACGCGACCGCTCTCGGGAATCGTCCTCTACGTATTTTCTACGCGACTATAACGGATGGATACTTAGTTTGAAATCGTTTTAAGCATAATTTAACACAAAAAAATTCCTACTTATCAACAAAGGTCCATCGGTGTTAAAGGGTTAAATACTGTATAGCCTTGAAATCTTGTAATCCGAGAAACGAAAAATTGTGAATATCATGGGTGGAAAAATATGTTACATTGCACTAATAGCAGTTAAAATACTAAACATTTTAATAGAATCAATTTGTATTGAATACTAAACATTTTAGTAGAATCGATTCGTATTGAATACCAAACATTTCAGAATCAATTTGTATTGAATACTAAACATTTTAGTAGAATCGATTCGTATTGAATACCAAACATTTCAGCGTATAAGCTCGGTGTACGCCTTGACACTTATACGTACTGCACGCACAATATCGAGGTCAGGACTTGACGACATTAACAAACTATGAACAATATTAACTTACTTGCAAATCTTTAAACTAATTATAATGCTCGAATAGGTCTAACAATACCAGGCTCATTCATTTTTAAGATTTAGATATTCTTCATACGACTCTTCAAACCTGCATAATTTTGAAATAAATCAGTATATTTTGATCTAGCAAGTCTGAAATTAAAGTTTATATTTACTATTTTAATTCATTTTTTAAAAAATGCTTAGGATATTTAGACTTCAAGTTATTAACATTTGAATAAAAAGGTCAATTTTTATCAGGTATTATAAAAGTATCATGTAAATTGCTCTCAGATCTGTATCCAAGGTCCATTAACAAAATCACCGAGACACGTGTGTAAATAACTTTAACATTTACACTATTATAATTCACGAAACATGTACTTTACAAGATAAGCATAATGGGTTTAATGAGTATATGTAACATTATTTAACCTTTTAATTGGAAAATTACGAAACTTAATGAAAAATTAACTTTAGTTCAAAGACATTTTTTGTTACCCCACCAAACTGTTTTCTTTGAATAATATAATATTTAAAGTAAAATATCCTGCTACACAGTCTAAATTTTTTTCTTCGTGCAAACGGAAGATAATATAGAAAACGGACAAATTTAAATTTAAAAACGAAAAATTTTATATACACTTAGCTTTTCCTTATTATAGATATATTGTTTCAAAATTTTCTTTCGTTATCTTTGTAGATAAATGTTTAACGAAAAGAATAAGCCCCGAAACATTAAAAATGGTTAAGAAATAAAAAAAGCCGCTGCAAATTCATTGGCACTTAGCTTCCTTAAACATTAAAAAATGTTTCAATATGAAATTATTTATTCTATTTAATACTGGGGTGAAAAATAAAAATGACAAATCTATTGTTTTGTGAATTTTTTCAGACTTTTGGAAACCCTTAGGTTCAAAGTTGATCAAGGCTAAATATGAGCATGTAGTCATTTTTTACATTTTTTATAAAATTTCAACCTCCATTTATTCAACAAAATTAAATCTCTTAAAAAATAGCAGAAAAAGATTTTTTTTAAATTTACTGAATTTATAATAAAAAATGGTTCCAAGACCTTTAACGCCCCTTTCGATTACTTAAACTCATTTTAAAACTTAAGATCATGAAAAAAGTGAGTTTAATCACTCGAGTCTGAGGGGTTAACCGGTCGCGAAATCAACTGAGCACTTGTTCACGAAATCGATTTCATTGTACATGAAATCAGTGAATTCACATAAAATCTCTAAAATATTTGATTGCGAAATCATAGATGAAATCGGTGGACTTTATAATGAAATCGATGAATTCGACGAAATCGTTTTCCAATTGTACATATTAATTGTCCTTATTAAGTACATTTTACTACTTATTAAGTACATTTTACTACTTATTAAGTACATTTTACTACTTATTAAGTACATTTTACTACTTATTAAGTACATTTTACTACTTATTAAGTACATTTTACTACTTATTAAGTACATTTTACTACTTATTAAGTACATTTTACTACTTATTAAGTACATTTTACTACTTATTAAGTACATTCTACTACTTATTAAGTACATTTTACTACTTATTAAGTACATTTTACTACTTATTAAGTACATTTTACTACTTATTAAGTACATTTTACTACTTATTAAGTACATTTTACTACTTATTAAGTACATTTTACTACTTATTAAGTACATTTTACTACTTATTAAGTACATTCTACTACTTATTAAGTACATTTTACTACTTATTAAGTACATTTTACTACTTATTAAGTACATTTTACTACTTATTAAGTACATTTTACTACTTATTAAGTACATTTTACTACTTATTAAGTACATTTTACTACTTATATCATAAGATCTTTATCAACTCTTATATAATTTTTTTGTTTTATGTCCTAGATATATTTAAGTTAATCAAAATTTACCAATGTCTGTTGCGCAAAACGATAATCAAAATAATGGTCTTTTCTTTTTAAGGTTTTCTGGCTGCACTGATATTTTAAAGGCGGATTAGGGGGATCTTAACTAGTACAAAAATGTTTTTTTACGTATTATTATGTAAAAAAAATAAAAAAATTATATTTGCCAATGCTTAACAGATTCTGTGGCTGCTTTCCTTAAGAAGGTATAACCAAGGCAAAAAATGACATTTTTAAGTAGTTTATTGAAATTTTAAACAAAAATTCCATATACAAAAGTTTTAATGAAGATATGTACATGCCATTGCTTTAAATAAAGGTGACTCTAAAATTCTGGCCATTACTGTACAGATGTTACCAAATTAAAAACTGCAAAGAATGAATACTTACGTCCTCTTTTCCAAATCCTGATATCATTATAGTATCCCCAAGTTTGGGAGGCGTAAAAGATATTCCAATAGGCTTTTGATTTATATTGAAGCATATAGGATTTCTCAACTATAAGATACATGTGAATAGGGTTAGTTTAAAACTATCACGGTTTTATATATTCTTTATACATTAGTAAGGATTATTTGTGTACGCACCATAATTAAGCTGATATCATTGTTTAATGTATCTGAATCATAATTATCAGGTATAACAACTCTTTCGATTTCATGTATTTCTCCCTTGGATCTATATTTTGAACCCGTGCGAATAGCAAGACCATATCGTTTTCTAGAAAAAAGCATTTTTTATTATTTGTATTATATTACGATTAAACTTGCATATTAAAAGTTTCTTGTTATCTACGTACTGAAAACAATGCGCAGCCGAAACAAGCCAGTATTCAGAAATTATCGTTGCCCCACAAATTTGATTTCCCTTATGAACAACTTGTGCCTATTTATATATATATATATATATATATATATATATGTATAATATAATATTTATTACTCGTAGAATATACTATACTAGATTAAAACAATGTTCACTGACGTTGGCCATTTAAATTTTTTTTGGTAAACTTAATGGTACATTATGCAATAAGGGAATAGTCGGCTTTATTCCTGTGTTGTACATAGAACTTTATTTTCGACTTAACTGCAGCCACTTTATTGATTTGAAAAGTGGGACCCACGGAAAGAACTAGAATTTATTGAATATTTATATTATTTTATAAAGAAATAGTTCAAAATTAAAAAAAAGTGAGAAAGCCAGAGAAACTGAAAAGTTACTTTCTTCAACAAGTGCATGAAATAGGATCCCTTATTCGTGCATATAAAATGGATGGTAAATTTGGCATTTCGAGCATGGTTGAGAAGAAAACTATAAAGTGTGTTAAAAATGATCCCATTTCTTCCCTAGGGAGGAAATGGCCATTCCTTCCCGCTGCAGTGGGTGGGAATGATTTCCTCTCACTACAGCGGGAAGTCCCCATCCGCTTCGCATGCATAAAAAAGGGCTAATTCATGCACTAATTAAAAAAATACGGTGTAACAGGAGGAGAAGGACTTTTTCAGACTCAAGTGATGATTTGAGCATTCATTTTAGTCTCTGGCGCCTTCTGTGAAAAAGCTGAAAATGTCAATTTTCCCTCCTAGTTGCGCAATGTACTATTAATCCCGCAAATTCGAGAATGAAGTAAGTTTACAGGAAATAAAATATAGGAAGGAATCATATACCATTTTGTCCCTTTTTTCAGGTCAATAAAATGGCCGTTAGAGTTAAGTTGAGAATAAAATATTTTTAAAAAATTGACACTCACTTGATATGGCACATTATGTATGCTTGCAATATAGCCTCCGATAATCTTTGGTTCTTCTAACAAAATATTACCTATGCAAACATATATAATTTTCATTTAGTCATTATAATATCATTAAATTTATAAATTATTTCTAACATCGATATTGTTATTTTAATTTAGATAAATGAAAGTACTTTTAATAACGCAAATGTATTATGATTACAGGTTTTTTAATTTATTTATGATTATTTGTATTACAATCTTATTCGATGTATTTAGCAAGGAATTACCTTTTGAAAATATTAGTGAACAATGCAATAATAATCACTTACCATAAAAGTAAAAACAATTGGCACTAACAACAAAAAGAGAAAGAAGTACCAAAATCATAATAAAACGTTAAAATTAATTGAGCTAGAACAGCACGTCAAACAATGCTACTAAAATTCATACAAATAGTTATATACTTTTACAATATTTAAAACTTAATATTTTGTATGAAAAATATGTTTCTGTTGGTAATTGTGAAATAACATCAGTATACAAAATCAATAATTTAAAAAATTGTTTTTATAATATAAAACTAAGATTTTAGTAGTCAGTTTCTCAAGCAAGGAAACATTACCGTCACTGAGAAAATTGTAATTCATACTAAACTGTTATTTGATTTAGCTACCCTGGCTCATACTTCTTGTCGTAGACATGGTATAGTAAGGGAGAAAACTACCTGCCAAGGTGACCTTTTTGAAGTACTACAGTATTAGCTAGAGTTGTGTGGTGGACCATAAAACATAAGTACAGCAGATACTATAAACAGTGGAATTTTAGTTAACTTTAATTATAATAGTTATTTTAATAACATTAAATTTACGTGCAGAAAAATATGGTCCAAAACTTGTAATATTTGTTTCACTACACAATAATGTAAAAAAATATATTCAGTTTTGAAAACCATAGAACATTATGATGATGCTACTCACTTGCTACTATTTTTTTTAATGATGTACTCACCTAATATGTGTTACCTGTAGGTAGAAAAGTGTCCTACTTCAATGTTTATTGAAGACCTCAGTTAAAAAATATTATTTGCACCGGTATATATACAATAATCAAAAAAATTCTAATAATTAATTTATAATTGCATTGGGAACAACAATTATGTTTCAGAAGAAAAAAAAACGATTTGCATACAATGAACTACGTAGTAAATCATGTGAATCTTAACTTTCTGTCAAAGCAATCCCAAAACATCTGGCAAATGTTTTTGTACAATGCAAGTGCACCTTACAACGAGAAAACAAATGTATTATTCATGAATCTTTTAATGTATTCTAATAGGTACAACCCTCATAAAAGTACGGACAAGTGCAAGAGTCCCAATGCTTTCGAAACATCACGTACATAACTCTTTTTCTCACTTTAATAAATCCGCTCTTCGGTTTTCCCGCAGATATAGAAAGTCTCGTTACATCATAAATCACGACAAATTCGCAGTTCTACAAGTCACGTGCGCATAGGCATCGGTACGCATGGAAACGCCACGAATAAAAGTGCCAATTACATCCTAATGAATGTTTGAGCATGCTCGAGGAACGTGCGGTGGCATCGGTACCCAAAAGCGCTGCTCATGCAGAACTTGAAACGCCCAGAAAAATACGTTCTACTGCGCAGCTAGAGAAACGAGAAGAGGCGAGAAGAAGGAGAAATTGAGGGAAAAAAGGTATAAGCAGACAGGTGCCAGTATTCAGGGAGCCTGGCTTCTCCAGCCTAAGCACCTTCAGTTTTTCAGGGTCGACGAAAATCGGCAAGGGGAGGGAGAGAGAAAGAGAGAGGATCCGAACAGGTATAAGACGTAGAGGGAGCCCCTGGTCACGAAAAGCGCGTGCACAACAAAAGAGACGAGCCCTGCCTGGGTTTCTTGTTTCTTTCTTTTTGGTATTATGCTGAATTGGATGTTGTTTTTTCTGGATATAAGTATTACGTATAAATATGATTTGGTGCATGTTGAATATATTGTGACGCGTATTTCGCGTTAAAAAGTTTATTTAAACCCCAGGGCAGTCAATCACGACCGAATTGCCACCGTCACCAGAGCCGAGCTTATTTATTGAATAATTATTAAGGAGGGGGGGGGGGGGGGGGTAATTATTATTGTTTGAGGGAACGAGGAGCCGAGAATCGCGACCAAGGGGGAAAACACGGACACATACACACCAAACCGACCACGATCGTTGATCGTACAGCCGGCACAGCGAGCTGGAGCAACCACGAAGTGGACGACTGCACACACACACACATAGAGACACTGCACCTAAAACGACGACGACACGACATATACACAGTCGCACGCTATACGCGCGACTCTTTCTCTCAGACACCGATGCCTAAAGTTGCCGGTCTACTACAGCGTAGGCCAGCGCGCCTGCCGCCGCTATCAACTCTGATCGCTCCGCGGTGACAAAAGTCAAAGCGCCCGCTATAGATATACACGCCGGGTTGCCGCGCGTGTTTAATTAGCGATTCATATTGCCCGCAGGGCGACAATAAAGGAGCGAACCATAAGGAAAATCAAGACCAACGGGGATCGGCGTAACAAAAGGAGCAACAAGTGTGTGTCGGGTGAACTTAGGCGAGAAGAAGGCCGAAATTTGAAGAGATTTCCAGCCTCATGGAAAATCGCCATTGACTGCCCGACACTTCAAAGTGAGTATTAGCGGGGAAAATAGGAGTTATTGTTGGTATATTGAGTAGTTGTTAAAGTTAGTGGGATTTGTTGATAGTTGAGTAGATTAGGATTTGCGACCGGGGATACTCGGCATTTTTGGCGATCACGAGGTAGCCGCTCCACGGCTTCGTGTTGCGATTATCACCAGGGCATTTGTAATTGCGGTGAGTGGACTGAAATTATTATCGAGCGATCCTCGACAACACCAGTCGGTCACCGTTAATTTATTTAATTATATACTTATTAATTTATATAAATATATATGTGTGTGTGCACATAATGTGTGTTGGTGGTGTGACACCAAAGTAAACTCAGTGCGCGGCGGAGAATTTATTAGCGTTAGTAATATAAAAATACAGGTGTTATAGAGTTCAAAATTATATTTGTGTAAATAGGGAAAATTCTTGCATCGTCGATAAATAAATATTGCGTATAGGTTAAATTGAAGGGGAAAATATTAGCAATTTAATAGCTCCGGAAAACGTGGCGATTTGACCGTAAAGCGACGCTCGTATGGGCTCGCGTAGCCATATTGAATAGCGACAAATTTGTAAAGTCATTTGTAAATTAGTGACCAGATTTGAGAATTGGAAAATACAGCCTAGGTGCTTAAATTAACAACCAGTAGTGTATTTTTTGTAAACAATTATTTATCCTGATCTTGTCTCACGGAACCTCCTCGGGGATAAGGCTCATGTGAAGCTAGCCGCGTTTTACCTGGCGCCCATTAATTGTTAAATTCGGTAAAGTCCAGAGCAACATTGAAAAGTTCAAATGCCTAATTAACAAAGTAATTAAAGAGACACGCGTAACAAAATTCTATGTTACTATATATATATATGGGTGGTTCTTTGATAAATCGTGCGCAAAAAAAAATGGATTTTCCAAAAATATTTTTTTTATGTTCCTATAGTATGTATGAGTATCCCTGAATTTTTTCAGATTTTTTTCATCATTATTTTCCGAGTTACAGAGGGTCAAACTTAGCCATCTAAGCATTTTTTGCATTTTTTGGCCATACAAATTAATTTATAACTCCTCAGGGAAGCATTTTTCACAAAAAACATATACATACTTTTTTTTGTAAAATTTTCTGTAGTTTGCATTAAAAATACTTGCAAAGTCATATATATATGTTATAACTATCTTATATGCCAATTAAATCTTAAAATGCTGATTCTGAGAGTTCGATCAAAGCCTCGACCACCAAAAAATTCATGGAGATACCTTTTTATAGTGCAAAAGTCCCAGTATAGGTCCCAGAATGGAGGGGAGCCTGTATCTTAGTCTAAAAATTAAGATAATCATCAATTCATGCTAAAAATGATTAAAATCATAGTTAAAAATTTTTGGAAAATCCATTTTTTTTTTTAAATATAACACACGATTATATATATATATATATATATATATATATATATATATATATATATATATATATATATATATATATATATATATATATATGTGTGTGTGTGTGTATATTGTAACATAGCCACGCGTTCTCATTCAACGATTCTATATATACGAGGTCTGTCCCAAAAGTATCCGACCGACGTTCATATCTTCGCGCGGAGAGACTCAGGCGACCTCTGGAGGGTACGAACGTCACCAGCAACTCCTAACCTTCTCGTCAGTAGCCTGAGATACCGATGAAACGCCTTAGTTCCCGCGTAGCGTGTATTTGTTTACAACGACTTTTTTGCGTTCGTCCAGCGCACGCATCAAACCTTGTGCAGCAGTATTTATTGAAACACAGTGTTGCGCAGCTCCGCCAGCCTCCATACAGTCCTGATATAGCTCCCTGCGACTTTTGGCTGTTTCCTCGATTGAAAATGCCGCTTAAAGGATATCGATTCGACAATAAACAGACTGTTGAAACTAATGCGACGAATGCACTAAAGGCGATTCCGAAGTCTGACTTTCAAGAGTGCTTTAATAAGTGGAAACATCGATATGAGCATCTTGTTCAATCAACTGGGGACTACTTTGAAGGATGCCACCCCCCGGATGACGAAGAATAAATCAAGCGCCGAGAAATCGAGGTAGGTCGGATACTTTTGGGACAGACCTCGTATATATATGTATATATATATATATATATATATATATATATATATATATATATATATATATATATATATATATATATATATATATATATAGATCGAGTGGTGAATGAGAACGCGTAGCTTTTGGTAATCGGCTCGATCATCGGTATAATAAGGTTTCTCTTTTAGCATGACTCAATAGAATTTTTTTAAGGAACACTACTTTAGATAATAGAAAAACGACGTTAGAAATATATGAAAAGTTTAAATTAGCTTAGGTATCAAAACGTTATTAGTGTAGGTAATAATAATAAAGTATAGTTTATCATTTTCAGCTTCAAAGATAATTAGTTAATGGAACTTTAAATTTACAAATGTTTGCTGTCTAATCTTGCTTTTAATAAGAAACAAAAAAATACAATATTCTTGATTAACAAAGAAAATTGTTTTTAGTAGCAAACATTTACATTTATGTACTATCTTAACTATGCATGAACAGTGATCAATGACGGAATTCTTAGAAGTGATGTTAAAATTAATAGCATACTTCCAAGCAGCATCATTCTTCTCATTTTACGGTATGATAATAGAAAACTAGTTTCTATTTTTCAATTTCATAGGCTGTATTATCTATTTATTATTTCTTTGGCAAATCTTATAAACTCGGGATATCTCGAAAATTATAATCAGTGACACGTGATTCCTCTCATCGCGTTCACAAATAAATACAGCTCTCCTAAAAGTTTCAACATACCTATAGTCTATTATACACGCTCAATAAAGTATATAAACCCGCTAACAACACGAGATGTATCAGTACACCGATCGTCTCTTTCATCGCAAAAACTGTATCGAACTGGGAAATAGAAATAGATTAGCGCAAAAAGCTCGTTGCTCGTTCAATGCTGCGCATAAAAGTGGCGAAAAACGGTAAACAAAGACATGTCGCCGATTATTGAAGAAATCGGAGAAGCATCATCTTCTGTCGACTCATTCATTAGCTGATCTTCCAGCTCGTCCGTAGCGGCCACTCGCGCGTTTTATCCCCGATCTGCAGTCTATAAATCGCGGGAGGCGCGTCTATAAGATATCATAGTGCACGTGCAGATAGAGTAACCGCTGAACTATGCCGCAACCTCAGAGGCTATAATAGCACGACGGATAGCGCACGCGCAGGTGCTCTTTCTCTCCTCGACGATACCTACATCGCGAATTAAATGTCAAACGGGAACGAGAGATGCAGAGTCGCGGCGGCGATGAAAGGTGCGCTAAGGTTAGAAAGACGCGCTCTGCTCATCCTCTCCTGCATGCCGGTTGCCGAATCTTACACAACACACTCTATATAATATTCAGGTCGAGATGCAACCTGCACATCCAGCTTTTGCAATGAGCGAGAGCGCGTTCTCTGTTCTTCTATCCTCTTCGTGCGGTTTCTTGATCAAGCAAGGATGCATTGATGCTTTTTTTTCTAATATTTAGCAAACTGCGCGATCTGTAGGTTAATTGTTTTTAGACGGAAGTAATCTTATAGAAGATTTGTATAATGGGCTTTAGCCGTGTTTTGAATTTTATTAATGATTTGGAAATCAACTCCTGAACTTATATGTGCTGTTAAACGTTCTAAAGTCATACATGGATGCTTTCAACAGACGCAGTAATATTGTCGTAGGAGGCACTGAATTTCAAGACGCGTCAAATTTAATGATAATTAATAACGAGATTAGGCGATCAAGTGAAAATACATGTAATTTCAGTCTAGTTGTAAAAATATTTATATGAAACTACAGTTAAATACATAAAAAATAAATTTTCCAGACTCAAAGAAATTATTAAAGTACAGATATAAAGTTTTAATAACGGCTAATTTGGCCACCTACACGAGATCTTGCTTTATGCGTTATTTTAATAAGATGCTATAACTCCTACAGTACATGATACGTTGGGTGCAAAAACAACTTAACCCGGGGTAAGTTGTTTTTAATGAAACGTACATACTCGTATTCTACGACTCTTTATTTATAAATATAGTCCATGAAACAAGTTTTTTAGAACGTATACAGTAGAAGATATTGAAATCTCTCGTGCCTCCCGGTCTCCCACCGAATCTACCTATACAACGGAGACCGGAGACAGTAGCCTCTTCTGCTGCGCTGTATACCGTCAGAAATTCACACGCGCGAACAAAGCGAGATGTTTACCTCCGCTTGTACGATTCAAGACAAAAGTTTCAGTTTTTCAATTTCTAACGGAGAATAACCGAAAACAGTGTGAAAATATTATTGAAAGTATCGAAAATGACAGTTCGAGTGACGAAATAAGAGATCAAAAGGATATTTAACTTTAAGTTAAAATTTAAATAAAAATATGCTTATAAATTTTAAAGAATATTTATAATAGTTTGTTTGATTCATAAATTCACGTACAAACATTATTTTAATGAAAGAAAAGATATGTACATTTTCATTTTGACAAAAATAAGTTTATTTCGAGCACAAAATACCCGTTCTACGCAAAAGCACCCGTTCTATGCAAAAACAACTTAACTTGAATAAGCTTTTTTCAGTTATTAGAATAATTTATATTGATAAATAAATGTTCTAACACATGTATCTATATGTTCTAATAATAGGACTAACGAACTAAATAAGGAAAACCGACTAATTCTATTTATATATTAAGATACAACAATTTATAAACTTTAAACGTTTTTTTTTCCCAAAACTTAACTCGGGTTAAGTTGTTTTTGCAGCCAACGCCTCATATATGTTGTATCAAAAGATGTTAAGGGGCAAGACGATCGTGATGCCAGTGCCCTCTAATTGTATAACAATGAGAGCAGTAATTAACTGATTTCTTAGTAGTGAATGCAGTTTAAAAAATCCCTTTTATCAGTGTGATTCGAGAGAACAAAATATATGGTACATGAAATTGTAGCTTGTATATACACTTTAAGATGCATGTATAAGTTTTTGACATATATTGCGTCTTTGTTGCGAAAATTGCAACTTTCATTAACGCTTATCGGTTGATATACCATACGAAAGCATTGAAAAAAAAAAATAAAAGTGGTCACTGCGATTTTTTTATTTTTGCGCATAACATTATAATATCATTTTTTTAAATAATTGCTAATACTTGATATATATTTTCTGGGAACCGAAAGTTCCTTAATTACCTACACTCACCTTATTTTATGTTGTTGCTTGTAACAAATCCAAAGTTGATTTATTGATAATATTTGATTTTATAAACTCCTCGAATAGAATTCGAATATCTCTATAATCGCATTAAAAGGTCACTTTAAATATATCATTAACTATATTACTTATATAAGAATGTAATCCATTTAAAGAAATCATTAATCTTTATTAAGGGCCTACGATCGATATAGCTATAGTCAACAAATAGATATAGTAATAATAGGAAAAGTTTCCACCGTACTTACGTCACTAGAAATATACTTAAAGAAAATTCGAGAGGTGCGATCGCTTCTTTTTTACCTCTTCTATGGAATGATCTTATTTGATATTAATCCGTGGCTTGTAGTATATGCTATTTTATTTGGTGACAACTTCACAGAGCTTCAGCTGCTGCAAGCCAGAAGATTGATGATCAACGAATGTCGAAGAAATAAATACTTTTTACAATTATAATTCTTGTTTTATTTTAGAAATTAGACTTAGGCTAATATAATAGTTTATAGATCAGTAGACTATTATTTATTATACTTTTTATGAGAATATGCATTTATAAGTAGAGGAAAAAGTCCTAAACCTTTCCTCCCTTATAATCTGGAAAATAATGTTCTCATACGAAGTTGCCGCATGCGTGCAAATTTTTGCCGGCCGTAAATTTTGTTTTCTTCTAGCGCATGTAGAAGCCTCATATCCTCAGCAAACGATATGACTCCATAGAAGAGGGGAAAGGAAGCGATCACACCTCTCGGATTTGGATTTCCTGCATTTTTCGAGACGGAAGTACGCAGGAAAATTTTCCCCATTTTCTATATATATATATATATATTAGTTGACTATACCTATAATAACTATAATAATTATAATAATAGTCGTCAAAGACTAAGACATTTAATAATGAATATAATATTACTCACATTCAAAATTTTTCCTTAGTTGTGAAACCTGTAATGGATTTCAAATATTGTGTACATATTTACAATATTTGATCTCGAAGTAAACCTCCCTAATTGTAAACATCTTCAATTATTAACAGTGTCTCATATGAATTGCCTATATAGGTATTTCTTCAGCGCTGCACTACCGAAGCCTTTTTCCATCGATAAATATTAAATGCAATTAAAAGTTAAACATAGCTTTACTTAATAATGTAAGTGTATGGAATGAGCACACGGCCAGCAGTACGTTTTTGCTCATACATTTCAACATACAAAGACACGCGAGCAGACGCACTGATTCACCTTCACGCGCAGGGGAACCGAGACTATGACGATGGGGAGAGAAGTTGTGATGAGACGCTCTGTCGCAAACGCAACGCATGAGATTCTTTCCGGGTTTTAGAGGTACATACGTAGAGGGTCACCTTTCAATTCTGCATTGCGCGAAACATGATAAATTGTTGGAATTGACTTTTAATTGAATTTCATGCTACTACAAGAATACTGCAGATATTAACACACGTAGTTGCGATTATGATGTAGTCGATCAAATTTTTAAATTGAAATGCTTAATGTAATATTTTTGAATTGAAGGATGCAATAGAAGAATAAACGTATTAATTATAAATCAAGTAAGAAACACTGCCGAGAATACATATGCAGACGTTCGGTTTTTGAAAATAGCTGTATTAAAAATGGCCTGCAATGCACTTAATTTCAATTTTCCACAAGAAAAAAATAACAAAACAGAAGCTGTCAGTTAATCCACCAGTTGTCAAGTCATTCAACCGTCAAAAGAAGGCAAACTTACATAAAAATAGGATAGCCAATACGATTATAGAAATTTAATCCATTTTCACGACAAATTGTTTCAACTTTAACAGGCAAACGTAACCTAAAGATGCTTATACTAAAAAGCTACGTATAGTTTTTCGCCTCATGTGCGTGGGCATTACGACGTCGTTGAATCAAGCCGATCGAGATGAGGACACTTTTAATACCCGAAGGGACGTACAAGACTCGACGGACCCAATGACCGAATAACGTGTTCTCTCTCTATCTCTTTTTTGAAGAGATTATCCTTTGGTGTTTCGGGTTTCCGAGACCATAATAACATCTCAACTCGGTTCTCAGTACACAGACAACCTGTTTTTCCTCTCCCCCGCTGAACCCGAATTCATCGGTCATTGCTTGATGCTTGTACGCTGTACAACGACTATTACCAAAATGCCTAATGACTATGATAAATCTATTTTCACTAAGGGGAGTTCGAGATTTACTTGTATTTTTCTTCCTGCAGAGGCTCACGATCACCTTATACCAATAAAATTTGTACATCTATTTACGAGCTTGGGCTTTGTGAATCTTAACTCGGCGTCGTACATTGGTTTTCTCACTTTTGTCGAAAGTGCTATTAAATTTACACGATTGCGTCACTTTTTTCAAAGGCAACATAGAACACGATTTACTATAAGTATTCTTCGAGATAGAAATATAATTATTTGTTTCAAAGCATTAGATTTATATAATTTTTAAAATATAATATATTAGAGATTTGATAAAATACGTTTCTATAAATATGTCATGTTAACTCTTTTGGCCGCCATGTTCTTTTTAACGGACACTAACTTTTTCATCTATACAAAACCTATTTTAAATTTATTTTTCTTGTTTTAATCTATGATATTTATCTAATCTAATGTAAAAATAAGCTTAATACTTTGGTCTTGTTAAAAAAAGTTATTATAAAAGTTAGATAAATAAGAATATTTAAATAAGATGTTAAAAAAGGAATACTGTCTCAAAATAGCGTAATTATCCTTTTTCTTAAAGTCCGGAGAACTTCCTTTAAGAGCTATCAAATCAAACGTTGCTCCAAAAGTCTAGTTTAAGGAAGGTCTTTCGCTAGATATAGAGCATAAAACAAAAAATTATATAAGAGTTTATAAAAGTCATATGTTAAAATTAATAAAATGTACCGAATATTAGTTCATAACTGAATGAAAAAAAAATGGCACCAAAAAAATCGTGACGCCACAAGTGTAAATATTGTAAATTTAAAAAATATTTAGTTAAACCCCAATTATTTTTTTTTCTAATCAATTTTAATGTTTAGGGGGTTATTCTTTTCTTTAAACATATATCTACAAAGTTAACGGAAGAAATTTATTAAATAATATATCTGTGATAAGAGAAAGCAAATTGTTTATAAAAGTGTACGCTTTTACTTATAAATAATTAGCTTTCTCTTATTCCAGATATATTATTTTATAAATTTTTTTCGTTAACTTTGTAGATAAATGTTTAAAGAAAATATTTATTCAGTACATTTCACAAATTATATCAAAGGACCGGCATAAACTCTCATATAATTTTTTTTTGTTTTATGTCATATATCTAGCGAAAGACCATCCTTAAACATGTACTTTAAATTTACCGAAAAACCTATATATACCTATTACATACTTAATTTCACGTATAAGAAAGTTGTGACTGAAAGGATTAATTTCTTGGCGCGTTATTAATTTTACTCCTTCATATAGCTTAAGGTAAGTGTGAGTATTACTGCGGAGCTTTTGGTTAGGTTAAGTTTAGCGTTGGAAATATTGCGCGTACGAACAGAAAATGATGTGATTCATTTTCTAGATCAAATCTAACCATTTCAAGAATCGATTCATAAAAAAGGAAAAGTTCCAGAACATATATTATTTTAATAAATGCTTTAGAAACATTCACTGTCGCTACTTTGTATTACTGCAGCTCGGTATGCATTACTGCCCGCCGCAGGTTAGGACCCGCAGAAATACAAGCATAGGTGTGGTGTACATTACTGCGGTCAACGTCTGTGCTTACACAGATATATAAAAGAAAATAGGTTTTTTCTTGCATAAACATGCATATTCTCAAAAACTAAAACGATAATAAATCATTTTTAAAGGAATATTTATTAACTAGCGCGCCACACGTGGCCTTCGGCCGCATGTGACTTGCCTGCTCCAGAGCTTCAGAGCGAGCGCTTCGCTCGCTCTTAAGCTCCTCCGCGCCTTGCATCGCTTCGCAATGCAAGGCATGCAAAACGCTTCGCTTCGCGAAGCGTTTTGCATTAGAGGCACGACCGTACTCAGCTCGCGCTTCGCTTGCTTGATTCTATAATATAGTAAAAAACTACATTTTTCGCTGTCAAAAATCGTTTTTGGACTATTAACTTGATTTAAAAGTATTTTCGCGTCTTGGTGTCAAGAAAAGAAAGTTGTATTTTTCAAAAATCTACAACTTTTCCATGTAACTTTTTCATGTAAAATGCACAGCTGTAAAGTTATATGGTAAAAAGCTGTTTTTTCGATGTTAAAATTCGTTTATGGCCTGTTAACTCAAGTTAAAAGTATTTTCATAAATAGATGTCAATGGGAAAAAGTTGTATTTTTCAAAGATCGACAACTTTTCTACTTAACTTTTTTTCGTAGAATGCTTAGTTTTCAAGTTATAGCCCAAAAACCGTATTTAGTGGTTTTTATAGTCGCCGCATTCAGCGTATATTTGCAGGATCATTCTCAAAATAGGACCATCAAGTTGTTATACTTAGGAGAGTTCTCAAACAAAATTTGAGCCTGATTCGCTAAGATTTCGCGGAGATAATCGTGTTACATGAATTTAAAAAAAAAGTCGTAAAAACACGTAAAAATAAGCAAAAAGTGCTCGCAATTTAAAAACTACGTACAGGATCAGGATAAAACAAAAATAAAATTTCATATTGTGCTGGAGGAGATCTCTCCTAAAATTTCATCCCTATTGGTAAAAAATTGCGTGAGATATCTTATCGCACACATTTTTAGGTAAGTAAAAAAGATATTAACGTGACTTTAATTAAAATCTAATGATCTTCACACGCGCAGCGAAAAAAGAGGAAGAGGTGAAATTTATACGATAATCGTAATACATCCGCTGTGGGAAAAAGCAGATCGCATCGTGGTGACTGAAGAGCTTCCGTGAAATGTATTCAGCTGCACTCTTACTCACACACGCACGTAACAGTTCAAAAAACGGTACTGTTTAACTCGTTGATTCCTCTTGGCGCATGTAAATTGCATTAAGGGGCGTAAGTACTGTTTATTTTTGCTTTAATAAACACACAATTTAAATGTATATACATTGTCTTCACAAATTCACTAGTTAAAGTAGGTTAATCTATACAGTACGCATATAATAAAATGTTCACTATAATTTATCTAAAATCGATGTACCAGTAAGTAATAACAAGTCATTAAAAACTATAATAAAATCCAAACTATCATAATCCACAATGATTCCTAGAAAATTGATTACACTCTCAACATAAGAACTTTCCTCTCCAAGTTTTACAGCCAGAGATCCAAAACGCATAGCGCAATTATACCTCGTATCATATGTCCAGGATAACCACAGAGCACACACAGACACACATAGCACCCATAGCACGCAGGCAGACAGGCAGTCAGGGAAGATATAGAAAGAAGCTGTGGGAAGCAAAGAATCGCCCGCGGCACGATTGAATGCACCTGTGCCTGCTGCCCCACTTCCTATCGAGATTCTGCGCGAGTGCAGTAGGTGAATATCGACGAAAAAGGCAACAAGCAGCGCACGCGCCGTGCAAGGCAATTATGCACTAATCTTGAGCGCGATGTCCTGCTGGTGCTGGTGCTGCTGCCTCTGCTGGTGCTGATGGTGCTGCTGCTACTGCTACTGCTACTGCTACTGTTACTGCTACTGCTACTGCTACTGCTACTGCTACTGCTACTGCTACTGCTACTGCTACTGCTACTGCTACTGCTACGACTACTGCTACTGCTACTGCTACTGCTACTGCTACTGCTTTTGTGGCGAAATAAGTCGTAGTTTTTACGATAGTTCGACTTAAGGGCCATGCGAAGCTGCGCGCTACGATCGTATACTTATACGTACTCGATGCGCACACTTTTCCTCTGTATACACATTTTTCAATATGTGCATTGTGCACGCATTAAAAGCTTACTGGGCTTCTGTTAAGTGCAGTAGAAAAGTCGTTTTATTTCTGCGGCTAATTCAGTGATTTAATTGAAAAATACATTTTTGGATTGTTATAATAAAATAATAAAAAATCAGTGCATAGTTCGTTGAACTCTTCAAGATAAAATTTTAAAGTTCTTACTAATCGAAAGTTCTCTTTTATGATCGTTCATCGCCAGTTAGTAGTTCTACATAATTGTATAGGATAATGATTGGCTTACCTAAAACAGAAAATAAATAAACTAATTTATTTACATTTTCAAAAATCAAGTATAACAATATCAATATTATAAATATTTCGTATAAATATTTAATAATTGCTATTAGGTACAAAATGTTCACATTTACATATATTTCTAGGAGTATTTCGAGGAGATTTCGACTCCGCGCGGTTTATATTTTTATTTTAGGCGTCAGATTTGGTTTTATAAATTAGGGAATCCCTCTATAAAAGAATTAATGTGAGATCACGCAGAAATGTGCGCGCTTCTCTTGGTGCATGCCGTAACGCTATAGCATTAGTAAGGGATGATGAGAGATAGAATTACTCGAGTTATCGGTGTACAAATAAAACTCAACTTTTGACATTTACTTCTTCTTTTTATTTTTAAGCAGCTGATAATTTTATTATTTTAATTTTAATTTAAGATATACAACAATACAGTTGTATATGTACAACATATTTATCCCTCTATAATAGAATAATTGTGAGATCACGCAGGAATGCGCGCGCATACCATGAGTTGCGCACACATCCTGTGAGCTGTGCGCGTATGCCTAGTCATGCGTAGCGTACGCTATAGCATCAGTAAGGGGTGATGAGAAATAGAATTACTTGAGTTATCGTTGTACAAATAAAACTCTACTTTTTAACATTTTTTTCTTCTTCTTTTTAAAGATGCTGATAATTTTATTACTTTAATTTTGCTTTAAGATATACAACAATACAGTTGTATATGTAAATAATATTTAGTGAAAATTTTATTGAATTATAGCATATCATTTTTGAGTTATAGAACTATAAAAAGTATCTTAAAACAGTAAAACAAATAAACAAATGAAAACCTTTAAAATGAATGTGTGATCTCAAATAAAGAATCAGAGAAAAAGAAGTATTTGAGTAATCATGTTTTGAAATTAAAAATCATAGGATTTCTAATTGAAATTATTTGTAACTTTCGTAGATTTGGGGTATGCTGTATTAATGCTGTAAAAAAAATAAAGTGGCAGTACCAATATGACACACTTCGTTTATATATATGATTTGAAGTAAGTAAACGAATTCTACGTTAATTTATTAAAAATACATCAGGTAAGAAATCAAGTAAGAAAATGTTTTAAATTTTCAGACATTTTTCGTCTCATTTAGTAGTTAATGGCACCTGAATTTTTCTGTAGTGACCCTTTCATTTACGTATCCGATTACCCTCATTTTGTCATAAAACCATCGTCTAATTATTTGCATGTAAGCTTACTAGTATAAGATTTAATACTTTAGTTAAAACTTTATGATATCGTTAACAATCATCTATTTCATATTATAAATAATGCATATACATGATTTCACGTACTAAAATGATATTAATATACACTTCATGTAATTGCTATTGATTGAATTGACATTGCTGATGTTTTAAAGTGGAGCGCACATAGCGCGCCTGAGGTCCGTAGTATATTAAACTGTTTATAAAACAATATCATCATACTAACTAAAATGATATTTCCAAATACATTATTATTGTATACGTCAAGAAAGTTCATTTATTTGAGGTCAGTTATTTCATATAGCGCGGTTTTTTTCTTTCATCGTACAACGTGAATATAGTTGCCTATTAAATGAAAACACTAATAAATTAATAAACAGCAATATTTACGAAAAAAGTGGTTTAGTAGAAGGAGGCAAGCCTTACATGATGTTTAAACTCAAATTACAATGTTCATAAGCACGTCATATGCGTGATTGAAACTTCTTATTTCGAGACATTTATATCGGAATTGATCATGGTTTTTCTTACAATGGAAAAAGTGAACATAGAAAATATTTTATGCCCATCTGAACGAAAATGGCCTGAACACCTGGACCTCGTCGTGAGAGTCGGTGAGCTATAGGGGAGACCAGGGTAAAGTGAACATAGTAACTGTAAAAGTCGAAAATAATGTATTTTTCAGACTTAAAGCATTACTTTGTAAGTTGCACAAGTACTTACGTAAATAAACATACTAGCAACTTAAAAAAAAGTCATTTATTAAGTTCAATATTATTTAGTAATTTTTTTAAAATACCGGTTCACATTACCCGGGCCTTTAACTGCGGGGTAAAGTGAACTAGAGGATAGAATTAAATATTTTGAAAATATTTTACTACTTTTTGTACATGAATAGATAAAAACGTTAATTTAGATAATAATCAAAACTTAAATGACATCTTAAAACCTTTCAAACACTGTAAAATGCAATCGTATTTTTTTCCGGACCACTTTACCCCGATTCACTTTACCCCGAGATGTCGATTCTTAAAAACAATATTTAAAGCTCTGTATTTTTGGCAATAGTAAGTAAAACGTATTTGAAGTAATTAGAAAAAAATCTAGCAATAAAACTGATTATAAACATCTGTGATCGTTATAATGAATTCGACAAACCAACTTTCTTTTAAGATCGAAAATTACAATTATTTTTCTTTCGTAGAAGATTAATTAAATATGCTACGGAGCTGATATTTAGGGTATATTAGATCTGCATTTATTACAATACACTGATCTAATATATCGTGCACGAAGGATGCTGCTTTTTATATCTGTTATTAAGCATTAATAGCATTTATAAGAGAAGCCATTAAAACTAACAGTTTCGTGAAAATCGCCCATAAAAGTACAAGCTTTTAAAAATACTTGTCTTTCTTGAGAAAGACTCGTTCGCTTCACTTATTAACATACTTTATTATTTATTCTTTATTTTTTAATTCCTAAATATTTCTTTTATTGAATGATATATTTCATAAAACAAGGAGATCTGTTGCAAACGTCTACTTATAAGAATATTCAAGAGAATCGTAGAATGAATCGCTTAGTGCCTGTTACTTATTACAATTTTAGTTTTAGCTACTCTATCTAAAAAGTTTACTCATTTTTATAAAAGCAAAACTTCTTTCAAAAGACATTTAGCAAACACTAAGCATTGTAGAATTCAGAAATGAAAGTCAAGATTTGTTAAACATTATTTATTCAACAATAATTGCATAAATGACATAAATATAATCGCACAATAAAATGATATTTTATTGATTATTTCAGGAATATGAAACGAACTCTCAGATAAAATGTATAAATTTATTGATGATATTTTTGAAAAAAAATTTCTGAGCATTGTACAGCATGCTTGCAGTGGTCGCGAGCTTGATGGGCTTGACATAGTTCGTGTGCTTGGCAATCCACTGCCGGTAATTGTAAACATTGGTATAAATGCCTGGATAGTACGTGGATCCGCACTGCATGCCGGCGGACACGATGCCGACCAGCTCGCCATTGATGACACCTGGGCCACCGGAGTCGCCCTGGCAAGCATCCGTGGGGCCCTCGCCCGCGCAGAACATGTTGTCCGTAATCGTGTCATCGCTGTATCTACGTGCGCACGTGGAGTGATCGATTATGGGCACGTTGGCCACTTCCAAAAACGCGGCATATCCTAGGTCTTCCTGAATGATGATATCATATTGTCTTAAAAATGTAAGCCAGGAGCTCGGCCGGGAATACTGTCACTTTACTTATAAAATTTTTTTTACTAAAAAATTGTTTATGGATGTAATTAAAATACCGTCAACCGGGGTAATGTAGGAGCACAGGCAAAACCCGTGTGGTATGAATTGTGCTTGATATGGACTATATATGGCTCTTGCATCGGCATTTTTCAATGGCTGCGAAGAGTATGTAGGAAATTCAAACGCTAAGTATCGATATTTATGCAGGTAAGAATTTTGCAAACTTTAATATACAACTTTGATACAAAAAAAGCGCTCATTCAAGTTAAGCTTTTTGATAAATGCTTTGTATACTCTCGCGGAAAAAAGATAAATCTTACAAATTTTTTTTTTACCGCTTTTTATTTTTTTTTATTTATTAAGTACTATTTTCACGATGTGCACAGACATTCCTGGGTAATGCGGGCCACGTACTTTTTGATACAAAATATTCACATTCAAAATCACGATAGATGTAGTAAAAAAATATAGATCATACTTAATAATCTTAAGTTCATTACTGTATTAGTTATTTTTCCCAAGAAAGCGAACCAAAAAGTAATTACGCTAATTATAAAATTTGGTATGATTTCTAAATACTTTTTGAGAATGCCAAAAAATAGCATAAGGTAAAAAAGCTACAGGACCGATGTGAAGCGGCTTTGTTCCACATTTTGTTCTATATTATGAATATAATATTCTAGAATTTCATCTAGATCCGATAAGTTTCTAAGAAAATGTTAGCGATTTTCAAAATTCAAATTTTTCGCGTCAAAAGCCAGTAGCGTCGAAACTAATAGTCCAGTCTTAAGGGGGTATCCCTATATAGATGGGCAAAAATAAACTGAAACTTTGCGAATTTTTTTTTAAAAAACTATACAAGATTCTTATTTGAAAATTTTTTGGTTTATTATTCAAACATTAAATATGCATTTCTTTTTTTGTTATTACATTATTTTGTTTATGCTAGGGATAAAAAAATGATGAACCATGAACTTTTTTTTTCTTCCTACAATTTTGTGTGCACAGTTTCTCGGCGAGTTTTCAACTTATCACAAAAAAAACGCCATTTTGAAGGTAATTTCATAATCTAGTCGATGAACCTACTTGTTTTTGAAATAAAAATTTATTTAACCACAATTTTGCAATAATAATAAAAAAAAAATTACAGTTTTTTTTCAAAAGTCTACCATTTTGCTATGGAATTTTTTTATACTTTTAATTTAGGTTAGTTGACGAGATTTAGACCTAATAATAACAAAAAACTTTTTTTTTTATGTTTCAGAGAGATACGACGACGACAAGTCTGCACACAAAATTGTAGGAAGAAAAAAAAAGTTCATGGTTCATCATTTTTTTATCACTAGCATAAACAAAATAATGTAATAAAAAAAAAAGAAATGCATATTTAATGTTTGAATAATAAACCAAAAAATTTTCAAATAAAAATCTTGTATAGTTTTTTAAAAAAAAATTCGCAAAGTTTCAGTTTATTTTTGCCCATCTATATAGGGATACCCCCTTAACTTAGTACGTCTCATATTATAGATAATTTATCTAGCTACACCATTTGTATATAATGTTTTTTTGTTCGATAGCTCGTTTTCGATTTATAACGATATTAACGAGAAAAAGCAGCTTTTGAATCGTTTTACCTCTATAAAAATTTTGTTTGACAAAATTTTTTTAAACGTCATCAAGGCGTTGTTATTAAGGTCCATTGATGGAGATTTATGTAGGAACCGTCGAATTCGGAGGCTTCTTGTAAAACTGGCACTTTAATCTACTAATATGACTGAATCAATGACCTTTTGGTATACTTTTAAATCTAAATATGAATCCAAGATATCTTTAAAAGAATTTAAGTAAAGCTAGATAAATTATTTTAGAACATGCTCACCAAAAAATATTTGGCATTTACCGTCACATTTAAAAATTTTTAAATAGAATTAAATATTTCTAGAAATGTTACAGACCATAAAATACACCGGTCATTTTAGCCCTTAGCGGCCACACCTCAGCCAGGCCACATAGCGGCCACATGGGGTAACTCATTACCCCACGCTGAAAAACCTAGTTGTACAAGACATATGGGTGTTTTAACACTTGTAACCGATAGTTTCATGTTTGTTGAAGTGTTCTTCAATATTTCTAATGATTTTTATCGGTCAATTTATAGATAGCGTTCTAAAAACTGGTCAAATGTTTTAAATGTTTTAGACCTCCAATTTCACTTTTTCTGAGCCTGGGGTAACTAGTTACCCCGTGTGGCCGCTAAGGGTTAAGGGGGTAGTCGAGCTGCTTTATTTTCTTACAATCTTTTTAAAATTTTAATCATATGTTGATGATTATATTATCTAACACTAGTCAAAATTTCAGAAAGCCTTAGCATCATGGGAAGCGAGATATTTAACTTCAAAGCTTTGATATTTAACATGTAAAACTCAACAAAGCATGAATGATGGCTATTGTTGCCTGCGAGTTTGCTATCCTCGCTTTGCTCGAACGGCAACTCACTGACAGGTTTCAATAGCCTATTTTACTCCCAAGGTGTACAATATACTATTTCAACTCAGAATCTTCATTAAAGAAGCTCAAAAAACGGAAAGAATGAGCCCCAGTTGGCAAAAAATGATCGCGCCATTCTTGAGATATAAGCGATCAAAAAATAAATTTGAAAAAAAATATCACCTCAAATATCTTTCAAAACAAAAGTCCTCATGAACTGGATAAATAACTTAGCCAAGAGATAGTTAAAAGCTATCTTTCTGGAATTTTTCAATAGGAATAATGCCGTTTTACTCAAGTTATCGTATGGCATAGAAAATCGATTTTTCTTACAAAATGATTTTTTTCTCGAAAACAGAAAAATATTAAATCTCAAAAATGTTGTTAAATGTTCCTCTCGATGTTACTAATAACCAAAATTTTTTTCAATAAATTTCCATGATATATTTCCAAGATCGAAATACGAAAACTCAAAAATTGAAAAACTTCTAAAAAGTAAAAACGCATCGAAAACAAAAAAAAATTTTGAGGTAACTTTCTTTAAGGAAAACAAATACAATTATCCCTGAAACATTACTTTTTACTGGGGATTACTCGAGATATAGACGGATACATACACACACCCCCCACACACACATACACACACACACATACACATACATACATCCACACACACACATACACATACCCATACACACACACACGCATACACACACATCCATACAGATACACACATATACATACACACATCCATACAGACATTTCCTAGAAATAGTGTATTTTGGTTCCAAATGGCCCAAAACAATTTGGTAACATGTTCTTAAGAAAAATTTTTTTTACTATTTTATTACAAAGTTTCCTTTCCGATGTTATCGCTATCAATATATAATGATACAATTACATTCAATAGTTTATATTATGCTTCGTGTTTAACGTTTTTATGCGATTTTCACATTTTTTATGTGTGTTTTATGCTACAGTATAGTATAATTTGCAGTTTAAAGGACAAATAAAACTACATGGTGATTTGGAATAAAATTAACTTTTGACTACGATTGTAGCACGGCTACTTCATTAACACATCGGCATAGGCAACTTTGCATTTTTCTTTCATGTCTTTCTATAGTTATTAAGTTCGTATGTTATAGGCACCCTGCGTGGACGACTACAGCGCCGCCGAACTGGAAGTTTGCGATTTAATTAAAACGTCTTTTAGTGTACAAAACAAATTCTATTTCTTGTATTTAGTGAAAGAATAAAAGTTTTAAATAAATTCACTTTTAATATTTATGATAATGAAATTTTAAACAAAATTTTTGTCTAAAATAATGTTATCATAATATATAAATATAATACTTATTATGTTTAAGATTTCAGAAAATAAAAATAAAGCTCTCTGATACTCAATAGAGAGAATATTAAATAACTCGGTAAATGGTCCTGAATTACCCAACTCCGGTGTAATATGGATACACTATTTAAACTGTTAGAACGTGTAACAAAATATTTTTTCTTGAATTAAAACGTTCAGAAAAGTTTAAAAATATGATGTAAAACATCGTCTGACCGTTAAAAAGGTATAAAGAATATCCATACACTTGTTCATCTGTTAGAAGTAAAAAGTTTCATTACTTTTTGTCCCACATTGCCCCGATTGACAGTAATTCACAATTAAAAGAGTTCGCTTAATTAGTGAACTTGAAAATGATTTAATTCTTCACAGATAAGAAACTTTATTTTATTTGATACTTTAATACGACATTGTTTGAACAGTTTAAAATGATGTGACACCTAACAAGATTTCAATGAAATATACTTTTGTGGAAAAATTTGTTTTAAGATACGAATATATTAAATAAAATGAATATATATATATATATATATATATATATATATATATATATATATATATATATATATATATATATATATTCATTTTATTTAATATATTCGTATCTTAAAACAAATTATATATATCGATACTTACGCCCTTTTTTCCATATCCAGAAACCGTCATTACATCTCCAGCTTTCGTTTTTTTTGTAGCAAGTGGAATAGACTTTTGACATTCATTAAATACCATAGCTTTTTCTAGCTATAATCCATAAAAGAGAATCCTATGCTTTACTATGAGGATGTTAAATAACGATCTGATTCCTACCTTACCGAATTACTTTGTAAATTTTTTCCTGTTATAAAGAAATATTTTGAAAATAACGCATTTTTATACCCTCCGTGTTCGTACTAGGTATCTTTTAAGAGGTTTCGTTATTAATTATATAGGAAAATGCGTTGAAATATATACTGCTATACATGAATAGATTAACTCATTTTAACACATTTTTCTCGTTAATAATGAAACCTTTTGACAATTTAACTGAAGATTTCTGGTATGAATACGGGAGAGCATAGAAAGGCGTTTTTTTCAAAATATGTATGTATTACAGAAATAAATGTATACATGAAAAGCTAGTAAGGGAGTAATCAAGTTGGCATAACAAGCACCTTTAACATTTTTTAAATATATCAGAAGTCCAAATGCACAAGGTTGCAAAATATACCTTTATTAAAGCAATATCATTATTAGTAGTATCGCTCTTATAGTCAGGATGTACAATAACTTTATTGATTTCATGATGGTCTCCACCTGTTGATATATATGCCGATCCCGTAATGACCGACCATTTGGGGCTAGATTCTCTTTATAAAAATAATTAAAATTTATTAAAAAACGTCCAAAATACTTGTTTAAATAAAAAATTTTGTAAGTAACTTACGTTATACAGTGAGCTGCAGTAACAATCCAAAGCTTAGAAATAATTGTTGCACCACAAATTTGATTATCATTTTGAAGAAACTGCGCCTATAACATGAATATATACTTAATATTATACTTAATGAATATTAACAAAACCTTGTTAAATTAAAATTTCAAGTTATTTTTTCATAATAAAATAACAATTTTATCATACTTACTTGGTATGGTAAACTTTCTATAGAAGCTCTTCTGCCTCCAACTATTCTGTCTTTCTTGGTTTCCTTGGAATCATTATCTAAACAAGCAATTAGACATAACACATAAGTTATTGATATTTGTTTAATCAGTTTTTATGCTTTATTAAATATAAAAATGTGAAATTACTTACCAACGTAAAATGAATTTGCGCTAATTATAAGGAAAGAAAAATGTAGTAGCTTCATAATGAAGATCGATACTTCTTACGTTTAATATTTTTCAGCTGTTAGCTTCATAACGACAGCTCAAACTGCGAATATAAGTAAGCTAAACGTACTCCAGTACTCTTAAATTTGATAAATACAAGAATGTGACAATATTTAAGCAACATTTCCTGTAATCACAACATTTTTATGGGCATCTGACGTATAAGTATACAAAGACATCCTTGTAACGTTTTCTTTTTATCTGCATTAGTGTTTGATTTATTTTCTAAGATAAGTAGTATTACTTACAAATCTTTTAAAATTATAAAGTTTATTTTGAAAGTATCATGGCTATTGCTAAAAATAATTAAATGAATAATTATGTGAATATAAATCAAAATGGAGTTCATTATATTAAATAAATAAATGAATCTGATAAATCTAGTTATATTAAATCATCTGCTTAACTTAGCAATACATTTTTTTAAATTTAATTTTACATAGATGAGTATATTCTAGAAGTTTAGATTTTAGTTCTCAGAAGGTATTATAGACCAAATCTGATATAGAATCCTGTTTTCAAGTAACATACCATTTTTTATGTTTATTTAAAGCCTATTCGGTTAGCTAGGGTCTTTATATAAGCGAGAAAAACACTGTTGTAGCGTTGCCCTACTCATTTTGACGACTTAATAATCGTCCTTTTCAGACTAAAATTATTTATTCATACAAACGTATAATAACATTTTTCATAAAATATATCACTTGAAAGTTTCCATTTATACACTCTTGTGAGAAATTTCGCAATTAAGCCCCCGTGTAATTAATTAGCAGCTAGGGCATATTATGTTTTATTTTTAGTACTACCAAACTCAAACGTATATATTTCTACAATATCTTCACCATCCATATAAAATAAAAATTTTGCTAACTACGTATCCCTTATAAACTTCTGAAAGATACTATTAACATACTGTATTATTTTAATTTTTAATGTAAGATAAAATACCCGTCAAGATAATAAAAACTATGAATTCCTCGATGAATTCTTCTATTTAAGCTCGAAAAACCGCTGCCAATTCATTGGCACTTAGCTTCCTTAAACTAAATAAATTGTTCCAATATAAATTTCTTTATTCTAATACATTAATTTTAAATTGATATATTTATTTCCAATTAATAGCTCAAAAAGGTGAGTTTTTTTATTATTAATTGTTTGTTAATAGATAAATTACAAAAAATTATAAGCTTATGATCATAAATTGCATTATGCCTCGTCTTCATGGTACTTTAATAGCGTCTCGCTTTAACTTTTAATATTAAATACCTGCGAACAGGAAATACTATTTTCCTCTGTAGGATTACGGCGTTCTGGTATATTATTGTAAAACAACGGTACTTTGAAATCGTCCGTAATTGTTATTCGTAACTCTGGAATTCTAAATAAAATTACAGTGATAATACATCAATACGGACATTTTCTAAAAATAGTGTATTTTGGACCCAAATGGCTCAAAACATGTTTGTAACATGTTTTAAAGAAAACTTTTTTTTACCATTACAAGCTTCCTCTAGTAAGAAGCAAATAGTAGCACTGCCTTGCTAGCCCTTTATAATGTATAAGAAGATTCTTTTTCTTCTTCTTCTTCTTCTTCTTCTTCTTCTTCTTCTTTCATTTTTTCATCGCATCACACTCTCTAGCATCATCACTATCTCCTGCAATCTTTCCTAGCCCTTTCTTTCTCTATTTCTTTCTTTCTTGCTCCTTCGTTTTCCCCATTGTCTTTCTCGTTCACAGCCTCTCGACCAAGGAATAGTCACAATCGCGACTTATCCTCTTCGTGCTTAGAGGCTCTTCTCGCTTATATTCATGCTCGGCAATAATCTAAACAGCACCTGCAGACTGCGTCGTCGTCCTGGTCTGCGGGGCTTCTCTTCATAATATTCTCTTCACTAAGCTACGAGTGACCGAACGCACGCACACGCGCGCGAGACTATCGATGGTGGGCCTCGAAAAAAAGAGAGAAGAGAAAAAATCGACGAGAAAGCGCGAAACTGGTTTTCTTCTTGGCTCTTTCGTGCACGCGCGAAAGATATATATATATATATATATATATATATATATATATATATATATATATATATATATATATATATATATATATATATATAAATATTTTTGGAGCTCATGGTCATTCGTACACGGTCAGGCCCTTCAGCATGCACGCACTACGTGCATGTATATTATGCTAGTACACAGAAATTCAGGTCGGAAAAAATCTGAATTGAAACTAGGCAATTAATGAAACGGTAATGAGTTAAGCTCAAAAGAAAAGACTCGCATATAAATTTAATATATTGTTCTATGCATGTCTATTATTCATTTAAATATTTACATTTTTGCTTAAAAACTGGGAGACTATCCCAGACTTTTGGCAAAAAATGCAAAACAAAAGCATATAGCGTTCCGTCAAGTCTGGAGTAAACTAAATATTGGTCTCTTTTTTGCAAATATATAAATTTTATAGATTGCAATATTTAACAAATTTCTTTTTTTCATGGTTTAAGGGGATGCTAGGACCAACTTTACCCGCCGATACGGAAATATAAAAGTTTCGTTTTTCACAAAAAATACGTATCAGAATCAAATTTTCTTTTCGGGTTCGCTTTATTTATGGAAAATACATAGCGGAGCACTTGAATTATTATCAGAATATAAAATTAGTATAATTACGTAATTGCTACCCACACAGCATGACATATTTCCTAAATATAACTGTAATATTTCTTGTAAGATTTGGAATATTACAGAAATATTCAATGAAATATTACTGTAATATTGATATTTCCGCGTTTACGGGGCATTGTAATATTTCATGTAATGTTCAAGAAATATTTCACACAATATTTCCTGAAATATATCCGAAATATTAAGTAAATATTCCAAATTATACACATTACTATATAATGAAATATTACACGAAATAATTCAGAAATCTTACAGAAATATTTCTGCAATACTGATCGTAACATTACATGAAATGTTTCAGAAACATTTCTATAATATTTCCAAGATTAAACGGCTATACTGAATCTTTCGTGAAATATTACTGAAATATTTCAGAAATGTGTAGCGGAATATTACATGAAATGTTTCAGAAATATTTCTGTAATCTTTCCAAGATCAAACGGCTTTACTGAATCTTTCGTGGAATATTACAGAAATATTTCTGAAATGTTTATCGTAACATTACATGAAATATTTCAGAAATGTGTAGCGGAATATTACATGAAATGTTTCAGAAACATTTCTATAATATTTCCAAGATTAAACGGCTATACTGAATCTTTCGTGAAATATTACTTAAATATTTCAGAAATGTGTAGCGGAATATTACATGAAATGTTTCAGAAATATTTCTATAATTTTTCCAAGATCAAACGGCTTTACTGAATCTTTCGTGGAATATTACAGACATATTTCTGAAATGTTTATCGTAACATTACATGAAATATTTCAGAAATGTGTATCGGAATATTACATGAAATGTTTCAGAAATATTTCTATAATTTTTCCAAGATCAAACGGCTTTACTGAATCTTTCGTGGAATATTACAGAAATATTTCTGAAATGTTTATCGTAACATTATATGAAATATTTCAGAAATGTGTAGCGGAATATTACATGAAATGTTTCAGAAATATTTCTGTAATCTTTCCAAGATCAAACGGCTTTACTGAATCTTTCGTGGAATATTACAGAAATATTTCTGAAATGTGTAGCGGAATATTACATGAAATATTTCAGAAATGTTTAGCGTAACATTACATGAAATGTTTCATAAATATTTCTGTAATATTTCCAAGATCAAACGGCTTTACTGAATCTGTCATGGAATATTACAGAAATATTTGACAAATGTTTAGCGTAACATTATATGAAATGTTTCATCAATATTTCTGTAATATTTCCAAGATCAAACGGCTTTTTCTGAATCTTTCATGTTCAAGATTTGGCGATTTATCTGAATATTTTATCCCATATTTGAAAACCAAATGACCTTGACGAATATTTTATGAAATACTCCAAGACTGCATACAAAGCTCGTGTACTGTAGGGAATTTTATCAAAAAATAAATTTGGAATCAATTTTAAATAGAAAATTTATTAATTAGCTTTAATTATAATATATGAATAAGTACAAGGTTTAAGAATTAATTATTCTACTACTTTATTATTCTGCAGGGGGATGCAGCAATGTGAAAGACTTCTGTTTTTGACAAGTAGTGCTGAAAAATAGATATATAAATGAATTATTATAATGATACCAAAACCTCTTAGACACCGTATGTAACTAATAAGCATATTTAGACATCTAAAGCATATCTAGACGTTAAACCTTAATTTAACTACAATCCAAGCAAGCTTGTATTTTATTGCAAATTGCTCGAACTTAGGTTAATTGGGTTATATTATGGGTTTTGCGTTTAGGGCTTTATTATACACTCGTTTAAGTTGCGTTTCAAGTTTAAGATTATATGTAAACAGTTGGATCATCATGAATACGCTGACAAACTATTGTGTAAGTTCAACAATTTTTCCGACAAGTAGTGTATATAACTAGTATACTTATATATATAATATTTTTAACATTGCGTGTATGAATCTTCTGATACATTGTAAAGGGCTATAGTTAACTATAATAAGGTTCGAATATCAAACTGAAAATAATCCTCAATAATTTTACAAAGAACAGATCCTACCTCTGGGTGGTAGGTTTTGATGAGGCTTTAGGAAATATCGGTACCTAATAATGAAGCTTAGAACCCATAGTTTGGTCTCATAGGCAATAGAACCCGAAATATAACTAAGAATATTACCATTGATCATACACGCAATGTTAAAAATATTATATACATAAGTATACTAACAATATAATGACACACATATCTTCTGCATAGTAGTATATGCAATCAAACTGTGGGTGTAACTATAATCAAAAATTGAAATGCGTCAAATGATGCAACGTGAACTTAGTTTATGTATATAATCTTGGTACATTGCGCAGACAGTGATTATAATAAATACAATAATAACTTTAAGTACTCTTTTACATACTGAAAATTGTCTGCAGGATATTACTCATAAATAGAAGCCTTTGAATTTATTAAGAGTTAAGCAGTGACGATATACTTACGCGTTGCTTAGGCGGCTTCACACAAAATAGCAACGAAAGTTTCAATGCGACTGTCTGGACTATGGCTCCAAAATCTTTCTCTAATGGCAAACACGTGCTCGATACCGCAGTATAGATTGCTGCAGGTATCTACAATGATGGCCTTTCAAGTGTCATGAAGCTGATGCAACACTTGGGCTTGACAATCGGACCGAACTGCTATAATTTCTGCGTGAAGGCGGACGCGCGTCGCATCAAGTTTTCCGAGAGATCCCTAACAGACGATGCCAGAGAGCCCCGGATGTCCTTAAAATCAGCCAGGAAGGAAGAGGAGGAGTCAGACATTAATAGAGATGGCCAAATGTACGGTGCAGGCATCGCAGATTAGAGGTATATACAAATTTCAAGGATTTAAATGCTCCGAAAACTTTAAACGCGTTTTTCTCGAAACGGGTTTTTTCAAACTGGGCGCACTCATAACTTCAACACCATTGCATGGATCGACTTGCAATTTTTACAGTAGCTTGACAAATATATTCTCTATCGAAGTACGTAGCCGTTTTGTGATTGAAAATTACTTGTTTTATTAACAATTTACTACTCTTTTTTTAGTCGAAAATTCATACGTTTTGTTCAGAAGTGCACAGTTTCTACAAAAATTGGAATAAAAAAATCCTACGTACTTCGATAACCATTAGGATGTAGCTTCAGAAAATTTTTGGTTTTTTGTTCTAGCTCTCACGGTTTTCGAAGAATTGGTGCGCCCACGGAGCACCTTCAAAAAAATCTTTTTCCACAGATCTGCTGTAGCGCCGCCATTTTGTACAAAAATCATAATAAAAATTTTTTTTTCATACATCAATATGTGTTAAATGAACCATCTAAATATGAATACTATTCCTTTTCCCATACTCCCAGAATAAATTGTCAAAATTAGGC
Organism: Gastracanthus pulcherrimus; assembly: GCA_949152435.1. Classification (NCBI taxonomy): domain Eukaryota; kingdom Metazoa; phylum Arthropoda; class Insecta; order Hymenoptera; family Pteromalidae; genus Gastracanthus; species Gastracanthus pulcherrimus. Next base: position 53,216,991 of record OX424574.1, read on the forward strand.
CTTTTTTTCGGCCTCTAGAGTGGTGTTATCCCTTAATGGAACTAACAGTATAATAATATCTATAACATTTTGTGAAATATTTGATTAATATTTCCTGAACTATATCGTTTAATATTTCTGAAATATTTCTGCAACATTACAAGAAAGCTCCCAAAATTTTCAAATGAACAGTTCTTGTTATAATATTACAGTAATATTTCTGTAATATTTGGTGAAATAATTCAGGAAATATTTGATTAATATTTCCTGAAATATATCCTGTAATATATCCCAAAATATTTCTGCAATATCACAAGAAAGCTTCCAAAATTGTCAAATGAACAGTTCTTATATTACAGTAATATTTCTGTAACATTTGGTGAAATAATTCAGGAAATATTTCATTAATATTTCCTGAAATATATCCTGTAATATTTCTGAAATATTTCAGAAATATTCCCTGAAAGCTAACAATTTTTGTTGTTGGTAATATTACAAGAAATATTTCACAAATATTTCAGAAATATTCCATGAAAATATTCCATGTTGGTTGTTGGTAATATTACAAGAAACATTATAGAAATATTTTAGAAATATTACACTGAAATATTTCTTAAAAGATTACATTTAAATATTTCTTAAAAGATTACATTTAAATATTTCTTGCTGTGTGGGTAATTTTCGATTCTGATAACAATTCAAGTGTTCCGATATATATTTTCTGTAAATAAAGCCGATCCGAAAAGAAAATTTGATTATGATGCGCATTTTTTGTGAAAAACGAAATTTTATGAATATATTTATCAATGGGGAAAGTAGGTCTGACGCACCCCCTTTACGATTCCGGTCGATATTAACAATAAGCATAGTATCCAAATAATTTGTATGTAACAATAAGTTTTTGTCAGACACGATCAATTTGTTTTGAATGAATTCATAAAATTACATAATTCTATTTTTTAACACTTCAGGAGTTAAATATTACTTAGCCCACTTAGGTGTTGATTATGGAAAATCCGTGAATTACTTTTTATTAGAAATAAGCATTGGTAATTTATAAACAATAATTAGGTCGATATCTCATCCGACCTTGGAGATTCTTGATGAATCCGTAAAGACACATATTACCGCGTATAACGCCGAAAAAAATGAAAATTACAAAATTTACCCGTTGGGGTTTGAACTCGGATTTGAATCTTGTTGAAACCCTTCTTTTTCAGTTCTTACAACCTAAAAGCAGTATATACAAACGAAATATCAAGTCGATAGGTTCAAGGGTTTTGACTGGGCGTTGGTGAGTCAGTAATCATTATAAAGCTATATGTATTTTACGTTGAATAGTAGAATTTCTTAAATGTTAAAAGAAAAATGAATAAATTTAAATAAATAAAGAAATAAATTCTTGCGTCATGCGCGTGCATAGATCCAGAGAAAGATCCACGCCTAAAAGACTATGTAAAGTCGCCGACATAGTATCGAAGCTACTATGATGGAGCTTTCGGTGGTAATGACTACATGCAGCTGCACGTATATATACAAAGTATAAGTGAAGAGCAAGAGAGGATTATTGCAAGTCGGTACGCGGACATTTCGCAGCGCAGCCGGCGCGCGAATACTCGAGAGTTGAGCCGAGGGATCAATTAATGTGGAACGCAAGTCTGGAACGAGCTTATGCTGATTCCCTCTTGGTTTTGTTTAATAAGCTCTCTGCTACTAATTTAAATTGGATGTTACTTTTGGAGACTGCAGGTTTTTTTAGAAGTATACAATTTCCTAAAGGTTTTTTTTTGTATTCTGGCGTTTGCTGCAAAATCGTGGACTTACAATTATTATCTTGTCTGTTATGGGAATGACAAATGTTAATATGGAAAATGGAAATAATAGTTAATTATTCGCAAAAATAAACAAATATTTCGCCATAGTGTTACATAAGCATATCTTTATGTTGTACTGCATGTTACAGTTGGTACCAATGCAGAGCAATGTTCACTGTAATTTTATAAATTATTAATTAAAAAAAATGTTTTTTTCAGTGCAATATTAGTCTTTATTAACGTATGCAGCAGGCAAATGAAATGAACTGATAGTTCTCTAATTGATGCAGAAGTACTATTACAGATAAGTAGATCGAAAATATCCTCAGCTACGTAGTTTATTACCTGTAGTTATAAATGGTAGGTATTCAACCAATAATATTGTATTTATAAAAACTGAAAATCTCTTAATGATAAAACACAATAGTCTAAAGAAATTAAAAGAAAAAGATGGTGCAGTACAGGTTCTCAGCTGATAAGATAGCTAACGATAAAACAAAATTTTCTGTAAGAATCTATATTTATATATATTTATAAATATATATTCTTGTTAACTTAGATATATGTTATTCTATTGAGGAGTTTTTAAAAAGTTCTTTTTAATATACTGGCTGAGTATTTGTTCAACATTCGCGGTTTCTGTCCGCCTATCACTCGATCATGAATCTAAAGGCCTTGTTATAAAAGCTTACAATCGCGTAAACGCACAACAAAACTCATTATTGGCAATATTAATTTCGCGTTCCTTTTGTTTACCGTAGCATGTTTGAAGCATATATAAGCCAGAATTGACTAAAAGCTCCAAAAGGCAAAAAGGAAGAGCGAACACCAATGCAATCGACATCTGCACACATATAATATACATAGGCGTGCACTTAAAATTCGACAAAAATTTCACCATGTCTGGCAAGCGCTGCGCTGCACGCAGACTTCATTACATTCAAATAAAAAGGCCTCACGAATGCAAATACATAATGAAAGGAGTACGCAGCTACAGATATATATATATATATATATATATATATATATATATATATATATATATATATATATATATATATATACGCACAAAGGGATCTCGCGGGATGCACATGGCCTCTTCTCGCTTTTATCCCTCTTCCACTTATTCTTATTTCTCCGCAGCTCTTTCTGCGGCTACGCGTACAGCGAAGTTAAGCCGACGCACGAAATGTGCACGCATCTTGCAGTCTCGGAATACAGCACGCCAAATGCGCATGTAGCCGCATTAGAAGTATCAGCGCACTGCATGCAACAGGACAGCGGGAGCTTGGATGCATTCTCGGGATCCTGCCGCTACGTATACTATACGGAGCAGTCAGGAGAGACTGTTGCAGCGAACTTGCAGGAACAAGGAGTTGCGCGCAAAAAAGAGAAGGACAAGCGTGACGTATAGGTATAAAGGGAGATTGAAAGAGAGAGAGGAGAGAGAGAGAGAGAGAGAGAGAGAGAGAGAGAGAGAGAGAGAGAGAGAGAGAGAGAGAGATAGAGAGACGAGAGAAAGAGAGAGAGAGAGAGAGAGAGAGAGAGAGAGAGAGAGAGAGAGAGAGAGAGAGAGAGAGAGAGAGAGAGAAAGAGAGAGAGAGAGAGAGAGAGAGAGAGAGAGAGAGAGAGAGAGAGAGAGAGAGAGAGAGAGAGAGAGAGAGACGTGGAATATGGAAAGTACTGAGCTGTGCGGCACTGATATATATTTCGCGGAAAAACGCAGTCTCCGTCGGGGATTTTAATTAAAATTAATCACCGTGTTCGAGATAAGGTGTGAGGTTATGAGTATAAGATATTAAGGTTTTATATAATCGAATTCTTAGGAATCTAAAAATGTTATACTTCATAAATAAATAAAAGCGAATGTTAAATAATAATATAGGCAGTTGTAGTATTTAAGTTGCAAAGAATGTACTACAAGTAATAAGTATAGTTGCTTAAAAAGCTGCTGCTAGACAACAATTACTGAGTTCGCTTATATTTCTTCAGTATCCTTATCCGCAAAATAGTATATTATGACACTGTTGTGGGAGATGGTTTTCTACCTTGCTCGAGGGTTTTCGCACGAGCGAAGCGAGTGAGAAAATCGAGCAAGGTAGAAAAACACCTCCCACAACAGTCTCATACGATATTTTATAGCACAACAACCTCAAAATCGACAATAAAGTTGGCATTTTGAGGTTAGTGTGCTATAAATGTTATTTACTCCTCTTTTAAAAGAATTTCGCCGCGTCGCATTTCAATTGGACATCGTTATAATAGGAAATGTAACGTTGCAAAAATAACTTCGTAAATAAAAAATATGAAACAATTTTTGACATAAAAATTAAGATAAAAAGTGGCATGAAAGACGCAAGGGGTAGGTCGGGGCGAGATGGAGACAAAACAAACAAGAAAAAGGCTTTTCGTGCAGAGAGCCTCCGACGCCATCGCGGCATAGCGTGAAGCACGTTTAAGACGAAGACGCTAAGCAAAGGTAAGAGACAGAGGATAACCGGTTTTCTCCAAGGAGTCCTTGCGAGATACAGCGAGAGTGAGAGAGACACAGAGAGAGAGAGAGAGAGAGAGAGAGAGAGAGAGAGAGAGAGAGAGAGAGAGAGGGAGAGAGAGAGAGAGAGTGAGAGAGAGAAGAAGAAGAAGAGAAAAGATATAAGGAGAAAGATAACAGCGAAAAGAAGGAGAAATAAAAAAGGCCAAGACACAACGTAGATGTCGAGTGGGGAAGAAACCGGTCTCTTGCTCTCTCCATATATCTCTCTCGCGAGGGTTCCAAACTGGAGTAAAAGTTTATTGCATCTCTGGCTCTCCGACGTGCATACTACGCTCGAGCGTCTTTTCTTTGCCTCTTCCGTTCCGACCCACCCTCATTCCGCGCCTACCCAAATCGAGCTTTTACTGCGCGAATATTATTATACCTATGCGCGATAGGAGAGCATTCGAAAAAGCGTACCGTGTTTACGCGCTCGCTAGTTCTATTTTGTCGGAGCACAGCGCAAAGTTGTAAAATTGATTAGCTATATGTAACCTAGCGAATTATGCGTCGTAGTGCTCCGATCGCCGGTAGTAAAACTAGGCTGCCTGGTGTTCCTTTTGTTACATTCTAACAATCTCACTTTATTTGTTTACAATATTATATATGTTTACAGTATAGTATGTATTGCTTCCTCATGGATGAAGCTTTGTGATGGTAAAAAGAAAGTTATGCTAAAATAATTATAGAAACGTTTTTTGAGATTTTAGTATGTGTCTGTACGTGCGTGTGTGTGTCTGTGTGTGCTTGTGCGTGGTCGTGAGCGTGCGCGCGCGTGTGTGTGGATGAGCATTACTCTGAATATTCACGGTCAAAATTAGTGTTTCTTCTTTTTATTTTCAGGAAGGTGGCTGAAAAATATTTTTCTCAACGCGGGCATGAAATGGGCCCTTTTTCATGCCTGAATCTGGGAGAGAAAATTACATATTTCGAGCGTATTTGTAAAAAGTGGTCAGAAAAGTCATTTTTCACCTGTAACCAGGGTAACAATGAGCTCACTGTTACCCTGATTACAGGATATAAATTAGCTTATTTCTACGCTGAGGGCAGACATGACTACAGGGCAGCAATGAGCTCATTGTTACCCTGGTGACAGGGTAGAAATATATTCATTTCTTACTTGTTTTCGAAATCTTTACACGCAAGTTCAATTTGAACATTCGCGCCACTTCAAGCTAGTGCGCCTGCGCGAATAACGACCAACTTCACGCTGTTATGCAAGCCATTGGAAATGTCCACAAAATTCAATTTTTATTTTTCATTTCAAAGTGTGTTGCGCAAACTCAAAATGCACAATTCCCTCTCCCACTCTCAGGCGTAAAAAGGGCCTTACATGCCCTTGTTAAAAAAATACAGTGTGTAACACGGGTGGAAAGGGCTTTTTCAGACTCGGATGATGATTTGAGCACTTGTGTACGTCTCGGACGCCTTCGGCGCTCCCGACTTTCACTCATGCTCAATCATCATCCTCGCTTAGAAAAAGACTATTTTCCCCCCTAGTTGAACTATGTACAATACTATTTTTCTGTTCTTCGATGTATTTTTGTCTTTATTTTAGTTTTAGGGATTTTTTGGTATATTCGATATAATATCATCGATTCAGTTTAAATGCATTTGAAAGAGCATAAAATTACCTTTTCCGAGCCGAAATTTTAAATAAGCTAATTAAAAAGTTCTGTTATACACAGAAACGTCGTTTTTTGTTTAAACGGTGATATCGTGGAAACATATGATGGAATATGTTTAAAATAAATTGAGTTGAGAAAGGAAACTTTCCACTAACTCTTGGGTGAGCTCTTTGTCCAAACTATTTTATTAAAAAAACAAATTCGTATTTGTTATTTTATGAACATACAAGATCAGAAAAAAAGTTAAAGATTCTTGTATTAGTTTTTGTTTTATAACGTTCTTTCTATTTCATGATATTTAGTTTATCTTTTAACGAAAAATTAAAGATAAAATAACATTTTTTTAGCTACTAATTAGAAAAAAATGTAGCAATTAAAAATTAATGTATTAGAATAAAGAAATCAATATTGGAACAATTTATTTAGTTTGTGGAAGCTAAGTGCCAATGAATTGGCAGCGGTCTTATGCAGTTTTACCAAGTGTTTAGAGATAAATTGTTGTACATGTTAAGTAAGGCCTCTAATGATTACTTTAAAAATACATTTTTTCAAGCCAGACATGATGGTTTTCTTTAATTTGAATATTTATCAATGTTAAAATAATTTTCATGAAGAAATTATAAGGTATTAAAAGGAAATTGATACAAAAAGGAATATACTTATGTAAATCAGAATGCGATTGTTACATAAATCGAAATTTCTGTATAACTGAAAACATTTTTGTTCTAAATTTATGATTAAGGGCATCTAACCAGTTGTATGTACATCAAATGTTACTTATATATATATCATTTTAAATGATATTATTTTCTATGAAAATATATAGCAGCAAATGTTTCTTTATAATTTTATTTTGGTTTTTGACTGAGCAATTGTTATATCAATGATAGCCATTTTTACTCCATAGCTTCCATGTTTAATTCCCATTAGAAAAAATTGATACACATATATAATAGTGTCACAAGGTCTATTTGCTAGTTGAAAACTTCTTGTGCAGAGGTGAACTCCAATATTATTTTTTCGTCACATTAAAACCGATTATCGGCAATTTTTAGTAGAATTTTATCATATCTATAAATACCGCCATATATGCGCTTATAAGCATACGGGTAGAACTTCCTCATAAAAATCAATCGTGAAATTCTCTATCTATAATTTTGTGATCGAAGCGTACAGTAAAAATTATCATGATCGTAATCGTAATCTTCCATCGTCAATCACCTTCATTTTTATCGTGTACCTGAATAATTTTTACCACATATTCTTCGATATTCCAGAGAATACTTCAAGATAATATTTATGAGAAAATTCCATCCACGTAAGAAAACATAAGCGTAATAACTGGTTGTAAACATCAAAGTAGAGGCTCATATATGAAACAGCGGATTAATTGAAAAATAACATACTTTTCCATTTAAGAATTAGCTGATACGTCTATCAAAATGGCTATTTTTACAGATGAATCTTTGGTACGGTATAAGAAACGTTACAAAACAAAATGTATATTAAAAATTAGTACCATGATGTTTTGATTTTCGCAAACACTAATTATACTTATGTTTATAATTTTGAGCGTTGTTACGTTATCTTAAATTTAAATCACAATTGTAAATTTTAATACAAATAGTACTAAGCACCTCTAAATACTTGCAGTACTAAATACTGCTAAGAATATATCAATAAAAACATTGGTGATCAAGTACGAAACTACGGTGATCAATATACTTATGATAATTTTGTATGCTGCAGCCCATGGATAGATAAAGTAGTTATGTCTACTAATAAAAGTTAGGAATGATTACCTTACCGGTTAGGTAAATTAGAGCCAATGGGAAAAATCCGCACTCCTTATTTATTCGATTAGGACTGAGTACTAATCCCCAAATTAAAATACAGTCAAGTCACGGGGACTGAGAACTCGGGGACTGAAATTACGTGGCAACTGCAATGCTCGTATACATGGCGAGCCTTTTTAGTCCTCGCGACTCGACTGTAGTATGAATATTTACTAAATATTTCACTTTACATGCATACAATGAGTACACATACAGTGCAGAATACTTTGGTTTTGCACTTTTACCCAAGTTTTGTACTCATTTCATAACCCGATAAGTAATGAGTGCGGATTTTTCCCATTGGTTCGAATTTACCTAACGGGTTAGTAATCATTACTAATCCTTTCTTTCCGTAGGTCTATGATGGTAACTTATTGGAAGGCTACTTTATAAGCACAAAAATTCAAATGCTCAGGCGCAACGTTACGCTCGTATCTTAAAAAAAATACAGATCGGAAAAAGCTTCGGAGGAAATGTACAATTGGAGCTCGAGCCGTGGCAGCGTGTTTGCATGCCCGCAATAAAGTGTAACGTTACAGCGGAACGACTCTGGCTGAGGCATTCCCCGATGCACCGATCTGAATTCTTCGGTTAATTATATGTCTCGGTAACAATTTACCCGCTCGGGTATTCGCTCCGCGTTTCTCCCTTTTTAACCAATTTTTATCTCCTCTGCGCCGATGCTTTTTCTTCACTCGCTTACAGATTAGGTGTGTACAGACCGTGGCGATTAGGATGCCTGGATTATTTTCTTTTGCTTTGCAAAAATGTATTTGCTCGTGCGAGGTGGTGCTTCGGAACGACGCTTCAGCGCTTCTGCTTCTTCCTCGGTGAGATGAGCCGACTGTGTAATCTCACAAGGGATTATTTTTTTTGTTTCGTCGTTTCTTGCTCACACTCATTTGTTACATGTGACGAAATGGACAGCGGCAGGGTGGAGGCTAGAGAGGATATATTATATGCAGTCTCAAGCGATCGTTTGCCTCTGATGGTCTCGTAATGTCTTGTTGTTGATAACAGGTTTGGAATGTTTACCTTTTATAGTTAAGGGATATTTTATACAATTAATCGCAAGTGTCTGAAAGACTATCATTTTGAGGAACATTTCATTGCCTATAAGGAAGCGTGGGTACAAATCGATAGCTACTGTATACTGTTTGAATATTGTATCTTTGTACAATACTAAAAGTTAATACTCGCGTTTTTAAAATATTCATTCAGTGTGGTATTTAGTTATTTTTAAAGAAACCCGTATTGTTTTGTAATTGTTTTTTAGATGTTAAAATACCTTTTAGTACAATTAGTCCACTTAAATCACAGCATGAGGTGTTTATTATTATAATATAATATAATATCACGTTATAAATAGGAAATTAATAATTATTGGTTATTATCAATGATTTTTCATTGTAGGTAGTGTTAGTCAAATAAAAATGTAATGGTTGAATAATTAATTGTTATTAATAACAATCTATACAAAATATATTTTTACTTCAGTCATTCCAGAAAGTCTTTAAGGCTCAAAAATCTATAGAAATTTAAGAATTATATTGTACATTTCTATAAGTAGTTTTAAAATTTAGTAAATACTTAAAATAGTATACATGAATGCTACAGACATGAGTTACGTTTCTTCAGGAGCATAATATAATAACTATAAAAAATATTTCTAAAAACGGTGATATGAGAATAATAGATTACGCATCGAAATGATCATGAATTATCACCGTTTAACTGCAAAGTAAATGGATATATTTTATTATGCTTAATGAATCGTGCTCTATAAACATAACAGTAATTATAAGAAATCACAGATATAACGCAGCATGCTTCTCGAATGATTCAATTCATGTATTTATATGACTGAGATCTTAATGATTCAAAACCCGTTTTCGTACGCAGTCATTGATAATTTCTCGTGCAAATGTGAGAACTGACTTTTCCGCTAGAATACTCGTCCATATTTCGAAACTTCGTCATTGATTGCTCTAACTCTTTCATGTATCGTACATATTATATGACATTGTACATGTACGTCGTACATATACTTAAACGTGCTGCATTCACTTTTCCGCTGCGATGTTTGGTAAATGGAGGGAGCAGCAGTAGTAGTAGTAGTACGAAACAGGCCTTGGAAAGTGTGGGACAGTTTTTCCGTGCATGTAATTACGTGAAACTGGGTGAGCTTATGTTATGATTCGGAGTGATGGAAATCGGGTCGTCACGCTCGGGAACATCGTGGAAGAATTTTATTTTTTACTAACGCGCGGACTGAATGCAGATAAATACTCAAACAAATGCAAACAAAAGGATATATACAACAGTTATCTGCGTTGGCTTGAAAGTCACAAAAACTAATGTCTATTTATTCAATACAATCATTACTATAATTTCATGCATAGAAACAGAAGACATTAATATTCTGAAAAATAGGGCGCGGTTGCTACGCCATTCGGAAAGCATAGTTTCATCGTGGCGCTCCTGCGCCATTTGATAATGTAATTTCAAAACATATTTGCCGTATTCGTTTAAATTTTATGTTTCCTTTAAATAGATAATAAATAATGTTTTGGACACAAATATAACAAAAGTATCCATTAATATGTAAAAATATCCAGATTTTTGTAATTATCATAAAATAGATACAAATATGTAAAAAGGCCTTTATGAATTATGCAAAATTACGCTGATTTAGAAAACTATTAACATAGTTTTTCAAGTCGATTTTTGCTTTAAAATACCTACGATTCTGCAAAGTAATGGGATAAAGTGTTAGACATTTATTAAATCATTGAATTCCATAATATTTAATAAAAGAAACTACTTGTCAAGTTCATTCTGTGATTTTACTCTCATTCTTCTACTTCATGAAACACTTACTGCTGTTTCTTACGTATCTCCTTAATTACACGTACGTGACGAGTTCTTCAGTAACAATTATCTATTACTTTTGACACCAAAAAATTCGTAGAAAAAATTTTCCGTCAAAAATCGTTTTAAAATTGTCAAAAATCACGAAATTTAATTTAAGAAGTATTCTAAAAATTATGATAGGTATTAGTACACTCGACGTGGATATATTCTGATCGAACGTTTTGAAAATACCCCAATAAGATTATCCAATTCGCAGGAATGCACCAATAAAGTGGCACGGTTTCAAAACATTCGATCATAATATATCCACGTCGCGTGTACATTAAAAATAATTCTCATACAACTCCTAAGCATTTATACATTGTTTTTAACTTTATCTTTTATCATACGAAGTTTTTTAACGCTTGCCAAGGCCCTGTCACAATTAGCATTGCATTGAGGGTAATTGGCAGAAAATAATTATCTTGGTTCAATAATTAAAAAAGTAAGTCATCAGAAGGGGCATGCAACGGATAGGGGCAGGGGCAGCGTCAGCGCTGGAGGACGCGAGGCTCGCGCGGAACTGGCAGCTGCCGCTAAGAATGCAGCGCAGACCAGGTATTCGTTGCTGATGCTGCTGCTGCTGTTGCTGCTGCTGCTGCGACGTCTTCGCGGGATGGAAGACCAGTCCTGAAAAAAAAGACGTTCCGACTCAAGGATAAAGCAACCGCGCTCTTACGCGGGAAAGCAGCTCGTTGGTCGAGCAGCCCAAGACCGCGCGAATTCTCCCGCGTGCCGCGGAGTTAGCTGCAGCGGCCGTTGTTTCAAAGCCGTGCGGGATATAGGCACTCACGTGCACTCCGAGAGAAATTGCATTGTTTTTGCGCACCGGCGAAAACCGAAACAAATAACTTTGCGCTGCGAATTTTTAGACTTCGGCAATGCACTTGCCTACTCAGTACTCCCGAAGACAATGATCATTTTTTCGAGGATGGATTCATTTTATCGCGATTAATGGATATGCGTGGGATGCGTAAGTTGCTGGTTTTGTTTAAATTGCACTGTGAGAAAGTAACAGTGATTATTAAAGTTTTCTTCTTCTTATTAGGAGTATATATAGAAATAAAGTTTAGCGCTTCTAATGACAATTTCATGGATGGATATTTTCTATTTTTGAGATAATTGGTATATTGCTCTACAATAGGGTGGTTCAAAATTCTCAATAGTTTTCAAATATCAAAAGCAAGCCTCTAAATAGTTAGTACTTGTAAAAAAAATAAGTTTCCTGAAAATGGCAAGTTTCGGTACTTAATGTTAACATTTAAATGTGGCTACCTCGGTTTATTTACAAAGTTTAGGTGTTTTAAAGAACAGTTATGCAATTTTTCCGTAAAATCGTGAATAAAATAACTATAAAACGTAATTATTCATTTTAACCAAGAGTGATCTCAATGACCGTCTACAGTTAACGCAGAAAACCTTTAGAAAACAATATCTTAGTAGATTCCCAAGCCATATTCCTTAAAATCTGTATACTTAATAGTTTTTTATAACAACCTAATTTCCTACTTATACTCAAATTAACTGAAAGACGTAATCAAATATAGAGTTAAACTAACATAATTTCTCAGCATGTAATAGCATGGTTTTAAGCAATAGTGAATAAGTGTCATATAAAAGCATGCTATTTTATAAAGTGTTAGTGCCTCATTGTGAGTGGGAAAAAATCAACCTGACCGTGCACCGACACTCGATGGCTGAATACGACCAACGGAATTTTCAACCGCGTTGTGTGGGATGCAGCGAGCAGTCTATATAAATTTCCTAGATTTAAGCTTATTGTAGAATTAATTATTCTTTGACTTGAAGAAGGGTGTAAGAGACACCCGAAACGTTATCAAAATATTCATATAAATGAAAACAAATTCGATTACAATTTGCTGTTAGAAGCAATCATTTAAAATTTATTAAAGTTAGACGTTAGAGTCATTTTTTAATTAGCTAATGTTCGTATAAACATCTTACATACATTCCAATAATTCATTATTCATGCTAAAAAAAGTTTCGGTAATTTATACTACTAGAATTAAAAATCAGTTGCGTTCCAACCAGCAACAATTTTTTTTTTCGTGATAACAGTCGTATAAGTCAAAATTCTGACTTAAAACCGGCTATTTTTGGACATTTTTAATAACCGCAATCTTTGAAGATTTTGCTAAAACCAAAATGATTTTTAATCTTTGTTTGAAATAGTATCAATAAAAAATTGGCATACCATAGAATACCAAAATATAGAAGTTATAGCAGTCTCTCTTATGCATTGCATTACTAACGTTTTAAATGGGATATTTTATAGTTTGATGTAATTTACTTCAGCGTAATATACGTCATAGGTACTTGTACACAATGTTGTATGAAAACTGACATGAAGACCTTTAATTTGCGTTGTCGCAGCACTTCTTAGGATATCCTATAAATAATTATGCTCATTTGAGATATAAAACAAAAAATTAGGTGGTAAATGGGACATTGCAAGTATGAGCCGAACTTTCTTCAATATTTTGCTATCCCCCATTTACCACTTAATTTTTTCTATAAAGGAATTTCAATTGAGCATAACTTTTTACCAGAATATCCCTAGAAGTGCTGCGATAACGCAAATTAAAGGTCTTCATGTCAGCTTGATGTATGTAACCTGAAATAAATTACATCAAATTATAAGAGATCTTATTTAAAATGTTAGTAAAGCGACGCATTACAGAGACTGCTATAACTTCCATATTTTGGTATTCTATGATGTGTCAATTTTTTATTGATACTATTTCAAACAAAGTTTAAAAATTATTTTGGTTTTAGCAAAATCATTAAAGATTGAGGTTATTAAAAAGGTCCAATAATAGCCGGTTTTAAGTCATAGTTTTGACTTATAGGGGAGGGTGGGGTAAGTGTGGCACCCTAACTTATTTTAAACATATCATTAAAATATTAAAACATATCAATATTTTAAAAATTGCAATGTATAGGCCTATTCTTCTAGTATTAAGATTCGTTATTGCAAATTTTTAATTTGAATTATATTATAGTTTAAAAAATCAAATTCTAGAGCGATCGAAAATGCCACACTTGCCCCACCGGTAGGTCGGGGTGGGGTAAATGTAGCACGGCCGAATGATGTTTTTATTTCTGCTGGTAAGTTCATGAAAATTGTGTTTTTTTTAAATATTTATTAGGAATATTGAGAGAAGCTTTTTAATAGGTTAATAAAATATTAAATAATAGTTTTTTCAATTAAAATTTTTATTTTTTTATCAAAATGTAACAAAGAACTTATATAATATCAATCACAATTTAATACTTTTTTGATACATTTATTCTTTTTTTCTATAATTAATTTTTTTTTACTTTGGCAATACAAAAATAAATAATCTTTTGAGATATAATTATATATTTAAGGCTTTGGCAACATCTTCAGTTACGTAATAAATGTCCACCGGTTCATTATTAAAAAATGTCTCATTGTTTAGAACTGGCAGATCTGGTATTTCAATAATACTTTGAATATTATCCAAGGAAGGTAAATCTACAATTGAACCAGTTGGCACCCGTGAATTACACGTGTGCTCTATCCCATCTTGCTCCGTTTTGAGTTCGATAGGTTAGGTGCGTCAAGACGAACTCACTACGCGGCGCTGTGTGTGCTACATTTGCCCCACTTAGTATGCCACGATAGCCCCTTTTTAATTCAATTTTTAATCATTTATAATTAATTATTTACGGCACTTTTGAAAAAACAAAAGAAAGGCTCTAAAAGTTTAAAAGTTAATTTATGAAACGCGCATAATTTCACTTAAAAAAGGAATCATTTTCGATCCGTACTGAGCCGACGAAAAATGAAGGCAACCTTTTTTTCATGCTCCGATTTTCAAACTTGCATTAATAATTATTAACATTAATTTTTGAGTTTATGACTTAAGAAAAAAATACTAAAGTCATTTCTAAATGTGTATAAACAAAATTAGATTTTTAACGTACGTTATTGTTTATAATATTAAGGTGCCACACTTAGCTGCCCTGCCCACTTTACCCCACTCTCCCCTACGACTGTTATCACGAAGAAAAAAGAATTGTTTATGGTTGGAACCGTTTTTTCAATTTTAGTAGTATAATCAAGTTTTAGTTATTTTATTCGCGATTTTACGAAAAAATTCCATAATTGTTCTTTAAAAAACCTTAAATTTGCGCAGTCATCTTTAAATGTTAACATTAAGAAGCCAGCTTGCAGGAAACTTATTTTTTGATAAATACCAACATTTTAGAGGCTTACATTTAGTATTTGAAAACTTTTAGGAATTTTGAACCACCCTACTGTACAGTCAAACTGCAATCAAAAGGTGCAAAGTTAATCGATCGTACCGATATCCTTGAAACAAAAGTCAATGATATTATATATAGCATCCCCAATTATAGTGAGCAATGACTGTGGTTTGATAATAATAAACAACTGTAATATATAGTCATTCATTTACATGATTGCAACTATTGAACTGTCTGTAAATACGCTTTTATTAAATATTTGAAGTTATCGATTACATTGACTGTTATTTAAGCAGTAAGTTTAATTTATTTCTTTTAAATAAAAAGTAATAATTCAAACAGTTTTATATTAATTTTATATATAGTATTTAATTTGTACACATAAACGTTGTACTGGTATTCTACGCAAATTAATGTACAACAGAGACAATGGAATACCGTTTATTTTAACAGGTTAAGGGAGGCTAATGTATAGTATAAGCCAATTTTTTCAATTATCTACAAAATTTATTCAAATTTCAAACATTTGATAAAAACTCGATGTCTCTACCTATTTCTAAGAGCTGAAATAATACAATAACCGGCTGTATAAAAAGTTTAATTAATTTTTATGTTTACAGTACGACAAAATCCAAAGAAATTTTCGTCAATTCGTGACATATATATGCGTCACGTCGCCCTTAATCTGTTAAATAATTGTAAACTATAATTGATTTTTAACCGACTTCAACAAGGAGGAGGTTCTATATTCGATACGTATGTTTATTTTTTATGTATGGACACAGTTTACTCAGGAACGGCTTGACCAATTTCAAATATCTTGTTGCATTTTATAGAGTATCACTACAAGATGGTCCCATAAGAATTTTGACCCGTAATGGGCCAGTATGTGGCCAGTACGAGTAAAAAACTATTTATTTTCTTGAAATATGTACACCGAATACTCAGGAACGGCTTGAACGAATTTAATAGTACATTATGCAACAAGAGAATAAAGTCGAAGATTATTCCAGAGGGTAGATTTACTGCCCGAGCGAAGCGGGAGCAGTAAACACCCTAGGGAATAGTCGACTTTATTCCCGTGTTGCATATAGAACATTATTTTCGACTTAACTGTGGCCATTTTATTGACTTTTATCAAAATGTATATTAATATTGATATATATAAATATAAAATTTAAAAAAGAGAGAAAGCCAGAGAAACTGATAATTTACTTTGTTCCCGTAACTGCGGGAATAACGTGGCAATTTCGACCCGCTTTTCAAGTCAATAAAGTGGTCATTATAGTTAAGACGTGAATAAAAATTCTTATTGCCTTTAATAGAGGGTTATTCAAAGATGGATCCATAAGAGCTTAAATCGGTATTGGCCCAGTACAAGCAACCGATTTCAATCGTTTTTACCGATTTAAAAAATTCTTGTTGAATTTGATAGCTGATCACTCCAAGATGGTTCCGTAAGAGCTTTGACCGGTACAAGCCCAGTTCAAGCAAAAATGACAACACAAAAAAGAGTTAAATAAAAATTGAAAACAAAAAAATAGAACCAACTTAAAAAAACGCTCTAAAAAGTAAAAAATAATACTGTAATAAAGATATTAAGTGACTAATAGACTTACGATAAAATGTTTATTATCTTCATTGAATAAAAAGTCAACAGTTTGGTCATTTGAATAAAATATATAACTACTTGGAGTCGATGCCAGAATCAACAATTGCGTTCAATCATATTTTATTTCAATCATAATTTATCATAGCATGTATTATTATTTATGTAGTAAAAGTATAGTAATTTTCTAAAATGTTTTGGTATTTTGGATTCAAATGACCAAATTGTTCTCTCTTTAGTAACTATTATTTTTTACATTTTAGAGCGATTTTTAGAACTAGGTTCTATTTTTTTTTAATGTTTTAGTTGTTGGGTCTGTCTATTTGCACGTGTGACACTATACCAAGAGATTATTATATGTATTGTATATAGTGCACATTTACAATAATAATACATAACGCAAACTTACGTAATATCAACCTGTGTGAATAAAATGATTTCAATACTACACATATACAACAAACATTGTAAAACTACGTAAATAATAATAATTTATTCTTATTATATTTTTCTATAAACTAAATTGTACGATACGACAATACTTCATGCTCATGATCTGTATAAGAATTCATATTCAATAAAAGAAGTTCGAAGAATGTTATAATCGCACGCATGTGGAGATCGACGCGCCTTAAAATAATCGTCGGGGAATCTCCCGCGCAATCTCTCCTCGACGCTGCGCTGATGCGCTGCTGGAAGCGTAGGCGAAAAAGAAGCGCGCGCGGGAGAATCGCCCGCCAAACGTGATCATCTTTCTCGCTCCGCGTCTCTCATCTTCTCTCCCGCAACTCTCGGGTCTCGACTCGGCTGCAGCGAATATAAGGTAGAGATCGGCATGGGCCTCGTGGTTATCGGTTTCGCCGGCACGATTGCTGCAGTACAGTTAAGTGCACAGCCCAGGCCTCTCGGATGCAGGAGAGCACTAAGCTGCTGCAGCATAGAATTGAACCGTGCTCCATTCTCCCGCTCCGCGGTCCACGACGCTATAGAGAGAGGATGTTGAACCTCGCGGCTCGCCACCGTCTTGGGTCACGCTCTCCCGCGCGCGCGCGCGCGCACACATACGATATACCACACTCGATCGTAGTACTACGCTCAGCTGACGCCGGTCTCGATGTACCCCCCCCCCCCGTCCAGCCTGCAAAGATGATATTTTTTATATAAAAAAAATACTAGTCGCCAGATCTTTATTTGCCCAATTCAACTACATTGGTATTTTTATTTGCCCAAGCTTAGATTTTTCAGGAAAAATCAAAATAAAAAATATTTTTTTCACAATTTTAAATGTCTATATCTTTTGAATAAGAAGGTATTATCAATTTTACCAAACGGGAAAAAATTGCCCCCGAGCTAATTTAATTTGCCCAGGTGTCAAATGTTATAAATATTTAATAATTATTATGTAAAAAATAAAAAACCGTAATGGGATTAGTATCCGGTACTTCTACATAATGCGCATGCGCGGTACATAATGCGCATGCGCGGTACCGTGCGGTCCGATCGTTCCATACTGTTCCGCGGTACATACTAATTTGAGAAAGTTGTGGCGCGTCTACAACTTTTTGTTCATTGGTTGAGGTCTTAAAGAGTTAGTTGTTGTTTAAGTTGTGTGCGTCAACACCGTTAAAAAAATCAAACTTGAAATCAAGGTTGGTTCAAGCTTCAATATGGCAAATTTGTTGAAACAAATTTTTTTCATCACTCTATTTAAAAATGTATTTCGGAGCAGAGTCAACACAACATTATTACAGTGTAGATTTCAGAACAGTGTGTTCTTACGAAAGCAATTGACAATCTTTCTGTTGTGGATAAAATCTTTGGCAAAGACCGTAAAGCACTACAATTTCTTTCTGGATTGGTTAATTTGTTCTTTGATCTCACAGATGCAACCTGTTAAGTACGAAATCTTGATCCCTCTGTTTTCCAGGTACATGCTTAGTGAGTATCAATGATTGATCTTTTTCATGAAATCTTTCAATTTTGGAGCTTACTCTGATTTATGCTTGTTTTTTACAGAGGTATTGTAAAATAAATAGTACTCGTGTTGGATCCGGACTTACTGATATGCACCGGTTCAATCGATGAAAATTTCAGTTTTTGGTTTAGAGTGGGTGACCGAAAAATGAAGCCAATACAAATGTTGAATTTTTCTAAAAAATGACCTATTGAAGCTGGATTAACTCTTTTACAAAGTTAACCTGTGGAGGTTTCAACCTTTTTATAAAGCCTCTAAGCAATGAAGACCAGAGAAAGCACGCACAACGAGTACAGCAATTGTAAATGTGTCATGAATCTTGCAACAGGAAATAACTCGCGATATCCCAAAAATAAGTGGTCCAGAACAGTCCGACTTTTAGAAGCTTAGATTCGTCAACATTTTAACCTTTGCTGGATGAGGTATTTGAACTTCTGATTCTAATTTGGCATATTAGTTAGTGAGGCTGTGTTTCATCAATTCTTCTTTTAAACAAATTTCATTAACTATTGCTTTAAATAAAAAAATGATTCTTTTGATATCTACTGATTTATATACTTTTTATCTTCTTGAGTTAACATTATATTTAATAGTCAAATAATTCTTCTTATTTTAAATCATCTTTCTATAGTTTCAAAGACTATAACAAAGAATATCATCTGGCAAGTGATGCTTTGTGCAGGCAGAAAAAACATAATATACCAAAAAAGCTTCAAGTTAAAAATGAACACAATACTCAAGTGTACCACTTATTTTTAAACTTAAATTCTCTTACTTTTAATACGCTTGATTTTTAACTCTTTATCAATAATATCTTTATCAATAATACATTTCTAAGTATAAATTTTTCATTTTTAGGTACAAGTTTTAATTTAAGATTTTTAAAGTTATTGTAGTTTTTATGAAAACCAAATCTTTATAGTGGTGCTAGAAATAAATTTTAAGAATTGTGTCTCAAGCCCAAAGGTGCAGACTTTTGTCAGACTTGGAATATTTTACAAGAGACACTGTCAAAGGAGTGATAACACTAGCTGATGTTCCACAAGCAACATGGAGTTCCACAAGCGAAGCAAGTGAGAAAAGTCACATAAGGTAAAAATCATCTTACGCACCAGCTTCGAAACATATTTTATACCACAAGAGCCGAATAATCATATTGAAGTTATGATTTTGATTTTGATTATATTATGATTTTGAGGTTAGAGTGGTATAAAATACTTTATTCTACGTGTTTAATTATACAAAGAAGAAGATAGTTCATTATGTTTTATTTTTTGGTTTTATAGCGATGTTTTTTGACTACGTGTAGCGCATCCTGAACCATTAGCTGATCATTTGTACAATGAAATTGAAAGATTTTAAACAATCTTGTTACTCAGTTACTAGCTAAAGTTCAATCACAAGGAGAGAATGGCCTATTACAGGCATATCATTGTGTTTGGACTGAATATTCTCAAGAAATCAATTACCTTCGTCAATTATACTTATATTTAAATCAACAGCATAAAAAAAAGCAAATGCTTACAGAAGCAGTAATCAATTAATGGAACATCTTCAGCAGCTTCTCTAGATTATCAGGAGCAAAAAGACATTGACAAACTGGGTTTATCATTAAAAAGCCCTCTTGTTGCATTACCCCTTGAAGGAATACATGCAGACAGATTAGATAAAGCACAACCATCTACATGAGACGTTATTTGTGGAGTTATTGAAAGTTTTGTAAGAATCGATGAATATAAAATGAAAGGCCAGTTGACTGTAAGTTAATAAAAAGAAATATACAATAATAGTTTAACAACATAAAAATCTAAAATTCTAATATATTTTTGAAAAGTATAGAAGTGAATATTAAGAGCTTTTATAAAAGATTGAGGTGATATGTAAAGTGCATATACTCTTCTGGACCTAAAAATAAAATAAAAAACAGTTATACGAGTCGCTACAGATCTTTCTTAACTGAAGTTTCAAGATATTATGCTTGTAAACCCAAATTTCAGGTGCAGATGTAGAGGTGAAATCTACTAGAAGAAGAATTAATGAAAACTGATATAGTATAAAGTTATGACAAGTGTTTTATAGCATTTATGCAAAATTTCAGGGTTTTTCCTCAATATCTATGGAAATGGCATGGCCAATATATTTAAAAAATCAGATAACGAAATAGTAAGACTATATTTTTCTATCATTTCCGTATTTTTGAGCAACAGCTCTGAAATATTGCATAAGTGCTATAGAACACTTGACAAAACTTTATTTTATATCAGTTTTCATTCATTAATTTCCTTGTAGATTTTACCTCTACATCTACACCAGGCATTTGGGTTTGCAAGCATGATATCTTGAAACGTCAGTTAAGGAGACGTCGGATACCGACAGTAGATTCCTACTATCCTACACACGTATTTCGTTATTTATTTACAAAGTTAATTGTTTAATGACAAAATAATAGCTGTCCCCAATTTGTTTTACAGTAACCTAATTATATGTCCAAGCTGGTTTCATATGATTGTTTTGTTTTCGAGAAAACTTTGACAAACTTAGTATGTAAAGGTTAATCTCCACGTAGTTGGCCCTTTTAGTGTGTCAAAGTTTTCTCGAAAACAAAACAATCATATGAACCCAGCTTGGACATATATGTAGATTACTATAAAACGAAGCGAGGACAACTATTATTTAAAGAAAAATATGATTTCTCTTAAAATTATGAATGAAAACTCAATTAGACAAGGACAGAGATATCCGGCGTCCCCTTAAGGAGAATAATAACTGTTTTTTATTTTATTTTTAGATCCAGAAGAGTTTCTTTACTTGATATGTCACCTCAGAACATAAGAAAAATGAACACTTAAAGTATTTTATAAAAGTTACATCTAAGCACACTTATTTCTCAATATTATAATCAAAATACTGAGATAACATGTGTAGTAAATACACTTTTCAACACCTAAAAAAATAATAGGAAACAGTTATACAAGTCACTGTAACTAATAGGTGCTCCTTAAATAACGACTTAAGAAATCACACTTGCAAACCCAAATGCCGAGTGTAAATCTGGAGGTAAAATCAAGAATAGACAGAGTTAATAAAAACGTATGTAGTGAAAAGTTTTGTAATGTGTTCCATAGCATCCATACAGCATTTCAGAGCTCTTCCTCAAAAACTATGGAAATAGCATCTCCATTAACCAGGCTTGCCGCGGTAAAATCGCGGCAATAGTTGCTGTGCAATGTTTGTTAGCAATTTGCTTTCAACTTGTTTTCAATATTATTAATATATTATATTATTTTATTTGCAATATTCTTCACGTAATATTCAATAAAATTACGCATATATGCGACAGTGCAAGCGAGAAAGGGAAGAAATTAATAACAGCATATTGATGGAAATTTGTGTAACACAAAAATCGAGAAATGTGAAAAGATTTGGTTTTCATAAAAACTACAATAACTTTAAAAATCTTAAATTAAAACTTGTACCTAAAAATGAAAAATTTATACTTAGAAATGTATTATTGATAAAGATATTATTGATAAAGAGTTAAAAATCAAGCGTATTAAAAGTAAGAGAATTTAAGTTTAAAAATAAGTGGTACACTTGAGTATTGTGTTCATTTTTAACTTGAAGCTTTTTTGGTATATTATGTTTTTTCTGCCTGCACAAAGCATCACTTGCCAGATGATATTCTTTGTTATAGTCTTTGAAACTATAGAAAGATGATTTAAAATAAGAAGAATTATTTGACTATTAAATATAATGTTAACTCAAGAAGATAAAAAGTATATAAATCAGTAGATATCAAAAGAATCATTTTTTTATTTAAAGCAATAGTTAATGAAATTTGTTTAAAAGAAGAATTGATGAAACACAGCCTCACTAACTAATATGCCAAATTAGAATCAGAAGTTCAAATACCTCATCCAGCAAAGGTTAAAATGTTGACGAATCTAAGCTTCTAAAAGTCGGACTGTTCTGGACCACTTATTTTTGGGATATCGCGAGTTATTTCCTGTTGCAAGATTCATGACACATTTACAATTGCTGTACTCGTTGTGCGTGCTTTCTCTGGTCTTCATTGCTTAGAGGCTTTATAAAAAGGTTGAAACCTCCACAGGTTAACTTTGTAAAAGAGTTAATCCAGCTTCAATAGGTCATTTTTTAGAAAAATTCAACATTTGTATTGGCTTCATTTTTCGGTCACCCACTCTAAACCAAAAACTGAAATTTTCATCGATTGAACCGGTGCATATCAGTAAGTCCGGATCCAACACGAGTACTATTTATTTTACAATACCTCTGTAAAAAACAAGCATAAATCAGAGTAAGCTCCAAAATTGAAAGATTTCATGAAAAAGATCAATCATTGATACTCACTAAGCATGTACCTGGAAAACAGAGGGATCAAGATTTCGTACTTAACAGGTTGCATCTGTGAGATCAAAGAACAAATTAACCAATCCAGAAAGAAATTGTAGTGCTTTACGGTCTTTGCCAAAGATTTTATCCACAACAGAAAGATTGTCAATTGCTTTCGTAAGAACACACTGTTCTGAAATCTACACTGTAATAATGTTGTGTTGACTCTGCTCCGAAATACATTTTTAAATAGAGTGATGAAAAAAATTTGTTTCAACAAATTTGCCATATTGAAGCTTGAACCAACCTTGATTTCAAGTTTGATTTTTTTAACGGTGTTGACGCACACAACTTAAACAACAACTAACTCTTTAAGACCTCAACCAATGAACAAAAAGTTGTAGACGCGCCACAACTTTCTCAAATTAGTATGTACCGCGGAACAGTATGGAACGATCGGACCGCACGGTACCGCGCATGCGCATTATGTACCGCGCATGCGCATTATGTAGAAGTACCGGATACTAATCCCATTACGGTTTTTTATTTTTTACATAATAATTATTAAATATTTATAACATTTGACACCTGGGCAAATTAAATTAGCTCGGGGGCAATTTTTTCCCGTTTGGTAAAATTGATAATACCTTCTTATTCAAAAGATATAGACATTTAAAATTGTGAAAAAAATATTTTTTATTTTGATTTTTCCTGAAAAATCTAAGCTTGGGAGTAGATAGGCTATAGGCATACTGGCTCACGCGGGTTCTGTATCACCCCCCTGCCCTCTCAAAGTGATCCAGAACCCGTTCGGATTCTAAATCACCCAGAATGATCCAGAATCCGAAATCGAGAGAGTGGGAGAGCTTCCCTTTCTCTCACGTGAACCAGAATGCCTATAGTGTTTTCTACTTTTTTTCTTTATTTTCTTTGCAAATGTTTACAGGAGTGATAGAATAATTTTATGAGTTTGACGGTGTGAAGTGCGCAGGCAGTCTTGTACTTTTAAAACATAATCATCTCTCATTAGCTTGAAACCAATCATGTCTACTGCATACTCCATCTTGGAATGAGTGTTGAGACGAAAGTGTGTTAGATAATATGCTGTTTAGACAAGCTTCTTGATATCCCCACTGATGGGATTGTACTGAACGATGCGATCGTGTAAGATCATGCAATAAGCTGAAGTGTTAGCTGGAAAGTCTTTTTTAGACTCAAACTCTAGACGTACATCGACAGGAGCGCTCTTTATAGATTCGTTTTGCCGTGAACAGTCAATAACTATGAGTGATTCAAGGTTGATAAATTCAGACTTTGTCAGCAGTGGCTGTGGATCTCTTCCATAGTAGGTGATTTGAAAATTGGCATACATATCATAGAGAACAGCGAACTGATTCTTAGATATGTCGAGATTCATATTGTTATATGGATAATATTGAGAATTCAAGAAAAGTCTGACATTACTAATCTCACAATGGTCAAATCGACTGGCATTTTCAGTTTTCAAATTTTTTTTCTTGGTTTGTAGTCCGAGAATGACAAAACGAGGTTTTTCTAACTGATTTGAAGTTTTCACTGTCCAGACATGTTTATTCGTGCTCGGAAGTAGAGGATATTCAAATAACTCCCAAGATCGATAGCACATAGAGATAGGATTATCTTTGCCAATGAAATACAGCAGCTGGATCTTTTGTTTATCAGATGCAATAACATATGGCATTAACCACTCTATCTTCGTTATTTTTACCTGGTAGTCTTCATATGTAGTTACACTATTTGCTACAGTACCTTCTTGAATTATTGCATTCAAGTCATTTCTTGATCTTGTGAGAATGAGTTCATGCTTCACATTAACTATAATTTTTTTATAGTCTTCTGCAAAGCCCAAGATCATACTCAGAGGAATGGAAACGTCAAAGTTGCCGTGTGCATCTACCAAAGTTTTGCTTTCTTCTCTAACGTCAAGCCAGCCTGCATTTTCTAACATGAGAGTCTGATTCGGATTGAATGATGTCCATCCTTTCATGAGACTGCTTAAACCAACATTTTTACTTTTATCTATCTCCACAGCATTAATTTCGTAACGAATTTCATCAAACAAATGGCAAATGCCATTGTTCACGAATTTAGTTTTATTTAGTGCTGTTCCATCTGGTTTTTGCAGTTTTCCACATACATGGATAGAACTGCGCGATGGTAAGAGACATAGATCTTGATGTTGGATAGAAATACGAATTTCATCACTATTATCAAAGCTTAGTGTTGAGTAAGGTTGATGTGCGTGAACCTCGTAATGAGCAATAGATTCATCGAATACGACACCTGATTGAATGCTTAGAATTTCGTCCATTTTTCTGGAAGCAGCAGAGAATTATACACGTGAATTTTCTCCACGAACTTTTAGACCTAGGCTTCTGAGGAACTGAATGCTCTTCCGTGTTAACGGTTTGAGTTTCTTCGGTCGACTGATGACCGATTGACATGTTGGTTGACTTATATGCACTCTAGAATTGTAAACGATGCCCATTATACAGATTTGATGTGGAGTCTAATAGTAAGTTCTTCTCCACGGAAATTCACTAAATTTCCATCTTGATCTACGATTTGAATTTGAAGATGATCTATGCACTTGACACTGAGTGGTAGATATATGACATGAGATGGAACTTCCAAGATTTTATATCCTGGTGGAACTCTGGGAAACAACTTATGGATTGTATGAACTTTTTTGTTGTTGATTTAAGCACCTGCGGTAATATTGCACTCCACTCTGAGTGCGTTGATTTTCAATATTTTCACAGGTAAATCAGAACTGTGATGAGTTTTTTCCTTGAGAATGCGAGGAGTAAAGCCAAGAAGACGACCTATTGAATCGTGAGGAGTGAGATCTAACGAATGACTGCAATTAATTTCACTTCTGAGAGTATTGTTGTTAGCTCTCAAAGAAAATTCAATTCCTTTAGATTTCAAAGTTTCTTGTAAAAATTTATTAATAGCATTAATCTCGTAACTGCCAGTAGGGATAGTAATAATATTTCCATTCACATGAAGTTTATTATTCGAATAGTCCACATTGGAAATCGAGTTGAATGTTAAAAGTTCAACTAAACCCAAAACAAAATTTTTATGCTGAGGTAGTTCAATTGAAGGAAAATATTGTGCCTCTAGAACAGAAGATTTTCCTGAAAGACTCAAAGTGAAACTGTCTTCCATGACTGATTGGAAGAGAATGATTCCCATTCGTTTGCAATCTTCTCTTTTATAGTCTTCCGGTTAAAAATTGAAGACAAAGATGACCACAAATGAATGAGTCAAAATTTTGATATCTTTTATAGTTATATTTTACTTCTTTCACGTTGAAATATAACATGAGCTCTATGGGAGGTTTCAGATCACCAAAACTGTCAAAGTAAATTACTTTGGAACCATGTTTTCGATAACACACCCAGTGAGTGCCTTTAT
The DNA here is from genome assembly GCA_949152435.1 of Gastracanthus pulcherrimus. Lineage (NCBI taxonomy): Eukaryota > Metazoa > Arthropoda > Insecta > Hymenoptera > Pteromalidae > Gastracanthus > Gastracanthus pulcherrimus. The sequence goes on from OX424574.1 coordinate 53,243,346, forward strand.
TTTTCATGTCATCCAAGTTAACAATAGCAGATTCATTACTCCATGGACCATCGGAAGGCAGATTATTTCTCATAAAAACACCTCGGAAATGTGGAATTTGCAACATACGAGCATATTTTAGAAGATCATAGTCAGTCAGTGGACGATTTGGCAAAGTTAAATCGAAGTTTTTTTTTTTTTAGTAAGTTGACCATGACCAACATGAGGTTTCATAAATAATCCCATTCCAGTTTTATATGGTTTAAGATAGAGACCTTCGCCTAAAGCAATATCTTCCATTGCCTTATTATGTCTCTTACTTTCTTCATGGTTTTTCTGTGCAGCTTTAGCATCATTTACTGCTTTAGCTATTCCTGCAGCTCCCCCTGCCAGAGCACCGGTCGCACTTAGTCCTGCGAACAACGGTATGAGAAACGGAAGAACTCCACCAATTTTTGATGGAATTGGAAGAACACGTGGAATGATAACTTTCCTCTTACCACCAACTTTCTTAACAGCTTGACGTGCACCTTTCAAGGCGGATTGAATAACCTTGCGGGAACATTTACTTGGTGTCATTGATTTTTTAGCAGCCGTCACTAACTTACTAAATTTTAGACCTATTCCAGTTATTCCTTTTAATTTCATAGCATTTGTAACAGCAAAAGCATATGCTTTTTCACCAAGACTGGCATCCTTGGCTTTAACACGTTGCCAAACTTTATCAGCGAGCTTCATGTCAGCTGCTTTACGGTCTCCATTTTTATCAGAGTACACTATGTCATGTTCTTTGCATGCCTGATCAAGCGGATTAATTCCAGGATCACCTCTTTTCAATCGTTTTTTCAATTTAGTTCCGGGACCACAGTATTGATATCCAGGAAGATGCATTTCAATCGGCAAGTTATTGATCACTTTATCAAGCAATCCATAACCTTTCGGTTGTTTCCGAGATTTATGTACGATCATCTCTCTTCGAGTGTTGTTTTAAAACTAAAGATCAAAATATAAAACATGCGTTTATATTTTCACAGTTCAATATCAAACTAGACTTTGACACGTGAACATGGATTTTAGCGAGCAGAACGTCAAACTCCCCGTCACAAACTTTGATTTCGGAAAACAGAAGAGAAGGAAGCGTCATGGAGAATTACTACCTGATACTATACGAGCAGTATTCTGCGGGCCATCTAACTGTGGAAAAACAAATAGTTTATTGGCTCTAATTACACATCCCAATGGTCTTAGATTTGAAAATTTGTATGTATACTCTAAATCCTTGAATCAGCCAAAGTATCAATTTCTCGAAAAAGTTTTGGAACCGATAAAAGGTGTATCATATCTACCTTTTAGTGAGCATGAATCTGTAGTATCTCCAGATGAAGCCCGACCAAATTCAATTATGATTTTTGATGATGTGGCTTGTGAGAAGCAGGACAACGTCAGAGCATTTTTCTGTATGGGAAGACATAAAAGTGTAGACAGCTTTTATCTATGTCAGTCGTACGCTCATATACCGAAACACCTCGTAAGGGACAATATTAATATGTTAGTAATTTATCGTCAAGACGATGTTAATCTAAAACATATCTATGAAGATCATGTCAATACTGATTTAACTTTCAATGAATTTCGAAATCTTTGTTCTGAATGCTGGAAGAATGATAAGTATGGATTTGTTGTTATCGACAAAGATAGAGTGATGGATGATGGTAGATACAGAAAAGGATTTGACTGTTTTGCAATAAAAAAGAAGTTATGAATCCGAAACTTACAGTTCAATTGTAGACAGCATCTCGTTAGCATGTCAGACTTCAAGAAAGAAAAGAATATTCTCAGCGAGCTCTTGCGAGCACGTGAGGCTATTAAACAAAAATACTCTTTATTGAAAAAGGAGAGAGAAGATTTTGAAAAAGTTATTGGTGATACATTGAAACCAGTCATTACACCACTCGAGAAGCTCGTCGATTCGAAAGTCGAAAGCTTGCCACCTTCTAATCACATTTTGAATATAGACAGCAACAGGAAACCGAGGAAGAAATTGAGATTCGATCGATCAAGTTATATAGTAAACGATATAAATGAGTCGGGTTCCGCATATGATGATGATGATGATGCAGATTTTTCTTCGATGGATGGCACAATGATGAATTCAACATTCAAATCTGCGCTTGAAGGAAATGAATCAAGTGACTTTTTATCATTGTTAAATGAAAGCCGCAGCAAAATCAATAACATATACGGAGTGCGGAACGTCAATGGAGTGTATATGATTGGCGATTCAGACATTCAATTTCATGATAAAATGGTAAAAGTGAGATATAAAAGTTATCCTAAAAGTGGGGGTCTAATGGAATTACTCTTCAAGAAACAACCAGATGACAATCTTATAAGTTCAATAGATCGAAAAAATTATCGCAGCATCCTGGAAGCATCAAATGCTCATCGGAAAAGATACAGAAAAGATGAAAGTATACGCACTTCGAAGAGTAGAAAATATATGAATATCATAGGATATGTTCCGCAGCGTCGTAAAAATAAATCCACCACCGGAAGAGGCCTCATACCTAAATATAAAATAGCAAAGAAAAATTCTTCTATAGATCTAGTCTACTGGGATGACCCAAACGAGCTTATCGAGCGACTGCGATTATTCATTGTGGAACGATCTGCTGGAAATAACAATCACGACAATGAAATACAATCGATCATTGAGGAACTACGTGAAGCTGGACATATATATTGAAATGCATCTTTTCTTATAAGATCAGTAGCATCATGAGTCTCGACGTGTTCGGAGGAAAACTTGAGGGCACGCAAGAAGTGAGTCGCGGTCCACCAGACATTGGTTATAATCTTACATTAGATGGTAATTTTGATTTACAAAATAAAAGGTTATGTAACCTTGCTTATCCAAGTCAGCCTAATGATGCAGTCACCTTGGAAGTGCTTCTGACAACTATAAGTAAAGAAGTTAGAAATCTAACTAACATAATGGCTGTAACGAAAGTTGACTTAGAGATTCCCATAAACACTGAATTAAATACAATCAATAAGGTTCTTTCCCATCTTAAAATTCGATTAGATAATCTTGAGACAAAATTGAAAGAATGCTTTGAAAAAAAAAAAAAATTCTGACTCAATAAAAGTTTTTCTTAAACCTTAAACATATTATCAAAAAAAAAAAAAAAAAAAAAAAATGGAGCGACAAAAAATAGCTGAAGAAAATATGATATACGTGGAATAGATGAGACTTGGCAAGCTGATCTTGTAGAAATGATTCCATACGCCAGCGAAAACAAAGGTTTTCGCTACTTACTTACTGTCATAGATACATTTTCAAAGTATGCATGGGCTATACCAATCAAGTCAAAGAGTGGTAATGATGTTACTCTAGCTATGGAGTCAATACTGAAACAAGAACGCGTACCGACAAATCTACAAACTGACCAAGGAAAAGAATTTTACAATTCAAACTTTCAGAAACTCATGAAGAAGTACAAGATAAACCTATACTCTTCGCATAGTAATCTTCATGCAAGCATATGTGAGCGTTTTAATAGAACGTTAAAAAATGCAATGTGGATAGAGTTCAGCAAACAAGGGAGCTATAAATGGTGGGATATCCTGCCTGAGTTGGTGAAAGCTTACAATTCAAGAAAACATCGGACAATAGGAATTGAGCCTAAAAATGTTACGCAGGCAAATGAAAGAGAGGTCAAGAAGCATTTTCCAAATGAAAAGTTACCTGTGAAAAAACCGAAATTTAAAGTAGGAGATAAAGTGCGGATAAGTAAGATAAAACATGTTTTTGAAAAAGGTTATACACCAAATTGGTCTACTGAAATTTTCACAATATCACGAGTTGTAAAAACCAATCCGGTAACTTATCATGTCAAAGATTATTATGATAAACCCATCTCTGGCGGCTTTTATGAAACGGAAATTCAGAAAACTATGTATCCAGAAATTTATCTAGTAGAAAAAGTTTTAAAGAAAAGTGGAAATCGTGCATATGTTAAATGGTTAGGCTTTAGTAATGAGCATAATAGTCGGATAGATAAAAAAAAAATTATTTGATTTAGCCAAGATTTAACCAAAAATATTAATGTAAACGCAATAATGTAGGTACTAGTAAATAAGAAAGCAATCATATTATGTTATTGTATTTATTTATGTATTATTATGTACAAGTTTTAATCTGAATAAAATAAGTATTATAATCAAAGCAAGCTGCGTATTTCATTCAAACTTAAAGGAAGATCCACCCTGATATGTCACAAATAAATTCCTTTTATTTGCAGTATTGGAGAGTCTGTCAAAAAACTCTTGATCTCTTAGGATGGCTGATGAAATCTTCTCCGGTAAAAAGATTTGAAAACTTTCGTCGAGTTCGGCTACGACCTTCGTACCGAATCTCGTCTTCACCTCCTTAAGTGCTGTCACCATGTACTGATGATCTTTTTCCAAGTCTGTTACTTTCTTCCTTGGCAAGAAGTCGCGTTCAGCAATCTTATTAAGTGTAGATAGATCCATTCTGGAAAAAGTAAAAAAATAAGAACTTCTAATAGAGAAAAGATTTGTTAGAGCAAAAAAAAAAGAAAATTGGTGAGAATTAACTGTGAACTTACTTAGAAATTTAGTTGAGTCTTGGTTTCTTCCCAAAAGGATGATAATTCTCGAACTCTTCGATTGCTCGAATGTGCTCCTCGTCGTGGTCTGTCTGTTGATATAGTTCATTCCCCACCACAATTTCTGTCCTTTCCATTGCCTCCTGTAATATATCCCTTCTCTCTCCTCCCTCAGAGCGTATCCCCTCCATTGATGGATCCCAGTCATGCATAAACTCCTCTAACACATCATATTCAATTCTGATTTGTTCACCTTCATTGTCATAAAGTGTCATCCCCTCTCGCCTTTCACCATTTTCATTGGCTGCATCACCCCCACCTCGTATTTCCCCCTCTCTTTCATCTTCTGCAACATCCATCCCCACTTGCGTTGCCCCACTTTCATTGGATACTTCATACCCCCTCTCCACTTCCATCCCTACCACTATTTCTTGTTTTTCAGCATCCTCCTGTATTCGAAGTGCAGCTTGCGCCATCTGCTCATCCATGATTCGAAAATGACCCCAAGGTAAAGTGTCTGTACTCTGAGGCAATAAGAATCTCTTATCATCGTGAGGACTAAGAGCAATTTTATTCTGTCTTTCAGTATGCACTATGTGCAATTTTGAACGAATGTTGCATTGATCACGTTTTACAATAATAAGATCGTGAAGACATCTTCTATAATCCTCGAAAGTTATTGTCTTCTTCACAACGCTGGATTTTATACCTTTGGCTTTTTTCACTGTCTCTCCTCCATCAACTAAAATACTGTACATTTTGCTTCGTAAACCTATAAATTCCATCATGATCTTGCCACAGCATTCGTCTTTCATTAATCCTGGGACTTTTTTATTGACACGTGGAATGTTAAACTGATTATTCTCATCATAATCAGAAGTATCAAACCTGTGAATGTCTTCTTTCATTATTTTATACATATCAATGTCCTCAACTTCATATATCAAACTATCAGTATCTGTATAAAGAAGTTTACATTTTTCTCCTACTCGCTGTTTCATATACGAGTAATGGAAATCATAAACTAATGTCTTGGACAAATCAAGGATACAAAGACCAACGTATATCGGTTTCTTGATTGTGATACTTGTTCTCTTTAGCTGAATAGCAACTAAATTTTCATCAAAGATTGCACAGCTGTGAAAATGTGGTTGAGCTATGCGTGCTTCTGCCCCATATCTGCCTGTGAATTTATTTACTAATCGTACATCAACACGAGACCGCTCTCGCTCGATACACTTTCCATAGACAGCGTTAATTAATAATTTATAGAAGAGTTTTTCAAACTCATTCTTCGCTTGCTTTCTCTTCTCAGTATTTAATTCGACATAAGGTTTAAGCCAGGCCTTCTGCTCGAAACTCAGAATTCTATGCACCTTTTTCAAACGAAGTCCATTATCCAGCGCCTGTTTGAGTGTTCGATAGTGAATCACATACTTTTTCTTATCGTTCAGAGTAGTGAGAAGTTTGTTCTGCTTTGAGCCAGGTGGTGCACGGTGCTCTGCGCAGAAAGGGAAGTCTCGATGTTCATCATGTATTTCCTCAGGATACTCCAAGTCTACTTCAGCAATGTAACCTATATCTGAATCTGGTGGTGTATTGAAGAAGCTTGGATTCGCCTCAAAGTCAATCCATTTGAATTTTCCAATCGGTAAATGCTGTACCATCGCCCACCCATACAGATTATTTATATCAAAATATAAGAGTGTCTTCGTTTTCTGTTTCTCGTCGTATGAAGAACCCATGTATGGATTGTTTGCCTTAGCATATCGATTACAACACTGGCTTATTCCTCCCCGAATGCCTGCTTCAATAAACATTAGCATGTCAATATCTGTAAGAAGCTCTAATTCCACCTTTGTCATTTTAAGAGCTGCTGAAAATGTTAACCCTGGAGTCGTGTAAAAGTGAGCAGGACATAAATCATAAGCTTTAAGAGATGTCTCTCGAAAACTTTCGAAAACGTCAGTCAATAGTAGAACATCTGTTTTTAAGTAAAGATCTGAATACTCTCCCAATGTTTTTATATTGAACTTATCCCAGACTCGAACAGCATGCTTGTAGTCTTCTTCAGCAATATGGGAATCTGTTAGTTTATTATAAAACTCATTCTTTTCTGGCAATTTTGTAGACGATAGCTTATCAAATGCGTCTACATAATCATATGGAAATATACCTTTCCGTCTGAGAAGATCTATCATTTCATCTGTGAATCCATCTGATCGAAACTCTTTCACCGCTATAGGCACGTTTTGTAGATATGATGCGAGTTTTTCCAATGATGATGGTAGAAAACGCCAAGAATCTATGAATCTAAAGCTGATGTCGCAGTCATCTATGTATTTCGTGAACGAAATATATTTCTCCTTATTATGAGGTATTAGACTAACTCGTCCTTTCATCAATGTAGAAGTAGCGATCTCTTTCAAAATGAAGTGAGTATCATAATTGAGGTTATGAAAAACAACGGGAATGAATCTTGAGTTCTTATAATTCAAATTACATGAATTGTAAGCTGCACCTCTGAAACTACAGAGAAAAAAGAATTCATTTTTTTTTTTTTCTTTGGGAATCACCAAAAATTAATTTTAAATATAACTAAACTAATAACATACCGTCCTGTAAAATGACAATGGTCTCGCACTGCAAGTTCTTCATCACGGATTGATTTTCGACATATATGACAAACAGTTGACCTCTGGAAAGATAATTCTTCTAGTGCTGTGAGTTTCATTGGTTTAGTATTCTTGTACAAATGATCTATCTTCTCACTTATTGATTTTAGTTCTCGAACAAACCATTCTGCAGGTGTCTCTTGATCTCCAAATTTTTGTCTGTAAGATTTATAGACAGATAATCTGTCATCAAAGCTGCATTTTGTGTAGTAACCTATGCTGTATGCTTCATGTAGTTGAAAAGCATTCTCATTCTCAGTAGGCTTCAATAAACATTCAAAATCAGCATAAATAACGAAAGGAACTTTTTCTCTCTTTTTGTAATCTTCGAATTTGAGAATGTTGTTCTTTGAGTCTGGCAGATTGATTCGGCAATTATTCATATTTTTACAATGATTTTCATGAATTTCCAATCTTTTTTCATTATAGAAAACTTGTAAACACCTTTCACAGTGGTATGATTTTCTATTAGCTTTAGACAGTTGAGAACCCAGAAGACGAGACATGCTTTTGATCCAAACGTAATGGTATTTAGGCATACTTTCATCACCATCAGCAAAATTATTTTCTTCATGCTCATCAATGTAAAAATCTTGAATGATAAGTAGATTTACATGTCTACTCTTCTTTTCTGGTTGATTATTATTTTCTGGTAGATTTACATGTTGATCTTCCTCTTCTGCTTGATTTTCTTGTTCAGCCTTCTTTTCTGACGTAACGTGACAAGGCGATACTTCAAATTTTGAACCATACTTTCTGAGCATGTATACATTTACTGAAATATTATTCAATTTTTCGAATTTTGAAATATCTTTCAGTTTTACTGGGAACTGTATATCACTAAAGATCAACTCGTTCTCATGTACACGATATTGATTAACTCTGTTGGAATTATATTTGCTGGGATATAATGCTGAAAGAATAGCATATTTGAAACACTGATTGTCATTGTTATGAACATTAACACATGCTTTTTTGTTTTCTATAAACTTTGGGAGAGGAATATGAGAACTGCCCTTGAATGGAGAATATTTTTTCATATTTATACACAAACTTTTAATACTCTTCAATGTCCAGCCGGAATCCTTTTCCTGAAATTCTTCTAGTTGTGTAAGAATGGGCTCTTTGATATAGTCTTTAAACCATTCCTCTAAATTTGTTGACATGTATACTGTAGCACTTTCACTCGTGAAATATTTAATATCGGTCGTTTCCTCTCCATTTTTCTGCATAGAAAATTCCGAGATAAAATCTGAATTTATTTTCACAGCATTGTATTCTTCTAAGCATTCTTGTGCCTTAACTTTGAAGAGCTTTTGTGCATCACTTAAGAAACTCACAATGTCCATGTGTTTTATATTTACAACTACGCCAGTCTTGATTCGATTTTGGAATGCCGACTGCACATCTCGCCACTCTACACTAGCTTCTGTTTTCTCAGATTGTAGATTACCTCCTCGTTGAAGATGTTGTTCAAATTCAACTTGCACGCACGAAAGATGAGTCATGCAAGTTTGACATTTCTGTTTCTCTCCTCTTGTAAGTTTAGATTTTGCAATTTTTTCATTTAATTCTTTTATGGTTGAATTACACATGTCCAACCAATAATGAATATCGTTATTACTTAAATCATTTACACTTTGTAAAGTATCACGAAGAAGCTGAACAAGGCGTTCAAAAAGATCGATGGATGCCATATTTGCTTTTTTCTCACTGTAATAGCACTAAAATAGACACTAGAATAGGACTTCACAAATGTGCACGATAGTCAAGACTAACACTCGTTGACCGCGATAGATGAACTGTGCTTATCCAAGAAACTGCTTCCCTTTTTGTATGCAATGTCGACGTAAGTAGAGGTAGAAAATTCAAATAACTGACCAAGGATAAAATGAAGAAGAGGGAGATTTTCTTAGGTAGGGATGAATTTTCTTTCATTTGAACCAACTAAAATAGTTCTTTTTGGGAAGAGGAAGGAGATTTTTTAAGGGAGGGATGAATTTTCTTCCGTTTGAACCAACCAAAAAGCGGCTTTTCATCCCTCCAATCAAGAATATACTTTCTTTTTTGAACGACCAATCCTAAAAGAGCCTGAGGCGGAGTTTCTTGTTATAAAATCAGGATGAGAGAATTTTCCTATTCATTCTCCGAGTTCACTTCGTACTGAACTATCAACTACAGAGCTGTAAGATGGCTAGAACACGTGACTACGACTTGATGTTCAGAAATGCCATACTGCAATTTCAAGAAGAGAATGTTTATATTTGTGACATTCAAGGTTTCCAAAGAATAGCAGAGGATTCTTTCATTTTCAAAGAAGTAAGTTTTCTCAATTTAAAGAAAACTGCTTTACCGACTGCATACCTCTTTAAACCTCCTATGACATTGGAAGAACTGACAGCAGAAGAAAAATGTATGACTCACTGGGTGGAGAAGTATCATCATGGAATTGCATGGGACGCTGGTGATATTCCTTATCATCGTCTTCAACGAATTTTCCAAATTTGCTCGCAAGGGATTGAGAAATTATACGTTAAGGGAGAACAGAAAGTGCAATGGCTAAGAAATCTCATACCAAATGTGTAAGTGATATATAATATGACTCTACTTTCATACTTTTTCATACTATTTTTATACTTTTTTCATACTTTTTCATACTTTTTCATATTTTTATCATACTTTTTCATACTTTTTTCATACTTTTTCATACTTTTTCATTACTTTTTCATACTTTTTCATACTTTTATCATACTTTTTCATACTTTTTTCATACTTTTTCATACTTTTTCATACTATTTCATACTTTTTCATACTTTTTCATCCTTTTTCATACTTTTTCATACTTTTTCATACTTTTACTTTTCTATGCTCGTATTTCTTACGTTTTTGTTTTTATTTACAGATTAATTTCAAACGTTGAAGACTTTGGATGTCCATCACTAGAAACGTTATCGAGCGATAAGCATTACGTATGTTTTAATCACATTCTCTGCATTAGAAGGAAACCTATATGCGCTGTACATAATGTTATCTCAATACGAGCATGGCTACTAGATTATTTGGATGCTAAATTTGGCCAAGATGAAGTAGATTTCATTTCTAAAAGGAATACATACTCATGTGTATATTGGAAATAAATTGTTATTAAATATTCTGTAAAAAAAGAGAAGCTTGATGATTGAATAAAAAAAAATTAAAAGTAAAATCATTTTACGATATTATTCTTTCACAAATATAAAATTAAAATATAATAGATAAATCTATAGCAAACATAGGGTACATGTGGGTGTTACTGCGGATATTTTATATTAATTAGAATAAAGCATTGTTCATCATATAGACAATATCGGGAAAAGGAAAATGGAGGAAATGACAAGGGGAATAAACGAAAACAAGTTGAAAAAATATTTTTTCATTATATTCAAAAAAACACTTATTACATTAAAAATGAATATATAATAAAATAATTATTTTTTATATATATATATATATTATTACATAATATCTATTCTATGAATGTCACATCTTCTACGATGCGAGGTTTTACTATTGATGGTCGCGGTGGTGGTGGTGGTGGAGGTGATGGTAGTGATGGTGATGCTACTGTTGCTGCTATCTTCGTTTTATCCTGCACTCGGCTGTGCATTCGCAGCCAATCTCGTTTCGCTTGCTTACTTTGAAGCGAAGCTTTGTCGTCCTTCACTAGATCTGAAAAAATAAAAATGGCAAAAAAAATAGTTTTAAAATATAATATAATATAAATATTAAAATAAAATGAAATTTTAAATTTTTGTATTTCTTACCAATCTTTGTCGACCTGGAAGGTGACTTCATCGTATGCAAATGGGGTGGCGTGGAAGGCGTTTTCGGCCTTGGCTGGTTTTCAGCTTCATCTATAAAAGAAAAGAAAAAAAAACAAATTATTAGATTATTATTTATTAAGGTAAAGTAGGTAGTACTTGGACACTTTTTGAAACGAAAATACGGAATCAGTGTTTGTAGAGCCGAAACTCAATATTTTTCCCAAATCTTTAATCTAATCGTTAATTCGGCATGTTTTACTATTATTAGTACAAGAAAAAATACGCTTACATACTTTTTTATACTAATAAAGTAAGTTTAAAAATTCAACTATACGTCACAGTAGTTGGACATCATATGCCAAGCTGGTCCCAGTACTTGGACATAGTTAGGACCCAGTAGTTGGAGATATGAATTAAATGTGTCCAACTCCTGGGTTCAGAAAAAGCAGTGGACGTAAACTTGGACAATACATTCGGCATATTACAGTTCTCGACATAACCTCAAAATGTTATATTTACATTTATAACAAATTTAAGACGTAAATTAAGATAATTTTGGTTAAATTATATACTACACATCATAAACTATCCGAATGAATGCCAACGAATACATATTTTTATCATCTTTATCAGTAATTACAATTTTTGTCACGGTCCAAGTACTGGTCACAATTTTCGTTTTGTCCAAGTACTGGGCACTTTACCTTATTTAAGTTTTACATAAAAAAAAAATTAATAAAAAAATAGTTACCTTCAGCTTTCCTCTTTCGCTCGTTGTTGCTGTTGCCGCTGCTGCTGCTCGGCGATGAAATTTTTGGAATCCGACCAACATCCTGTATATTTTTTCCTTTCGCAGCCTTTAAGCTGCCCCTTGAGCTCGAGCTAGAGCTGGAACTAGAGCTCGAGCTGGAACTCGAGCTGGAACTCGAGCTGGATCTCGAGCTCGACCTTGATCTCGGCGAGCGAGCAACCGGTGCGCTCTCTTGAGGTACTATTCCCTCGTATAACTGTTGCATAGCAGCAACAGGGGGTAGTGGTGGTACTGAAAAATAAATAAACATTTAACATGATATTATTTTAATTATTATTAATAAAATTCTATAAAATGATACTTACATGAATGTATCGCATCCATTGCCCACGACACATGGTCAAGCATCATGAGCAATGTGGGCCCGTTAGAAATAAGCCACCGGATACGATCCCGCATCATTTGCAAATTCGTCTTGCTATTTGCCATCTCGAATTTTTTTTTCAAATTTCAAGTTCGTATAATTTTTTGAAATTTGAAAGTTTACTGACTGACCCTAGTTTGCGCCCTAGAATTTATATCGTCAGAAGAGCTTACCCCTTCTTTCACTTATTCAAGAAATTCTGCGATTGGTTAAAAATTCTCCTCCCTTAATTAGAAAAACGCCTGCCTTGCAGAAATTTTCCTCCCAGAATTTTTTAAGAACCACCTCCCTGTCAGTCACATCCACGCCTACACATTTTTTTCGTGAAAGTTTCTACAATCTTGATGACGAGAAAGTGCATCTCTAGAAGCTGGCGTCAAAGTTGTTGGGAAAAGTGCGACCTGCGCGAAGTCCTTCAACATGTACCAAGCCTTGCTGTAATAAATCGTTTCTCGCCGAAAAACTGGCAGCGTATAGGCCTAAAAAAAAAAAAAAAGCAAGCGTGCGCGCAGTAAGCCTTTCTCCAAGGGTCGTGTATTGTTGGAGACAATTTACTACTACCCGCGCAAGGACCTTCAACATGCGCTATGCCTTACTGTAATAAATCGTTTCTCGCCGAAAAACTGTCAGTGTTTTAGCTCGAAAATTGACTTTTCGAATCCATGCGCGCAGTATGCCTTTCTCAAAAGGTTGCGTATTACTGGGAAAAGTGTCACCTGCGCGAAGTCCTTCAACCTGTACCAAGCCTTGCTGTAATAAATCTTTTCTCGACGAAAAGCTGACAGCGTATAGGCCTAAAAAAAGCAAGCGTGCGCGCAGTAAGCCTTTCTCCAAGGGTCGTGTATTGTTGGGGACAATTTACTACTACCTGCACAATGACCTTCAACACGCGCTATGCCTTACTGTAATAAATCGTTTCTCGCCGAAAAACTGTCAGTGTTTTAGCTCGAAAATTGACTTTTCGAACCCATGCGCGCAGTATGCCTATCTCAAAAGGTTGTTTATTGCTGGGAAAAGTGCCACCTGCGCGAAGTTCTTCAACCTGTATCAAGCCTTGCTGTAATAAATCTTTTCTCGCCGATAAGCTGACAGCGTATAGGCCTAAAAAAAAAAAGCAAGCGTGCGCGCAGTAAGCCTTTCTCTAAGGGTCGTGTATTGTTGGGGACAATTTACTACTACCTGCACAAGGACCTTTAACACACGCTATGACATACTGTAGTATAGCGTGTATTGCGGAGAAAAACTGACAGTGTTTTGGCTCGAAAATAGACTTTTCGAATGTATGCGCGCAGTATGCCTTTCTCAAAAGGTTATTTATTGCTGGAATGTAATTTACTACTACCTGCGCGAGGACCTTCAAACTTGCGCCTCCGCACAGTCAGTTCTCGAAGGCCGTTTACTGATGCAATCTTCCTGCTATCTGCGCGCATCTACAGCGCATACCTGCGACGATGACGTGTATTGCTAGAAAAGTCAGTGAGCAACGTTCCATCTATTTTTAAAAGCAGAGGAAAGAAAGGCTGACCCTTTCTTTTCATTCTTTTCGGCTACTTTCCATTTCCTACGCTTGCCATCTGTTTCTTTGAAAAGAGGAGCAAAGAGCTCTTCCCTCTCTTCGGGTGGGAGTAAAACGCTTACGTATTCGGGCCTACAGAGTGGGGATAGAAAAAATCAGATACGAATTCTAGATCACATTAAGAGGGGACAGTTCAGAGGCGGGGCTTAAAACACACACAATACGAATCCGGTAAAAATTGGAGAAGGGACCAGGCATAGGCCTTATACACACTACAGATTCTGTATCACTTTGAGAGGGGGTAAATCCATTGGAGGGGCTTAAAACATACAATAAGAATGCTCAAAAATTGGAGAAGGGACCAGGCATGGGCCTTATACACACGACCGATTCTGTATCACTTTGAGAGGGGGTAAATCCAGGGGAGGGGCTTAAAAAATACAATACGAATGCTCAAAAATTGGAGAAGGGGACAAACAGGGATAGGCCTTATACACACGACCGATTCTGTATCACTTTGGCATGATACAGAACCCGCGTGAGCCAGTATGCCTACAGCCTATCTACTCTTGGGCAAATAAAAATACCAATGACTAGTATTTTTTTTATATAAAAAATATCATCTTTGCAGGCTGGACGGGGGGGAGGGTCTCGATGATTATACCGTCGTACTATACTGCTGTATACTGTACTCGCCGTGAGCCCGATAAGCTGGCAAGTCTCGCGCGCGTTTCATTATAATATATACACACTAAACCCGTTATAGTGAAATTTCACTGATTAGGAGTGAAATTCACTCGAAGAATAAGTGAAATAAATCACTCTAATTGGAGTGGATTTTTCACTCTAAAAATAGAGTGGAACGTTTCACTCTTACGTAGAGTGGAACATCACTCTATTTTAGAGTGAATATTTTCCCGATAAACATCGACGAAAAACTAACCTAATTTTTACTTTTTAAGTTTATAATATTGTAAGCGTGATATTAGATACACTTTTCCAGTAATAATAGGTATACCAAAGTACACAAAATAAAGTCTCAGTAGTTTATATAAATAATATTGATTATTCTGCATGTTTCATTATATAAATATTTTAAAGTGTTTTTAGGTTCCAACATGTACTTTCAAAGAATTCTAAGCTATAATAATAGAAACTTAAAGTATCTTCAAATTAAATAATACAATTAAAACAAACTTTCAGAACATTATTTTTTAAATTTTTGTTTAATAATTTCAGCTTTTGTCTATTTTCATATAGTTTTTTCAGTATATGACTAAGAATAGTGGTAAAAAACTTAGTAGGATTACAATTTTAGGAGAAGAATTTTTCTAGGTGAGTATCAATCGTAATGGTATCAACCTAACCACAAAATATCGTAAAAACTCTGTTTTCTTTGCAAAACTCGTGGTTACAATGTATATTTTCTTGTATTCTGTGTTGTAATGATGGTTTCTGCATTATAGAGTGTTACTAGATAACTGCTTATTGTAATAGTATCAACCTAACCTAAAAATATTACTAAAAACTTCTTTGGAAATTTCGAAGTCAAAATATGATTTTTTGGTATTTTCTGTGTTATAATTTTAGTATTTACATCAGACAATGTTAATAAACAAATACTAAATGTAGTAGTGCCAACCTAACCTCAAAATATTGAAAACCATATCTTCTTTGAAAATTACGTAATCAAAATATGTAGGTACTTTTGGTATTTTCTCTGTTTATAATTAATGTTTCTGCATCAAAGAATGTTACTAGATGAGAACCAACTGTAATAGTGTCAACCTAACGTCAAAATATCGCTAAAACTTATTTTTGTTTCAAATTACATGATCAAAATATTATTTCTTTGGCATTTTCGGGTTCTAACTATTGTTTATGCATGGATTAATGTTACTAGATGAGTTCTAATGGTAATAGTATGCATGTAATCTCAAAATATCGCAAAAACACGATTATGTTACTAATTTCGTAATAACAATATAACTTTTTTGTGTTTTATGTGTTTTAATTATTGATTTTTAGCTGTTTATCGCTACTCACCTACACAGATGCACACAGATACGCACAGACACGCATACACACACACATACACACGCGCGCACATCTACACGTACACGCATACTACACACACACAAAATTTTTAGAATAATTATATTGTGATATTTTGAGGTTAGGTTGAAAGTCGTAGTACGATTGATTCTCATCTAGTATCATTCTTTGATTCATACATAATAACTACAACACGAAAAATACCAAAAAATCATATTTTGATCACGAATTTGGAAAAAAAATAGTGTCTTTGCGATATTTTGAGTTAGGTTCACACTATTACAGTTGGTTCTTATCGAGTAACATTCTTTAATGCAGAAACAATATTTATATCACAGAAAATACTAAAAATATATAGTTTGACCGCGAAATTTGCAAAAAAGACATTGTTTGGTAATATTCTGAGGATAGGTTGACACTATGACAATGAGCACTTAGCTAGTAACATATTCTATAAGTAGTACTAAGGCCACCATGGCGAGATGCCGCCAGTATTGATTTTCCCCCTCCCCTCCTTGACCTATATTGGGGGAGCCCGACATGTGGGGCCTGTGTCTAGATCGCGGCTGAGCGTTGTAGTCGCACAGGTGTTAATGTCCAGGGAGGGATATATATATATATATATATATATATATATATATATATATATATATATATATATATATATATATACACATATAATAAATAAATAAATAAATAATAAATATAAAAAATTTTCAAATATAAAGCATAAATAATTTGCTTTTTCCCCTGAGTTATCTATGAAAAATGAGTGTGTTCTACGTATTATATGGCATTGTGGCCCTGAGAAGGGCCGTTTTTACGATTAAATTATAATCTTTTGTAGCCGTTTTTTTCGGGCAAAGAGTAAGTATTGCTAGAATATTTCTCTGTGTGTTTTTTCTATTGTGAAGTGTCCGCTGTCTTCTTATCTCCTTCTTTTTTATTCTTATCCTGAAGAAGAGAAGATTTCTCGCCTTTGCTGCTGCTGCCTTGTTCTTGACCCATCTTGTCCGGGCTTACGTAGGTAATTGAGGTGAAAAAGTGGTATACGCGTATTATATATCGAGCATTAAAATTTTTCCAATAAATATTATTGTATTCAAGCACGTAGTCACCGATGCGATTGACCTTACCGACTCGATCCTTTAAAATGTTAAGCTGAAGGTCGACGAGTGCGCTTTGTGCGCGGAACCCTTCGAACGTTGACTGCTGCATAACGATACCTGGAGGATTGTTGAAATTTTTTCTTTTCTTGCAGAGAGGCTGCTCGTTTGTCCGATATTCTTCTTCTAAAGACTCGTGGTTATCGCTGGAGTGTAGTCTCTCGTCGATCATGATGGATTTAGTCCCGTACGACGTCAATGTTAGGTCGTGATTCATCAAGAAAATTGTAGTAGGACGTCCAAATTCATGGTAGAAGGAATAAGACTTGTCGAAATTAGCTGTTATAGCGTCAAATTGGTCTTTCAATATATTCCAACGAGCTTCATCAAGCGTATCAATTTTGTACGAAGCACTGCCGTTGATTAGCTTGATAACGTGATGGTAGTAGCCAGTGCTGTGCTCTAATTCTACGCAGAGTCGCTTCGTGTTAGATTTGTTGAGAGCATACGTCGTTGACAGCAAAATATTCGGCAATTCACTCATCACTTCCCGTATTTCGCGCGCTTGACAAGTAGCCATGGTTATTTCTTTAACAAAAAAAACTGAGAATTTTACACCATTTGAACACCATTGGACACGCGGACCAAACTGCTTGTAAAGTGCAGCCACGAGTGCTATTACTGGCCAGAAAAATCGATCGTCGACGCATGACGGTCTATGATGGTTTTCTCCCCACCTCCCCTCCCCTCCAACGTGAATCATAATAGTGGGGCGAATATGGTAAAAGAAGCCAGGTGCTACTCATTTTTCACGACCGTTATTCTGTCAATAAAAGTGTGGTTATGGTGTACAATTTTGAAACGACCCGTAGGCTATACAAATTTATAATAAAACTGTTAACGGACTTTCAAAGAAGTATAAAGTATAGTATTCGTCGGACGTTAATTTAAGAAAAATTAAATTGAAAATAATAATAATGAATGACGTGGGATGTAGGATATGTAGGTCGAAAGGTAGGTAAATAATTTATTAAACTTGTATTGATGTACGTATATTTATTCAACCATTTACGGCTACAAATACAAAAGACAATCATATATTTAATGTGTTAAGTCCATCTTAATCTAGAGGTACAAGATTGATTACAGAGGCGTGAATCTAAAGAGCCCTCGTTCGTGAACGTAAGGGCCCTTTTACATTTTTTATACCTAATCTTATTACCAATTTTTTTATAAAACCTTATAGCTAGTGCGTCATTTTTTCTGGTGTCTTGTGAGAAGAAACGACAAAATTTGTCGAGGTTCGTACCCCGACACATCTGATGCCGAAACATTATGGTATACTGGCCACAGCACATTGAATCAACGCTCTGAAGTGTTTTGGAATTTCATCGAAAGTTTTTACAGTTTTTACGAAGACGTTCAAAATGGTGTTTTGAAACCAGTGGAACACCATAACTGTCAAAGTATATCCCGATTCTATTTTTGTCGATATGTATAGCTACCCAATGAGTTCCAGGCTTCGTATGATCGTCGGTATTGTAGACTATGGCTGCTGGTGCCATCATGATACGTGGAATTCGATCAGCCGCGTATACACCGATTGTCCTGGCTCTCAGACCCTCAAGGGCTCTCATTATCTCCCTTGTATTCGTGTTGACTTTTCTTCGCCCGTACTCTCGTATTCCGAGCTGGCACCATCTACCTCGTCTTGCCCCTCAAAGCGAGAGCCAAATCTCACGCGACAGGAGCTTCTCCCCCAGACGAGATCTTGAAGGGCGTGATAAAATAAGTCACTGCTTTTTTCCGGTATATTTTGTTGCTTTTCCTAGGGTAGTAGTGAATAAAACCACTCTCGTAACAGATGTGACCTCGGCAAAGCACAATACCCCTTTTTATACTCATTACCCTGGCAGCCGTGAAAAATGCACACATGCTTACAAGAAAACTTTCTTTGTAAATCGGTGAAGCCTTCGGTCGTATATTCCTCGATATTTACGACGGAGCGAGCCATTATCGATTGAACATACGAGGTCTGTCCCAAAAGTATCCGACCTACGTTCATATCTTCGCGCGGAGAGACTCAGGCGACTTCTGGAGGGTACGAACGTCACCAGCAACTCCTAACCTTCTCGTCAGTAGCCTGAGATACCGATGAAACGCCTTAGTTCCCGCGCAGCGTGTATTTGTTTACAACGACTTTTTTGCGTTCGTCGCAATTTTCTTATTGCTAAAAATGGCAGAACGAACCGAACAGCGAATTTGCATAACATTTTGCTTTAATCTCGGTAAAAGTTGTGTGGAAACTATTGAAATGTTGCAAAAGGCCTTTAAAGATGAGTGTATGGGCAAAACACAAATAAAAGAGTGGTATAGACGGTTCAAAAGTGGCAGCACATCTGTTGACAGTGAACCTCGTTCATCAAGTCAATGTTGATTGTCTTTTTCGATTATGAGGGCGTTGTGCACCACGAATTTGCCCCTACAGGCCAGACAATCAATAAAGAGTACTACGTTGAAGTTTTGAAAAGATTACGTAATGCAATCAGGAGAAAACGACCGCAACTTTGGGCAACCGGTGACTGGCTTCTTCATCACGACAATGCTCCAGCGCACGCATCAAACCTTGTGCAGCAGTATTTATTGAAACACAGTATTGCGCAGCTCCGCCAGCCTCCATACAGTCCTGATATAGCTCCCTGCGACTTTTGGGCTGTTTCCTCGATTGAAAATGCCGCTTAAAGGACATCGATTCGACAATAAACAGACTGTTGAAACTAATGCGACGAATGCACTAAATGCGATTCCGAAGTCTGACTTTCAAGAGTGCTTTAATAAGTGGAAACATCGATATGAGCGTCTTGTTCAATCAAATGGGGACTACTTTGAAGGATGCCACCCCCCGGATGACGAAGAATAAATCAAGCGCCGAGAAATCGAGGTAGGTCGGATACTTTTGGGACAGTCCTCGTATCGTGCCTTTTCCGACCCTCTAACGTATATTTTAGTGGCATTTCTTGCGATATTGTAAAAATGATGTTGTAATTGGCTTACGGTGATATTGCCGTCGAACCATTGAGCATTCGTAATGAAATGTAATCGTTAGTGGTCTTTACACTGCTCGGCAATTCTTCATAGGGATGAGGTGGTCTGATTATCCAATGGCCAGTGACATGATTCTGTAGAGAAACAACAGACACTTCAATCGGTAAGAATTTATTGTCTTTATCTTTGAAACCTTGGATATCTATTATGTAATCCATGATGATGATGACACGGCTCTAATCGCAAACGTTTATTTTACACGCACTGGATAGTGGTAATACGAGGGTAGTAAGTCGACTAGTTTGCGGAGGGTTAGTTTCACAGGTTTCAACCTTCTAGCCCCCCTCCCCTATAATGTACGCCCCCTTTCACTAGCGCCTCAAGCGTTGAAATCCGTAATAATTTGCCTGTTTGAATCGATTTCCAAAATGTTGTCAAATTCAGCGTAAACGATACAATTGACCGTCTCCGTAAGAGCTTCTTCGACTCGAACTTCGATGCGCAGTGCACCCGACCGCACGAGGCTCCAGTGAGATGAAAAGTGGGAGGATAAATCGGGTGTCAGATCGACTGGGAAAAGACAATAACCCAGTGGATAACTATTGCGCCCAATGTCGAGGCCCTTGTTGAGATAGTGTATGCCTGTACCGGAAAAAAGCGTATGAAAAGATTCAATGTACAGTTGGTTGGTTCCCGTAAAGCGTGGCTGCAAGGGTTTGCTAGGTATTTGTACACCATCCACGTATAGCGAGAGAAAATTTATGGAAAAATGTTGAAAATTAAAGGGATTCATCCGTCGGTTGCCGTTGAATGCACGATTTTGTACAAAACCTAAGATTATCCTCTTGGGTATTTGACCGAGAATGACGGTGTCGAGCGTATCTCCGAGAACGCCTCTGTGTATGGTAAACGACTTTACCTCGACTCTGGTAATCGGATACTTAGCCGTGGTTTTTAAAAGAGCATTGGCATGCGCTAGAAGAACCCCGGGGCTTATTTTTGCGCGCCGAACGATAAGCGTTGCTTCCTTGATCGTTGGAGAAATCCATGAGGCAAAAAGCATCTTTGCTACGCAGTAGCCTCACTCTCATTTCAACGCTGTTAAGTAAAAATTTCGATTGGTTTAAGATGTCCGCGTGGAGGCGGGCCAAAACGTCGAAGGATTTGCCACCTATAGAGTAATGTTGTCGATTGAGAGCACCAATGTTGGTACCTGCAGTGGTGCGGGTTACGGCCGACGACGCGTCCATACATCCTAGTGAATCGCCGTACCACAATCTAGAAGTCAGATGTGAATGTATTGCCGGAGAAGCGTAATTTAACCGTGTTTCTATATAGGCTCTGTAAGAATAGGCGTTGTTTGGCGGGGAAACTAATTTTTGATTGAAAAATATGTCAATCTGATCGAACAAAAAGTGTATAAAATTATTGATAGGTGCAACCTTTGCATTTTCCAACTCCGTTTCCGATGGTAAAATCTGCACGATGAAATGTAGCATGGTGTGCGCGAAATCTATGTAATGTTTCGTTGAAATCGGAACTAATAATTCCAAAGGTGAATCAATTTCGTCACTGAGAGCCGATACAGGCTTATAGTGAAGAAAAGAGCTGCTTTCGATGGATGTCTGTGTAAGTGGTAGAGTGAAGAGATCCAGCTCGCTCTTCATACCCTCTCCACTGCACGCGTGTAGAAACGCCATTTTTCAGACTTATTTCGGTCCGAAAGTGTCTGCGATACTTCTGACAGATTTTCTGGTTCTCCGGCGCCTGGACTGTTTTTTCTTACTACTGCCTTTTTCTCCGAAAGCTTTCTTCTTGCGGAGCACGTTGCGTGCATTTACACGACTCTTTCTCGACTGTCGTTTACATTTGGACGCACGCGCCTTATATCCACTGCCTTTCATCATTTCGAATATTTTATTTGCTGCTTTTCTCTTCAAATTCTTACCAGACTCTTTGAAACGTGTGTCAAAGGATTCTTTGAAATTAGGGCCGTTATTCGCGACGTCGTCCAACAAAACGAACGACCTCTTTCCCCACAGCCCTTGCACCGCTAGCGACGTAAGGGGCGATTTGTCGAAAACTCGAACCTAAAAAACTACCGATACCCGAGCCTCGCTGGTACGCTGATCCTACAAATACGTTTTTGACACCACTGCCGCCACCTAGTTGCGCGTTGTAATAATTCACGAAATGACTCATTTCGGCATGGTTTATTGGCTACGCTTAAAATGAAGCGTAACCGTCAGAGTTCCGTACTCAAATGGTATTTTATGACCAAGTTGGTCTCTTATATCGACAATGATATTTTGAAAAGAATGATGCAGCAAGGGTATATAGTGTATCGGAGCAAACTGTTTTACCATGTTGGTGCCGAATTTATACTTTGAACTTTGAAAGCTACTATGCGCAAAAGAGCTGCTTGTGTATCACCGACAGTGTAGGGGGTGCATATATCGGTGTAAACGTACAGCTGATCTGGTATAGCTCGGGCTAGACAAGCTGGTCTGCTGCATACGTTAGCGTTTATAGCAGTGTTTGATGAGACAGAAGTTCCTGTCTGTCTCTGTGTAAAATCTTCAAAGCCAAAAATGAGTCGCATTTTTTCGTTAAATTTCGTGTAGTGAGGTTCTTTGCATGCGCAAGTTCGGTTCAAAGTATAGTAGCATTTCTGAAACTTTGTGGGTGTGAGTATTCGATGTTCACGTGCGTCGCGCACTTTATTTATTTCCGCCGCAAGTTGGTCGACACTCTCGTATATACCGTGCGGGAAATTGTAAAATTCATTGTTTTCGGAAACTTTGTGTGTCTCACTGCCCAATTTAAACGTGTAAGAAGCTTCGGATTCTTGAATATGCATAACCGTACAAGGTACGTGAATCTCGGCTAGCCCCACGTGTCAGTCACCCGTTAGTCTTATTTCGCGGCACATTAGCGTAGTAAAACATGTAGTCGCGTTATCGGGATAGTAGACAACACTACTACTACTTGGAAGTACCAAATAAAAAGACTCCACGTTATCTATGTTTTAAGGCGCTTGAACGTCGGACGCGTTTATCCAAGAGTTAAGCTTGTCGGGATAGACAATCCACTTTACGAACAATTGTTTTTTAGATCCGCGACCTTTCGTTTTGATGACGCGTTCGATTTTGAATTGCTGGTCTGCTAGCAGGCGCGCGGATCCCACACGGGCAAGCTCTTTGTTATAAAAAAGCCGTCGATAATTTCACCATCAAGATCTTGCAGTTCGTACGTGTACATGTTTAGCCTTTGAAAAACGCGTTTCACTTTGAAAATCTCTTCACTAAAATTTTTTTCGAACCCTTTTCGCAAAGGTCCCTTTAGACCGACTGATGCGTACATAGTCGCCGACCTTGTATTTGGCGTGTTCGATGATGTTTGTTTCTCGTCTCTCGAAAGAGTGCGCCTCTGTAGGTATGCTCGAGCTTTAGCAGCGTTGCACAGGTTTATATCCGCAGGTTTCATATTTATAGAGCTGTGCAGAGTGTTATTGTACGCGTAAACAATTTTTTGTACCACATCGATGTATCAATGAGTGTTGCGGTGCGTAAAAGATCGCCACATGCGCTCCCTTAAAGTACGATTGAGCCGTTCGACCACGGCTGCTTTGATGTCGGGATTTCGAGCAACTCGAAAAAAAATGTTGTGTTTCTTGAGAACCGTCTGCAGGGCACCACCCACAAATTCTTTTCCCTTGTCTGTTTGCAAGCAGACGGGTACACATCCGTTGGATCTTTTGAGAATCTTTTCGAATGCCGTAGCCACACCTTGAGCAGTTTTATAGCGTAGCGGCTCTAAAAATGCAAACTTTCTGAGCACGTCAACGACAACCAGCAGGTAGCAAAAACTATCGTTATCGTTTTTGAGTGACGTCAGCTGGCACAAATCAGCCTCCCAAACGTCATCCACGTTAGACACGTTGTAGTGCAGTCTCGGAAATTTTTTACGTATAGGCCTGTGAAGTGTATAAGAATCTTGATTGCTCAACCACTCGTAGATACGTTCTTTCTCTTTCTTATTGTGCACGACCGATTTACCACGTACGTTAACACGTGTTAAATTTCGAGCACTCGCCCAACCAGCCTCGTGCGCAGCGTCGTAATATTGATTTTCGTATTTAGACATTTTAAGCGAGCAGTTTGAGCCACCTTTTTTTTACCGCGTTTCTCGTTTGAGGAGGTGTCAATACTGACTCCGTCATCCTTCATTTCGCCGTATTTAAGGGCGATGTCAATGAAAAAAATCCGGGGTTGCGCGCGGTTGCTAAATTGTGTTAGCTAACAGTCTTTGGGGTAAGTTTTGTCAGCGCACAAATTTAAAACAGACAACGATTGTAAAGACGCGGGAAGCTTTCTTGAAACTTTTAACTTGCCCTTATAAAGAAGTTTTTAGTGTCTTACCGGTAGGCGAAAAAATAATGTACGTCAACTGGCAATTTATAGAAGAAGCCGTGGCACCGTCTCCTCACACCAATGTCGTGATCGCCGCTTACACGACTGCTCAAGCGTGATTAGTCGTGAAGCGCGTCAAGGAGGGGAGGGCGAAAATGAATACTGGCGGCGTCTCGCTATGGTGGTCTGAGTACTACTTCTATAATAACAATGCCATCTTTATTACATAGAAAATACAAAAAAATTATATTGTAACTACGAAATTTGAAAAAGAAGCGTTTTTATGATATTTAGACGTTAGGTTGGTACCATTAAGATTGATACTCTCTATTCATCGCCAAAAGATTGAAGATTAATCATCAGTTTTTTTTCCGACTCGCAACTCACATTAGAGAATACGTGCGAATGCGCGGGATTGACGTGAACGATGCGACTGTTAGCACCATATGTACCATGCAACTACTTATTCGCGTGTCTTTCTAAATTAATTTTAATTAATGAGGTTCAAATTTGCGATAAATAAAATAAAATTAGTTTGCGTTGTCATTTCACTCACAACTACCAGAGTGAAAATGAGAGCGAATAAATATCACTCTATTTTCTAGAGTGAAATTTTTCACTTCAGTAGTTAGAGTGAAATCTCGCTCTAAAATCGGTTCACTTATTTTTTAGAGTGAAATTTCACTCTACCGGGTTTAGCGTGTAGAGAGACGCGCATGCGCGTCGCAGTTTCTAGGCTTGAGATAATGTGGCGTTTTATTCCCTGGAAACGGGAAATAAACACAATACTTTACGCCAGGGTATGAGAAAATAGTATATGATGTACCTAGGGAATAGAGTGAGTCCATAAATGCCTGCGCGTGTTTCGGCGCCACACACGCTGGCAGTCGCTGGCTCACTTTATTCACGCGTGCAATATACGATTTTCTAACACACCCACCGTAAAGTTCGTACTCACTCGCTGCCGAAGAAGGAAAAAAGTGCTATATATTTACTCCCTAACATCACTCTAGTTCCCGGCTCCACACGCTGGGGGACTAGAGTAGGAGCAGAGAATTAATGTAGCATTTGTTTCCCGACACAGCGGGGAAAAAGTACTAACTTTACGCTGGGATGTGTTACAAAATCTTTTTTGGGGTTTAACCCCGGCCTGCCCCCTTAAGGACGTATTCGTAGATATATGTCATAAAAACAAACATTTTTCACTACAACTTAATCTCACATAATGATATGAAAGTCAATATATTATAAAATAATCGGTTTTTGTCAGACTGAACAAATTTTTTTTATCGTAATTTCGTTATTGTAAAGTTAGATATCGTCAAATTTAGACTTTAAAAAAAGAAAAGTTGAAAAAACTGTGGAGACTTTTTTATTTCTTATCCGATTTTAATTTTCAAGGTCTCAATTTGTTCCTTGAAAGGTTTCAGGGGGACTTACACATATAAAAATTAGATAACATCGAATAACCTGCATAGTTACAGCCTATATATATATTTTGCCCCGCTTAATATGCTGAAAGACGCAAACATCAATACATACGTTACAAAAAATATGGTGTGCACCAAGGGCAAAGTGGGCTTTTTTGCACCCTAGGTACACAATATACTATTAAAAATAAGAAAGTTTAGGTAAACAGTTTTTATTTCTTTAACCTAAAAAACATTTTTATGACATACCAGTTTCGAAACGCTTTAAGTCATGGTGCCAGCATTTCAGAATATACCCATGATTCTAGTCTTTGTTCGTGTAAATGTAAATTTTCTTAAGATGTGAATGTCATAGGCCCTTTTCCATGAATCTAAAGCGAATGGCAAGTTGAGCATTTTGAGCGTTTTCGCCGGAGCGGGAGGTGATGATTACCTCCCGCTGCAGCGGGTGGTAATGACTGTTACCTCCCGGTCCTAATTACAATTTTTCAAATTTGTAGAAAATTTTGAAAATTAGAAAAACTATGAAAATTTCGGAAAATTTTGGAAAATTATGGATAATTATGGATAATTTTGGATAATTTTGGATAATTTTGGAAAATTTTGGATAATTTTGGATAATTTTGGAAAATTTTGGAAAATTTTGGAAAAATTTGGAAAATTTTGGAAAATTTTGGAAAATTTTGGAAAATTTTGGAAAATTTTGGAAAATTTTGGAAAATTTTGGAAAATTTTGAAAAATTTTGAAAATTATGGAAAATTATGGAATATTTTGAAAATTTTGAAAATTGTTATTTTGAAGATGAAATTGTAATTTAATTCTGTAAGTTAATGGCGCACGACTCAAAATTTGCAACTCCCCATTCGTCCTATATGCTTAAAAAAGGGCAAAATGCATTATAACTCAATCAATAATATTATTTCTATGATATCAAAGACCAAAAAAACTTAATTTCAAAATCAAAAAACCGCAAAAAAACAAAAACGCATCGAAAAACAACTTTTTGAGCCGCCGTCCTTAAAGAAAACCAAAAAAATGAGCCCCGAAACATTAATTTTCACCGTATACATTCAGAGTAATGTTGAGCCACATCCATACACACACAGGCACACACGCAAGCACGCACGTACGCATGCACGCACGCACGCACACACACATATATACACGAGTTCCGAGTTACTGTGATGGTTTGACTTTTGAACGAATTATAGAATTAATCTGTATAATGTGCGCTTTTAATATGCCTGGAAGCAATATTTACTGTATTATGAGGGACTGACCAGACTGTTTTAGAAGACTTTAAGCACTGTCCGTAAGATTCCAAGTCTACGCATGGATGGATTGGGCTAAAAATTTAAGGAGATACTCATTATAGTAGTACTTTTAGTATGAACGTAGGGATTTTAATTTGAACGAGTAGAACATTTTTTACATCTATAAAAGTGATAAAATTATTAAAAAATAAGTGTTATATTGACAATGTTCATATAAAAATATACTTCTACTCGCTCAAATCAAAATCCCTACGTTCATACTAAAAGTACTACTATAATGAGTATCTCCATAAATTTTTAGCCCAATCCATCCATGCATAGACTTGGAATCTTAAGGACAGTGCTTAAAGTCTTCTAAAACAGTCTGGTTTGCCATGGAGGTATAGAAGGTTCAACGAAGGTAAAAAATATACAAATTGGTAGGTTTTTATGTATACTTTCAGGAAAAAAAACCCTTATTAAAATAAATATCAAAATAAAAATTCCTAATCAATTTTTTTGTTTCATATTTTAAAGGTGGTGTGCCCCCTTAAACAAATGAATTAATTTATTAATTTAGCCGTAAACATAACCATATAATTAACATTAACTTCAATATATTTTTTCAATAATAATATTAATTACGATTATTAATTATGATGTAATGTAATATAGTAGTTAAAGGCAATCCAAATTCTTTTTACTATAATTACATTTTTATTTTTTAATAAGATTCATTTTTAAATTTAATCGTACATTACGTAACAAGGACAAAAAGTCGAATATTTTTCCCTTGGGTGATACTGCCCTCGCTTCGCTTCGCTTGCTCAGGCAGTAAACTCATCCGCCGGAAAAATTGACTTTTTTCTCGAGTTATATATATAGTGCTTTATATTCATCTCATCTGTGGCCACTTTTTGACTTGGAAAGCGGGCCTAATGGACTGTTAAAAGACAATATTGTTAAACGACAATCAAAAATCAGGGTTATTGTTAGAACTTGATGAAATAAAGGAGTTTGGACTAGTTTCTAGTGAAGTCACTTTTTTCCCCCATTTGCGGGAAAAAATGACTTTTCTCCCGCAGTTGCGGGATAAAAGCGATTTGCGGGAAAACAGTTACTTTGTTCCCGCTAATCATTTTTGCGGGCAAAAAGTGTAATTTTAGTCTCGCTTTTCAGGGAAGGAAGTGGCCATTTTCGTTCAGATGGGCATAAAAGCAATTAAATTGTTCTACACAAAACGTGAGAGCACATTGATAAACTTTAATCCAGTCAAGCCAGGCGCGTAAAAGTGACTGTTATGCAATGGTTGAAAAGATTTACGTCAAGGAAGTTACACAAAATTATTAGACTTCTTTTTCAATAGGTCACCGTTTTCTTAGAAGTAAGTCCATTTACATTGGTCGGTTTGAACTCACCTGTCGCGTTTACAAACAATTACAAAATAAATTCAACGCGTTAATTACTGTGGCTACTAATGACCGATCATTCGCTAAATTAACAAGGAAATAATAAAAAGAGAGATCGGTAGACTTCCCTGATAGCACATAACGTTTTTAAAACGTTTTAAAAAGGTCGCATCAAAACGCCTTTTAACGTTTAAATGAATAAGTTAAAAGAACTTTTTTATAATATGTTAAAAAGAATTAAAACAGTAATATTTGATCGTTTTAAAAAGTTTTAAAAGCCTTTTATTGTGCCAGTCGAAGAGTAAAAGTAGTTATACCACTAGATGGCGTTCGACACTTATTCGCAACTGACGGACTCTGTTCTCACTTACTATATAAGAGCGAAGTGTTTAATGAACAATATACGTATATTTAAATACGAACTTGTAGTAAATAATAATGTGGCTCCAAGTAAATTCATATAAAACATCGTATGTATAATTATTTTGTTAATTATTTGAAAATATTGAAAACGTTTTTTAAATGTTTTAAAATGTTCAAATGTTACTGTCTAAATTCCACGTATTAAAGTTATAAAATAACGTTTATAAATTGTTTTATAATTTTGCCTACTGATCAAAATTGCGACCATTTCGCACCTTTTTAACACGTCATAAGAACGTTTTGTTAACTTGTTCATTTAAACGGTATTAGGGGTTTTGATACAACCTTTTAAAACGTTTTACAAACGTTATGTGCTATCAGGGTTCTTTTTGTCATTATTGACGATTAAAAAGTTCTGAAAGTATTAACTTTCGAAATTTGTTATAATAAAAACGTGCTGTACATGTATAGATGTAATTTTTCCTTGTTATAACGTAAAAATAAAGCAAGTGTTTATTAAATTAAAGAATTATATGACTTAAAATAGAGATATGTTGGTATGTATCAAAGTAGAGCGGGGAAGAAGCGTAATCGAAAAATTTTATATTATATATTTTTTATTATTTTGAAACCTGATGAGTGCAAAAACTCTTTGTTATACCAAAGTTATAGCCAGTTGAGTGAAATAATTTAGATTGGATAGCATACCAAATTATAACATGAAACGCATTTTTCTTGAAACTTATTTCAAAAAGTTCCTTGTGTACCCCATGACCATGGATATTTTTTAAACTTCCAGAAAATATCGGTTAAAGGGTTTTGAAAAGAAGTTAATATTTTTTTTTAGGTATTCTAATGTTAAATGTTTTATTCGTCAATTGTAAGTGTTGTAAAATATAGTTTTTTTTTAATATTTTTTTAAGTTTAAAAAGTGTTTTATTTATTTCAAACCATAAATTGAGTTTAAACAATTTCAAAGATATTAACTTCATTTTCAGTTGAAAAATATTCTATAATATTTTAAAATAAATTTGGTCATATTAATCTGCACAAGGAACTTTTTTTACAAACCCTTGTTTTTATCACAAACATATGCATTTTCTCCAATAACTTGTAAAAAGTTTTTGTGAAAAATTCTTAAATTTTTTTTTCAAATATCTTCTTCAATCATGACAAAAATAGGATTATTATTAGACAAAAGGGAGAGATTTTTTAAAAATCAGAGATCAAGATTCTGATATTATTTATCAAAATGATGTTTTTGAAAAATTTTATTTTGCTTAAAAGTACTCTTAAGTATATGTAGAGGGGCCTGCAGCGGCTCAGTGGGTAGAGTGTCGGATTCCGACGCCGGTGACCCGAGTTCAAATCCTAGTCTCTGCCGATTGATACAAGCACCTCTGTAAAAGTTACATGTGCTTTGTTTACGAACAAACCGCAGACCCCCGTCGTCGATTAGCACCACATGGGAGCACAAACATGGCGACGTTAATTAAAAAAAAAAAAAAAAAAAGTATATGTAGAAACCAATACCAAGTTCATTTTTTGCAGTACCCTTTTTTTAAAAGGAAAAACAATCTATAGAAGTTGTATGAATTTTTAACATAAAACTGTTTTTTTTTCGATTTTTGAATCGAGAAGATAGAAAATAACAAGATATTGATGTCAATATTCAAGACATAGTATACATATTTATGTAATTATTCGAAAAAGATTTGTATGCAAATCAATAGATTTTTTATGAAGTATTATAGGAAATAGTACATTTTTGTTAAAATCCCATTTTCTCAGCTTTATGTTTTATATGATACAAAGTGCTTCCTGTGTAATCCATTTTGATGTTACGCTTCCAAAAAATTTGAGCCTATTCTTTGTAATTATACCTAAAAATGATAGTCACCATAGTCAAAATTTATTCTTATTTCTCTGGTAGAAATCTTATCGTGGCGCCCACATTCGCTATAACGGCATTTATAGGCAAACTAGATAGTACTAGACTGTACAAAACTCGATAAATTCGCACAGATCTACATAGTTTTCTCAATAATAATATGTACGTATAAAATCTGTGAGGTTATACATTATTTATTGAACAGAACTTTTATGGTAAAAATTAATGTTAAAAAAAGTTTAACATGCAAGTTTTCAATTATAATAATAAGATCTATAGTTCTATTCATACTATTTACATATAAAAGTAGTCAGAAAGCATATCTAACCTAAGAAATGAAAATTTAGAAATAATGTTCCTTGCATATGAAAAACAGTGATCACAAAATAATGTTATTGATTGATGTAGTTGTTTCTTGAAAAGTAATACATAAATAATAATAATAACATATGTACAAATATGTACTTGTTGACAAGCTTTATTTAAAAACTAGAACTTTAATTTGAGAATTGCAAATAATTTTGTATCCATATTTGACTTCTTATAATACATAAACTGCTCATCCGTGACAACATTTTCAAAGACAAACACATTAGTCGAACACATGTAGACGATAATTTTCTTTATAAGTAACAAATTACTACATTTTAACTAGCCATACATGTCAAATGAAAGTGTTTGATTATAAATTAATGACAGTAGGAAATACAAAAATAGAACATACATATAATAACTCAAATACATTATTTTTTTTAAAAATAGAAAATTAATCAGTTGATAATAAATGTTTGTGAAAATAGTTTTCCTTACATGAACCATACAGGTTTTGAAACCAAGCCTGTATTTCGGATGGAACATAATCAAATGTAAGGAAACTAATTTTACATAAACTAAATAAATATATGCACTAATACTTCATATAGTTATTTGGATATTCAGATTATTTTCTTATTTTGATTGTTTAATATACATGTGTAACATAATATTATTATTGAGTTTGTTCATAGCTTATAATTAATTAAATAAGTAAATAAATAATTTAGAATAATTGGATGAGTGAGGAGAGGTTTGATAAATAAAACACAATTTATTTCGCGGGAAATAGACAACTTGCCTAGGCATAAAAACTCTCACGGACTAGAGAGGAAAGCCGGGACAAGCGAACACTTTATTCCGAACAAATGAGGAAATTACACAATAAAAAGAGATTTTAATAGGCTAAAAGAAGAAAGAGAAGTTAAAAGCGCTTAATCTAGAAGACACCGCGAGAATTCTGTATACGCACGCTTGAGAGCTCTCTTACCTTATTCACGCGCACGAGTAACGACGTGACGGCGCGACGCAAGGCCCTGGCCGCACGCTGACTGGGTTCACCTTCCTAAGCCGCAGGGCGCCTCAACGTCTCGAGGGAACCAACACCTGGGCCACGGGCAGAACACAGGGATCTGCCGCGTTGGTGAACGCCCTGGGAGACGGCACGTCGAGAAAGCTCGCGCGTGGCCAAACTCCCCAAATCACACTAAACAAACTCACGCTTCGCACACACACACACTCTCACACACACAAAATCCGACGCAATAATCACGCTCGCTGACGACTTGTAATAACGCGAGACGACCGTTCTGATAAGAACGTACGTGTCGTCTCGATATTGCAACGTAAATTCGTTTTAGAGAAAACGTCAAACGATGACGGGTGCAAGCACTAAACTCGACCGGTCCTTTCGAGCGCGCTGTCAAAACTACTTCATCCGTGCGAGAGGCCCGCGAGGGCGCGCGCGAACTTCGGCCCTAGTGGCGCGCGCATCCGTTCAGCTGATAGCGTCGCGGCAGCCTGCGAATTATGGCGCGAGAATTCAAATTCACTTTAAAAGTACTAATAATCCGAACATTCCGCCCGCCTTCGTCCGACGGACGAATCCTAATACGCTAATTTAAGTGTTTTTACCACCCTCTTCCAAATGCAGTGGACAAAGACGAGCAATGTGGCGACGAAGCGAGGTGGAAGTGGTCTTCACCGTAGCTACAAGACCGTCTGGGCCAGGGTGGACGGCAATGATCCTACCCAAAGGCCATTTCGACGGTGGATAACGATCACCCTTAACTAAAACTAGCCTACCTATACAGAAAGTCTCACTAGGTTCTCTCCACTTTTCCCGCTCTTGCAAGTGGAGGAGATATTCTGACGACCAGCGCTTCCAGAACTGGTTCCTAATACGTTGAAGTAATTGAAACCTAGTCAATCGATTTTGTAGCACATTCGGAAGATCGTTATCTGGCAATAACGCTGAGACGCTTCCATTGAGGAAATGAAACGGCGTTAACGCATGAAGATCCTCCACGTCCGAATTAAGAGCACCTATTGGGCGAGAGTTAAGGCAAGCCTCGATTTCCACAAGAACAGTGGACAACTCCTCAAAAGTGAGAGTGTGCTCACCCACCACTCGCTTCAAATGATGCTTAACCGACTTAACTCCGGCTTCCCAGAATCCTCCATAATGGGGTGCGCTTGGTGGGATAAAGGTCCAATCTGTACCATCGTTGGCAAGAATACAGGCAACCTGGTGGTAAAACTCAGAGGTGCGATGAAACATGGCCTTGAGCTCTGTGTCTGCTCCATGGAAATTGGTGGCATTATCGCTATAGAGCCTTTGGCAAATGCCCCGTCTACCTACAAATCGACGATACGCGCAAATAAATGAAGCTGTAGTTAAATCGCTAACAAGCTCGAGATGAATCGCTCGCGTGGAGAAGCAAACAAACACGACTATGTAGCTCTTATACGACTTGTGTCCTCGCCCTTTCGTGGTGCGCACCTGGATCGGCCCAGCATAATCAAGACCAGATATAGCAAAGGGGCGTCCAGAATTCACCGGATCGGCAGGAAGATCGCCCATCAACTGCTGAGCTGATTGCGGCTTAACACGATGACATGTTATGCATTTTCGAATCGTGGACTTAACCAAACGATTTCTTCCTAATATCCAAACCTGCTGCATCAAAATGCTAGATGTCAGCGTAGGTCCACCGTGCAGACAGAGTTGATGTGCGTGACGAACGAACAAAATGCTAAGGGAGGAATTTTGCTGTAAGATCGGGGGATGTTTGCGGTCGAAGGAGAAATTGGAATGCGACAGTCGGCCTCCTATGCGTAAAATGTCATTGTTGCATAAAACCGGATTTAATTTGCTGAGCCTACCGCGCTTCCGCAAACTCTTTCCTTCTTTCAACATCTCGATCTCCTCGGCGAAACTACTTGCTTGTGATAAGCGGATGACGATGAGTCTAGCCTCAGATAACTCCATGGACGAAAGAAAAGGGGGAAGCAAATCTACGCCTTGTTTGCGTCTACGCAGATTAAGCAGTGGACGTCTACATAACGCGACTACACGAGTCAATCGAGTCAAAGGCGAGAAATTGGTGAGCAGCTCGGATTCAACAGGCCGTGCGTGAAGAGTGCGTGAAGAGTTAGCTGACTCTCTACTGACTGCGGTCACAGCTCCGCTGGTTGAGCAAGCCACTGAGGCCGGATTTTCCTTGGTGGGTACGTGCGACCAGGTGGCAGATGGCAGTTCCGTCTGAATATACGAAACTCTATTCGCTACGAATGTCTTCCAGTGGCATGGATGTTTACGAAGCCACATAAGCACGATCTGACTATCAGACCATGCGAAGACAGGAAGAGCACTAAGAAAATCTAGCCTCCTAACGTGGCATATGAGTTTAACAAGAAGAGCCGCGCCGCATAGCTCTAAATTCGGGATACTAACCGTTTTAACCGGAGCAACCTTCGATTTGGCGGATAAAAGGGAGACGTGAAAACGCCCATCTCCTTCATCAATCCGTAAATAAACTACGGCTGCATACGCACGAGAGGAAGCATCGGAAAATTCATGAAGTTGATAGGAACGAGTAGCTGTGACTCCTAACCAACGGTCAATCGACAAGGAAGGCAATGCGGTCAACGATTTGCAATAGGTATACCATCGCTCATGAAATTCCTCGGGCAAAGGAGCATCCCAGTCGCATTTCTGGATCCACAAATCCTGCATTAGAATCTTCGCTGTCACGGTAATCGGAGCAAGCCACGCTAGTGGATCAAACAAGCGAGAGATGTTCGAGAGGATTCCGCGTTTCGTCGTAGCTGCAGACAACTCCTCGATGTCTGCTGCTTGGAACTTGAATTGATCCTGCGCAGGGTTCCACTGCACTCCAAGTGTCTTGACCGAAGAATCCGTCTCAATGAACTTTGTGGAACTCTGCTGTGCCTGAGGAGGGAGGTGGTCTGGGTGGTTCGCAGTCCACTTGTCTAAACCAGTACCAGCTGAATCTAACAACGATGTAAGTTCAATCCGTTTCTTTATCGCTGTGGAAAGATCGTCGGCTCCTGCAAATGTGTCATCTACGTAAGTCTCCGATTTGAGACACTCAGCGCCTAAGGGGAACCTAGTTCCTTCATCCCGAACCAATTGCAAGAGCGTACGAATCGCCAAATATGGAGCGCAGGCAGTTCCTATTTAAACGATAATCAACTGGATTGGAGTCAGCAGTAGGCGCCCACACAATCCTCTGAAAGTCCTGATCTTCCGGCTTCACTTGGATCTGCCGAAACATCTTCACAATGTCCGCTGTTAACGCAAAAAGGTACCTACGCCAATTTAACAAAGTCAACGAGAGATCACCTTGGAGCGGAGGGTCTGTGAATAAAAAATCATTGAGAGATTGACCGTCGCGAGTTTGCCGAGAAGCATAAAAATTGACCCGAAGTTGCCACGAAGAAGACGAGGCCTGGACCACTACATGATGTTCCAAATACCACGCATCATCACAATGAATCTCGGAAGCTGGAATCCGTGACATGTGACTCAGTCGCTCGTAGTCCTGCATGAAGTTGCGGTAAGCCTCAGCTAGCTTAGTGTCACGCGAGAGCCGATGCTGCATGTTGGAAAGAGATCCAAGAGCCATCCTGCGAGTCTCAGCGGCAACCGATGGTAAACTTGCCCTTAAAGGGAGACGAACCTCGTACCGACCCTGCTGGTCCCGGCTATGAGTGTCCCTAAATAATCTCTCGCAAGCTTCGTCCTCCGGTTTCAATTTACGAACATTCAATGGTACCTCTTCAAGCCTCCAGAACTGCTGCAACGACTGATCTAAATCGTAAGAAGCACAATGCAGAACCTGCATCGGCAAAGAAGAGACAGATATCTCCGCCCGCCGTGACGAATCTACCTATAGAGGACCAGAGACAATCCAACCAAATACCGTATTTTGAGCTACGAGTCGCGAAGGAGGGAATGTTCTCAGACCCGCACGAAGCAACTGCCCGTACACATCGCCACCTAGGATAAGATCGACCCTACTAGAGATAGAAAATTCTGAATTCGTTAATGAAAGTTCCTCGAACGGTTGTAAATCTAAGTCACTAATGCTTTCCGCTGGAAGATGCGAAGTAAGTTTGGGGAGAACAAGTGCGTCTATCTCGAATTGGAAATTCGTATCGACGTTGGATCGTAGAGTCAGCTGCGTTCTCGAGCGAGCAGTCGCTGCAGTACTAGCGCCAAGCCCCAACAAAGCTACATTGGTGCGTTGATTGGTCAACTCTAAAAGTTGCACGATCGACTCGGACACAAACGATGACTCCGAACCCTGATCTAAAAGCGCTCGAACGTGGGTGCTATTGCCACTCGGGCCTATTACTTGTATTCGTGCTGTAGCAAGAAGGACCTTCCTATCCGAAACTGGAATGTTAGTTGCATGCATAATCACAACAGGAGGATTCGCAGACGACCTATCTCCTTGAGAACTACGAGGACCGTTCGGGTTTTGCTGCAAAAACTGCGAATTCCCCTGAGGTTTCAAATTAAGAAGCGTGTGATGCTTGCCTTGACAGACAGAACAACAACCAGACGAAGGGCAGGCGTTAACTCTGTGCTGTCCCAGACAGTTAAAACAAGCCTGCAAACGCTTAACCACAGCGAACCGCTCATGAGGATTTTTATCCCTAAACTTGAAGCATTTCGCAAGAGGATGGGAACCAGAACAGAGAGGGCACTTAATAGGCCCCGATTTAGAGGAACGAGAAACGCTAGCGTGAAAAACCTTACGAGCTTGAGGCCCTGCAGTAGGTGTTGAAGCCGGCCTCTTCTCTGCTCTACGCTCAGAAGCTATCATGGTAAGAGTCTGAGTTCTTTTTTCCAGAAACTTAATAAGATCCGAAAACCTTGGGAGTGAGTTAGAAGAGTCGCCTTCTGACGGACTCTCGCCTGACTCGATCTGCAAATCTTTCTTGCTAAGCTCAGCCTCCCAAAGCTTTCGTGATTCTGGACCCAAGTGCTCACATAGAACGAAGACAAGCCAAACATCCCAATGCTCAACGGGTAATTTCATATTTGATAAAGCTCGAATGATACGCTAAGCTTCGTCGACAAAGGAGCGCAGCTCAGAAGCTGACTCTTTTTCAAATGAGAAATTTCCATTAACCCTTAGCGGCCACACCTCAGCCAGGCCACATAGCGGCCACATGGGGTAACTCATTACCCCACGCTGAAAAACCTAGTTGTACAAGACATATGGGTGTTTTAACACTTGTACCCGATTGTTTCATGTTTGTTGAAGTGTTCTTCAATATTTCTAATAATTCTTATCGGTCAATTTATAGATGGCGTTCTAAAAACTGGTCAAATGTTTTAAATGTTTTAGACCTCCAATTTCATTTTTTCTGAGCCTCGGGTAACTAGTTACCCCGTGTGGCCGCTAAGGGTTAAAGAAGTTAAATGTTTGTTAATAATTAACCTGGGATTGTGGTAACGAGCCTTTAATGCCTGCCACGTGCTGGCATAATTCGCATTGGTAGTAGTTACATCCTTGATTAACTCCGCCGCACTATCAGTCAAGCATAACTTCAAGTACTGTAACTTAGTGGCGTCAGACAAGCGCGAGATATCATGAACAAGCGTTGTGAAAAGATCACAAAAACTTGCCCAATCTTCGTATTTCCCTGAAAAGGTGGGTAAAGGAATGCGAGGGAGTTTCGCGACGCCTGTTCCGGAGCCGGCATCAGACAAACTTGTATTTGCCGCCCCGGCCGACAAAGTAGTCTCCTCAGCCTTTTCGAATAAGGTGAGTAAAGTCAAAAACTCGTCGAGGGCATTCTCGAAAACACCCT
The DNA here is from genome assembly GCA_949152435.1 of Gastracanthus pulcherrimus. Lineage (NCBI taxonomy): Eukaryota > Metazoa > Arthropoda > Insecta > Hymenoptera > Pteromalidae > Gastracanthus > Gastracanthus pulcherrimus. Next base: position 53,281,254 of record OX424574.1, read on the forward strand.
GCATACGATTAAAGCGATTGTCGGTCACGTAAGCGTCAGTCTCTACGTCTTCTCTAACAATTATCTCGGAGTGCGTTACCCGAGCCTCAGCCCAAATGTCCCTCACAGAGTCAAGTCTCGCCTGCACGATATTCTTATTGAGAGTGTCACGTGGTTTACCCACCAAACGTGTGCGCATACCCTCAATCTCGTCCTCGCGAGCAGCCTGCAACGCTATTAGCTTTTTCAAGGCTGTAGGAGCCATAGTGCAGACGATAAGCGAATTTACAACGTATTTATAAATCCCTATATAAAGGTGTGAGAAGGCTAAAGCGCAAAAATTTAACGATGCTGCACCTAAATCTACAAACAACAGGCTGATGCGTAACTATCGCACGCGGCGCAGTGCAACAACGCGTTCATACTGTAACGTGTTTCTAACTGAAAGTCAATGAATTTAAATAATGCGATTTTACGTATTAAACACGTTACAGCATAAATGCAATTGTTTTTTATTCCTACACTAAATAGTCAGAACAGCGGTGAAAGAAAATAAAAGGGGTGAGAGACACACGCGGCGAAATTAGCTAATCGCTGCTCAATACCGAGAATCGCTGTTTACGTCGTAAAGCTGCCGAGCGAAGCCGACGCGCTCAGGCGACAATGCGCGCTCGAAAACACGATCCGATTCCGAGAACGACTGACGGCGCTGGTTACAACTCGCGCACGAAAACAAGGGCTTACAATTAACGGACTGATTGAAAATTTGATTTATTCAACAAACCAATCACTCACTCCTCACCCGGGGCACCATGTTCAAAGCTTATAATTAATTAAATAAGTAAATAAATAATTTAGAATAATTGGATGAGTGAGGAGTGGTTTGATAAATAAAACACAATTTATTTCGCGGGAAATAGACAACTTGCCTAGGCATAAAAACTCTCACGGACTAAAGAGGAAAGCCGGGACAAGCGAACACTTTATGAGGAAATTACACATTAAAAGAGATTTTAATAGGCTAAAAGAAGAAAGAGAAGTTAAAAGCGCTTAATCTAGAAGACGCAGCGAGAATCCTGTATACGCACGCTTGAGAGCTCTCTTACCTTATTCACGCGAACGAGTAACGACGTGGACGGCGCGACGCAAGGCCCTGGCCGCACGCTGACTGGGTTCACCTTCCTAAGCCGCAGGGCGCCTCAACGTCTCGAGGGAACCAACACCTGGGCCACGGGCAGAACACAGGGATCTGCCGCGTTGGTGAACGCCCTGGGAGACGGCACGTCGAGAAAGCTCGCGCGTGGCCAAACTCCCCAAATCACACTAAACAAACTCACGCTTCGCACACACACACAAAATCCGACGCAATAATCACGCTCGCTGACGACTTGTAATAACGCGAGACGACCGTTCTGATAAGAACGTACGTGTCGTCTCGATATTGCAACGTAAATTCGTTTTAGAGAAAACGTCGAACGATGACGGGTGCAAGCACTAAACTCGACCGGTCCTTTCGAGCGCGCTGTCAAAACTACTTCATCCGTGCGAGAGACCCGCGAGGGCGCGCGCGAACTTCGGCCCTAGTGGCGCGCGCATCCGTTCAGCTGGTAGCGTCGCGGCAGCCTGCGAATTACGGCGCGAGAATTCAAATTCACTTTAAAAGTACTAATAATCCGAACAGAGTTCTTAAATACAAAACTCGATGCATCTAAAATTTGATAACCTTACACTTTAGAGGTTATTTACATTTACTTACATTGGTAATAGGTGAACAATAACATGTAAATACCTTAAAATCAAAATAATACATAATAATCATAATAGATTATGCTTGTGTTTCTTAAAACATAATCTTGAAGTGGCTGTTATTGTCATAATTTTGCTTATCTAGTTTTATCGGGGCAAATAATATAGGAAACTAGAAGGGACGACCGTTACACGCCTTTATAGTAACTATCTAGTTTGCCTACATAGATCTACACAGCGCGAGATTATTCTACATAGATCTATAAAGTGGACGGGATAAATTTCTACCAGGGTTATTATACATTTTATCTGTTTAGATTACATATTTATGTTTAAATAACTTTAAATAAATTTAATAATGTAATCGCTATCATTTTTTGTCATCGTCTCAAGGAATACGCTTAATTTTTTTGGATCCATACTATGAAGATGGGTTGCGCAGAATACTTTAGCAATATAACTAATTGATAATAAATAATTTAGCTTTATCTGCATTATCTAAGTGTACAGTGGATGAATAGGCTGAAAATTTGTATAAAATTGCATTTCTCCATATAGATAACGAGGTCCAAAGCTCAGGTGAAAAGGTGCACTGAGAAAACCATATAGTAAATTTCATATCGTAAAATTATGATATTGTAAATTTTTCGATTCATATATCGTAGATCAAATTCCTTTCGATCCAATATTGTAAAATCATTAGCATGGGGTCTGCACATAATATTTCTCCTATTAAGAGAAATTAAACTATTTAAAATTATATTTCTAACGTCAAAATTAAGATTTCAAATAGTTAATTTTACGATATCATATCGCATCTGACGCTGAATAATTACGATATCGATACGTACATTTTTGCGATATGATTTCTCAGTGTGCAAAGGAAAAAAAACAATTTCATCAGATCCCCACCTTAAATATGTAATAACTAGGCATATAAATAGAGTAAATTAATCCATCTGTGTAAATAAAATTAACGAATTATTTTTAAAAAGTTGAAAAGAATATTGATTTGCATTTTTAAAGTGGAAAGTTTATTCAGTATAAACAGATAAAATATTTAGATTATTCACGGAAAAAAATCGTTATTAGAAATTCATGCTACAGAGATATTGTGTTATAATGCCGGCATTATAGTAAGAGATCACTGTAATGTTCAATAAAAAGTCATTTTCTCCAAGTAATTATCAATCGAATTGTTCTAACTCTCAAATACATATTTTAACCGAAAATCGACTTATACTCTTTATTTATATTGAATATTAGAAGTGATTCTTGTTTTAATATCGGCATTATAATGCGAGACCACTCTACTTAAAATATACGTTGATAAATGATTTTAAAACATTTTTTTCCTTTTATTGATTAAGTCTTCTCGGAAAATGAAAAGATTGCGTTTTCGACGCGCATGATCGAATGTTCTGTAATTAGAAGCAGCATCTTCTCATATATACGCGCCATTAATTTCCAACCCTCTGTAACTATATACAGGTGAATTCTCACGACTCCCTACTCACTCTACCGTAAAAGGCAGATTACAAAACTACTACTGACCTTTACGAATTTGTATATACCTAACGTTTTTTTATGTACTAGAATTTCTCAAAATATAATATTAGCAAACAAATTCATGGGACAGCTAATTAAATGAAAATACTAAAATGTTTACTTATAGTTAATTATATTTTAATTTTAATTTATGCAATACTACAAAGACCTAGTTGGCTTGAAAGAAAATTAATTAAAACCTTTCGCTAATGAAATTTTGCTTATCGTCTCTCAACTATTATACATGTATACGCAGTTTCTGGCCATCTTTCATCGAGCCAGTAAAACAAACACCGACTGTAATACGCGCTAATCGAAAAAAGATAAGGACAAGTACAGAGAAGCGAGTATATCGCGAGAGATGAAAAGGAAAGAGTGAGTCCCTGCAAATTAACATCGAGCGAACAAGAGAGGAACAGAGAGAGATAGAGAGAAACAGAAAAAAGTAAGCAACTAAGAAAAAAGAAGGCGAGCGCTAAAAGCGAGACTGTGTGAAGCAGCATCAGCAGCAGCAGCAGCAGCAGCAGCAGCAGCAGCAGCAGCAGCAGCAGCAGCAGTGGAGGAGTCGCTTATATCAGATGAAGAGGGCACCCACACTGATACGAGGAAATTATCGTGACCTCGAACGAAGCGACTAGCCGTGCATGTGAGAATCCCAGAGACGGAATGCGCATAAAGTAGTAGCGGGTGTTCCGGTGCTCCACACCGGCAACTTCCGCTTTCTGCCAGCTCGGACTATCTATATATACGCTTCGCGCTCGTGCACGCTCACACGCGCTATTCCATTAACTGCCGTGTACCTATATACGAATCGCATCGTGCCCGCTGTCCGCGTACTCGGAGCTATTATGAGTCTTTCCACTTTTATGCTCTTTCACACGTGAGGGTGTACTTTTAATTTTTTTTTCTATTTATGCTGATTAGTGCGTAATTTATGAAGTACGCTCTTCGCTAGCCTTTAATTTCATTTATTTTAACTTTAATATTGATGTTCTTGACAATACATACTTTAATTATCTTCATTACATTTGTCACTTAATACATTGTATTATTTTGTAACTAGTAATTTTCAACATTCAATGTTTTTCATATCAAGTATTATCCTAATCATTTAAGCAATTAAATGCATTAGGTCATTATAAAATCATGTTTCTTAAATTAATTTATACTCTGAAAAAGCAATGTTTGTAATTCAAATTTTTTAATGCTTTGCTTAAATATGAAATACGGTAGCAGTATATTTTAAAAATCGTACATTTAATGTAATTCACTGTGAATACATATTTAGAAAGTTAATTATTTTAATATATGAAATGAAAAAAGGCATTCACAATAGATAATATACATAATATTGGAGTTTAGTAATAGAATATACTATTTCAGTTATGATTATATATATAATAGTCAACCGTTATGGCCCGGACACTTAAAAAGGGACAGAGAAAAAACACAAGAATAACATTAGTTACTATATCTATAGATATGATGAACAAGACGTTGTTCCTTGTTTTTTGCTATATACATATAGTAGCTAATGTTATTTTTGTTTTTTTCTGTGTTCCTTTTTTACGTATCCGGGCCTATAAAGTCAGCTCACACAATAAATAGTATAACTTGTAGGAATATATAGAATACAAATAAATGATGGTATTAAATGTAACATTATTGATAGACCTAATAGAAAAACATGTAAATGTTTAAAATTATGATTTAAGAGCCTTCGATATTCCCCTTGCAGCTTTCCCTCTCACGCTCATTTATTTTAAGTGTGAAGTGTGAGTATAATTATTAGCGTGAATGATTGTAAGAATGAAGGAATAATCAGAGTGTGTTTTATATTCGACGCGATAGATATATTTGCAATATAAATGTGTATGTGTATATATTACTTGTTATCTATTTATTTATATATTATTAAGTTGATGAAACGACATATGATAGAACTGACTAATAAATTAACGACTAAATTGACGACTTGTGATAGCGATCCAAAACTTTTAAAATGCAATGACTGACAATGTCATACCTAATTTTAACTTAAATGTACATACAGCTGTAAATTTTGTCAAAGTGACGAATAAAAAGTATATCTATCTATCTATCTATCTCCGATCGCCCTAACAATCTGCCACTTCTCCTGATCTTCCTATACTTATGTCGCCGTCTCCTACTCCTCGTTTTTCTATATTAACGCACACTCTCAATATTCCCCTCCACGTTTCTTTCTTTGCCGCTTATCTGAGTCTTTTAACCACTGTTTGTAGCTGACTGCACTACAGCAGTGCGCAGTACAATATAGCGCGCCACGTCGCGTCACGCTGGCTGCACCACGTGGGATCCGCGCCCTGATGGCGCTTCACGTGCGCAGCCGCTGCTTCGCTGTATATACCTATCGTGTAATAGGTACCGCCTACCTCAGCCTGTTGCACTCGTATATGCTTGTATGGTGCGTATTCACGGTTCCCCTTATATACAGAGCTCGTTTTCTGCTTTTGCGCGTGACACCCGCGTGTGTGTGTACAGTCTAAACACATACATACATACACACATACACACACACACGCGCGCACGCACGCGCACACACACACACACACACACACACACATATGCTTGGGCTCTTGTTTCAGCGGGATTAGCCCTGGGTGAAGCGGGTGTATGTATGCTTGTATGCTCAGGCGAAGCTCCTTAATTGCGCGAAAGGAGAGCAATTTGCTCGTTGCCACACTGCAGACGAACTTCCCCGGCAATTGTTCCCGTGAATACGGCGTGTGTTTTAAGTGTGCTCCGCTCTCGAGTGCGATTGATCGAATTTTATTAACCGAAGCACGCATTTCAACAGTCATAAATATTCCGGAAACTATTATAGTATTCTTAATTGAAGGCATCGATTCTAAAACGTCCTTAGCGCTCGGCTCGGGTTGCCGCTATATACAAATTGACGTCATAGTGACCAATTTTTAAATTTGCGGAAATGAATTTTTAAAAATAGCATCGTATAGAGGATAAAAAATGGCAACATTTTATATATATACTTTGTTTGTACAATGTTTAGTATTTGAAAAAAAAAATAAAAACGGCAAAATTTTAAATCTTATTTGCACCACGTTTTTTAAACTTAACTCGCTGCAGCTCCGACAAATATGAACGGAACTTGCTCATTTTTTGAATAATTTCGTAAAATAGTCTAGCGCTGCTGATAAACGCATAGATAGTTAAATATTAAATATTTTTCTTTCAACAATTTAATTGTAAACCAGTGAGTTACCTTTTATATGGTTAAGTATATTCAACGAAAAAAGTATCGAGGGAAGTTTAAGACTCAGTGAACTTTCAACGAGACATTTGTTTGTTAACATTTGAAGAAGTTTCTCAGAAAATTACAGATCAATTGGATGAAAAGTGGCAAAGATATAGCAATTTTGCCAAACTTGCACGCTCCGAGCGAACATTAGCGGGTCTGCGCGATACATGACGCTCGCAGCGTATGTCAGTCATATAATGCCGTTTACTTGAAGATTTGCTGTCCTTTTTTTTTAAAAATACATACTTAATCAAATCATACTATTTAATACTGTCGAATTATAGTGTAGAAGTTAAGAAAAATAAGTATCTGATGAAACAATAAGAAATTAAATAAACAAAGCAAAGGCAAAATCAAACGGCAGTTATTCATAAAGTTGTTGAATTTTTAAATCTTTGTCGAAAGTTTTAGAAATTATTGTTAATTCTAAATGTTATATACACTAGATAATAAATGGTTATAATAAAGCGTTCAAATGAAATTCACACACATTAAAAAGAATATTGCAGCGTAAATGAATTGAATAGTAAATTACAATCTTTAAAAATATAAATTTCTGGGAAACATATAAATTTCACAGATTTTTGACATTGTTCAGTAAATTAGAAACTTCAAATAACTAATACTTATATTTATTTATATTTCTACATTAAGATTTATTTACAATTTATCGGAGCTGCAGCGAGTTAAGTTTAAAAAACGTGGTGCAAATAAGATTTAAAATTTTGCCGTTTTTATTTTTTTTTTTAAATACTAAACATTGTACAAACAAAGTATATATATATAAAGTTGCCATTTTTGATCCTCTGCACGATACTATTTTTTAAAATTCATTTCCGTAAAATTGCAAATTTTGGTCACCATGACGTCAATTTTGATATAACGGCAGCCGGGCCGAGCGCTAAGGACGTTTTAGAATCGATGCCTTCAATTGTGTATGATCAAGAATATGCGGTTCTGTCAATCGCTTGATTTTCAAGATAAAAGTTACAAGACTTCAATTTAGAGAATCGCATATATTAACAATAAAAGATACAATTGAATTAGTAAAAGTATCATATATGTATATAAGCATCAAAGTACTCAATTGTACTATTATTAATAATGTATATTGAAAAATAATAATGTTTGAATAAAGTATTAACATAACAGACATGAACGAGCAAGAAATTCGCACGATTCCAGCTAGTGCTTCCTGCACGATAAGACGAAATAGAAAAGTATACGCCGTATATAAAACTATACAGTATATAGTAGAGTGCGAACGCGCGATTAAATCATGAATTATACTTTGAAATTAGAATGTTCACACGGTTTTTATAACAATTTTCAAGTGCCGAAAGGAGGGGAAGCCCAAGGCACTTAGGTCGATAAATATTCAGAGTCAAAGTACGCGGACGCGAGAGTGAAGGGAAGGGATCGAGACTTCGGTATCTCTCACGTGGCGCAGGCACCGTGTCCGCGACTCTCTCGCGGGCACAGTTCAACCGAGCCCTCATTATGCTCTTGGCTTCATTAATTTAGAATCACTGCTACTGCCCGACTTGACTCTGTATACAAACGTTAATTTCGAGTTAGTTTCCTTAAATATTCATGCAGTTTCAGACACTATTTTCATTTATTAATAACTTTGAAATTAAAGCTCTTTTTGTCTACCTTTGTTACCGTTTGGCTCATTTTTATAGTGCTAATACATGCGCAGTTGTAATCGCAGGAAAAGGTACGTTTTTCACTAAAATAACAAGAGCTTGTACGAACAAACTGCACATGATATTAGGTTCTATTTTTAGATACCAGAAAACTCTCCCCAAAGCTTTATCAAAATCCGTTTCATAAAGCTGTGAGTTAATACAGTTTAATTGGCTCTCTTCAAATATAAAAATAATCTTTCATTTTTCGTCACAAATTTACTTATAATTGACAAAATTCTTCCAAGTGCAGAGACATAATGAACAACCTCGCGGCGATACAATGCGCTAATTTTTTCATGCGCAGCGCACGGGTGGCACAAAAACGTGCAATCTACGGCACACGGCCGCAAGAGAGAGAGAGAGAGAGAGAGAGAGAGAGAGAGAGAGAGAGAGAGAGAGAGAGAGAGAGAGAGCGCGAGAGAGAGAGAGCGAGAGAGAGAGAGATGTCTCTCGCGAATTACCATCATTACTGCAGACGATGCCCGCGAATCGACGACAATTACCCCCGTAACTGCGAGAACTTCCTCTTTTTCTAGTGAATATTTTCCGAGTTTCCGTGAACTTAATGCACTTCAACAATTTTTGTGTTATGATTCCTATTGTCGGTTATGGTGAAGTAAAGCATTAGATATTCTTCCGATTTTAAGTTTAAAAATGATTTTTCAAAATATTAATTGTTTACTAGAATATTTTTTATAATTATAAATGTTTGCCATAATAAGAAAGAAGGCCGAGATTCAGCTAACAGTGTATTTTTGTGCATAACGGTACAGTTTCTTTGTAAACTCTTAGAATTTTTTTGCAGATGATATATTAATTAATCTGAAGAATATAAAGGCATAAGTTTGAAAATGAGATGACATGAATTTGCCCGGCACCTTTCGAACGTTTGATTGAAGATGAAATAAATGAATGTTTATATCATATCAGTTAAAGAAAATGTTTACAATTGGAAAGCTGTTTATATCGAGGTTTATATGAAGAATGTATAGCTGAATAAATATCAATCGATAATAGAAACGTTGAATTACACGTGACTGCATTATTTTTAAACGCATTTTTAAATTACTTGCAACTGAAATGACTGTTTCAATGTAACAAGAAATTTAAAAACCAACATTATTTACACATATTATATAAGAGATGATTTCTAATGTGTCGAGGCTGGAGAATTGAAATTCAAAAGTTATTAAATAAAGCTTTATTTTTGTTGATCAAATCGCACATTCACTAATGTACTATATTGAGTGTACACGTGGTCGCGTTTTATACTAGCGACATAAATCGGAAAGCGATTGCGTCCGGCAGCTCTACGACTAGTATAGATTGTATACCAGGCCTTAGCTAGACCTCCAAGCATGTATCAAGCACATCACCTGTATGTTGCAATGTTTGATTCAGTTTGATTAAAATCTTTTGTTTTATAAAGACGAGAATTAAGTTTAGTAAATGTGCAATAATTTTTATATTTCATTTCTTCGTGCCGCATTAATGATAATGACTTAAACTCTAGTTTTCATTTCAAATAAAATTATTTTTATAGCAACTCGGATAGAATATTGACGAGTTAGATCGGTGAGTGCAATAAGATTTGTCTAGTTCAAAAAGCTAAAAGGAATACGTTGAAAGCAGGACAACCAGAAATATTTTGAATTTAACACGTCATAAGTGTTAAAAATACGAGGCAACAACGCACGTGGGTCTGCATGGCCGACGGGTTACGTGGCATGGTTATTACGTAAACATGCTCTCGGTTTAACGCTAAATTTGATTAATATATATTCAAATAGTCCCAATTCAACTTGAAGAAAATTGATTAAGTGTTTGTATTCTTCAATTTAATTTTGAAAAATAATTTTGAACCAGTTTTTCTTCAGCCACTGCTTAGCATTTGTGACGTTTTTAACAGGATTACTCGCCAGAACTATAAGCGTAAATGAACCATTTTCTACTTTTCTGGTTAAGATTCAGTTAGATACTCGGTAACGTTTCCACCAGGGAACTTACTTAGAAATAAAATTATCTTAGTTTCTATCTACTTACAAAAACAATCAGGTACGAATTTCACGATTTTATTGAAAATAGTTCTTACCTGAAACAAATAATAATCAATATTTGAAATTGAATTTAAAATAATATTTGATGTTAGGACTATCATGGGATTTACATAAAACTTAAACTATGTAACCTTAAAAAAATTCAGAGGTATCAGAAGAATTTAATTATTACCCTTGAATCCAAGCTAAAGAACCTGTTGCATTTGGATCTAATGTTTTGCAACATGAAAATCTGTTTTCTCTAAAAGTAAATTACATAGGATAAAGTAAAATATTTTGATGACAAGTGAAAAATGCACAGAAAATATTATTGCTGCCAATATACAATATATAAATTCCAAATGATGAAATATCGCGCGAAACACTGGTAAACGTGTAATTTACATTCATCTCTAACGGCACACTTTACTTCTGCACCTCGCGGAATCACGAATGGCCCGATGCGAGTCGCGGAGTAACTGCAGTCGCAGGAAGATATGTACGGCAGTCCTAAATAAAGGAGACGCGATCCGTAGGCTTCATCCAGCTTCATTCCACTGCAGCGCTAGGAATCCGAATAAAATCCCGAGGACTATTATTCGCTGTAAGCATGACATGATGCGCCATCTGGCTTGGTATGGGGTTGACATTAGATAACAACGGAAATAAAGATTGTTCTCCAATTATTGTTTACAGTATGAATTTGTATAGGTGCATCATTCATTTGATGTATAAAGAGACAGAAAAAAATCATTTTGAAGTTGACTAAATTACTTTCTTCTCAATGACTTTCGAGGTTAGGTCATCTGTATCGACAATATATAGAGTAATACATTTACGGGTAAACATTTTTGCCACTTTTCGTCACCATGGGTGTTGGAATCACTTCATTTATCCCCTCCAAACAGACGCTCATAAGGAATAGCGCAAGAAGATGCGGAGGAAATCCACGGAAATCGCGCGCGAGCGGCACCTTCCTGAAGCGTTAAAACTAGTTTAAAAGGCAAAAACATTGAGATAAGCGGGAGGCGGCGAAAAGCAAAAGGAGAAAAAATCACGCCGTTTTCCTCTTGTCCTTATAGGTATATCGTCTGCGAGTGTTGTCGTAAAGTTGAGAGTTGATAACTTCCTCTAGTGAGCACGGATGGGATGAAAATCAAAATGCGACAAGAAATCTGTTCCTCCTCTTTCTCTTGTAAAATTCTGGGTTTTTTTGCGATCGGAGATCTGTATTGTTTTGCCGTTGGTGTCTGTCTTCTCTTGTTGCTGTTCGTTTTTCCAAGTCTCTCTTAAAACAACAATTTCATGTTATTGCGTACTACTAGTGTGTGCTGTATGCATCATGTTTTGGAATTTGTTATTTTATTCATCTTTCGATTATCATGAAATTTATAGCTGCTACAACTATATAAACTTTATAACTGGTGTATGCGTAAAGTTTATGGCTGATACTAGCTTCATATAAGCTTAAGTTTTAAGACCTTTGCTATTTTGTAAAAATAATTGTTTTACATAGTTTATGATACAATCCTTCTGTTCTCATTGATCTCAGCATGCAAATTCTAAATATAAATTTGCATAATTATATTAAAAATAATATCTTTTCTATCTAAAGTACGGATATCCAATATTATTTTAGAAAATTTCAAAGCATAATATTGATAGTTTTACAACAGCTGTTGATTTATCAAAATATTAATGGTATGCAATATATGAATGAATATAAATGAATAAATTACACCAATAAATCAGTTTTAAGTAGAATGAGAAATCAAACAACAATGTCCATGGGTTTGTAAGTTAGAACTCCTACTCTCTTATTATGAAATAGTGAAAATTCACTGTAGAAGAGTGAATATTCACTATTTTGAATAGTGATAACTCAGCAACTAAAAAACAGTGAATATTCACTATTTGAAATAGTGAAATAAATTTGCACTATTTGAATCAGTGAAATTTAATCATATTCAGTAAATTAAAAAAATAAGGCTGTTATTTAAACGCGTATATATAATTATTTATAAGGTTTATTAGATATTGATTATGTATTATCATTTGAATATTTGTATATATTAAAATAAGGTTTACAGTCCAACGTCTTCACCACTTGCCTACGTAGATTGCCTACATAGAGTAAATTTTATAACTCATATAAGGTGCTGCGAATATAACTGATGTAAATATATTGATTAAAAATGTACTACCGATAATATGAATAAATTCATTAGTATGCACATTACAAAAAAGATTAAAGTTGAATTTAATTATAATTTTTCTTTTGAAAAATTAATAATTTTAGGCATTTGTCCAATTTCTTACACAGGAAATATGGTTCAGAATTCTAATTAAGACATTAATTGCACCATTTTTATTCATTAATTAATTAGTTATTTTGTTATTACATAATAAAAATAATATTTAATGTTCATGAAATAAAAATAATGTCAACTGAAATTAGGTTATGAAATACCAACTCGATCCCTACCTTGCCGGCTTTTAACTTATGTATTAACTACCAAATTAGTGATAAGTCACTATTTTCCTAATAAATACAGTTTTCACTGGCAAAATAGTGAAATTTTCACTTTTCGCAAGTAGAATTATTTTCACGAGCTAAAATGGTGAAAGTTTCACTATAAAATAGTGAAATTTTCACTGTTTCGTAAGTGGAATTATTTTAACTAGCTAAAATAGTGACAAGTTCACTATTTCAAATTAAGAGAGTAGTGAAGTAATGTATCTTATTTGTGTAATTGTTTAAATCCCAAAAAATATGAATTAAAAAAGTTGACCCTCTCACATCTGAATCGAAAAAATGCACTCAAAGACTACTAATTTTGGGTATTTTCTATCATAATCTCCCTATTAGTAGAACGACAGTTTCATATTTGAGAATACTTGTCATCGCTTTCCCTTTAGTTGAGTGGGTCATTTTTTTAAAATTAATATCTCTTTTAATACAATATACAATTTGAATTTTTATGCAATAGATACGGTGAAAAACAAACATTGAAAAAACATGTTTCTATATAAATCATAGGTTATAAACGATCTTCATATATTTAGAAAACTTATTATAGTTAGTATGTAATAGTTAACGAGCAGATCAATATAAATCTATATTACTTATATTTCCGCAAATTCTACTGAAAACGGACCCACATAATTTCCTCCATACATATGCATATACATTTGCATCATCTGTACGCAATACAATAATTAGCAGCTTTCTTCTAATTTCGCTCTCCGTCTTTTGCTCGGCTAGGCCTTCCGAAGATTGCCTCCCCTCATTCTTCTCTTCCTCCTCTGCACTGCATAAACCGACGTCCTATTCTTCCTCAAAGACTCGATGTATAAAATAGCCCTAGTGACGGAGAGAGAGGGGCGGGAGGGAGAGAGAGCGCTCAACGATAATACCGCTACCGCGGAATCCGCGCGAGGCTGCTGCAGCAGCCACGACATCGGCCACACCCTGGCCTACGGACAGCTACTACATATACAGTAAACCTGAGCTATAATGTCGGTTCAACGTGTGTATACCCGTGCACGTGCGTTCGCTACCGGGGCTCTTTTGTCGCCGACTGCTTGCATGCGAGCAAGCGCGTTTCCGCGTTCGGGCGAGAGATCGGTCGGCTTTTCAGTTCCCTTGATATATACGAGATTTACTGACCGTCGATGCTGCGTGCGCCAGCGCGAGCAGCCGATTTGGATCGCCGTAAAAAATGAAGTTTAAAGGACCGTGAGCTGCTTGTTCAGACGTTATCGAGGGTTGGGGGTAATTCTCTAAACGGGTGTGCAAGCAAGAAATGTTTACGAGTAAAAGCGTGGCGAGGATTTCTTGCTGCACCGAGCTCTTTTCGAGCAGCCAACAAGTTAGTTTGCGTTTTAAGGCGTTGCGGTTAAGTTGCTGGACTCTGCATAAATAAGTGGGTAATTTACTCGAGAAGTAACGGAAATGTTTTGTAGAACTTCATTTTTTTGGTAAAATAAATATCCTCGTAAAAACTTATCTATCGATGGATTCTCACAAGTACCGATCATTTCTTTTAGTGTTCATACCATATTTTATTTTTATGAGAATCCTGTAATTGTATATACCGTACAGAAATATTATAAAAATGTAATGTAATGTAATGTAATGTTTATTATATATCATAAAAATGTTTTTTCTTTGAAATTTTAAACTAAGAATTTTTTACGACTCATACAGAAATTAAAACAAAAGCATTGTTAATATTTACAGTAAACAAAAATTAAAATTAAAATTAAAATTCTTTTCATACTTAATAACAACTGGGAGCGTTTTAAGTGAACTGCATTGTAAACTATTTTTATTCCTGCACACTCTGGGCACAAATATTTGGGTCAGAAATTATGAATTTTAAGACAGATATTATGAACAATATTTATTGTCATGAACATGATACATTGTACATATAAATTCAAATTTATTTTATCTGTTATGCATTAATTTTGACAAAATATACACTACAAAATTGTATGATAATGTCAGGAATTGTAGCGTAATAATTGATGTGGAACCTACTTATAAACTATCAGCGAAGGGTGGAGTTTGCCGTTAACAAGCACACTATAGTCGATGAATATCATCAGCCATACACGGACCTCGTTATTTTATTTATAAATAATGATTCCGGATAACTGTTGTTGTAACGCTAAAATTATGGTTGTAGGAAGTCCTTTGAATCATGGAAAAAGAGTTCCTTCATCGCATCTATTACTTATTGTTTAAATCCCAGAAAAGCACTGTTTTTACCTTCTATAATGTACCGTACATTTTTTAAACAGCATGTACACTAGATCCAATACAGCCGAATTTAACTCACTGAAAAGTACATTTATATTATAAATTTCGTTTGCAATGATCTCTTCAGAAACAGCAGAAAACCCGCTGCTAATTCATTGGCACTTAGGTTCCTCAAACTAAATTAATTTTTCTAATATGAAATTCTTTGTTCTTATAAGTTAATTTTAAATTGCTATATCTTTTAGAAATATAACAGCTTGAATTAAATAAATTGTTCCTATATGAATTTCTTTACTCCAATACATTTTTTTTAAATTGCTCTATTTCTTTCTTATTAATATCTCAAAAAGGTGTGTTTTTTATAATTGATTATTATCAAGAGATAAATTACAAAAAATTATAAGCTTATCATCAAAAATTGCATTATCGATTTAAAAATATCTTAAATAGAAAAATCGTTATAAAACAAAAACGAATCGAGCTAATTTTTTTTCTAATTTTGTATGTTCACCAAAAAACAAATAAAAATTCGTCTGTTTAATAAATAAATATTTTTCAATTAAATTATATAAATATATGGAATATTCTGCAAAACTTTTAACATAAACTGCACATAAAATTCAACGCTTTTCCATCATAAATTTCCAAGATATAATGCTTGAACTAAAAATTACTTTCTCGTGTATAACAAAAGAAGAGAAAGAGCCTATCCAAAATTTATAGTTGTAAAATATAGGAAATCGTATGCTCTTTTTAATGCATTTGCACTAAATTGATCATAATATTTCTAACATACCAAAAAAACCCGAAAATGTAAATCTCAAAAATCAAAAAATCGTTATGAAACAAAAAGAAGCCGATGCATTTTGAAATTTCTTTTAATTTAAAATCTTCATTTAAAAACTAAATAAAATGAACTCTGTTTGGTAAAAAATGACCGCGCCGTTCTTAAGATATCAAAGTTAATGTTTTTTGATAATAAGTTATCATAAGTCATTCAACTAGTTTTTGTAGTTTTTATATAATCCTTTAATATATCAGAAGAAACAAACTACAAAGAATTGTAATTCATCTCTACCAATAAAATTTGTACATATAGTAAAATAAAAAATTTGTAAGACTTTTCTGTGTGTTTATCTACAATTAGGTGTTTATAGAGATGGTCTGATTATGTTCAGCCATATATACTTAAATATAAATCGATCTATTAATCTTTATCTTATTCTAAATTTTGATCAATATAATTAATATATATGAATACTCCTATATTATATACTAGAAACGCATTTTCATTTTAATATAAGAATCATTCTATTTACTGTTTAATATATCATCAGCGGATCACCTCATTGATATATTTACCTCATTGATTTCAGAATAACGTAAAATAACGTAAAAAAATGGGGCCTGCGGCGGCTCAGTCGGTAGAGTGTCGGATTCCCACGCCGGTGACCCGGTTCGAATCCTAGTCTCTGCCGATTGATACAAGCACCTCTGTAAAAATGACATGTGCTTTGTTTACAAACACACCGCAGACCCCCGTCGTCGATTAGCACCACATGGAAGCACAAACATGGCGACGTTAAATAATAATAAAAAAAAAAAAAAAAACGTAAAATAAAAAAATCGTTATACACACATATATACACACACGTACACACATTCATACGGATATTTTCTAAAAATAGATTAGATTAGATAGATTTTTGCTTTAATTCGATAAAAATTTAGGACCGAAACCGATTTTATATGTGTCGTTTTTTAGTTGATATACTGTTACAAAATTTATTTTTTTATCATTTATCACTCGAATACTATACGATAAAAGACATTCCTGTAAAATTTTAGACAACAAAACGGGTTGTTTTATACGAAAAAAAAATAAAATGTCAAAAAATGCATTTCTTTTTAAACAGCGATAACTTAAGTAATATTTGATGTAATGCTTTGAAAATTTCATAGAATATTTATTAGGTTATTGGCTGGATATTTTTGAAACAATTTGGTTCATAATCTTCTGAGATATTAGAGATTATTCTATTTAAACAATACTTTTCATCCTGTATATCACGACATCTCTAAGCTTTATCGTTGTGCTTTTTCTTATAGATATTAAGTATTATTATATATGAGATTTACTATTCTACACTTCTAGCCAACTTTAGGCACTATATTGCGCAAAAGAATAAAAAAACTGGAAAAATAATGTTATATTAAAAATATTTTTTTGCAATGAAAGAAAAATAATATCTCAAAAAGGGTGTTTCTTTATCATTGATTGTTGTCAAAAGATAAATTACAAATAATAAGCTTATGGGCTTATGAGTTTATAAGCTTATAGCTTATGATAAAAAATTGCATTACCGATTTCGAAATATCGTTAATACAAAAATCGTTATAAAACCAAACCGAATCGAGGAATCTCTTTTTTTCTGATTTCGCATGTTCATCAAATACAGATAAAAAATCATCAAATTATTATAATTAGTAAAACATTTAAGTTTTTGAAAAGTTAATTTATTTCTATCAGCACAAGAAAAGTATGGATTATAAAAATCGTTATAAAACAAAAACAAATTAACGAAATTTAAATAGTCTTTTTAATTTTGAATATTTATCAAAAATCAAAAAAATAAGCTTTGAATAGACAAAAATTACCGCTTAATACCCAAGAAATAAGCGAACAAATTTAAAAAAATCATAAAAATTATAAATCATTATAAAACAAAAACGTTTCGAGGAATCTAAAAAGAAATATTTCATTTCATCAAAACACGAAGAAAATGAGCGATTAGTTAAAAATTACCGTCTAATACCCAAGAAATAGGCAATACAAAATTAATATAAAAAATATAATCTTAAATATCTTGAAAAATAGAAGTTTTCATATTCTGTCAAAGAACTCAACCAAGACTGCCAAGAGATAGTGGAAACCTTCTTAATTTATTTATAAAGATTTTCCATCACATGTTTCCCAAATATCGCCGCTTAACAAAAATGACGTTTTCGTGTATAACAAAAGAAGGAAATAGCTTATGAAAAATTTCGTGTCAGAGGAGATAGATAATTTTATTCTCTTTCAAATGCATTATCACTAAATCGATGATATTATTTCTAAGATATTAAAAGAAGCGAAAAACTAAAACTCGAAAATCGAAAAAACCGATAGAAAAATAAAAACGCATCAAAAAACAGAAGAAATTATTTTTGAGCCGACTTCCTTAAAAAAAAAAAACATGAGCCCTGAATCATTAAATTTAACCGTAGATTACTCGAGATATGGTGCTACATACACACACACACTCGCACACACACACACACACACACACACACACACACACACACACACACACACACACACACACACACACACACACACACACACACACACACACACACACACACACACACACACACACACACACATCCATACGGACATTTTCTAAAAATAGTGTATTTTGATTCCAAATGGCCCAAAACATATTTCTAACATGTTTTTAAGAAAACTTTTATTTACTATTGCAAAGCTTCCTTTAGGAGAAAGCAAAACGTGTGCTGAAGAACGTGTACAATAACCTACAAGGTCTAAAAACTCTGCAGAAAATTCTGCAGATTATTTCTAGGAAGGATTACAATATTGTTATATCAACAACAATGTAAACTTGAAATATAAATGTTGTTTAATATACTCGTATACGGGAAATTTTTGTTTTTGCAATATTCATTACGTTCCTAAAAATCAAATTTACAATCTTCGTCATTCGATTAAGTATAATGAAACATGCGTAAATTGAGTAGATCTTGAGAGCCAATGAATAGCGCACTAGGGGAAGAATTGTGCGAAGAGTATCTGTTGGGCTAAACTTCGTACAGAAAGCCACGGCATGCCGATCTTTTGAAACACGTGCTCAGGCAGCGTATCGAGTTGAAGCGGGATTGGACTACACGTGGTGTATAACGTATAGTATCTGCTCGCGATAATCGAACAATGATAAGCCGGACAGAAAAGCGGCGAGCACGCCGTGATATTTCAAAGTGGAGCAGTACAAATGAAATCGCTCCGTTTTTATCTGGACCATTATACACAATTGTGTGTCGCGATCGGCGAAAAGCGCTAAAATTCTTTCGTTGTTTATTTTATTTCCGTATTTTATACGCGATATATACAGATCCACACTTAGCGTGTATATGTACATAATATACAAGAAACGCAACTTTACGCAGGTCTTCAGCATTCGTAATCGTGCGGAAATTTTTTCGCTGCTTTATAAGGACCTACTCGAGCAGGAAATACGATTTAGCTTAATTACCGTTCGCTATTCGATGGACGATTCATCGGAGAAAATTTGAGTTAATGAATTTGAGAGTTACAGGTTGGTGAAAGATCCCATGAAAGAATTTGCCAGCAGTGATAGTTCGGGCCGATTCTGGCTGAATATTGTATGCCAGTAAATTATTTTTCGGCACTGAACCAATACAAGGATTATATCGTTTTGATAAGAATGGGCCAGTAAAAAGAATCGACGTTGGCCCGAAAAACGTCTCAGAGTCGGTGTAATACTTTTTGCCGATATTGAAAGAAAACAAAACATCGCGAAATCGTCAAGCGTAACTTAACCTACTTTTTAGGCTAGTTTTTAATAAAATATTAATTTAATGTACGATTACTAAGCTTATGTGAAATTTTCGGCCGCGCAATAATAATCTGTAGTTATGATTATTACACTAAACTTTGAGTGAAGTGTCTCGCGTGTGCCTAAAAATGTATATTTCTTGTACAATTTTGAATATATCAAGAAGAAAAGTGTTGTACTGGCCCGTTCTTATCATCCCCGTTATATCCCAGTGCTGGACCTCTAACATTTGCAAGTACTGGTAGTGCCGGCAACTAATACTCGAACAGTATTCTGCCGAGAGTAAATTCTTCCATGGGATTCGGACGTACTCGTACGTCGTAGGACCCGGAGAAACAATTTGACTCAAAGAATCGAGAAGATTAATCATAACGTATAGATAGCCAGGTAGCCATATAGCCATGCAAAAATGAGCTGATTAAACGCGTCGATATATGCGCCAATATATAACTACAGTGTCAACCGAAGCGTCTCGCCGCATCACTGCCATCGCCTCGTTGTCTCGTGATTAAGATAAGAGAATGAGAGAAACGTCAATCAAGTTGCGGTTCAAAGGGAGTAGCCCACTGGACCACCGATATGTATATCCCGCTACGGCAACTACTGGCATTTTAGAGACGTCGTTTTTGTTACTGCTCTAAAGTATATAGTTTGAAGACAATGCTACAGAATAATCAGTACACAGGAGTTTTTTCTTTTATCTCGAAACTTCATTCGTTTGGCAATACAAAATTTATTTTCTTATTGTGTAACTAAAAGTAATAAACGATAAAAATAAGGATATTTCAACTGATATAAAATGGGCTTTAGTTGTATTCAAGTTTGTGCAGCTATTTGTTCCAATTTTTTTGACAACGACTTTAATCATATTATTTAAAAAATTGTTGCGAATTCTAACGTGAAAAAATGTTTAATTGTTAAATTTCATAATTAGGTACCAAGGAAAGCACCTGCCATTTTTGCGATAGTTACATTCACCAGTGTTGTATGTAACCTGTTTCACAAAGTTTTATTTAATCGTTATTAATTGATTCAAACAACTTTCTTGATGACTTATTTCATTTAAAACGCCACGTAGCTAGTACAATGTGATCTGCGCTTGTAACGAATGAATTTGTATATATTATCACGATGACAAAGACTGAATAGAGCACTTATATAATTTACTATAATTTAAGTCTACGTTGAACGATAAAAAATGCGTTCAACTCATTAATCAAAATAAATATATTGTTTAAATTAAAATTTCTTTAAAACTGTTGAATAAATGTTATTGAACTATGAATAACTTATTGAATTATCAACGAACAAGCATCTCATTGAGAAAAATGAATCCGGAACGGCTGGAATGACACAGGAGGCGGACGCCAAGCGTCATTATAACGTACTCTGGAAAAGTCGCAATCTCGGGGCGAATCCAGAGCGAGAGACGATCGCCTGCGAGGCGAGAGGGATCGCGCGTCCTGACCCCGCCATATCCAGAACCTGAGATGAGTGGGACGGTTATGGTCCAGTGGGACGCGCTCAACGCACCACTGGTGTGAGATTCAGCAAAGCTATATACGCGTGAGCACGGCGGCGCATTGGAGCGCAGTCGTCGGCCCGCAGAACTTCTAAGATTTCACACGTCGATCCGTCGCTCGTCTCTCGCGAGGAAATCCCGCCTGCAGATCGCCTCGCCGAGATAATGGATCGTACGAGCTCGTGAGCTACGCGCGGAAATTAGCCCAGCGGGTCATGCGTGAACCCAAGCGGCGGCGGCGGCGACGACCCCGGAGTGGGATTTTACATCCATGGCTTGTCTCGTGTGCAGAACGTTACTGCTTATACAGGCGACTTTTTACGCCATCGCTGCCAGTCGACTTCGACTTGTATGATAATTCTTAGACTTTCTGTTGATTGCACTGACATTTTCATTGCTCGACGTGGTTCGGAAATTTTAGCCTGTTATGCTTGTAAATAGCCTGCTTAACTAGCTGGAAAGGTGATTCATTATTTTAGCTGAATAGTCGTCTTATTGCTGTTGATTCAAACAGCTAGAGCCTTACTCAGTTTTACATCTAAATGATTCATCTAAATTTCTCTCGTCAAAGACTAACATCTGGTACTTAAAACTCGTTTGGTTAACGTACTTTCATAGTTTTTATAAAATTAACTATTATCATATAGTATTTGAATTAATATTGACTTAACAATTGTACAATTGGGCATTAACATGAACTCTGTTCTTCAGCGGTATTTATGATTTGCATAAAGAACATAAGCTGAATAAATAATTGGATATAGGATCTCGCTCATTTTAGATCACTATCTACAAAAGCGATAATTATTTATCATAGAATAAACGGAGAAAATGTTAAATTAACAAAAGAACTTCAAAACCCATACCATTTTATTATTTAAATTTTGATAAGATTATATTCGAAACAGAAAACACTTTTACAGAAGATCTGATTAGTTTGATATTTATAATACTACGTATATTTGCATATGACTATTTATCTTTAATTACTACTGTCTTAACACGTCCATACGTGTTAAGACAGTAGCCGCAATAAGCATTTCAAATAATTTTGTAACATTTAGATGTCCATGTTTTGCATAAAACTCCATTACACAATTATCTTGATTGACTCACAAACGACAAAAGCTCACCTGGACTGCATGCAAAAATATCCAACAAACACACACGCAAACATAGACCCGATAAAAAAGAAAGAAATAGAAGTTAACTGGTGTAGATGCACTCAGCGATTATCATAACCGTACTCTCAGCCAGTGTGTAGAACCGCGTTAAAAGCGCGCGCGCCTTCATTCAAGAGGCACGGAGCGGCAGAGAGAAGCATTACCATAGAATGCCTATTATTCTAATCAATTCGAAGGCGTAACCCGAGTAGCCGCTCGCTCGCATTGACTCAGTCATCGGACGCAATGTGCGCTGCACGCTGGTGCATCGCCCAAATCGTTGAATTCTTCCCGATCCCTCTTGACGATTATACACTCGTTGTGTGCAAGATGTGAGCACGCGCGCGCACTAATATAGGTGTACGGCGTGAAAATCGATCGACATGCCCGCGCAAAAATCTTCCTCGACCGGGCCGAGGTATAAATAGACAGCCGGTTCTTTGTGTCATGTAGGTATATATCGGGAAAGTAAATCGCCCGCATGCAGCTAGGTCGAGGTATTGTAAGGATGTATAGAGACGCGAGAAGAATCGTGGGCCGTACGCTATTGGATCTCTGCCACTGTCGATTTCACGTTATACATAGAACGATACTCGACGGCATTGGCGGGATAGCGAGATGAAGTATGTGCTATGATAGGAAGTGGTCGAGGAATTGAAGAAAAATAGACGTGCATCGAATTGGAGGAAAAACACTATTGATAGCCGGGATGAAGAAGAATGTAGATCGATTAGCTTGCGCGATTAGGACATTTTGCTTTCATATTGATTAACGTCTTTTTGCTATGATTATAGCTTACTCTTTCCTACAGTTTTCGGTATAATGCTACGAACATAGACCATATACTGCTCATGATTTATTTACCCAGTTAAATAGACTTGAATTTGAGAGATTGATAAGTATACAAGAATTCAATGTAAATACTGCGATGCTTGTGAAAAGTGCGAAATATGTAATAAATAAACATATATATATATATATATATATATATATATATATATATATATATATATATATATATATATATATATATATATATATATATATTAATTGCTAAGCGATTTATTTGACATACTATTAATGCTACAAACAAAATCTTGTTATTAGCAAAAATTTATTTTAGTTATTTTTTTATCAAAATTCCGAATGTTTGACTAAGCATTAACTAGTGCAAGTTTTTCTTAATTATAATGAGATTCCTGGGATTCTTAGTTAAGGCATAGTTAAGATCTCGACTTTTAGACTTTTTCTAACTATGATTAATTATAGTAATTTCTGCATAGATAAATACGTACCACCACTTCCTCAGAAATCGTTAAAATGTTAACTTTGAATATTGGTAAATGAATCAGGAACTGAATTATGTACTAGAACGATTTTAATCTATACGAAATAACTAGTTATCCAGTTGTTGCAGAGCAAACCTCTGCGGTCGTAAGGCAAAATTCTTTAAGCAACTTACGTGTCATTTTGAGACATTGCAGTTTAATCGCCGAAATTTATTATTGTATAAATGGGATTCGTCTACTTATATTGTAAGCCAATTTTCACTATAAAAACGTACTTGAGATATTTGTAATTTATTGACAAGATGCAGAGCACCTTGAATAACACTATGATAGTCTTAACCCACTTTCTTAAGGAATCGGACTCTATAGCCTTTTACCTTGAGAGCGCCGAAATATAAATTGAACATAATAAAAATGACACATGCTGGATTAAACGCCGTTTATCGAGTCCCGTGTAAATTCAATCACTGCCACGGATAAATGTCTGTAGTCCAGTATAATTGTTTTTTACACGGTTGACTAGGTGCATGAAATAAGGTGATGACACGGTAGAATTAAGGTACAAGAAAACTAGAACTTTATTTAAGTAAAACTTAGAAGAGTAAAGTACAAATACGTCACATCGATCACAATGCACGAGAGCGCTCCTTCTCGTATCGATGCTCGTGCGAGACTAACTGCCCTTGACAGTTCTCGGTTACAGGACAACTCGATCACAGCAGCGGCTGATGCTCGCTTGCATACCTACTTCCGAAAATTACTCATTTGAATCTCGAGCATCTGCCGTTGAGAAAGATATCTGATCGTCCCTATAATAAAACCTTTCTAATCCCTTGCACGTGCCGATACTTTATTACGGTTTTGGGATTTCCCCGCAAACGGGACTTTCTAAAATAACTATGAATATCATTTTTTATTCTACAGAACTCAACATCCTCCCCCACAAAAGGGTGTATACAAACACTACATCTTACAGTTTAAAATATGCGTTATAAAATCGTAGTCTATATTATATTCTATGTTATAAAATTAAAGAAACTAACTCAAAAGCAGTCAAAAAATTAAATATTAAGAAAACAAAATGCAATTTTTAGGTATATGCCAGACGTTCAGGCTGTTTTGAAATTCGTCCACTTCTGGTTTTAGTTTCTTTCTTTTGCTCGCTAGTATTAGCTTTTTGTTTAACTGTAGATTTATGTCTTTCTTTTACAATTCGTATTACATTTTCGTTGTTCACAATTCGCATTACATTTTCGCCGTTACAATCAGCGTTCAATTCAAGCGGATAAAGTCGTTGAATCGGTCGTATGATTTCGCCTGTCGCTGTTGTTAGTCGAGCAACGCGTATATGTCCGTCTTTTCCGGTGAAAAGTTGTTTGATTTTTGCCATCGGCCAATCTATACGCTTTACATTATCGCTGCCTATTAAGACTACCTCACCTACTTTCAACTCTTTGCTAACTTTATTTTTGCGTTTCTGATGCGTTAGCGCGCCTAAGTATTCATTTCTGAATCTTTGCCGTAGATCTTGTTTTATTTTCTGTCTATAGGAAAAACGCTTGTTCAAGTCTACACTCTCTACGTTGTCTAAGTCAATCACTCCGATTTCTTTCACTTCCTGCAAAAACATTGAAGGAGATATCGGTATCGCCTCCTCGTAACCTTCTGAGATGAAGGTCAAAGGGCGCGAATTGATCACGGCTTCACAATCTATCAAAGTCGTAAGCATTTCCTCGTAGCTAAGACATGCTTTTTTAAGCGTACGTCTCAACAACCGTTTAAGTACACCGATGAGGCGTTCCCAGAATCCTCCCCACCAAGGTGCCGATGGAGGGTTAAATCTCCACTCTATACGCTGTATCGCGAGCATCTTTGCGATTTTCTCATAATTTAGGGCTTTTAGTTAGTTATTAAGGCCTACAAAATTCGTACCGTTATCGCTAAAAATAACGCTCGGCCTGCCGCGTCTAGCTATATGCCGTCTTAAAGCCATTAAAAACGACGCAACGTTCAACGAATTCACTAATTCTAAGTGTACGGCTCTGTATACTGCACATGTAAAAATGCATATCCACGCCTTTTGCCGTCCCTTTAGATAAACTGGGCCCGCGAAATCTACCCCAATCACCTCGAATATCGCGGCGTCTCTTATTCTATCGAGCGGTAATGGCGCGGCTTGTGCATTCATTTGTTTGCTGTCGTGTCGGCGACAGTCTACACACTGTTGAATAACTTCTCTACACGCTTTACGTCCTCTCATTAACCAGTAATTTTCTCTTAAAACGTTCAGCGTCATGGCTGTTCCTGCATGCTTAAGTTCTACGTGCTTTTCTCTAATTAACAATTCCACGAAATAATCTTTATGCGGTAAAATGATTGGACATCGAAAATTGAAACTATCGTCCGGATAAAAAAGTTTAGATTTGGTCCTTATAATTCCTTGATCATCTATCAACGGCAAAAAATCTTTAATACGTTCGTCCTCTAAACTATCAAAATGTCTGCTTTGAATGATTTTAATTAAACAAATCTCTGCGTTGCGATATTCATCTGCCGTTAAAAAGCTGCTTTTTAGTAAACCAAGATCTGCATTACATTCATCATCCGTCAATAAATTTACTTTTCGAGCCTCTGCTTTCTTTTTACAATTATAACTAAATCTTTTAATCCAACCGATGACTCGAACTACTACAGAATAATTAGAAAAATCGCGGAACAAACTATCTCGCTCAACTATGTTCTCTTTATTGTTGATGCTAATTAATGCGGCGCTTTGAACTTGAGAAGACTTCTTTAATTCTGAATTCACCTCTGCCTCGTCAACGCTGATAACGTGTGCAGTAGGCCAATCTTCCATACTCTCTCTAAGCCAATCCGGACCCTCCCACCACTTAGAAGCTAGTAGCTGATTGACCGTACAGCCTCTCGATGGTAAATCAGCGGGGTTCCGGTGCCCAGGTATATGCTTCTATTGTTTCGCATCTGTCAATTGCGTAATTTCTTTTACTCTATTCGCGACAAAGACACTCCAATTATTCTCTCGTTGTATCCATGTAACTACTGTTGACGAATCCGACCAATAATAAAGCTTTAAATCTTTGAAATCTAACGATTCTGCTACTTGAGTTGATAACCTCGCCCCAATCGTCGCGGCTAATAATTCTAGTCGCGGTATACTTGTTCGGGAGTTCGCCTCATTTTTGCTCGCAGGCGCGACCCGAGTTTTGGCTTGCACAAAATACACGTTTATCTCTGATCATCTTTGTACTCTAATAAAAATTACGGCAGCATATGCTAGTTTACTCGCGTCAACAAAAGTATGCAAGCTAATCTCACTAGTTTTATCAATTATACCGAGCACGCATCTAGGGATCACAACTTGTTTTACATTTTTTAATTCATCAACCCACTGAATAAAACGTTTCTTGATATAGTCGTTTACTTCCTCGTCCCAAGATAACTTAGCCGCCCAGGCTTCTTGCAATAAAATTTTAGGTCCGAGCGTGACTGGGCATACAAAACCGAGAGGATCAAAAATGCGGTGAGCCACTGATAAAATATTTCGCTTTGTTATTTTAACGAAATCTAATTTTTCTAAATTACTGACGTTCAGAAACAAGGTGTCTAACTGCTTGTCCCATAATAACCCAAGCACGTTGGTTGGGCCCTCGGAAACGCCGTCACCGGTGTACTCCCACCCGCGTAAATCAAATTTTCCCAACTCCATCACGGTTTTTGCATTACACATAAAGTCATTTAACTCATTCACACTGTTCACGCTCGTTACCCAATTATCTACATAAAAACTTCGCTTCAATTTTTCGGTATTGACAAAATCTACATTAGCGATCGCTTTACTATCAAGAGAATTCATAATATTTGTTAAATGCAAATTAATTATCGCACCTAGCATACACGGACTACTGCAAACGCCAAACACTACTCTACAGTGGCGATACATTATAATATCTCCGTCGGCATCGTACCATAAAAATCTCAAAAAATCGCGTTCCGCTGGATGTATACTTATCTGTAAAAAAGCTTTTCTTATATCCGAAATTACACCTATGAAACCTTCTCTGAAGCATAGTAGTATTGCGGAGACCAGCTCGATCAAATTAAGCCAGGTCTGGAGAATCCCGTCGTACTCATTGTATTTGCCGGCTACCTTAAGTTTCTTGGTCATAGGTTCTAGCTGTCGAAGCGCCAGAATTTTATTGCTTTTCAGCTCTTGATGGCACGCGCCCGTTTATTGCGGGTCCTCTCGACGGTACTTTACGCATGAGCGTCCAGCCCAGGTATGTCTCTATTGCCGTTAAGCCGCTTTCTAACACATGCATGCGTCCGGTCAGTAATTTTCCGGCCACATCTAAACCGATAAGTATCGCCACGGTTTTTTCTTTGCTGCACACATCAGTAAATTTCACGTTCAAATTTTTCAGTTCTTGTAGCCAGCTTCCTTTTGTTACCGTCGGCACATCCGCACAAATAACTTTTTCGTCGAGCGCTTCAAAATTGCACCAATAACTGCCGTCCATGTTTCCGACGCGAATCGAGTATTTATTGTGCGATGTGATGCCGGATTTTTCACCGCCGAAAAGCAAATGCACCATCTCTTGTTTTGCCAGCGATTCATAACCTAATTTATCGGCTATCTCTTTGAGAACGTTCGAATGTTGCGAGCCCGTATCAATCACCGCGCGAACAATTATTTCGCGCGAGTCACTGCGCATTTTCACTTTCAACGTCTGCATAAACGTTGTTGGGATCTCCGTTGACGAAACCAAGCTGCATTCTTCTGGAATATTTACCCCGCTCACTGTATTCGCAGGTCTATCACTTGTCGAGTCTTCGCGTTTTTGATCACCGAAGCACATTAACTCTACGTGCCGACGTCCGCACTTCGAGCATTTTAAATTCACGCGGCACATTCTACTGTTATGTCCAATTTTCAAACATCTAAAACACGCGCGCTGCTTTTTCACTGCAGCTTGTTTTTCGTCTAATACCATATTCTTAGCTTTTACACACTTCGCGCTAACGTGTTCACTGTTCTCACAAAATATACACGTGATTTCGTTGCCTTTTGTAAGTAAATTACGCGCACTCGGTACATCTTTCGCCGTGGACTGCGCCTTATTCTTCTTTGCACGATTCGATTCACTATCATCTTCTAATCTGAATCCTTGCGCAGCCATGGCAACACGTTGTTCACTTTGTACCTCAGCTGCTATTAAATTGATCAATTTATTCAGCCGATTTTTGGACACGTCGGTTGAATTTTCTGTTGTCGCACTCGCTTCACTTGCACTGTTGAATCGCTGTCATACACGCAAAAGTTCTTCTGGCAGCGCAGATTCCACCAGCGGAAACAACATTGCTGCGCACTTGTCGGTAGTCACACCAAAGGTCTCGAGCGCTCGCAGATGCGTTTCAATCTTGTCGTATAAACTCGCTAACGGTATCACCTTAGAGGACACGGCATTCTGCAGCACCAATTGTAATAATTCACGCACGTACACTTCAATTTGCAGAGAATCACACCCGAAGCGTGTCTTTAAACTTTCGACAGCTTTCACATAGTTATCCCCGGTCGGTGGATAACTATTCACTAGTTCCGCTGCGCGCGAGTCCGGCACCATCGCTTGCATAAGGTACTGAAACTTATCCACATTGTCCAGTTTAGTGTCTTCGTGGATTTTCTTAAACAGACTCCAAAACTTGAGCCAATCACGTATGTTGCCACTAAACTTGAAAAGTTCGATCTTCGGATAGTTTTTTCTTCCTTCTTGACTTGCGTCGCCACCTCGTTCGCCACTGTCAATACTGGGCGACGGAGAGGCACTTGCACTTCGTTCATTCTGCGCTCGGTTTCTCGCGGCGATTCGGCTATCAAAGTTGTATTTTGCCAGCAGGTACTTGGTTTTGTAAGAGTCGCTCTCGTCGTACTCTTTCGTGATTTCTTGCTCCGTTGCTGTTCCTTCTTGAAGAGCGTCTATAAGTTGCGACTCGAGCGTTTCTAATTCCTGCTGCTTGGCGTTTAATAAGCCATAGGCCACTGTCAAATCTGCGGTTCCGGAGATAGTGTCGTCTAATAAAATGTTCAGCGAGTTGCGCGCTTTGGTCGTACCAGTCCGCAAAGCTTTCCTCTTCTTCTTCAACAGTCCTATATTTAATTCCATATTGCCAACACAAAACACAATTTTTTCAATGCAACGCTAGTCCTGTCACGGTCGCCAGATGTTTTTTACACGGTTGACTAGGTGCATGAAATAAGGTGATGACACGGTAGAATTAAGGTACAAGAAAACTAGAACTTTATTTAAGTAAAACTTAGAAGAGTAAAGTACAAATACGTCACATCGATCACAATGCACGAGAGCGCTCCTTCTCGTGTCGATGCTCGTGCGAGACTAACTGCCCTTGACAGTTCTCGGTTACAGGACAACTCGATCACAGCAGCGGCTGATGCTCGCTTGCATACCTACTTCCGAAAATTACTCATTTGAATCTCGAGCATCTGCCGCTGAGAAAGATGTCTGATCGTCCCTATAATAAAACCTTTCTAATCCCTTGCACGTGCCGATACTTTATTACGGTTTTGGGATTTCCCCGCAAACGGGACTTTCTAAAATAACTATGAATATCATTTTTTATTCTACAGAAACTCAACAATAATTCCTAAGAAGCAACTACATCAAAGAGGAGAGAAAGTGATAAATAGAAAGAACATTGAGTAAATTGCAAGTCGAACACGAGCTCGCGCCCTTTGCTATGATCGCGCCACACGGCCACACCCACGTATTTTGCTGCACTCCGAGACTGAGCCCATCGTAATTGGCGCTACGTGCTCCGATCATCTCCCGCTCGGATGTATCCTGCACATGCATGGAGCGCAGAGGAATGTATGTTTGCTGAATCTCGCGGGAGGAAACTGCGCGCCTTTGCATCTCCTTAATCTCATTTCTGCAAGCATACAGTGTAGAGATTGCATGTGTGTACCTACGGACGAGGCTCTGTTCTCGGTTTTTTAACTTTTCGTTTTTCCGTGGGCTACATTTTTGCCTCCACTTTGTCTCCCATCATTGGCGGCGTAGTAGTCTGAGAAGAAAACTAGTTTTCGCCGCGAAATAAGTGTGCACGCGTAATAACATATTTTCGAGGGAGAGAAAACTATCCTATGTCGATTGTACATACCGATCATCGAGTAGTGTATGCTGTATGTGTGCGGTGACAGTGTACGTGAATACAATTTTGTGTAAACTTTCTACACCGCGCAATTTTCGCAACTTATCTGTAGATTATATTCTTTATTTGTAAATTATTTGTTTGTTAGTCTAGATTAAAGTTAAATACTACTTCCGTGAGTATAAGTATTTGTGTCTTATATGTTATTTGGAATTTAAAAATTTAATAATATAAGTTTGCAATTTAACAATTGACGAATAACATAACATATACTCTTTAAAAATTCTAATAAATAACAAGAAAATTTAGAAAATCAAAATCTATCGAAATCTATAGATATTAAATCTATGTAGGTGTGCACTTTTTTAATTGTATTACTGAAAATCACTCTTTTATCAAAAATGTAAAGCATATATCAATGTCCTTGCGGAGTTTAGCACATTTCAGCTTTTTACAAACAGCTAGTTTTTTCAGAGGCTAATTACCAAAATAAAACTTTTTAGATTCTTGTATAAAGACTAGCACTATTTTAGAACTTCCAAAAAATGATACTTTATTTGTCGGAGAATCTGAACATTTCTAGGGTTCGCAAGAGGCTCCTTGAACGAACTAGTATTTTTCTAGAAATCTAAAAGGTGCAGCTAGTCTTTGTAAGAAATATCGATATAATAATTACACAATTGTGCATTATTCATTATAAGATATATGGTGTACCGCTATTTTTATTAATTTGCGAAACATGATTCGTCTTATCACATATGATTTGAAATCATGAGATACTTGTTTCAGCAAAATTGAGCCAATATACGATACTGCAGTTCAGGAACAAATCGCATACTGTAGTAAAGCTTCACACACTTTCTTCTTCCCAGATTGAAATTTTCAATTGGAAAATTACTAACCAAGTAGCCTTCGGTTAAAAAAGTTTTCAATTGAACTCATTTTGATACGCGTGAAAATTATTATGCGAAACTCGTGTCTGAGGAATTGTACACAAAATTGGCAATAAGTGGTTCGAAAAGTAATGAAAAGTAAGTGATAACCCAACAAGCAATAGGATTATTCTAAAAGTTCTCAAAGAATTCTTTTAAAATTCTCTTTTTATAAAGGAATTCAAAAAGAGTTCTTTTTAATTACAATAAGATTTAACGAATGTCCGTTATATAGTCATTTATTAAGAATTAAAAAAGAATTCTTTCACGAAAAAATTATTTCTAGCAACTTTATTCAGCAATTTAAAAGAAATTAAAAAGATTTATAAAAGAGTTCTTTTGTAATAAAACGTAACACATCATATAATAATAAAGAGTTCTTTTTAATACTTAAATTGTTTTTTTATGATTTGCAAAACATCTTTTCTTTTTCTCTTTTTTTTCTTTTTCCTCTTTTCTTTTCTTTTTCGTTTTTCTTTTCTTTTTCTTTTCTTTTTCGTTTTTCTTTTCTTTTTCTTTTTTTCTTTTTTCTTTTCGCTCTTTTATCTGGGTTCTTTTTTTTCTCGCATCTCTTTTCTTTTTCTTTTTTTCTTTTTTCTTTTCGCTTTTTTATCTGGGTTCTTTTTTTTCTCGCATCTCTTTTCTTTTCGTTGATCGTTTTCGTTGATTGTTCGTATGTTTAATAGTGAAGGAAAAAACCTTTTCCGCTGAAACTGCCAAATGCGCCCGCAGAGCGGCAACCTTCCCGAGAAGTTTCGAACCACCACCACCACTTACATCCCCTAAGACGTTCAATATATACGAATCAAGGGGAGAGCTCAGCACTTGCGAGCAAAGGGCCTTCGCGCCACCTAACGGGCCAAGCGTGTACCAAACGTAGGGACTGATGCAAATTCGGGCGCTAATTTTGAAATGAATGATCGGGCGGTAGACGCCACTTATTGTTTGTCGTTGCTTATTCATTTTACGGAATTATATTTTAACGGTATAACATTGCTGAATGGTATTTTTTATTTAAGTTTGGGCTCGTTCAAAATTCTTAGAATGAATAAAATAAATTATAATATAATATCTAGTTATAATTATGATTATAATATAATATTGTAGTTATAATTACATATATTTACCTGTATATATTATTATAATAACAATTATTATAATCTTTATTATATTCGATCTTCATAAAGGGATGTGAATTACAGACCCGACTTTTTACTTTTATACGGTTTAGGTATTTCAATGTTAAAAAAATATTTCGGAAAAACATGTTGTTTTTTATGCTGTCCGGAAATTAATGGAATTTAGCTTGAATAATTTTTATTAATAAATATTATTAATATTGTGGATAGACGAAAGTCGATGAAAAATTTAAATCTCCCGACTTGGTGTTTACCGACCGAGAAATAAATAATTACTTATAATGCAGCTTCAAACTCGGAACAGAATATTACCGACCAATCAGCTTTTCAAACTATAATTTTTTTTTCTTTTTATATTATGGTCGTGGGGGTCTCTTGGAGGACGTCAACATGCCGTTATGTATGCATACGTTTTTAAAACTACGAAAATTTATTATTGTCTCATCATAACATATTTTTTATATGTAATAAAGAGAGAACACCTTATGAATGCTTTAAAATTTTTTTTTAGTATTGCTATATAATTGTAAAAATTATTTTGACAAAAGAATACGTTTTGTAAACTTTACAATTACTTATTATAAACATAAAATGTTAATAGTATTTTCTTTAAAATACATAAATGTTTTAAAATAATACTTTTTAAATACTTTTAAATTACTTATAATACGCATACTCAATACTTTTAAAAGACTGAATACCTTTATTAAAAAGATAAATTTATTCAAAAAGAATACTTTTTTAACTCTTATTGAATATTTTAAGTATTCAAATTTTGCGGACATTCGTTAACTCTTAAAGAATTCTTTTTCAAAAAAGTGTGCTTGTTGGGAAGGCACGCCTCTGCAACTTGATTTTTCTTACGGTTTGGGTCCGTATAAAATGCACAAGAAAATTTTCCAACATGCGAAAAAGACCAATCGTGATAAAGTTTTTTTATGTTTATCAATTGTTTTATGGGAATTTTATAACATGAGAAATATCGACTAAAAACGGTCATCATTGATATATAACATATACTCGGTTCATAACTATTAAGTTGAAAAAATTTTTTCGCCTAAAAGAATATAAAGTAGAAATACAGAGCTACCGTCACTGACCCAGTTTCTAATCAGTTTGTCACAAATGTTACGATATAAAATTTAATTAACCCTGAGATTGTTTGAAAAAAATAACATTTAATAGCTAACTATCTCACAAGTACGTTTGGAAACTTCACATGCTATTAATGTCGTACATCTTTAAGAAAAAAAATATTTTAGTTCAGTGTTGTCAAATACATCACGTTTTCGTCATTTCACTTCTGCCGACTGCAAGCGAGCACGCTAAGATTTTCGGATCGTTTCTTTATTATTATTGAATGTGTCGTAGCAAAGCTTTTGTATCTGAGTTGCTTAATACCTTTTTTGTATAAAACTATAAAAATATTAATAATAAATCTAACTTTTTTAGAAAAAAAGGGTGATTAGAAACAGGTTCCGAATTTTTAGAATTTCCGCAATTTCTGATCAGTTTTATTACAACTATTTTAAATATTAAAAGACCTTTAATTGTTCTAACCTCATCAAACAATAGCAATAAAAGTTGTTTTAACGCACACAAACATCTTTCTTAGTTCAAAGTCTCGTAAAATCCACTGATACATCGCACGTTTTATAGGTTCATTTTGTAGGTTATAATACTTACCGACCGAGCGATCAGACGCGCATTTCAGCTGATTGACTGTCGTGCGGACGACTGAGCACAAATAATCGAATATTTATTTTATTAATCACTATTACTTAAACAAAAAATGTTAATTAGTTATCATAGTTACTGTTATAATATTGTTTAATGTGTTTTTTCTTGTTGTATAAGATAATTACGCGTTAACAGAATCTGATTAGAAATAGGGTTTTGATCTGAACAGAAATTGCTCCCATATATCATTTAGGTGATCAGAAATTACTCCCTGTTACTTTTTTCTTTAAAGCTTTATAATTAATTAATTTCTGATTCTTTGTTTATTTTTCAAAATTCATATGAAAGATTAAGAGTTATATTTATCATTAGAAATGTTTCTTTTGAGTAAACAGTTCATTATCAAATTGTAATGCATCAAATATCCCGACATTGCGCCTTAGTTGATTAGAAACTGGGTCCGTGACGGTATACAGTTATTAATAACTATTTACGCGAACATGTTGAATGTAATTAGACATTTTTCAACAAAGTACAATCAAACACTTTTATCAAACGTGAATGATTCTCGCAGACGCTAGCGCAGTAAACTTTACCATCTATCTGCCAGGAAGCCTTCAAAGGTAATTGTTTCCAGAACAAAACCTAAATCTTCATTTCTAGCACGAGAATTTACATCGACACATCGTGGCGATTACTTTGTCGGGGTCAATCTTCGACTGGGCGAAATCTCGCTGATGGGCATGTGCTCAATGCACACGCGGGCCGTGGTGCAGTGCCCACATAATGTGCACCTCGATCAAACGCACGCGCGTCTCTTTCTCAGTCTCGCTTCGCAGCGTTTTCCCACACGCGCGGCTGTCTCGCGTGTATGCAGTACGCCTGCAGCTCTCTCTCTCGCGCGCGCGCAACCTTAGCCGCATGCACTGCAGCTCTTCTTCTTTTTTCTTCTTGCGCCTCCTTCATCCATCTTTTACCCCATACTGCTGCTGCTGATTCCCTCTACGCCCTTTATACATCATGTGCCCTTCTACGCTCTGGTGACATTAGTGCCCTGCACTTGTATCTTGCATTTGGACATTTGAATAATGTTGGATAACAATATAAGACTGAAGTATCAGGGTGGAAAGAAAAATGTCATTAATTGAGATTATAGAATTTTTAACTAAGTACATATCTGTAATATTTTTTTGCAAGCATTTCAAAGTGCTGATGCGAGTTTGTTTTTTATTATACATAGATCTCGTGTTATACCATTATTTATTATATAAATACTCTTACTTTTTATGAGCCGTACAAAGATTCTTCAGTTGTTTCTCATACTAAAAGTTCCAAAGTTTGTGTGCACTTATTTTATTCTTCTTGTAATTGGGTGCCTCCTAAACATGTGCGAACGTTCGTATGTGATTACATGAGCATGTGCTTTTAAATTGATTCTTTTCCCAGAAAGGTTATTTATATTAACTTTAGATTTTGAAATTAAAATTACAACACTCCTGATGTAGCTATAAAAAGTTCATAAATACAAAATGAAAATTTTTAAGATTTGTGATAACTCATAAATCAGGATAGTTAAATCCATGAATGCACTATATTCCTTCTACAAGTTTAATAATAAAATATACGATTAATATAACTAAAATACATGAAATTTGGTCAATTTTGAAAAAAAGCACGCTATTGAATTGAATGTAAGTACAGGTGGATACGAGTGATTCTGCTTTCTCACTTTCATTTTTTTCAAAGCGTACAAACGGTTGCGGTCGCACTCGGACGATTTAGCGTGCACGACTTCCGGTTCCTTTGCTCTTCCTCGCGTTCAACTTCCAGCGAGTGCTGTATAAGCAGCAGCGATGTCCTCCTCACCTGCCGATGAGTCAGAGAAACTCGTTGTTTCTTAGAGACTGCACTAGTGCGCACCTGCTGCTGTCCGAAAGGGCCGCAGAAATCCCATAGTTATACATATATATCTATATTATATGCACCAGGCACTTGCTCGCACACGCGCTGTCGGTGTAAAGCTATAGCAACAGGCAACCTATTACAGTTCTTTCTTTGGTGTCGAAAATTTTAATTTTTATTAGGGGTAGTAAAGAATAACAGAAAGTATAATATAGTGCACACTTTCTTATAAAGACACCCTGAGTTTATAAAAATGAATACGGCATAAGAAAATAAGCTTTTATGGTGATAATACACAGATATTAAAAAAGTTATTTATTTATTTACTTTACAGCTTGAATTTTGTTCTGAATTTTAGTATGATTTGAATAGAATCTTCTGAATATATTATGAACTTTGGTTAATAATTGTATATAATACAAGCATCTTTTAAGATAGCCACTATTTTTTAAAAAATTACTTGCTCAAAAAATTGCATCTGTCACAGACGCACGTCTGCAACGCTTGCAGCGCGAGCATATGAGACGAGTCAGCGATAAGTGGAGCCGAACTACGATGTACTTGGCCTGCATCGTAGACGTTAGCTCCGTGGTGTGAGCACGAGACCCGCAGACTGGGGACCTGGGTTCGAGTCCCGTCGTCTACTTTTTTCGCTGCCTACCTCGTCTCCCATTCATACGTAACATTCTGGCATCCCTTGTGCAGGAGAAGTTAATGTAGAAAACTCTCCTGAGTGTTCGAATCAACGAATTCAAGATTTCCACTTTACCCTCGCATTATTCCGCCGATCTTCCCACAGACATGCACATGCCTCTGAGTCCACAGGAGACCATGCGCACCAGGCTTCTGAGCTGTGTGGTAAAGGCAGATGACTGCATAAGAAAGCAGCACTGCATCGGTAAGAAAGTTCGGAAGCCGAGGACGGCTTCGCCTCAAAGGGGGGAAGTGTCACAGACACACACGTCTGCAACGCTTGCAGCGCGAGCATATGAGACGAGTCAGCGATAAGTGGAGCCGGACTACGATGTACTTGGCCTGCATCGTAGACGTTAGCTCCGTGGTGTGAGCACGAGACCCGCACACTGGAGACCTGGGTTCGAGTCCCGTCGTCTACTTTTTTCGCTGCCTACCTCGTCTCCCATTCATACGTAACACATCTAATCTCATTTTAATCTGCTTAAAATGATCAGCATTATATCCAAAAATAGCATGACCCGTAGAACACTTTTTGCAACGTTTATAAAAATTGCAGCGTTGTATCTCCTTACGTTTCTTCGGGTTATTTATTTAAGACTTTCTAAATTTCACTCCAAACAAATATTAGCAATAAATAAAACATTAAACAGTTGCATAATTATAAATTAGAATATTTACCCTTCATAATTATAATTATAGTAAACGTTATAAACTGATTATTCTGTAAGAGCTATAATTATTGTTCAGAATATCGGCATTTATTAGTTATAACCTGTAATATTCTTGACAAAAAAAACGGTTGCGTTGACCTTCACTTTGAGAAACCTCGGAACCTTTTAATCCCAACGCGCCCACAAATTAAAAAGCCGTAATAAATACTGAGCACTTAAGCCCGATTCCCCTGACTTTATACAACGTATTTCGGAGTACAAAACCAAATTATCTTGAAGCGGTTCTCGCGAGGACGTTTCGGTTGGCTTTCGGTAGCAACGACAGCGAATCCAAGCAGGGAAGCGCACCGCGCGCATCCCATTGTGTCCAAAACGAGCCCCGGATTCATGGGCCAGCGAGTCGCGACTCCAACTCCGTGCTCACGGCAGAGGTGGCACTCCCGATTCGTCGCTGTCACGCGTAAAATACTCTCCTCGTCACACTTTTTCCACATTCTGCGTGCATGTGAGTGTCGGAATACGCGCGTAACCAACGCAGGATTTTAGGGGATTCGAGGGCCAGAAAGAAGCACCCAGTCGACGCGTTGCAGGTGATTCATTCTTTGTGTGCTTATATATACTTGGACTTGTCGTTTATGTTGACTTCAAGGTTTTTCCAGACAATTGAGGTTTACGAGACGGGGTGATTTCTCAAGTTTTAAATGTTTTCAATTTCATTTTATTTGCAACTTAGGGTAAGAATACATTTATGATATTATAGTCTACTTGTAACTTGAAAGAAATGTTTATGATTCAAAATTTATTTTCAAAAAGTAATTTTCTTAGTAACGTATTTATTCATACAATATTATTGTCTTTTTTCTTTAATGTGGCTTTTAGTTTAAGAGAGGATGATTCTTGAAATTGTTACATGCTTCAACGAACACATGCCGACATATTTTATGCAGAAACTGTCATCTTAATCGACAATCAATTTATTTGAAACTCATTCATAGTTGTAAAATTTTATATAAATATAATTTATTCAGCAGCTTTAATAACTTTCCCTCTGATTTGATCTTAAATTTCTATTAGGAATGACAAGTCATCAAATAATAACAACAAGCGTATTTTTAGAGTATGTTTTTAAAAATAAATATATTGTTTGAATACATCACTGTTCCTATACAAATTCAACACTTTGATTATTTGTTACCCGTTTCCCGAGCAAGGAACACCAAGCAGAGCGTCAGATGCTTTTCCGGTTCAATAAAGCTTAGGCACGCGCGCGCGCGCGTTCTTTCGTCTCTTTTGTCATCTCGGTTTTCAGCCGCTCCGAGAAAAACACACAAAAATCGAAACCCTACCTACGCGCGCGGATAGATAGCGACTCATCTGCACGTCATATGCGACACATAGCGCAGAGCAGCTGTTGCTCTCGCTTGCGCGCGCGTGCGTGGCACGCGCCACTTTGCTGCTGCATCTTGCGCTGTCGCTGGCATATTTTTTCGTCAGACCAAGCAGGAGAGATTGTGCACTGTAATAGTTTTTCAGCGCATCAGAGGCGGATTGGCTCAGGTGTGAATCACTAATATTGCTGCAGATGGGCCCGAGTACACGCCCCGATCTTCTTCGCTTTCTTCGGCGGCTACTAACAATCCTGCTGTTGCTCCTCGACTTTCGGACAAGTTGCAATTTGCGGTGAAACTATTGTGGTATTTTTACGCATAATGCACATAAGAGTGATTGATTGCGGTAGGAAATATCTTATAAGAAAGTAGCTATTATTCAGATATCTTATATATTGGTAACATTTATAATCATGAAGGAAATATACGGGGAGACAAGAAACGATATTTCTTTAACCAATTTTACTTTGTCAAATACCTAAAGGAACTTGATATTTTTTTAACTGCAAATTACTCATTACATATTTTGAAAGGCCAATACACCAGAGCGCTTTTTTCAGACTTTGTAAAAAAGTATTCTAGATCGAAATCTATACTTTAAATTTCTTTTATTCATTTGCCTTTAAGGGGGCAGGCCTGGGTTAAACCGAAATGAAGATTTTTTTCTTATGAGTCCAGAAAACGTTTTATGTTTAAAAGCAATCATTTTGAAAATTTTATGCTATTAATACTTAATAATATCTTAAATGTTACCGCTGTAGAACCTCTAAATCTTGATTCTACACATCGCAATAAATAACTATTTTCAACAGCATATTTATTAAAGGAATTTTGTTCCTCATACGATTCTAGGTGAGATGATAAACGAAAAAGTTTTGGACGATTATTCGACTCCATTTGATATGTATTACAAAATGAATGGAGTACGTTTTCGTTAAATTTATTTTATTTTTTTTTTCGTAAATACAATCAATTTTTTAAAAATTATTAAGACGTTTTTTTCCAAAAGTCGATTGAATTTCCATAAAAAATAATAAAAAAGAAAATTAACGAAAAAGTGCTCCGTTCTTTTTGTAACACATATCAAAAGGAGTCGAATAACCATCGAAAAAAGAAATTTGTTCATCATGTCACCTAACTAGAATTGTGTGAGGAACAAAGTTCCTTTAACAAATATGGTATTGAAAATAATTATTTATTGTGACGTGTATGATCAAGATTTTGAGGTTTGACAACCGTAAAATTTAAGATTCTATTATGTATTGGTAGCATAAAATTTTTCAGAATGATAGCTTTTAAACATAAAAAGTTTTCTGGACTCGTAAAAGAAAGTCTCATATTGGGTTTAACCCAGGCCTGTCCCCTTAAATAATCTTTTTCGAAAAAAAACGCTCCAGTTGATCTTTTAAAATGTCACAAATAATCTCTGATTAACAAATTTGTAACGTAACGTAATAATAGACTCTAATATTTTTCCGTTTTTCGAAAACAATTTTCAATTACCGATTGATACTTCAAAATTGTTGTACTTATAAGACAAAAGCATATCCTAATATAGAATTGAAATATATTAATTTCAAGTATCAATAATTTATTAAACTGTTATATTAATCAAAATGATTTAATAATATAACGTTTATTAAATTTATAACGTTTTATATATGATCATAGATGATCATAAATGAGTTATGGCACGATGTAAACATATATGCTCATATATGAACAATATAAACATATTATGCTCAAGTACGGTTTTTTGTCATTAAAATATTTATTCGGGTGGATTTTACATTATACGACATGAAAAACTGCATTGAATGTATATAAAGTTACCTTTTTAGGAAGTATAATCATCCGGATGATAACACGCAAACTGAGGGATTAAGATATGATAGTAAGATTCTAAAAACATTTTTTGAAGAGCATATCAATTAAAAAATTGAAATCCGAAAATGGGCAAACTTGATTTCATATATGCCCATATATGCTCATATGTGATTATACATGATTATATAAAGGCAAATGAGGTACGATATATGACCATATATAACAATGTATTACCATACATAACTATATATGACTAAATATGACTGCATGTATATGCTTATATAAGACTATATATGGATCCATTTGAACAACAAAATGAAGCTTTTGATATTATGTACATACAATATATATATACACACATACATAATGATATAAAGCCATATATGGGCATGTATGACCATAAACGTTCATATATGCCATAATTCGTTTATGCTCATATATGAATTAATATTAATATATATGATCATATATATTCATATATCTTCTTATATAATTTTCTTATATGATCAATATAATCATATACGATCAAATATAAATATGTATGATCTTACGTGAATTAATTTTTACCCGGATAATAGTGTTCTGTTGAATAATGTTTTAACATTATTGTTATATAAATGAGAATTATTGCATTCCCATAAGATAGTGGATTAACATTAATGTATTCATACAAAAGAAACCATGTTATTAGGAGAGCAAACATCGCTACTGTCGAGAGACACTAATTTTGAATAAAATTTTAGGTAAACTAAACGAATTAGCGCACGTGGGCAAGACAGACAGTCGTAGGTAGACCGTTGCGGTAATTGACAGTGAGACCGCCTGACTCATTGGGAAATAAATGCGCTCGTGCGCCATATTTAAACGTCGCCAGAGTGTCATCGGCGTCGACGTCGACTACGACGACGTGGTTCTGCTCTTCGATTGCTCTTGTGCGTCTACAGTGCGGCTTCGGCCAAAACCACTACATAGTACTTTGATATCACCCACGCGACACCTCGAAACGCCGTTGCGACTTACGTGGACGCGTTGAAAAAAGAAGCGTTAGAGCCCACGAGGTGGTAGGAAAT
The DNA here is from genome assembly GCA_949152435.1 of Gastracanthus pulcherrimus. Lineage (NCBI taxonomy): Eukaryota > Metazoa > Arthropoda > Insecta > Hymenoptera > Pteromalidae > Gastracanthus > Gastracanthus pulcherrimus. The sequence goes on from OX424574.1 coordinate 53,323,424, forward strand.
GACGTTTCTTTTTTTCTCATCTCTTTGGCCAGTTGCGTTGTACAAATGTACACGGTAGTTTGTTTCCAGATGCAAGCAAGAAAGATACAAGCATCTTTGTTGTAAATACCGCCCAGACAAGAAAAAGTTATTTAATACAATTAGTGGAAAGATTAGTTTTCTTTAATTTAAAATTTCAGTATCTTCATCAGCTTATATTCTTTATAACTTTTTATATTTGTTACTAATTATTTATATGAAAAGATAACAATTCGAACATAAAAGTTGGAAATTAATATAAATTAAATTTTCTTTGTAATATATTATTCACAAAACATCGATACTATCTCCAAACTTTCTTTTCATTTAATTTTGCAAAGAGTTTTGATGTATATAAGTATGCCAAAACCGGTTTTCTTTGACCAGACATTATTTGTTAATGCTACTATTAGAAACAAATGATGAAGATATTTTTAATCTTGTCATCAAGTCCTTAAATTCTCTGTCATTAATACCTGTTATAAACTTCTCATTTTTTAAGACGCCGAGGAATTGACTAATTCTTTAAATAACATTTTTGGCACATACAACAAGAATCGTAGAAAGGAGCTACCGCAAACAAATTAAATTAATATTTTACATTAACTTGTAAAATACAACAACTTTCAAACAATTTTTCAAATATTGTAGTTATTATAGGAACTCAGCAATAAAAAAGCATTTAATGAGTTTTTTAAAGTTTCATATTCTGACTCTAGTAGGTAGCAAAAAAAAAGATGTTTCTACGAAAAACTATTAAAAATGGTACAATAATATGAGCGATTCTTAAAGAAGAGCGCTGACAGAATGCTCGGAGACATTAGTCTTGACAATGAAACATCGCTGCCCTTTTATGGAGGCTTACTGTGGGCAATTAGAAAAGGAAAATCATTTAGCCGCGCTCGCTAATTACACTTAGTTCGGTCTGTGAGTATGGATATAACGAGATCAAAGCACAGAGAATGTTACAGTAAATAATCAGCAAATGTACAAATAATCGCGCGGGTAGCGAGTCACGAAGCCTTGGTCTCGCGCGTAATCGAACCTTGAACTCCATGGAGTACGCTGCCGCCGTCGTTGCCATCGCCACTAAAGTTATAGTCTATTTAAGCCATATATCATAATAAAATTTTAAAAATCGAAGAATTTTCACTTAAATAAATTATAACTTTAGCCAACAATTTTTATACACAAATTCCCACACTCATATCATAACTACATGCATTTTGAACATAATAAAACCTTGAAAGCGTCAATTCGATCACATTAGCTCTCTAAATCTTGCGGTAGCCCAAAAATATAGAGGTATTCATTAAAACCAATCAAACGGCCTTAATGATTTTCAAGAGAAAAAAATAAAAAAAATTTTTTAGTTATATTTTGATAAAATGTATAAAAAAATCAGGTAATATATGATGAGTGATTTATTTTTACCTTATTGTGTATTATCAAATAAATTTAAAATTTAAAGGAGTATGTGTCGCCTTAAGGATTAAAATTTAAAAATAGTAAGTTATATGAAGGATTTCACAAAATACTTTTGGGACGAATGGATACACAAATTTATTACACACATATTTTACCTATTTTGGTAGTAAATCTCATAACTATTCACTTGCTAAAATATAAAATATATACATAAAATATAAATAATATATATATAAAATATAAAAAATATATATAAAATATAAAAAATATATATAAAATATAAAAAATATATATAAAATATAAAAAATATATATAAAATATAAAAAATATATATAAAATATAAGAAATATATATAAAATATAAAATATATATATATATATATATATATGTGTGTGTGTGTGTATGTGTGTGCGTGTGTGCGCGTGTCGATATATGTGGATGAGTATTACTCTGAATATTCTCGGTCAAAATTAATGTTTCAGTGCTCATTTTTTTTTGTTTTTTTAAAGAAAAAGATTCTTATTTATTTTTTTGCATCATTTTAAATGCATTTGGAAGAGCATAAAATTACCTATCTTTTCCGATCCGAAATTTAAAATAAGGTATTTCCTTTTTTCTGTTATACACGGAAACTTCATTTTTTGTATTAACAATGATAACAAGGATATTAGGAATATGGAGAAGAATATTCAGTAAAATGTTTCAGTCTTTATCCTTGTCTATTTTCGAGAAAAAAATTATTTTGCGAAAAACGTCGATTTTAGATGTCGAACGATAACTTGAGTAAAACGGCACCATTACTTCTGAAACTTTTCAGAAAGGTAGTTTTTTTTACTATTTCTGGAGTTCTTTCTTTGCCCAGATTATATTTAAGTGATTTAAAATAATGTTTCTTTTACAAAGTTAATTTTATCGATTACATTTTGAGAACAGCTCGGTGATTGATTGCCAACCGGGGCTCATTTTTTTCGTTTTTTAATGAAGATTCGGAATTAAAAAGAAATTTTGAGTTTCATCAACCCGTTTTTGTTTTACAATGATTTCTTTATTTTAAGCTATTTAACTTCTTTTGTTATACACGAAAACGTCAATTTTGTTTAAACGGTGATATATTGGAAACATATGCTGGAAAATGTTTAAAATACTCGTAAATTAAGCTGAAAAAGGTAGCTTTCCTGCTATCTCTTGGTTGATCTATTTGCCCAGACTATAAGGTTTTTTACCTTGTAAAATATTTGTTTTTTACCTTGTAAATTATTGAGGTTATATTTTTATTTAATTTTGATTGCTTACATCTAGAAAATGTCGCGACCATTTTTTTTATTGTATTTCATAGTCATTTATCGACTGCGTGCGTAAAAAACTTGTTATTATTTTTATAAGTAATTTATTCAAAATACAATATAAAGATATACAATGGAATATACACGTGATCTAGTTAACAATATAAAACAGAATATAATTATGTATGAAATATGTAGATGCACTGTAACTAGAATCACTGTAATATTTATAAGTCTTTATCTGTAAATATACACTGATGTGAAAGTAGCTATAGAACTACGTGATTGATGCGATGTGCGCTCTCCGGTGGCTGTACACGGACTGAAGTTGTCAGCGTGCTTCCGAATCATTGGGTCCTCTGGATAAAGGGTGCAATAAAGTTCAGGTCAAGAAGGACCTCCCACTTAGACGTGCATAAGTAAAAGACTGTATGCATTCTGTTTGTTTATTGCATGTATTAGTGTGCTTATTATCGATGAACTTCAAAAAAACTGTATAAAAAATGTGTAAAAAATTTAAAGTAAATTGGCTAAAAATTATTCAATATAACTTACAAAAAATGACTTTTATCATACAACAAAAATAACCATCTAAGTTTAAGGATCTAAATACCTCTAAGGTGATATGGAAAACTGTAATTAAAATAAAATATATATTGAATTTAAGTTGAAAGCATGTTGTTGAATTACTTTTTGAAAAAACAATAAATTACACAATAAAGCATATCTTTTTTGAGCTGTTAATTAAAAAGAGATATTTTTTTTTTTAAATGGCATTTCGAACTCGAAAGTTCATCGCCTCATCTACGCAAGCCTTCCACGTTTCCCTATTTTGTGCCAACCCCATCCATTTCGCGCCTTCCCGCCCAATTTCAGTTACGTCTGATTTTACGTTATCCTCCCATCTGCGTCTAGGTCTACCAAGAGGTCGCGTTGCTTTCGGTTTTCCTTTCATTATCCGCGCTGCTGTACGATCATCGCCCATTCTTGCCACGTGCCCTGCCCATCTTAGTCTCCGTGATTTTATTATTCTGTTAATATTTGGTGACGCGTACAAATTATGTAGCTCGTCATTGTGCAGTTTCCTCCACTCCCCAGTTTCCTCATCTTTCTTTGGCCCGTATATTTTCCGCAGAACCTTATTTTCAAATACCCTAAAACGATTTTCTTCCGCTTTAGTGAGCGCCCAGGTTTCGCACCCATACAAGATTACCGGCATTATTATAGTCCTATATATCCTTATTTTGACATTTTTCGACAGTAGCTTTGACTTAAGTAATCTGTTCACAGCGTAGAAGCAGGCATTACCCGAATGAAGTCTCTTATTAATCTCGGCTTTAATTTCGTTTCGATCATTTATAGTTGTACCTAAATATCTGAATTCGCTAACCTTTTCAAAAGTGAAATTTCCGACTCTGAGATCCCTCTCTGCTTCGCGAATGCCCAGTTTCTCCATGATCATATATTTCGTTTTCGATTCGCTCACTTCTAACCCCGTGTTTTTAGCCGCATTTATAAGGATTTCCGCATTTCTTGCCACCGTTTCACCATTATCTCCCACTATATCCAAGTCATCCGCATAGCCTAAAATGTGCGTTGTTCCGTTGAGTGTTGCGCCTAGCTCGCTAGCCTGCATTTTTCTAACAACATGCTCTAGCGTCAGGTTAAAGAGTACCGTTGAAAGCCCGTCACCTTGCTTCAAACCATCGCGTATCATGAACGATTCGGATACATTACCGCCTACTCGGACCTTTCCAGTGCTTCCGTTGAGACATATTTGAATTAATTTTACGAGTTTTTTTGGTACGCCAAGGAGCACTAGGATTTCATACATTTTGCTTCGTTTGACAGAGTCGTACGCTTTCTTAAAGTCCACAAATAGCTGGTGTATAGTTTCGCAATATTCCCACTAATTAAAAAGAGATATAACAAAATTAATTTGATAAGTACAAAACATTTCATATTGATCATTGTCATAATTAATTTAGTTTGAGGAAGCTATAAGTGCCAATGAATTGGCAGCGGTTTTTATGTGATTAACAGTTACTTTTTAATAATCCTTTAAATTCATGTTTTTTTTTCTTCTAAAATATAGCTTAAGAATAGTTTTAAAAGACATAAATCGAAAGGAAATAACGCGTACTGTAAGAATATATGTTCATCTTTTACATATTTTCAATACAAACAGCCGAAAATTTTTGTTACATAAACATTTTTTTCAAATAGTTCAGTCCGACACGGGTACGGAAGTAAATAATCTACTTACGCACCAGTTTCGTACCGTATTTTATACCACGAGTGCCGAAAAATCATATTAGAGATGTGATTTTGAGGTTAGAGTGGTATAAACTTATTATTTTATCAAAACATGTCTAAACATTAAGGTGACTGTACCAGTGAATGAACGAATAAGAAATTTGCTGATTACATTACGAATTATCGTAACATAAAAATAAGTAAACACTTAAAACAGCTGTTCAGTGTTATTAATAAAGTCTTCAACTTTATTCTTGTGGCAAACATTTTAACTTATACCTTTATTAATAATATCAATATAGACAAAACATATAAAAAAGTACTAAAGCGTAGTAAATGAACATGACACCAGTGAATAAACATGATGCACCAGTATATGATCAGTACATAAACGCGAAAATAAATATATCTTTTAATAAAAATATTGTTAATATAATATTATTAAATTCGTCAATTTTCACCTAATCATATTTTTTTTTGGGAAATTACCATCTATATACTTCTAAAAACACTTCAAACGTAAGAAATGTAAGAGCATAACTTCAAAGGTAAAGTGACCGTTTCGTTGTGCCAACTAGATGCTCTTGAAGTTGTTATTTATGTAATAAAATTATTTGCAGAGTCTGTAATGTGTTGCGCATATTATGGTAATAAATGATGTAAGGATTTTAAAAATTCCAATAGAGACGTAAATAATATATAAAAATTTGTAATATTTAATGGTACTAGACAAGTGTTCATTCTCTGTTGAGTTTTTGGACATTCGTGCAGTCATTCTATCTATTTAGCTCTAAAATCTAGTCAGTTCTAAGTTCAAACGTACTTAATATATATCTGCAAAATTTCACGCACTGAAATTTGGCACAACGAAACGGTCACTTTACCTTTGAAGTTATGCTCTTACATTTCTTACGTTTGAAGTGTTTTTAGAAGTATATAGATGGTAATTTCCCAAAAAAAAATATGATTAGGTGAAAATTGACGAATTTAATAATATTATATTAACAATATTTTTATTAAAAGATATATTTATTTTCGCGTTTATGTACTGATCATATACTGGTGCATCATGTTTATTCACTGGTGTCATGTTCATTTACTACGCTTTAGTACTTTTTTATATGTTTTGTCTATATTGATATTATTAATAAAGGTATAAGTTAAAATGTTTGCCACAAGAATAAAGTTGAAGACTTTATTAATAACACTGAACAGCTGTTTTAAGTGTTTACTTATTTTTATGTTACGAAAATTCGTAATGTAATCAGCAAATTTCTTATTCGTTCATTCACTGGTACAGTCACCTTAATGTTTAGACATGTTTTGATAAAATAATAAGTTTATACCACTCTAACCTCAAAATCACATCTCTAATATGATTTTTCGGCACTCGTGGTATAAAATACGGTACGAAACTGGTGCGTAAGTAGATTATTTACTTCCGTACCCGTGTCGGACTGTACTATTTGAAAAAAATGTTTATGTAACAAAAATTTTCGGCTGTTTGTATTGAAAATATGTAAAAGATGAACATATATTCTTACAGAACGCGTTATTTCCTTTCGATTTATGTCTTTTAAAACTATTCTTAAGCTATATTTTAGAAGAAAAAAAAACATGAATTTAAAGGATTATTAAAAAGTAACTGTTAATCACATAAAAACCGCTGCCAATTCATTGGCACTTATAGCTTCCTCAAACTAAATTAATTATGACAATGATCAATATGAAATGTTTTGTACTTATCAAATTAATTTTGTTATATCTCTTTTTAATTAGTGGGAATATTGCGAAACTATACACCAGCTATTTGTGGACTTTAAGAAAGCGTACGACTCTGTCAAACGAAGCAAAATGTATGAAATCCTAGTGCTCCTTGGCGTACCAAAAAAACTCGTAAAATTAATTCATATATGTCTCAACGGAAGCACTGGAAAGGTCCGAGTAGGCGGTAATGTATCCGAATCGTTCATGATACGCGATGGTTTGAAGCAAGGTGACGGGCTTTCAACGGTACTCTTTAACCTGACGCTAGAGCATGTTGTTAGAAAAATGCAGGCTAGCGAGCTAGGCGCAACACTCAACGGAACAACGCAAATTTTAGGCTATGCGGATGACTTGGATATAGTGGGAGATAATGGTGAAACGGTGGCAAGAAATGCGAAAATCCTTATAAATGCGGCTAAAAACACGGGGTTAGAAGTGAGCGAATCGAAAACGAAATATATGATCATGGAGAAACTGGGCATTCGCGAAGCAGAGAGGGATCTCAGAGTCGGAAATTTCACTTTTGAAAAGGTTAGCGAATTCAGATATTTAGGTACAACTATAAATGATCGAAACGAAATTAAAGCCGAGATTAATAAGAGACTTCATTCGGGTAATGCCTGCTTCTACGCTGTGAACAGATTACTTAAGTCAAAGCTACTGTCGAAAAATGTCAAAATAAGGATATAAAGGACTATAATAATGCCGGTAATCTTGTATGGGTGCGAAACCTGGGCGCTCACTAAAGCGGAAGAAAATCGTTTTAGGGTATTTGAAAATAAGGTTCTGCGGAAAATATACGGGCCAAAGAAAGATGAGGAAACTGGGGAGTGGAGGAAACTGCACAATGACGAGCTACATAATTTGTACGCGTCACCAAATATTAACAGAATAATAAAATCACGGAGACTAAGATGGGCAGGGCACGTGGCAAGAATGGGCGATGATCGTACAGCAGCGCGCATAATAAAAGGAAAACCGAAAGCAACGCGACCTCTTGGTAGACCTAGACGCAGATGGGAGGATAACGTAAAATCAGACGTAACTGAAATTGGGCGGGAAGGCGCGAAATGGATGGGGTTGGCACAAAATAGGGAAACGTGGAAGGCTTGCGTAGATGAGGCGATGAACTTTCGAGTTCGAAATGCCACTTAAAAAAAAAATTAAAATGGGGCACGCGTGGCACCTTAGGTGGGGCACAAATAGCACACGGCGACCCAGTGCACTGCGATCGCGGCTGCACAGAGCAATCAGCTGATAAACATTAACCTGTAAATCGCAATCGGAGCAAGATGGGTTAATTTATGTGTACAGTGTTTATAATTAGTTTTAATTAGTTTTAATTAGTATTAAATAGTTTTAATTAGTACTAATTAGTTTCAATTAGTACTAATTAGTTTTAATTAGTACTAATTAGTTTTAATTAGTACTAATTAGTTTTAATTAGTACTAATTAGTTTTAATTAGTACTAATTAGTTTTAATTAGTACTAATTAGTTTTAATTAGTACTAATTAGTTTTAATTAGTACTAATTAGTTTTAATTAGTACTAATTAGTTTTAATTAGTACTAATTAGTTTTAATTAGTACTAATTAGTACTATAATTAGTGTATATAGTAAAAACCGTGATATTACGTGTAACAAAGTTATATTAAGTAAAAATAAGTTATATAACGTGAAACAAGATCGCAAGATTAAAAGTATTAATATTGAAGTACAAGTATTAGTATTAAAATAAAGTACAAAAATAACAGCAATGGTGCGGAATTATAAAAAAAAACAGATAAAAACAGTTGGAGCAATCAACAAATACAATTGGCCATTCAGTGTGTGCTCAATGATGGCAAGTCATGAAAGGCGACAGCTGAAGAATTTGGAATCCCTCGATCCACTCTTCAAAAAAAATTAAAACTTTTTCTGATGGTCCTTCACGAACAGACAACAATCAGGGCAAAGATATTTTTTATATATATTTTTATATTTTATAACATTTTGTATGTTTAAATTATAGTTACTTTCCTATGCTAAACTTTCATTTTAATTGTAGGATTTCCACGTATTTTCACTGACGAACAAGAAAGGGGCTTGGTCCGCTATATTGAAGAGATAGAGAGTAAATTAATAGGGCTGAATAGGACTAAAGTAAGAAAGGTAGCATTTCAATATGATGAAAGATTAAACCTTTCTCACAGATTCAACCTTGAAAAAGAAGTGGCTGGTAAAGATTGGCTACGTGAATTTATGAGTAGACATGAATTTTCACATAGGAAAGCCGAGCACACATCTTCTGACAGAGTCAACAGCTTTAATAAAAAAGCTGTTGAAGAATTCTTTGCACTGTTAAAGAATGTTATGGACAAATATAATTTTCCGTCCGAAGAACAGAATTTATAATGTAGACAAGACTGGTATCTCTATTGTGCCTAAATTTTCGTCAAAGATTATCGCCAAAACGGGACGAAGACAAGTTGGAGGTTTGACTGCTGGTGAAAGAGGTGAGAATGTTACAGCGGAAATTTGCATGTCAGCATCCGGTATTTTCATGCCTTCTATGCTGATATTTCCACGTATAAGAGAGAATTTGGAATTGCTGGATGGGGCTCCACCTGGAGCTTGAGCGGAATTCCATAAATGTGGTCATATGCAGACAGAAATCTTTACATGTTGGTTTGAAATAGTACATTATGCATCAAGGGAGTAAAGTGGGCAATGTACGCAATGTGTGACGTTACCGACCGAGCGAAGCGAGGTCGGCATTTCACACAGTGCATGCTTGCCTACTGTACTCCAGAGGTGCGTATACTACTTTTCACCACACCCCCGTAAAGAAATGACTGTACGCATCTCAGCAGGCCGTACAGTACCCCATGCTCTGCCTAGAAGTAAAGTGACTTGTGTACGCGCGACGCGCTGTTTTACCGTTCGAGACGCAGTCGAGAGCGGAAAAAGGCGCATCGCGCATGCGCAAGTCACTTTATTCCCTAGGCAGTCCATGCGGTACTGTACGGCCTGCTGAGAGGGCGTACAGTCAGCACTTTACGCGCAGTGTGGTGAAAAGTTTATTACGTTCTCTCGAGCGACACCAGAAAACCCAGTTCTTCTTCTACTTGATGGACATTCAACGCACGTTAAAAACCTAAACGTGATTGGCTTGGGCAGGGACAACGGCGTAGAGATACTATGTCTTCCACCGCACTGTATACATAAAATGCATCCACTGGATGTAGGCTTTAATGGCCCGCTTAATATTACCTTTGGCAAAGAATTTGCCATCTTCCACCGGCAGGGTAACCGAGTAAATATGATAAATTTATATTCTATCTTTGACAAAGCTTTTATTCAAGCGGCTAAAATGGAGACTGCCATCAACTCATTCAAAAAATGTGGAATTTCTCCTTTCAATCCAAAGATATTTCCCGACTCAGATTTTGATGCTTTCAAAGATACAAACTCTTCCCATTCATCCAACTCCAGTAACACAGGTAAATAAAATCTAACTGTAATATTACTATTGATTGTAACGAAGACTTTAAAAAAATTTAATGTTTAAATTTTAGAGTCGGAGTCCAGAATTGAAGGATTCAAAGATGTTGTTAAATACATAATGAGTTGTAGTGAAAAATCTGGTTCCAGTAAAGATCAACCTTCTACACATACACACAGTTCAACGACAGAACATTATGAAATTAGTTCTAATCAAGCTACTGAAGACCGTGAGACTCCTATGTTCAGCCAACATTTAGCAAATACTGGGCTTAATAATACAGCTAAAGATGAGATCCGGATACCTTTGTCGTACAACATCCAAGCAAAGCCTCTCATTGATTTATTAGTAAATAATGTGTTATACTTTTATTGAACTTATGGTTAAATTTAATTTTTACTTCAATTGTTCTCTTTTTATAGAGTTCCTGCTTACATTCAAATTCTGCAGATGTTGCATCGAAAGTGGTAAACGTCAACTGTGGTGATATTCAACAACAGATTCAATTGGATAAGCTGACAATGAATCAACCCGACAGAGCCACCACTTCTGGCAATGTACCCAATTTAACTTTGTCGGATCACATTGGCTTGAACCACAATCAATCACTATCAATGCCATCTGTTCAAAAGAATTTTACCGCTACTTCAACTCCAAATAATCTTCTAGAAAATACAGTTGATGGAAATACTTTAAAAAAAGGCAGAAAAAATGAAAAACAGCTATTATCACCAGTGATGAGTATTGAGAAAATTTAATGGCTGAAAACATAAAGATAAAAAAGAAAAAGCTGAAAATAAGTCATCAAAGCCAGTTGTAAAATGTGATAAATCCAAAGCGCAACCTCGTAAACGTAAACAGTCTTTTAGTTCTACTACTAAACCGTCTAAAATTCGTAAGCCACTTCAAGACTTAAACGAAGACCAATTTAATGTAATACAGCCAATGCTTTAACCTTCAGAATTATTAATGACTAATAGTGCAATTTCCTTGGAAAACGAAAAATATTTAAGAGTAATAATACCTGATTCATCAATTTTAAATACCCAAACAACTTTTTTAAATGGTCAGCCACTTCAAATTTGCTACCTAAATGAAAATAGTATTAAAGATTTAAATATAAATTTATTGTGATTAAAAAAAATTGTAAGTGTAACATACAAGTATTACATTGTAATTTATGTCTACCTATTATAAAAAGTTAAAAATAATTATCTAAAATGCAATTATTTATTAAAATGTAATTATTTATGAAAGTGTAATAATTTACCAAATATAATTATTTATAAAATGTAAAAAAATTATTTATTTTTAAGTAAATGACAATGTATTTGATAATATTTGCTTAATCTTTGTTACACTATTTATCAGAAATAAAATTTCATTGTTAAAAAATTGTTATTTTTTATTATATTATTCATTAAACCATTCGTTCACTAATAATTATTCATTTCGGTACTAAAAGGAATATTTAATAATAGTTCAAGATGACAGTGCTATTTGTACCCCACGCCATGCCACGTTCCACCCGCCAGTGGGGCAAGTGCATTGTCGATGATATCACTTTTCAATTTTTTACATAAATTGAAAAAAAAAATTTTTTTATTATGGATTTTGTTTCTAGAAGAGTTTATCTATTTATTGCATTTTTTGTATTTTTAAAATCTTTAAAATTCAAGTTTGAATCTGTAGTTAATGTTAAGGTGTCACGCGTGCCCCACCCTCCCCTATGTATAGGATAAAACTCAGGTAATACTGATAGCGCGTTGATCAAATGAACACGCCATTCTTTGAAATTGGCCGATCTTATGCACTCTATTTCTTAATATTTAATAAATTGAAATTAAAAAGAAATAATACTGCCAATATTTTGTATGCATTTCAATAAACATGAGTGCAAGAATTTTTAAGTTTGATTTAAGCACAGATTTTAGATCAAGTAATTTTTACTAGAAATGTCAAGAAAATAAAAAATACCTATATGACGAAATCTAAAAGAAAATGCACTTTTTGACGTCGAAAAAACGAAATAAAAAATTTGAATGCTCGATATTCTAAACCTTTTCTATCTTGTTTTAGGTGACAAATTCTGAAATAGAACGTATTTGGCCAATAAAAATTAGGCATCTGACTATGTTTTTCAGGCAAATTAGGTTTTCTTTACGGATGTTTAAATATAGCAAAAAGGGGTTTTACTGCGCAGTTAATAAATGTGCAAACAAAGCTGAACAATTTTTTCCCAAAAAAGTATATAAAAGTAGAAGAAAAGACCATTAATTTGAGTTTTTGTTCGTTGAAAATGAATGTTCCGGTGAAAAGTTATGACCAATTGAAAATAGGATAATAATTCGTTGAAAATAGTTTTTCTGTTATTATAGATATGAAGATTGTTTCAATATATATTATATCCAAGCTATATGCACGTTTTTAGTATTACTACTTGATAATAGTGATAGTTTGAGGTTAGAGGCAGATGCATTCTGCATGCCCCTATTTATAATCACGAAAAAATAACGTTTTAGTTGTATTTATATAATATGTACACTGCTTTCTACTTATGCAGCGTGAAGTATTTGCGCGTATTACCATACTAATACAATAAACAGATACAAATCATATGAATGAAGTCTATAAAATCGACGGTGATCAGAAATAGGTACACATCGAAATCACCGTTATTTACAGTGAGCAGAAATAGGTGCATTTTGCGTACGCTTTTTAATGGACTATTATTAATATTTAAGTCTTTAAAATGTTTTTACGCATTTACACTGTATATTGTTCAATTGATAATTAAGACAATAATCATAGCTGCTTTATAAATGAATGTTAGAATAACTTTTTAAACCTTTTTGTTTGACGCAAAATGCTTATATGAGCAGAAATAGAGACATTCATCTTACTCATGTATATATTTCCTACCGCAGTTTTATGTATATAACAAAATAAATTTTATTTCTTATAATAAGTATACAACACAGGCAATTCGAGACCTTCATACGATAATTAATTTAACTTTACGACTACAGAGATTTTTATGAAGCATGACTTAGGAGGTCGAAGAGCTGGTCCGAGGTGGAGGTAATAACTGTTGGCTTTTTGTCAGCCATCACGACGTGGCGACAACCGTTAGTTCCGTCAACTCGCATGCTAAGCAAGAGTAAACACTCGGCGTAAGATATACTTATACGAAGCCCGCGTGTCTTCTCACTATGCCCCTTGGTTTCTCGCTTGCGTGTACGTCTGCGTTACGCGATTATCTTCCTATATCTCTGTCTGTACACAAAATCCACGACTCTCTTGTTCGGTCGCTTCCTCGCCATCACGTCGTCGCATCACGCACGCTCGTGACTTAAACACACACCGTTTTTCCTCTTTTTAAAAATAAAAAGTTTTTTTCTTTCTTTTTCGTTCCTTTCCTCCGCTGCTTCCTTTCATTTTGCGTTTCGTCTAGAGAGCATATTAAATCAAAAATCTCGGAGACAGAACTTTAATGTGCAAACATCATGCAATCATACTGTTACTATTTTAATGAAATAATAACTTTTATTCGTGTTAAATTTTTGCTATTACCTGCTGTTAGGATTTTACAATGTCCTGCAAATTTTAGAACAAATTATATTATTAAGAAAAATCACTTTTACAAATCGTTAATGGTTATATACGCCTTAAAATAGTAATTAGAAAAAAATGATTATAATATAATATAATAATATAATAATATAATAATATAATAATATAATAATATAATAATATAATAATATAATAATATAATAATATAATAATATAATAATATAATAATATAATAATATAATAATATAATAATATAATAATATAATAATATAATAATATAATAATATAATAATATAATATAATAAGCAACAAAATTTTATTTCATGTATAGTAACAACTTGATAAATTGTATTATGTTTTCTATGTGTATAATAAAGAGTTTTCACCACTTGTCTATTTCCCTTAGGCCTCCTCAAGCCCATACGATGACTTTTGTTCAATGGCAAAATTCACTTGACGTAAAGTAATATTTAGTAATATTCAGTATATTATACACAAAGCAACATTTTAAGGATTTATAGAGTTTAATTAAGACTCAAAAATTTTACTGAACATTCTTCTATACGTTACTAATAACCTCAAATTTTTTCTATGATTTTCCATCATATCAACGTTTCCAAGATATACCAGTTTAAATAAAAAAATGACGACTTCGTATAAAGTTAGATAATCTTATGCTCTTTCAAATGCATTTTCACTGAATTGTTGATATTATTTCTAATGTACCAAAAAGGAAACCTTAAAAATCGAAAAATCACTAAAAAACAAAAAAGCTTCGAAAAATTAACAAATAAAATCTTTTTTGTCACCTCAATGAAAAATGAATTTTGACTGCGCATACCCCCATTTATGCTAATCCGCGTCCACATATGCGCACACACACACATCCATACAAACATTTTCTAAAAATACTGTATTTTGATTCCTAATGTCTCAAAACACGTTTCTATAATGATTTTAGTATAACTCTTTTTTTACTATCACAAAGCCTTCTCTATGAGGAAGCAATACGTACTTATACATAATATTGTAAACAAACGCACGCACGCACGCACGCACGACTGCACACACCCGCATATACACACACACGCACATACACAATATTATAAACATTTTCCAAAAATAAGTAGTGTATTTTGATTCCTTAAGTCTCAAAACATGTTTCTAACGTGTTTTTAGCAATTCTTTCTTTTACTATCCCAAAGCTTCCTCTATGAGGATGCAGTGATTACCAGATAATATATTCTGCAAACTCACCAATATTCGTATTCATACTTTTATCATGAATAAAATAAGCTGGATTGGGACTTTCGGAATGTGAATCTTAAACTTTATCTAATTTTTTCTCTTTAAGACATATAATACAGTTTACGCGTGAATGCAGTTTGGAGTCCTTTAGAGAACGAGGTCGAAAATTTACTTAGACCCAATTGCCTCGACGTCTAGTCTCTCTTATGATTTCTTTCGTTTGTGTACATGCCCGCAAGGGGACTGTTCAGAAAATTTGTTTCATTGCAAATGGGCTTCGATGTTTTTTGAGCGCACGTCAATTGTGTCTATATGTTTAAATTCCGAGGCTTTGTGTTCTACCGTCTTTTTTCTTTCAACATTAAGCGGTATAGACGTATTTCGCTTTCTTTTGTCAATGTTATTTGTATCGATAAAAATCGAAACAGAATATAGCTTAGAATCCTTTAACATTTTGCGTTTAAAAATAATTGCCATGGTTTCCATGCACTGTGTCCTAGGCTTATTGTTGCTGAGTATCTGTATCTAGGTGCTACTTGCAAAATAGATATCATTTGCATTTTATTTTTATCTTCACAAAAACAAAACCAGGTTATTGACTATAAATTGATTTTTCAAATACTAGAAGAGAGTTAAAAATACTTATTACTCGGAAAGTATCGCATATTGGGAAAGCGAAATTGGATAAGACTTTGAGGTGTGTTTTCTGGTACCTCAAAATGCAGTGAGCACCCTTACTTTGTTCCGATGGATCTTTTCTCTCGATATAGTCCCGGAGCTGGATACCTTCCCGTGAGCAACAGGGTATCCAAAGGTGAAAATAGTCATTTCATATGTATTTTGACTCGTAGAACACGAATCTGCTAGTCCTTTTTGTTTAAAGTGGCCAGAAATTGTTTAAAATGCAATTAGGATGTTGCATAAAAATAAACAGTTGATTTTTCGCACTAAATAAGTAGAATAGCGAAAAATAATTAGATCCTATTATTTCTTTTGTCATAAAAATTAAAATTTTGATAGTTACAGACGTTTAAAGTTTCCTAATTTTCAATCTATATATAGATATACTCTAATATTACGTGACGTCATGAAAGTATACAATCGTGACGTCCCGCAAATTTGAAACGACTGTAATTACTTCAATTTTCGTTAAATTGCAAAAATAAAAAATACGACCTAATTATTTTAGCATAAACTATTTGAATATGAAATAGAGAAAATCATGCAACAACCGAATTGTTGAAACAAATTAGAAAATAATATAGTTTATTTTAAGCAAAAAATGTTCCTAGACTTTTTTTCCAAAATGCTTATTTAAAAAGTTATGGTTTTTCGAAGTTTCATTTTTGCAATTTTTTATCAAATTTAGGTATTTTTTTCTCGATAATTAAAGGTGCTACGTAAAATTTTGTAGAAACTTTTTTTGCTCAAAGTTAGTCAAAGAATCGGATAAAAAAAATTTTTAAGTTGAAAAATACTTACTTAAATTGTTTTAAATTAATGAACTATTAAAATAGCGATGGAAATTGCATGGTAAATCATCGAATTTTGAATAGTCAACCATCGCTTTTCCAAGGGGGAAACCTTGATGTATTTTTCATCACTTTCTTTGATTATTAATAACTTTGAAACAGATTAAATTATTCATTTATGTACTTTTATTTACTTTTGGATCATTGTTACAGATATTATCAGAAGTTGCGGTACCAGGTTTTACTAAAACAACGCACAATTAAGATACATTGAGGGGATGGATGGAATAACGGTATAACTCGAAAACTGTCGTTTTGAGAAAAATGAGAAAGGCGTTGGAATCTTAGTTAAAGTTAATTTACGTTTTTTTAATTTAACATAGTCTTACAGAACATAATTTTATATTAATTTCGTAAAAGAAAAATACTAAAATTAAATATATGAGCTATAAACTAAAAAATAATGAATTTTTCGAGTTATACCGTTCTTAATGACTTTATTCAGATGAAATCTGTTCTAACGAAGAGTACTAACTTTATATTATAATGACAAAAACTCAGTGATTAAAAAAGAATTTCTGTTATTCTACAATTTTTTTAACTTTCTGTGTAATTGTTTAGTACTTCGTTGTTTAGTAGATTTAAAATTTCCACACTGAGAAAAAGGATTACTTGTATTAAATGATATTCATTAACTATTAATGATCGTGGATTTGAATATCACCAATTGAATATTCATTACTAATTAAAGTTAATGCCCAGATACTTGAGACGCTGAGATAGTTGAACGTCTGGGTGCCATCTTGATTGTTATTGTCGTGCCGAATGTGAGGCTAACCCTGTCACGCTTGTAGCTTTCGCGCTTACACGCCAAAAATCGTTTTTTGTTGGCAGCATTCGGCAATTAGGACTTTGCATGAAAAAATCTATTAAGTCCGTAATGTAGAATATAAAAAAATAAAAGACCCATCTGGCTCGTATTTTTCTTTTTTTAAATAGAAGCAAATTAAAACAGTTACACTCGTTTAAAGTTTACAGATTTTCGATATATCGCCGAGCCAGACGAAGAAGGTACTACACCGGTCTCGGCTTCGAAAAGGCTCTTATTTTTTACGAGTATAGGTATCGCATAAACTAGGTAAAACGATTTTGGGTAACAATTTTCAAAACGGCCTTTGATAGCCAAAAGTATCGAAAATAGCTCTTTTTTTCATATAATTGAGAAAATGAAAATGAAAAAATAATGGTTAATCATTATAATATTAGTTTATGCGATAGCTACTAATGTATAGAATAACATATTAAAACTTTGGACCGATTCGTCGAGTAATTTTTTTATCACGTCCGCCACACAAAGAAAAGTCGTTTCGAAAATAACGCATTTAAAGTTTTCGTGCTCTGCAAATTATACGCGCAGCTAAAGAATTCATTCCCCTTATATATAACTATTAATTTATGTAAAAACCGGATTTTTAAGTAGTATGCGGCTCCCCCTCCCTCTTCCCCCTTAAAGCTTTTATACTCTGCTCTACTTGAATATACGCGTATACTGTAAACTCTAGGTTCGTTTCAACATCGATTATCAATATGTAACTTTATAAACATATTTTTCACGTAAACAGCTATTGATTTAGAGAATAAAAGAAAAATCATTTTTTAAAACCGAGAAAATAGAATATCCCCTTAACAGGAATGCTAATATAATCTAGCATCTCTATGTATTCAGTATTCATTCATCAAGTCAAAATAAAAAATCAGAAAATATAGTATAACATTTTATTGTAATAGAATGTACCAGAGCACACAATTTAGAGCACTTTAGAATTTAACACTTTAACACTTATTAACATTAGAGCAGTTTTAACAAAAATACAAGTAATTTTCTATAGCACTTAAGGAGGATCTTTCGCTAGATATATGTTATAAAACAAAAAATCGTATGAGAGTTTAGAAGGTCCTATGATAAAGCTAATGATCTGTACTTAATAATAGTGCAAAACTACATGAAGAAAAAATTGTTCCAAAAAAATCGTGACGTCACAAGTGTAAATATTGTCAATTTAAAAAATATTTAGTTACACCCCAATTTTTCTTTTTATTTCTTTACCAATTTTAATGTTTCGGGGCTTATTCTTTTTCTAAAACATTTCTGTATAAAGTTAACGAAAGAAAATTTTAAAATAATATATCTGTAATAAGAGAAAGCTAATTAGTTATAAGTAAGCGCCTACACGTTTATAAACAATTGACTTTCTCTAATCAAAGATATATTATTTTAAAATTTTCTTTCGTTAACTTTGTAGAGAAATGTTTTAGAAAAAGAATAAGCCCCGAAACATTAAAATTGGTAAAGAAATAAAAAGAAAAATTGGGGCGTAACTAAATATATTTTAAATTGACAATATTTACACTTGTGACGTCACAATTTTTTTGAACAATTTTTTCTTTATGTAATTTGGCACTATTATTAAGTATATAAGGTACCAGTACTTATAAATAAATAAATGTACCAGTACTTGGCCACTTTGTAGCAGCCGAACTTATTTTTTAAATTAGAGCACTAAAATTAATACGGCCAATAAAAAGTTATATATTCATCTGGAAGGGAATTTAATTTTCTATCAAATTAAATTGAAAAAAGAGACATTTTAATCAATAATGATAGGGAAATATACATAAATGTTCAGTGGTACAATGTACCAGTACTTGGACCAGCAAACCAAGCATGTCCTAGTGTTTCAAAATACTGGTACCAGTAGTTGGTCACTGCTTTAACCAAACATTTTTTGTTTAAGTAAGACCAAATTAATATTGCGCAGATTAATTTTGTGAGATACAATGAGGAAATAAATAACTTACAATAATTTTGTTACGAAAGCATATTATTATTTCTTAATAATTATTATAAAATACATAATATTTTTTAACTTAACTCATACCTTAATACAAAAATAGCATTTACCATTACCGGACTAGTAAGTTAGCTTTTGACATATTCTGTTTAAATAAATAATACAATAAATTATATCTGCTTGTTGAAATAAATAGCAAGTCTCTCAGTGTGTGTATTGAGGTTAGGTTGGAGGTTAGATATGCGAATAGTATTATTCAAGTTATGATAACAAATAAGACTCCAAATATATAAAATATAAGTTATACTTAGGTATTGTTATAAAAAATAAATGTTTACATTACTTGTTTGCTCCAAAAAGTCCCTTAGTCGAAAAAACAACCGTGATGTAGCAAATTCTCAAACAAGTATATGCCAACAACTAGGACCAAGATTTGTTGCGTAATCTGCGTGATTGCCCAGTAGATGGCCACCCGGCCAACTACTGGAACGGGAATTTTCAAGGTATTTTTCGAGTACCAATACATGAACACATAAAATTTGAATATAAAATATATATAAATCTTATATTTTTTATTTTTTATGTATTTCTAATATAATAAGAATAATGTAGGAACCTTAAGATACATAAAAAATGTTTCATTAAATTCTTGTCGCCTTACTAGTAAACGAACTTTTCGTAGTCACTACTTAAGAAAAGCATGCATGCCCGCACGGACTGAAAATCGCAAAATTAAGTACTTATTTTTTAACTTAAAATCAATTATTGAACCTCGGGTTCTTTTTGTATTGGCAATTTATTATGTACACAACAATAGCTAAGCTAAAGCTAAAAGCTTAAATATTAAGATATTTCTTGTCAGTGGCCAAGTTCTCGGCAGTGGCCAACTACTGGTACTTTTACCTTATAATTAGTTTTATCATATGACCTTTATAAACTCTCATACGATTTTTGCTTCATGACTTATATCTAGCGAAAGATCCTCCTTAAGTGCTATAGAAAATTACTTGTATTTTTGTTAAAACTGCTCTAATTTTAATAACCGTTTTTAAACGTTTTTCCAGAGATTACATAGAATACATTCAAAAAGAATATTGTTTACATATAAAACTGAATAAGATATTCGGAAAAACGGTATCTATAACTCAAGAAAAGAAAAAGTAAGATTTTCAAATGATTACTCAAAAAAGGCAACATTTTCTATCTAAAAAGCATTTTTATGTATATTTGATTACTGAAAGCCTTGCATGCAATGATTACGCCAGCAGTTTTAACAGCAAATTAAGTTAAAGAGTTAGTGTCGTTAATATAATATGTTAATGCTGAAGCGTGGCTATGGTACAAAAATGCTTAAGAAAGATCAAGATGTTATACCAATTTGATTTTCATTAGGATTGAAAGGCTGAGGTGTATTGAAATCTTTTTTTGTTCCAATCTCTCGATGCTTGATTTTAGTTTTATAGGTTTTGTGAAGTACGTAAACTCTGTAAATTTAATGTCTATTAGTATACCATTATATCCAGATGTTATAAGTAAATGTGTGTACGTATATAAAATTATAGGATACAATGTACAGTTACCTTTCATAGTATGTGGCTGCACATGCAAATGTATTATTATATATACATTACAGTCATGACTTGATAACATAACCCATGCAATATCTGTAAGTTAAATGCAGTTATATTTAGCATGAACATAGAGTCAAATGATTAAAATATAAAAAATCTTAAAAGCATATATATTTATCGTGTTATGCATGAATCTTGAGATTATTTTAGAAATTACGAGGGTAACTTGGGTTTTTTGTTTTATATATCTAGCATTTAAAAATCAATAATTTTAAAAGAAATGTAAAAACCTGTTTATTTTGCCTACTATTTGACTAATTTTTTACTCTGTTACACCATCCAAACTATAAAGAATTTTTATAGCTACTAAAATATAAGTCATGGTTCTGCCTTCATAATTAGGAATTTATAAAAACTTTAATTCTACGTGTCCTAATGCATAGGTTATACTATGCTACATAAATTACTTACCACTCTAAAAAGCAGGGTTGAACAAATCCACAAGTATCAGGATCATCGTCTCTGTGTAAAATACTTTTGAGCCTTCGGAAATACTAAAAATAATTTTTAATATTTAAAACAAAGCAAGTGCTCAATATTTTTGACAATCAATAAATCTAAGGTAATCTGCATTTTTTAAATGTATAAATTTCTTGACAATAATAAAAAGTCAATGACATTAAATATATTTCTCTCATAAAAAAATGAAGATTACCTAATTATAAATAGATAAGCAGTTAAAAGATAACTTATCTGATAATACAGCAGCAGATTTTCCTTTAGTGAAGTCCTGCAGTGCCCAGTGAATATTTATTTACTTTGAATTTTGATCTAGATAACCTAATTTGATTCTGGACAAAATCGCGATCGGCCGGATAGTAAGGAAAATTTCAAAAGAAATTCGGAACGAACCCATGGCCAACCTCGCGGCATGAGCATCCCTCGCACGCACAAGCGATTCCCGCGCGCCCTAGCGGATCGCTCGAGTTCCCCTAGGGTATACTATACTATACTAGCGTTCCCCGCGCGGACTAGCGGACCGTTAGCGTTCTCTCGTACCCGAGCGGACCGCTAGCGTTCCCCTAGTACCCGAGCGAAAGACGAGCACCCAAGAAGACCCGAGGCAGCCCGAGGTAACCCTCGGGCTAGAGGCCTACGCGCAAGAGTTGCGCGAGGGCGGCCATGATACATGTCGGTACAACAGTCTGTCTTGGCTACTTTCGGGCACTGCGTGTGCAACACGAGAAGGCAAGCAAACTCGCGTTAATTTCTCGTGTCCTCGGCAGCACTCGGATCGCGAGCAACTATTGGCATAGACAGTTCGCCTGTGTTCAAGGGTAACCAGGGGAACACGGGTGATTTTAAAAAACTTTTGAACAGACGTAACTGTTCATGCGCGTGCGAGTAAACTACTCGCATCTACTTCAGCCCACTGGTATCGCGAGTCTCTGCATGTATCTGGATTTTTGCGCGCGTCCACGATGGCCCCTCGGATGCAAGCAAATTTTCGATATACTCGTCCAATGCCAGTGCCAATGCTAGTGCGCGGATGTAACTTCCGAGTTACACTTGCGATACCCGTGGGTCCGAGATGCGACCAAAAATTTGCCTCGTTTGCTCGCTACTGTGAATGCACTGTATATATATATATATATATATATATATATATATATATATATATATATATATATATATACTGCAATGATATATTATTACGTCACGAGCATATACGTGTTCGTGACGTCACGAGTATTCAAAGACCTATAACCCTTTTAGTTTTAATTTGTTAAAAAAAAGAAAAAGTACGTCTCCTTTATATAGTTATATTCTATATTACGGACCTGATGGATTTTTTAATGCAAAATCCCAATTATACAGATTCTGTTTTTATTTTAGTGCTTAGAAAGTATCTCTATAGGTCAGAGAAACGTCAAATAAACTCTTATTCTCCATTTGTATCTCTTATCTAGATGACAACTAACTGTTGAATCTGTCATTTAATGCGAATCAAAAATGTTTTGGGCGTTAAAATAAATGATTCATTCAATGCAAGAATCCCTTTTCTCAGTGAAGCAACTCCTGACTCAATATATTTATTATTTTTTAATTATATTTTTCCCTTTTTTCTTTTAGTACTTCGTTTAGTGGTAGTTTTTACTGAATTTTCAGCAACTCCAGCTATAACATTTTTTGTGTTCTTTCGAACATTTTTTCGGTTAGTTCATTTGTTAAAACTGTACTCAGCAATAGTTATGTAGTATTTATAGCGTTTCTAATTTGATATTCAAAACATTTTTTTGGTTTTCTCAGTTTTCGTCAAAATTTTTACATATTTCTTTAAATATATGTTTGTACCATAGCCACGCTTCAGCATTAACATATTATATTAACGACACTAACTCTTTAACTTAATTTGCTGTTAAAACTGCTGGCGTAATCATTGCATGCAAGGCTTCCAGTAATCGAATATACATAAAAATGCTTTTTAGATTGAAAATGTTGCTGTTTTTGAGTAATCATTTGAAAATCTTACTTTTTCTTTTCTTGAGTTATAGGTACCGTTTTTCCGAATATCCTATTCAGTTTTATATGTAAAGATTATTCTTTTTGAATGTATTCTATGTAATCTCTGGAAAAACGGTTAAAAAACGGTTATTAAAATTAGAGCAGTTTTAACAAAAATACAAGTAATTTTCTATAGCACTTAACCCTTTCAGGGGCACATTTTTCTTCTGTACATACATTTAAAGTCATTATTGGTATAATGGTTTTCGGGGTTGCTGAATACGAATCTGACGTCAGAATTACAAAATTCAAGATGGCGGATCCAATATGGCGACTATTTTAGGTTAAATTCGTGGTTTTATTGCCGGTTAAGATAAAACTTTGTATATAGGGGTTTTCGGGGTCGCAAATTACGATTCTGACGTCAAATTTTTAAAATTCAAAATGGCGGATTCAATATGGTGACTATATTTGGTCATATTTGTAAATTTAAAAAATTTTATCAAAAGACTAGCGGCGAAAAAATTTGAAAAAAATATATATTATAGAGCTGGACACGGACTATAGATACAAAAAATTTCAGAGCTCTAGAGTTTTTCGTTCAAGAATAAACGATTTTTTACGAAGAAAAACGAGTTTTTTGTGATTCAATTGTTTGTAACTATTTATAAATAAATAAATTTGCATACTTTTCTATACAAAACTTATAACTTATCATCTCAAGAGTCCAAAAAGTACTCACACGCATAGGAGCACTGAAAAATACGTCCGAAATACAGAAAAAACTGAAAGCAAAAAGGTGGTACGTATACGTACCACTGCCCCTGAAACGGTTAAGGAGGATCTTTCGCTAGATATAAGTCATAAAGAGAGTTTATAAAGGTCATATGATAAAACTAATTATATATACTTAATAATAGTGCCAAATTACATAAAGAAAAAATTGTTCAAAAAAATTGTGACGTCACAAGTGTAAATATTGTCAATTTAAAATATATTTAGTTACGCCCCAATTTTTCTTTTTATTTCTTTACCAATTTTAATGTTTCGGGGCTTATTCTTTTTCTAAAACATTTCTCTACAAAGTTAACGAAAGACAATTTTAAAATAATATATCTGTGATTAGAGAAAGTCAATTGTTTATAAACGTGTACGCGCTTACTTATAACTAATTAGCTTTCTCTTATTACAGATATATTATTTTAAAATTTTCTTTCGTTAACTTTGTAGAGAAATGTTTTAGAAAAAGAATAAGCCCCGAAACATTAAAATTGGTAAAGAAATGAAAAGAAAAATTGAGGTGTAATTAAATATTTTTTAAATTGACAATATTTACACTTGTGACGTCACGATTTTTTTGGAACAATTTTTTCTTCATGTAGTTTTGCACTATTATTAAGTACATATCATTAGCTTTATCATAGGACCTTCTAAACTCTCATACGATTTTTTGTTTTATAACATATATCTAGCGAAAGATCCTCCTTAAGTGCTATAGAAAATTACTTGTATTTTTGTTAAAACTGCTCTAATTTTAATAAGTGTTAAAGTGTTAAATTCTAAAGTGCTCTAAATTGTGTGCTCTGGTACATTCTATTACAATAAAATGTTATACTATATTTTCTGATTATTTATTTTGACTTGATGAATGAATACTGAATACATAGAGATGCTAGATTATATTAGCATTCCTGTTAAGGGGATATTCTATTTTCTCGGTTTTAAAAAATAATTTTTCTTTTATTCTCTAAATCAATAGCTGTTTACGTGAAAAATATGTTTATAAAGTTACATATTGATAATCGATGTTGAAACGAACCTAGAGTTTACAGTATACGCGTATATTCAAGTAGAGCAGAGTATAAAAGCTTTAAGGGGGAAGAGGGAGGGGGAGGGGCATACTACTTAAAAATCCGTTTTTTACATAAATTAATAGTTATATATAAGGGGAATGAATTCTTTAGCTGCGCGTATAATTTGCAGAGCACGAAAACTTTAAATGCGTTATTTTCGAAACGACTTTTCTTTGTGTGGCGGACGTGATAAAAAAATTACTCGACGAATCGGTCCAAAGTTTTAATATGTTATTCTATACATTAGTAGCTATCGCATAAACTAATATTATAATGATTAACCATTATTTTTTCATTTTCATTTTCTCAATTATATGAAGAAAAGAGCTATTTTCGATACTTTTGGCTATCAAAGGCCGTTTTGAAAATTGTTACCCAAAATCGTTTTACCTAGTTTATGCGATACCTATACTCGTAAAAAATAAGAATCTTTCCGATTTATTAGTTTTAGTTAATCCAGTGGACTCGGATCACGTCCGCCATCAAGGCATCTAAACATTAGAAGGCGACATTTTTACGTATACTAGTCTAAAAAAGAAGACATTTTTAAAAAAAATTTCCTATTCATTAAAGGTGTTAAAGAATATAAGATAGAGTTTAATACCTTTAATTATTATTGTATCATCACAAAACATCTTTGAACAGTTTCATTATGGACTTAGTTCAGCGGCAGGTCAAGCCATTGGCTTACTTTACTGGGTCACGCCAGGGTGCAATAGTGTACTAACTAACTACGCCAGCAAAGAAACGTTACAGCCACGACTTCAAAACATACATTATATATACAAAGGCGACATTGTTCGACACATACAAAGCGACATAAAGTTCTTGCCGACGTTTACCAATTGTTATTCAATGAAAAATGTATCACTGCGTTTTGACCAAACTACAAAGATTGTTTTTTAAATTATGTAAAAAGCTTAATAATGATTAATTACGAGGGTAGTTCAATAAGTCTTTAGAATGACCAACAGATGGCGCGCGAATCGCTCCAAATCATCTGTTTTCAGGCAGCACCACTCCCGACTAGATATATGGTGCAGTCACAGTCCACATCTTCTGAGTTTACGTGTTTTTATAACCAATTGAAAAAAAAAATTGCTTGTTAAGAAAAATGGAAAAAAACGAGTTCAGAGCTGTAATTAAACATTCATTTAAAGGGTTTAACTCCATATGAGATAAAAAATGAATTGGACTCAGTTCATGGCACATCTGCCCCTGCCTTAGCAACGGTTTATAACTGGGTAAATGAATTTAAGCGTGGTCGTACATCAATAAGTGACGAACCACGTTCAGGAAGGCCCGTAGAAGCAACTACTCCCGAAATCATCAATAAAATCCACGATATGGTGTTGAAGGATAGAAGATTAAAAGTGCGTGAGTTAGCTGAGGCCACAAGGATATCTATAGGTGCAGTTGTTTCAATTCTACATGAAAAATTAGGCATGAAAAAGCTATCGGCAAGATGGGTGCCGCGTTTGCTCTCAGCTGAGAATAAACGCAATAGAGTGGTCGCCTCTGAGGCTCTTTTGGCGCGCATAAGTCGGAATCCTGAGGAATTTTTTCGTCGATTTGTGACTGTGGATGAAACATGGATACACCACTACACTCCTGAGACAAAGGAACAATCCAAACAGTGGATTTCCACAGGCGAACCAGCTCCAAAGAAGGCAAAGACCGTAAAGTCAGCTGGTAAGGTTATGGCTACAGTTTTTTGGGATGCACGTGGAATTATACTTATTGACTACTTGGAAAAGGGTAAAACAATTACTGGTGAGTATTATGCATCATTATTAGAGCAGCTGAAAGAAGAAATTAAAAAAAAACGACCACATTTGGCAAGAAAACAAATTCTCTTTCATCACGACAACGCCCGAGTTCACACATGCTTCGTTTCAATGGCTAAAATTGAAGAACTAAAATTCGAATTGGTCGAACACCCACCGTATTCACCAGATTTAGCCCCCAGTGACTTTTTCTTATTTCCAAACTTGAAAAAATGGCTCGGTGGACAGAGATTTACGGACAACGAAGACGTCATTGCCTCTGTAAGTGCTTATTTTGAGGAACTTCCGAAAACGCACTTTTCTGAAGGATTGAAAAAACTTAAAAAGCGATTGACCAAGTGTATAGAGCTCCAAGGAGATTATGTTGAAAAATAAAAAAAAAATTTACCCAAAAAAAATTGTTTTTATACTTTATTCTAAAGACTTATTGAACTACCCTCGTAAGTAAAATATATCAATTATTTATCTAATAATAATAGACGTCGACTATAATGTGAAGTCGGTTTTAGAAGCATTTCCATAACAATTAAAACGAACATATTTTGAGTAGAATTTAGTTAAAAATTTCGCGTATAGAACGGATTAGATTAATAATTAACAAATTATACAATTAACAAAATCACTGGCCAAATAAAAATCTGATAAAAATGTAATAATTTTCAATATAACTTATTTTAAACAAAAATTTAAAAATAAATTTATATATATGGGTCATTTAAAAAACATTACGTAGGTGGTCCAAATGAGCCACTGATTTTTGGTATGAAAGTACCCATCAAAAGAAGCCCCCAAAAAACTATTTAACCCCTAATGTCCCCTGTGCTACGTAGTATAGAGTGTTCTGATTTTTTTAAAGTGGCCAGAAAACACTTATTTTCAAAAAATTCACAAGAAATTAACATTCCCATTAATACTAATTTGAGTGGTAACAAAATATTTTTTCATCTGTTTACGAACTTTAAGAAAAAAAATATTAGACCCTCTTGTCAGCTCAATGGGTCACACGTACAGAGCTGAGTGTAAACCTAAGATTTTGTGTTTTATAGGTTATGTTTGATCGTTTACCATTTTACGAAATCGATATGGATTGAGGTCTACCACGTCTCAAATTCTTCGTCTTAAAAGTAACTTTAATTCCATTACTGGTATGTATGTTCAAATATTCTCGGTTTCTTATAGCTAAAGATACAGCGTCTGGAAAATAGGTACTTTTTTAAAAAATGTTAAGTTGGTTTGGATGAAAAGTTACGCTTGATTCAAAATTACGATGTAGTTTAGGTGACCAAATGGGAGACATCAATTTGCCAACGACTTGCGTTCCTAAGTTGATGACAACTCTCTCATTTGGTCACCTACATATTTTCGTAATTTTGAATCGAGTGTAATTTTCCATCTAAATATCCTCAAAGATGCTCCGACCACTTAAATTAAAGGTATTAATGTCATCTTTCTTTTGAATATACACATAATTATTCGTAATGTATAATATCTCACGTAAATGACGCCAGACTTTAATAGTATGACGTTTACTTCGGGTGAAAAAAGCAAGTTTAATTATTTTCACTTATTTTGGAGTGAATCTTCACTTTTAGAAAGTAACTTTTTCACTTTATGTAGAATGAAAGAATACGCGTATAGAAAAAATAACTATTCAAATTATTTTACGTTTTAGAAATATTTGGATGAATGTTACAGTACCTATGCTAGAAAGATATGAAGTAGAGAAATAAATTAAAAAAACTTCAAAAAAATTGTGGTCGGATATCCTTCGGGTTCTGGTGCTGACACGGTAACGCTAGATTACTGTTGCATTTGAACCCGAGCAGAAATTAAGTTCAGGCTGCCTGAGCAACTAATGTGGTCCTTATCAGGGTGCCTGACAAGGTCCTTATGATATATGTAATGGCGCGCAGGTTAGGGCCTTGTAAGGCTGCAGTCTAACGTCAGGGAATGATCAGACGATAGTCAGGGTGCCTGAAAATAACAAAATAAACAACAAATGGATACAAATTTTCATACACAATAAACAGTAAGCAAGATTATTCAGAGTTGATATTGTTTGAACTTGTCTAAAATTCATTTAACTATAATGTAACATTTCGGACTACTGTAATCAAAATTTGAATATCAATTTGACTAAATCGTGTATACGTCACTTCCGTTCTATTGCCTTTTCGACAGTCGCCACGAGGATTGCGAGCGAGGCACACCTATTTAGGCATAGTCTTACAATAAATTCTAGTCACAGCATATTTGATTGTTGTCTTCATTATTATCCATCTACAATTTAACGTAATAATAAACATTGATCCTTCGTAGTCGGGATTGTGGAAATTGGAAAAGTGTGCTGTGCTGAGTGGAAAATTAAGAAGACGCTACAGTGGACCACGTGCCGCCATTAGCATATTAATTGTTATTGAGCGTGGAAAAGTGCCTTTACTAAATCAGTAAAGACAAGTGATTTGAAGCTTTGTCAGTGCCTATATCGCATCCGCGTCAGTGAGAGTATAAATTCATATTTGCCTCTACGCTGCTTGATAGTGCTAGTTAATCCAAGCGTTATCTACCCATCTTTCTAAATCTCCGTGACAAAGGAGAGCAAGAGAGAAGACAATAGTTTTTCGGTCATATTGGGTCATTTGTCGCGCGACGAAAATTACGACGTCTTTGGAAGGTGTCGTATTAAGTCGCCTAACTTCGTGGAAGCCGTCTAGGAGTAGGGATAGCGGAGAATCCAGCTATCGTCGTCTCCTCCTCATATATTGGTGTCTACCTTTCGTACCATCTTCGTGCTTGCCTCACGGACCGACGGAAAAACAACGCCAAAATTACAGCGTTTTGGAGCTGCATCGGTGCTGCGTTTTCTACAGCTGAATAATATCAGCTTAAAACAACATGGTTTGGACTGCTCACGCAGTTTACTTGTTTGAGTGCCTTTTCCTTTGGAATGCATTTATCGTAAATTAGCAAGAAATCTTTATTACAGTAAGTTCGTTCCAATTAGTTATTTATTGCTTATTGCTTGGCTTGTTTTGAGAGTTGACATTGTCGCTTTATTTACTTAACAGCTTGTTTTCTTTCATATGTACATTGCCTTCATCTGTACAGTGCTTCTGTTTGCCTTGCTAGCATGCGTATTAGAGTTGAATCTTTATTTGAATTGTGTTTGAGTGCTACATGCTTATATTGATGTACTCTTTGCTTTGAGAATTAGCTCAGTTTCATTTAACAATTGATTGCTATTATTGTTTAGCATTTGAATTAATTGCCGTACTTTGAATTGATTATCGTACTTTGGATTGATCGTCGCAGTTTTAATTGATCGTCGTATTTTTGAATTGATTATCGTTCTTTGGATTGATTGTCATACTCTACAATTTATTCCAGTACTCTTAAGGCAGGTTTGCGGTGGATTTGCCCTATTTATTCAATAATTTTTATTTCAATCAAAAAATAATCTTTATTGTTCAAACTTTTTACATATTAAAATACATATTTTGAAGATGTAAAAATTTTTTTTTTTTACGGATTTTTCTTGACAAAATGGCCGCCTCAAAATTGTTCTTTTGTTTGACTGTCGACACGATATCTCACCAACGGATCATCTGAAATAAAAAACTAAAAAGATTCTTAAAACTTATAGTTTTGGCTATTGCATAGTCTAGGATATTTCATTTTTACCGGAAAAAAACAAAATGGCGGACTTTTGAATTTTTTGGCTCTTTTTTTGCAACATAAATTGTTTATAACTTTTTGAAAAATTTATTGATCGTTATAATCCTAGATCATACAAAAAGAACATATGTCAGGAGTAAGCTGTTCAAATTTCAACTGAATCGGTGCAGTAGTTTTTTTTTAAATCGTGTCGATAGAGTTGAAAAGCGTTGTTTCGAGAAAAACGCGTTCAAAGTTTTTTTTTTATGAAAATTTGAGAAAAAAGGGTCTTACACTTAATCAGCGATGCCAGCTCCATATATAACTCCTTCAGCTTCCTCGTAAGCATCATTTTCTCGTATTCTAGCGTTTCTGCGGGCCACCCTGCTTTCTTTTGAAGCCTGAGAAGCAACCCGTTCGGCTTTCCGCACGCGCGTTGCATTGACTTTCTCAGCGTATTTTTGAGCCTCACTGCCTATTGTTACGCCCATAACACTCATTATTTTTAATACTGTACTGAAGCCTTCATTAAAAGTGCATGCTGCTGTATAAGCTGCTATTTCAACGATTTTTTTCCCACAAAAAGTGTGTTTTGGAGCCATGGCCCAAACACAAGAATTAAAACTTTCATTATTGTTGTGAGTGTTTGCGCCAGTGCATCTTTCTAATAAATCTTCACTAGTGAGGTCTTCATAAATTGGTTTAAGTACTGCTTGAGTATCGTTGTCAAAAGCGGGGGGATGCTTAAAAGTACTCAGTTTATTCTGTGCTGCTGCTAAACGATACTTATACCAAGAATCGTCTGGGCAGTATTGGTGCTGTGGATTGTCGTCGGTCGAGCTTCTATGGTAGAATGTGGCCCAAATAGCTTTTTTCATTTCTTCGGGTGAGTCAGGATGATTCAGAACAGCAATGCCATAAAAAGCGGATAATTCGGACATAACTTTACCAGTTAAAGTTAAAGTTTTCGGAGTATCGGCTTTTTTTTTGGATGTCAATTTTTTCGCGCCTGATTTTTTCGCGCCTGATTTTTTCAAGGCAGCTTCTTATATAGCTTTTTTAGCTTTTTTTAACTGAGTTAACTGCTTCTTAGCCTCTTTGGCTCTCCGAAACATCCTTTTTTTCACGTGTAAAACGCATTCTTTCTTCTTTACAATTACTTCGTCTCCATAAGGTTTTTCATCGATTACATTTTTGAAGGTTTTGGTGTCACTGTCACCTATATAATATTCATAAATAGCTTTATAAAGTTCAATGGATCTTTTGAACATGTCCAGAATTCCATTCGATTCCATCATTCCAGAACTACCTTCATGATTAGCTGTGCAATCTTGTTCATGATCTTCAAACCAAGCTTCAAATTCAGGAGTATTATGGTCACCATCGTAGGTTTCACACGCTCTGCAAAACTTTGACTTCACTTCGAGATCTAAAACTTTATTTGTATATTTGCCTATCAAACTGACTAAGCCAAGTAACGACGAAAAACCATCTCCGGAGACTGTGAACCGATTTTCAATCTTGCCAGCTGCCGCGTTTGCTTTTTTCTCCTCATTTACAGCTTTTTTAAAAGCTAATAATGCTACTGATTTGGCTGCTATGTGAATGTGATTAACATTATCATAATATCCATTTTCACTAAATCCAGTACACAAATCCATCAATCCACAAAAATGATTCAGACCCTGAATACCTATGCCAAGAAGCCTCATTACGAAAGCAAATCTTCTGTTTATTTCGTAACCAGAGCTAATTTTTGGACTCGATGGAATGCGAACGTCATTTTCACATTTACACGCCACATTTAAATCAAAGCCTAAACCTTTCTGATTCAATTTCGAAAAACGCACTTCACTTTTGCATGTTTTACAAATCACAATGTTCTGTAAGGCCAAGAATACACTATAAGAGACTATACAGTATAGCATAGTTGGATCGACTTCAACTTGAAAATCAGGATCACCATTATGAATTTTTTTTGCAG
This sequence comes from Gastracanthus pulcherrimus, assembly GCA_949152435.1. Taxonomy (NCBI): domain Eukaryota; kingdom Metazoa; phylum Arthropoda; class Insecta; order Hymenoptera; family Pteromalidae; genus Gastracanthus; species Gastracanthus pulcherrimus. The sequence continues at coordinate 53,356,160 of OX424574.1, forward strand.
AAGTACTAGTTAAACTTGAATCAGCATCAGAAGTATGCCGATTCCCGTGAAACGAGCGTTTTCTTGATCGGCCCGGCTTATTTTCGTTCTCTCTGCTGCCCTTTCGATCACACATAGTAAAAATACTACTTTTTCACAACGGTTCAATTTCACAACGACGCGACGCTTGGGATGACTGGGCGGGCACTGAATTAGGTAAATGGCCACCAAAACTGCTATTTACAAAGGGGGATAGGAGCAGGACTAGGATTAAAGATGGAGAGGGGGGCAGAGGCAGCGCAACGCCGGTCGCTGCAGGAGCAGCCGAGCGCGCGCGCTCAAACGCGGTAGGTGCTGCCTCTTTTCTGCCTGTTCCCGGCCGTAGGAACTAATTGTATGAGTTTTAAAATATTTCGAGATAGTATTGCTATCGAATAATGAAATAAAAGAAAAAAATGATTTTTCCAAAAAAATCCACCGCAAACCTGCCTTAATTACAACTTAATTAATTATTGCAACGCATTAAATAAATAAAAAGTATTATGGATAAATTTGAAAAATCGCAAAAGGAATTATTAAGTAAAATCGATCGTTCCTTTACGAATTTTAAGAAAAAGGGTCAACCAAAAATGACCAGAGGAGCAACAACTGCACAGATTGGAAGTATTGAAAATTATTGGAAAAAATTGTTGGATGCTCATAATAGTATTATGGAACTAAGTACAACAGATTTACAACATAAGTATTTCTTAGAAAATTTTATTGATAGTGCTGAGGAAGTTTATTTAGAAAGAAAAGGAGAATTTCTTGAACATTATAATAATTTAACTATGCCTTCATTGCCTGCTTCATCATCGCGAACTCTCAACGTTACTACTCAGAATGATCCTTTAGAAGCAAAGCTACCGAAGGTCGACCTCCCTAAATTTTCAGGTGATTTTAAAAGGTGGTCTTCATTTAAAAGTTATTTTGATACTTCAATTGCCTCTCGCACTAATTTATCTGATATTGCTAAGCTACATTATTTACAAATGAGCCTTGAGGGAGAAGCATTTGAATTGATTAAAGAGATGCCTATTGAGGAAGGTAATTTTGATACTGCCTGGGATAAGGTGAAAAAACATTTTGAAAATAAAAGGAGAATAGTTAATTTGCATCTTGCCTCTTTGATCTCGCTCAAAGGTATGGAGTCTTCAGCAGAAATAAAAAGAATTTTAAGCGGTACCAATGGGCCACTTATGGTTTTGAAAGCAATCGGTCGTTCAACGGATACATGGAATGAAATTATCGTATATTTGACCGCCAGTCGGTTAGATACTCAGACCCGTAAGGAATGGGAAATTTCTATGGGGTCATCTCTTGAACCTGCTAAATTTCAGGAATTGATAACGTTCTTGGAAACAAAAATTATGGCGTTAGAAACTATCGAGTCGAGCGATAAAAGTAAATCCTTCACTTCTTACTTTTCCTCGAAAATTAATTCATATAATCCATCTAAAGGTCAGTCGAATAAGCCTCAGAATGTTTCAAAGAATTTTCATGTAACTGAAAGTTCTAATAATAATACTAAATGTGCCCTTTGATCTAAATCACATTTCATTTTACAATGTGAAAAATTTAAGGCCCAAACAGTAACTCAAAGACACGCCTTTGTCAAGAGCAGGAAACTTTGCTATAATTGCCTAAAAAATCATCTTATTGAGAATTGTAATTCCACTAGTCGTTGTAAAAAATGTAATAACAAACACTATACCTTTTTGCATTTTGAACCTAAAACTAATTTAGAAACTAATAGAGTACCTATCCACATTGATCAAAATAATGTTTCAAGTGAGTTGAAATCTGTTAGTTCAGACGTGCTTGATACTAGTTCTTCTGCTAATCACTTTGTCAAGGTAATACACTCAAATCCTGAAACTGTTCTGTTACCTACTGCCTGGGTGTATGTCTCTAACGATGCAGAAGAACAGATTCTCGTTCGAATGCTGGTAGATCAGTGTGCTCAATCTTCATTCATTTTGGAGTCATTATGTCGAAGACTTAGATTGATAAAAAACCAATTGTTTTGCCTATAACTGGCGTCGGCAGTAAACGTCAGATAACTTGTAAAGCGGTTACTGAATGTACAATCAAACCACACTTTAATTCTTCTTTTAGCTGCCAAGTAGTTGCCTATGTTTTACCAAAGGTGAGCAGCTATAAGCCAATCACAAAAGGCAAAGAGTTCAGCTGGAGTCATCTGCAGAGGCTTACACTGGCTGATCCGAACTTCAATAAGACTGGTGTTATTGATGTCCTGTTGGGTACTGCTGTACACGTCCAAGTTGTGGAAGGTTAAGTGATCAAAGGCGAAGGGGAAGAGCCCATCGCTACTCAAACGCATTTAGGATGGTCAATTCCTGGAGAGACGACCAAACAGGGTCCACTAAGTTTGACAACCCCAACAGTATTGCATAGTACTGTAGAGTTGGATGTAAGTGAATTGCTGCAGAGATTTTGGCTCCAAGAGGAGGTTTCTTGCAAACAACCTGTTTCACCAGACGACCAGGAATGTGAGGAACACTTTCTACACACTCATTCGAGATCAGCTGATGGAAGGTATATATTAAGATTACCTTTTAAAATTGTTAATGTGCCTTCTTTAGGTGATACTTATCAAGCTGCGCTTAAATTATTGAATCGAATGGAGATACGTTTTGAAAGGGATCAAGCATTTAATGAAACTTACCATGCCTTTATGCTTGAGTATATAGAGCTTGGATACATGTATCTCGTTTCAGATAAGGATCCAGATAAACTTCTGGATATATCTCGTTGTTGTTTTTTGCCTCACCATGGTGTGTTAAAAGAGAGCAGTGCAACTACTAAATTGCATACAGTATTTAATGGTTCCTTGAAAACTAAAAATTGTTCTAGTTTAAATAATTGCCTTCATATCGGTACTAATTTATTACCTGATTTAGCTTGTCTCGTTCAATCCTGGCGTAAGTACAAATATGCTTTCGTTGCTGATGTTGAAAAAATGTTTAGACAGATTATTGTACATGATGATGACCAAAATTGGCAGTTAATATTGTGGCGTTTTGATACTTCTGAACCAGTTCAAATTTATAGGTTATCAACTGTAACGTATAGAGTAGGTTGTAGCCCAGTTTTAGCAAACAGGACTATGAAACAGCTAGCTGATGATGATAAGGAGAGATATCCTTTAGGCGCGGAAATTTTGAAAAATGAAATTTATATGGATGATGTTTTGTCAGGAAGTCATTGCGTAGAAGATGCTAGGTTTAAACAAAATGAAGTGATAGAATTGTGCAAGGTGGGCGGTATCACTCTGCGCAAATGGCTCTCAAATGATTCTATTCATCGTTATTAACTCGCTTGCCTAGTAATGTTCTTGCTGCAGAACCAAATATCTTATTAAAAAATGATTTATCATTTGCAATATTAGGGCTTAAATGGCATCCAGTAGAAGATTCGTTTCATTTCGATATAAATATTGATAGCAATGTGGTCGATTGGACAAAGAAACTTGTGCTTTCTAAAGTTGCTAGATTATTTGATCCGCTGGGATTGCCAGCTCCTGTCATAGTTACAGCTAAGATATTTTTGCAGAAGTTATGGCTCTTATAGATAAATTGGGATGATTCTTTACCTGATAGTGAAGCCGACCAATGGAGAGATTGGTATCATCAGTTGCCTTGGCTTAGTAAAATATAAATTCCTCGATGGATAGGCTTCATGCCCAGTTTCATATCACTCCAACTTCATGGATTTGCAGATGCCTCTAAATCTGCTTATGGGGCCGTGCTTTACTTGAGAACAATTACAGATTCATCAATTTCGATTGCCTTGCTTTAATCTAAATCTAAAGTAGCTCCATTAAATACTCTAAGTATACCACGATTAGAATTATCGACTGCGCATTTACTTGCCAAACTAGTTAATCGAATTCTGCCTTTATTTGTAGCTAACAAACATCAAATATATTTGTGGTCAGATTTTTTAGATACCTTGCATTGGTTGAAGGAAATTCCATCGAAATGGCCTACCTTTGTTGCCAATCGCTACGCAAATATCTACAATCTTGTGCCTGAAGCCCGATGGTCGCATGTCCCCTCTGAAGACAACCCGGCGGATCTTGTTTCTCGAGGAATTAAACCGTCTGAGTTAAAGGAGACATAGATTTGGTGGAAAGGACCTAATTTGTTGTCCCAAGAGCAAGACTCTTGGCTTCATTCTTTATTGCAGACTTTCTCAAACGTAAGTTTTTCTACCAATGTACAGTCTTTCGTTTCCTCGGTGGTAGGAAAATCAGATTTAGCTGATGGTACTACAGTAGGTTTGGATTTTGCTAAAATGAAAGATCAATTTATTTGGAAATTGTTAAATGATTGTTCTTCTTTATCTAAATTATTGAGAGTTATGGCTTACATTTTAAGATTCATAGATATCGCTAGAAGTAAGATTAATCAACTTAATAGCCAGTCATCAATACTTGAACAAAATTGGTATAAAATTGAAATTGCCGACTATAAAGGGGTTTTGTCTGCCACAGAAATTTCTAGAGCTCGTTATACTTGGATTTATCTAGTGCAACATTAGCATTTTTCAAGGGAATTTCATTTATTAAGGCAGCAAAAGCCACTTCCAAACACTTCGTGCCTAGTAAGTTTGAATCCATTTATACAACAAGGTTTGTTGTTAGTAGATGGACGGTTGAAACATTCATTGTTGTCTTTTGACAAAAAACATCCTGTTATCTTACCTTATGAAGGTAAATTTACGGAACTTGTAATTCAAGATTGTCATACGCGTACTCTTCATGGAGGCATACAACTCATATTATGTACACTTAGGAATCAGTACTGGTTAATTAAGGGAAGATAGCGAGTCAAGTCGACTATACACAATTGCCTTACTTGTACTCGTTACAGAGCCACGCAAAATTATCAACAAATGGGCAATTTGCCATCTCCTAGAGTTGTGCCTAGTCGATCGTTTAGCCAAGCGGGAGTTGATTATGCTGGCCCATTTCATATTCGCACCTCTCCAGGAAGAGGTTATAAATCATATAAAGGATATATTTGTGTTTTTGTCTGTCTTAGTACTCGAGCTGTTCATTTGAAAGTAGTCTCTGACTATACAGTTGCAGCGTTCCTGGCCACCTTTCGACGTTTCACTGGTAGTCGAGGCCATTGTAGCTTACTACTCAGTGACCAGGGAACTACGTTTGTGGGAGCTAACTCGGAACTCAAGGATATGTACAAGCAAGGAACTACGCACTGTCAAGAATTGTCGTCTACATTGGCTAAAGACGGGACTGCATGGCGCTTTAACCCTCCAGCTGCGCCTCACTTTGGAGGCATTTGGGAAGCGGCTGTAAAATCCACTAAGTATCACATACGTCGTGTTATTGGCGAGAATAAATTAACGTATAAAGAATTTGCCACATTACTCTGTCAAATTGAATCGTGCCTAAATTCTCGTCCCCTTGTGCCTATGTCTGATGATCCTGATGACCTACAACCACTTACTCCTGCACATTTTCTTATTCACTCCTCCTCTTATATTGTTCCAGAGTCTGATTGTACACAGGTCAACATTCCTGCCTCTAAACGCTGGCAAATCATTCAGCAAATGACGCAGAATTACTGGCGACGCTGGTCTCAGGAGTACCTGCAAGCTCTACAGAAAAGAGATAAATGGAGAAATCCTAGAAAACCAGTTCAAGTTGGTGATCTGGTCATCCTTCGCAGTGAAACTACTCCACCAGCATAATGGCCACTAGGGAGGATTTTACAAGTATATACAGGTGACGATGGCTTGCCAAGAGTCGTCATAATTCGCACTGCTGGTGATTTTTCAACACGTATCATTAATTTTTAAAAAAAATGGTTAGTTAAATGTTAAGAGGTTGTGAGTCGCCACACGCACTACTTACCATGGAAAATATTTAAAACGGTTTTCCGGTTGCTAATAATACCGGAATCTTTTGAAATTGCCAAACCAAAGAATGCTAATATAATATAAAAATTTGCAGAACGTAGTAGGTCATTTTTATTTACAAAATTTGTTTAATCTGGAATAACTGTTTAAAATAAAAAAAGTCTGTAATACAGGTTCCTGTAATAAATTCTATTTTTTTAAATGGTTCAACATTCCCTTAGATTTGTAAAAACTATATCTGGTTAAATTTTTAAGACATTTTAGATAAAAGCTTCTCTTTCACCTCGAGTTAAATTAATTAATCACATGCAATGATGGTTGTGTATTCATTAACCCATTCTTTTGTACAATGAATAATAAAATTTCTTGAAAATTTAATTGAAGATTCCTGGTGCAAATAATGTTTTAAAAGTAAAAAGTCGCAATTCGAAACTTTGATTAATTTATAGGTTTTATAATATAAATTTCACTCCAAACTAGTTTGAAAATTAGAGTGAGCCCTTGGTCACTCCCTAATTTAGGGTGGTAAAATTTACTTTTTAGACTGGAGTAACCGCATTTACTCTTTTAGAGTGAAAAGTCACTATTTTTAGAGTGTAACCCTCATTCACTTAGAGTCAAAATTTACTCCAAAAAATTTAGAGACATATAAAGAACTGAATTGAACGTACCAGAAAAGGTATTAAAGTTACTTTTAAGGCGAAGAATTTGAGACGTGGTAGACCTCAATCCGTACCGTTTTCGTAAAATGGTAAACGATCAAACATAACCTATAAAACACACAATTTTAGATTTATACTCAGCTCTGTACGGGTGACCCATTGAGCTGACAAGGGGGTCTAATATTTTTTTTTTCTTAAAGTTCGTAAAAAGATGAAAAAATATTTTTTTACCGCGTTCAAAATGGTATTAATAGGAGCATTCCCGAATTTATTAAAAATATCCGCTTTTGGCCACTGTACAAAATGTATAACACTCTTTACTACCCGGGTAAAAATAATTCATAGATGATCATATATGATCATATATGGATTATATCTAATCGTGTATGATCATGTATGATCATATATAATAATATCCGAAGTATGGCAACATATACACATGTGTGAGCTTATATGCGCATATATGAGCGTATGTAATAATATTTGATTAGATATGAGCATAGATGATCATATATGATCATATATGACATAATACAATGACAAATTTTTCGTCTTTTTACTTTCATATATGGTCATTTATAATCATATATATATACATATATGATTGAGTATGATCTCATATGATCATATATGTAACTACATGTAAATATTAAATTTTGGATCAAGCGTATTAAAAACGACTTTATGCCGTAATAAGCATATCATTATAAGTACAGAGGAGGCTAAGGCAAATTGGAATGCAAAGAACAACAGGGTACAAGCTTTATTTCGCGTTGTACATAGTTGCGCCGTGTTAAGCCGATTGAAACCTCATTAATATGTACTAGAAAGGTAAAAGAATAAAGCACATTTTTAACTACAAAAAGGCTGTCAAATTATCCATAAAACCATACTTTTGAGCATATTTATAAGGTATTCGTCGCGTAAACGTAATGGGCAACTAATATACAAATAAATTTTTGTTTACTACATATTAATGAATATATCCTAAAAATTTAAACTGCTATGAAATCAGAAGTAAGTGTATGCATAATTTAATTTTGTGTTATAGTATACTAAAACTGGTTTTTAATAATACAAAAAATAAACTTGGTTCAAATTTGTGCTTTCCTACTCGTATTTATCTCAGCAAGTTAAAGTTTGCGTGTCATCGCCTTGGTATATAATTTGTGTAACACGCCATATAAGATTAGACTATATATATTATATGTACATAAAAAATACGGAAACTTTAAATGACTAGGTATAATTAATTAAATATCTATTTTTATAAAGAAAGGAAAAATGTGACTTTAATGTTTTTCAATTCTCTACTTAATTCACATTAAAAATAAACATTGTTTTAAAATCTCAATTTTAAAGATATAAAAGAATTAACATTTTACAAAGAAACTATACTATGGTCTACAAGAATACATTGTTAATTAAATGTATATGAGTTTTCTTTTCTATTATAGTATATTATGACACTGTTGTGGGAGATGGTTTTCTACCTTGCTCGATGGTTTTCGCACGAGCGAAGCGAGTCTCATACGATATTTTATAGCACAACAACCTCAAAATGGACAATAAAGGTGGCATTTTGAGGTTAGTGTGCTATAAAGGAATATGAAATACCGATGTCATTGATATTTTTCCGGCTTTAACTTTCACATATTTTTTTCTTGATATTAAATATATATCACTAGAAATGTCCAGTTATATGTTAAAAAACGGGTTAAAAATTTCATAACATATAGTTGAATAACTGAACATTTTACAACTCATTGATAATGTGATTTTTGTTATAATAAAGATGTATGGTAAGATACTTTTTTTTAGTAATCAAAGAATGAAATACAATGTCTAGTAAAAGAAGTAAGACTGCAGAACTTTTTGAGCACTCAAAATAAAGATCCATCTATCTTCTATCATTATTATTCTACAGATAGTTATAAATACATTTGAATGTTTATTTGGAAACTCCTCGTATTAAGGAGTCAAAGGATGTTTAAATATGAAAATTAGAAATAATGTTAAATAGTCTATATTTTTTCAAAAACAGCTTAAATGTTCAATTTTATGCTTAGTTCTATTATGTACATAACAAAGAAGTTAAAATATCATCAACAAAAATAATTATCCAACCTAGTCTATTACCTATTGTCTTCATCGGTGATCTTAACAAACTTTAGTTTTTTTGGTCACTGCAATGAATACATGTATGAAGAATGTAAACAAAGTTTATTTAGGTCAAACGACTGAAAATTTGAAAAAATATCCTACGGCAATATTGTGATATTGTCAATTTTGGAAGTCAACCATGAAGACAATAGGTAGCAATGGATTAGGTTGGATAATTGTTTCTGATGATTTTTCAACTTTCTTGTTATGTGCATAATATAATTAGGCATAAAATTGAACATCTAAGATGTTTTTAGAAAAAATATGCACTTAATAACTTTTTTAAATTTTCATATTTAGACACCCTTTTACCCTCTTAATACGGAGGATTATATAATATATAGGATATATCCCACGAACAATATATATATATATATATATATATATATATTGCGTTTTTAGAGATTTCATTTTAATACAAGAAAAATATGATAAATTAAAATCCGGTCAGTCATGAATTAAATTGGTATTTCTCATCGTATATACCTAAAATAGACTTCTAGTGACGTAAAGTATCTGTAATAAATTAGATAAACAGAAATAGTTCAAAATTTATTAGTAAAATGATGAATTATTCAGACGCTAATACTGCCGTCGAAAGCAAGAAGGTCTGTAACTTCAAAAAATTCAAGAATGAGATTTTTGATTATTCTGACACATATGTACCATATCTATAATAATAAAATAGAAAATGAGGTAAAAATGTAATATTTTGTGTAAAATCACAATATTTAATGTTACGTTTTTGGTGATATTTGATATTTTCATAAACAAAAACGCCGTAAAGATACGATGATAAGCAAGAAAGACGCAAACTTCATGAAGTCGCGACTTTTTTGTTTACGGTACGACGATTACGTATTTTTTGGTTATGAACAATTTATTTTACGCCTTTCTTGTTTATGAAAAGTAAACAACGACGATTTGATTTTAATTCCTGCAATAATTATAATTATCGAAAGACATCAATTTAGTGATAATCAATTTTATTTATCATGAACGAAAGTATAACGTTAGAAAATTGTTATGTCGATGAAAACGGATTTATAAAAGTTAAACGGAAAAATGGTGAAACTGCAGCTAGTTCGCAAGATGTGATTGGTAATTTATTTATGTTTAATTTAAACTGTTATTTTAAATAATTTTTTTAATGAAATATTAAATAGCTTTATTTTATTGTTTACAAAGAGATTTCGTGTATATCGAGGTTAATTTAAGATTATCAGCGTATATTTTTTCATTATTAGAACCTGAAAATATGATCGACAATGTTCCGTCTCTCAATGATTCTGTTCATAAAGAAAATGAACCATTACCAGATATAAGCGATGCTGCAGTGAATGGAAGTACCAGTAACGAGACACAAAATGAGTCGAACAGTAATGATAATCTCCAGATGGCATAGGTTGATTCTTAATTCGTATTCAATTTATATTTTCACATTTTAAATATCTATACATGCATTTTCAACCTTAGAATATACAAAAAAAGGCACGATCAGAAAACGAAAAGCAAAGGCTCCAAGAGAAACGTTAGAAGCAAAATGCGATAGAGTTGCCGAAAATCATGCAGTTCGAGAGTGTTGCGATGCTTCAAAGTGCCGATTAAAATGTTCTGAGAATTTCGACGAAGAAATACGAAAAGCTATTAACAAGGAATATTGGAATTTTGATTATAATGGCAAGCATATGTTTATTCTAAGTATGTGTGTTCGTGATGATCCGGCGAAACCATCTAGATCCCCTAAACGAATTCGAACGATGTCTATAAAGTATCATTTTAGAAAAAACACCGGTGAATTAACACGAGTTTGTAGAATTTTTTTTCTCACAACATTGGGTTTGAAAGCAAATAACAACAAGATGATATTGCGCATCGTGCGCGGCTCGGATAAGCAAGAAATCACTCCCCTTGCCGATAATCGTGGCCGTCAACCATCGAAACACAAAATTAACACAGAAGTTGTATTCGCGCACATTGAAAAATACAATCCAATGGTATCTCATTACAGAAGAGAACATGCTCCGAATGCTCGGTATTTACCTAGTGATATTTCAATTACTAGTGTGTATGAAGATTTTTGTCAAGAACATAAGGAGCTGAAGATTTCGATTAGTATTTACAGTAGATGCTTGAAGGAAATGAATATTAGTTTTACAAAGTTAGGGCATGAAGAGTGCGAAAAATGTGAGACATTTAAATTGCACAATTCTCAACACAATGGGAGGAATCTTGATGCAGATTGCGATGCCTGTACGACTTGGAAAACTTATATCGACAAATCTAAGCTCAGCCGCGAGAAATACCGCGAATACCGTAGATCAGTCACTTCCACATGGTGTCATTTGTTGTTCCGTTGATTTGCAAAAAGTTATAATGCTCCCCAGAATTGATACTTTCAAAGTTGTTTTATTTACAAAAAGAATTTCTCTTTACAACAAAACTTTCGTACCCGTAGGATCAAATAAAAAAAAAAATACTTTTGCAGTTTTATGGCATGAGGGTATTTCGGGTAGGCGCAAAGAGGATCTGATTTCTGCGTATAATGCTTTTTTCTTACATCACAGAGATTCTAAGAAAATCATTTTGTGGCTCGATAATTGTACTGCCCAAAACAAAAATTGGTGTTTCTTAACTTATCTTGTTCACATAATTAATTCTAATGAAATATCATCTGATATCATTGAAATTAACTATTTCGAACCAGGTCATACATTTATGAGTGCTGATAGTTTTCATCATCAGGTAGAAAAATCATTAAAAAAACAGAAAAGAACGTATGACTTCAATGATTTTTGCGATGCAGTGAAAGGTGCGAATACTCACACCATCACAAAAGCCATGGAGTATACTGATTTTTATAACTGGCTAGACGGTCATTCTGTACAAAAGGACGAACAATCTAAAATTAAACAATCCAAAACCATTACTTGGAAACATGGTTCAAATCATTGCTGAACGAGGGTTAATGACGTTGACGTATAAAACCTCTTTCAATGGTGACTCTTACAAGCTCAATTTTTTATCAGTATTAAAGGGGATGAAAAACATATAAAAAAACCTGATGCCTTAGAAAAACCTTGCGGAATCGACGAAGATGTGAAAAATCTTATGGTGAAAACATTTCTCCCTTTAATGCCAAATAATCGTCAATCTTTTTGGCAAAACTTGGCAAACAATAAATAATGTTTTATTAATATTATAAATCTTTACGTTAAAGCATTAAAATGTATATTTTATTTACGCAAATATTAAATAAAACTGTTGAAATAATATAAATCCTGTTAAAAAAATATGTATTAATAATTATTTTTAGCATATTTTTAATTAATAAAAAAATAGTTTTATTATTTTCTGTATAAAGCTCAATTAGTTCCACTATTAATAACAGTATTTTCAGTATTCTAACTTATTAGTTTATGCATAGTAACAAAATTATCGTTTATGTTGGTTTTATACGGCTTTCTTGCTTATGGTCGCCCTCTAATTTCATAACCAAAAAGCCGTAACTAACATTTTTTTAATGAAATCATATATGTACTCGTTTTTTAAATGTGTTCTTGTTTAGATCATTAATAATTATACACAAAAAATTCACTTTGATAAAAATGATTAATTTAATAGAAAACGACAGGCTTTCAAATTTCATATAAAAATTGCGACGAAAGTGACATTTTGAAGTTACAGACCTTCTTGCTTACGGCGGCAGAATGCGTTATATACTTTTTTATATCCTTACATTTGATCATTTTTCTGCAGAATTCATTTCAAAACAAAAATTATTAAAAATCTAAAAATCTAATTTTTTTTAAAAATTCAGATTTTAGACAAAAATATGATATACAGAAAATAATTCTGATGACAGAGACGGATTTTATTATCTACGAAATTAAGATTGCTAATTCTGAGAGTAGAAATTTTTTTTATCCCAAATCATTAAGAAAAACTTCAGGACATGAAGAAATGGGTTAATTAACATACTAGAAAAGAATAATTCCACCCCTTGTTCCCATTTTCAGACAAATTTCTTGAATAATTATTTTTCGGAATTTGTTTGCAAAACTGTTCATTTATATCGTTATATAAAACTTTGCCATTAGATAAACAGTATAATATTATTATAACTATTTTTTCCATGTTTGATATATTAGTATAATGTATTTAATAAATGAAAATATTCCACAGGTGTGCTCTAAAACATTTTTTTAATGATTTAGACAACAACAACAAAATTTCAGCTCATATATGTTCATATGTGATCAAATACGATTATATCCCTGACATAAAATTGACCATCATTTATGGCCTGTTCGCTATCTATTGACCAACTTCAATGGTCAATTTGTAGCCAACAATTAGACCATAAGTTGACCATAATATTGATAAAGATACATTTATAACCTCAAATACATGTATAAAAATTTAAATTCGCACATGTTTTTTATGGGTTTAATCAAATTTACAAAAAAAATGTAGTTTACTAATGGGAGATATACATGCGAAGTTGCAGTATCGCATGTATTCTAAGTTCTAACTCCGATTCTACACATAAAACATATGCCCATGATGCTCAGTATAGGTATAGTAGTACATGCGCACGCGCACTGCGTCGGGCGCTTAGGTGCTTTGCACGCTAAAAGCATAAGGACATAAAACATAAGAATAACATTGATTAGTATATCAATATACACAAGAAATAAGAGAATAGTATATTACGCATCTATGGAGGTAAAGAACTGGCGAGTCCGTAGCACGTGTAAATTGCCACCCGAGTCTTCGCCATTTTACCTCCCATGGTTCGTATACTATTTTTCCCCATACCTGCAACGAAAATGCCAGTTTTCCTCCCGGGCGCCTGGAGAGAAATGTGTATTTTCGCTGCTGGTATGAGGAAAGAGTATATTACGCATCTAGGGAGGTAAAATGGTGACCCCATAGCACGTGTAATTTCGGGTCGCAATCTACAGGCGGAACAGGACAATCTTCGGCTCAGGTCGCAATTTATACGTGCTATGGACTCGCCAATTCTGTACCTCCCTAGATGCGTAATATACTCTTTCCTCATACCAGCAACGAAAATACACATTTCTCTCCAGGCACCCTGGAGGAAAAGTGGTACTTTCGGTTCAGGTGTGAGGAATAGAATAGACAAGTATTGGCTAATCCATAGCACGTGTAAGTTGCCACCCGAGCCTTTTTCCTCCCGTGGTGCGTATACTATGTTTCACCATACCCGGGCCGAAAATGACACATTTCAGTTTCGGAGCCGGGAGGAAATGTGGTACTGTCGGCCAGGGTATGGTGAAAAATAAGTTTTTATTCCTCTTATTTGTCGTATATATACAGATATACCAATCAATGTTATTCTTGTGTCCTTATTCTTTTAGCGTGCAAAAGTTCTTTACTTTCCCAACACACATGCAGACATTTATACATACACGGTGTGTTGACAGCTGCTCTCTTATTATGAAATAGTCAAAATTCACTGGCAAACAGTGAATATTCACTATTTTGAGTAGTTATAACTCAGCAACTAAAAAATAGTGAATATTTGAAATAGTGAAATAAATTTTCACTACTTGAAACAGTGAAATTTCACTGTAGAAATAGTGAAATTTTAACATTCAGTAAATTAAAAAAATAAAGCTGTTATGAAACGCGTATGTGAATATATATGAAATGTATTAGATATTGATTATGTATTAGAGTTTCATTTGAACATTTATATATATTAAAATAAGAAATAAATTAAAAATGTGATAAAAACTTCTGCGATGGAGATCGAACTCTTGTTCTCAAGGTTTACAGTCCAACGTCTTCACCACTTGCCTACATAGAGTAAATTTTATACCTCTTATAATGTGCTGCGAATTTAACTGATATACATATATTGATACGAAGGTACTTCTGATACTTGAATAAATTTTTTAGCTGCACATTACAACAAAAATTAATGTTCAATTTAATTATAATTTAATTATGAAAAATGAATAGTTTTAGGCATTTTTCAAATTCTTACAATGGAAATATGGATTAGAATCATAATTAAGAGATTATTTGCACCATTTTTATTAGTTCATTAATTAATTATTTTGTTATTACATAATACAAAAATACTTAAAGTTCATGAAATAAAAATAATGTTAACTAAAATTAGGTTATGAAATACCAACTCAATCCCTACTTTACCGGTTTTTCTACTTATGTATTAACTACCAAATTAGTGAAAAATCACTATTGTTCTAGTAAATACAGTTTTCACTAACAAAATAGTGTAATTTTTACTGTTTCGCCAGTGGAATTATTTTCACTAACTAAAATAGTGAAAAGTTCACTATTTCAAATTAAGAGAGTGGGAGTTGGGGGTGAGAGCAGACCCTAACCTGTTTGAAACATTTTAAGAAAAACGTAGTTTTGCCTTCTGAGCGGTTTAGCAGATATAATTTAAAAAGTTGAGCAGGATTGCTGAGTACAATTTGCCCAATAGAGTCAAGAAAATTTGACTTAACTACTAAAGCAATTTTTACTTAAGTCGTTGAACTAGAATAGTTGGACAAGTTCAACGCAAATAAATAAGCAGCGTTTGGTCCAATTTATGGATTTATTTATTTGTTAATTAATATATATTTATTAATGCAGGCGATTAAATTAAACTAAAATTTATCGTACATATCTTAAAAGAAATACAAGAAAAAACATTTGTAGGTTAGGATTGAATATTTTCAGCATGTAAGCTCGATGTGCTACATGCTAGTATAATTTTTTAATTATTTGTTCTCTTTTAAGTATCTAATTCGTATTTAATTATTTCAGGTTAATTAAATTTTATTTATAAATAATTATATAAATTACACCACCTTTTGGCCATAAACCATCGACCATAAGCTGGGTTGTTGACCATAATATAGGCCATAAATTGACCACACACCATAAAAGTAAGCATTATATGGCAAATAGTTGGTCAATCTTTCTACCATAGATATGACCATACACGGTGGTCCTCGGCAAAATTCAACCGAAACGTGTTTGCACTTTGGATTTTCCTTTTGCATATGATTTGAGGCCCTTTCAGGACCAAATTTCAATAGAAACTAAAATCGAGGAATGAGCACTTTTTTAATTCAATTTTGAAAATTTTTTATAGGTAGTCAATGACGAAAATTTTTTTTCATGGGTAATCTAGAAAATTTATTTTTATTATAGTGTTTAACAATTGAATTATACATTAATTACATATTTACAGTACATTATTGTAGTAAAAGTTAATATAAATCATATACTTTCAAAGTATTTTAAAAAATTAATTGAAACTGAATACTACTGGGCACTAATACATTCTATAAGTACCTTATAAGGATGAAAATGTGTATAGCAATATACCTTCAGTCAAGATCAAAACCATTTGTAAACAAAGCGTATATATGTGTCGCGTATATTCGTGAGTGTGTTGTCGAGCATGTGTTTGTATATCTAAAAATTCCAACGATGTTAGTGTACAATAATTCAGTCAATCGTTTTGTAGCAGTCTATTTAACACCATGCCGCCGATTATTATAAAAAATCACGCGCGTACTCATGAGGAAAATCGCTCTGTGATTTGCTTACTTTGTTAGGATAAAAGTAAACGATTTTTGACATAACATCAGCTTTGAGAGATAAAATTTGTAAACTGTTTAAAAGTTATGACGAAAAAAATTAGTGCCTTCCAAAAGTAGTGTGTGCATCTTGCAAGTCCAATTTATACCGTAAAAATCTCGACGAAAAAAAGATCTCGCCAATAGATTTTTCGCAATATAGGTTGAAGAAAGATACAAGATCAAATGCAAGTGCAAAGTGTAATTGTTTTTTTTGTGAACGAGCAAGAAAGAATGGCTAGGACAAAGTTATTCCCAATAATGTTTTTGGAACTCAACGTAAGTCTCAGCTGAATAAAGAAAAAAAAAAGAAAACCTCCAGTTATGAAATGCTACTCAGAATGTTTTTCTAAAATACATGCAAGTAAAAGTCATATTTGTAGAAAAGCTACTGTAGTACGCAAAATTTCAAGCTGTGTTACTTCACTAGATTTGAAATATAAAGAACAGATAGCTTCCAATTTGTTAAAAAAGGTTCTTGCGATCCAACCGTAACCTGGGTTGTTTGAAATATGTGGATGTATTTGAAAAGTTCAAAACCGTTGTTGACTCTTGCTTTACTGTTTCTTTCATGTAAAAGAATTTTGTGTTGAACATAATCTCGGTCTCGGCTTTTATAGTGAGCAAGCTATGGAAGCAGTGCATTATGATTTTTCCAAAACATGGGCTAAGTATAAAGTATCAAAAAAACATCCAGATTATGCAAATAAATTATTAAGAGCAGTCTGCGAATATAATTCACAACACATTTGAAATGTTCTTATACTTATTAATGTTATTATGCTTTCATTACAGCATAAATTGTGATTATTTCTGTATATATATGCGAGACAATGTCCTGTACATATGTAATTAATGTATAATTCAATTGTTAAAATTATAATAAAAATAAATTTTCTAGATTACTCATGAAAAAAAATTTTCGTCATTGACTACCCATAAAAAATTTTCAAAATTGAATTAAAAAAGTGCTCATTCCTCGATTTTAGTTTCTATTGAAATGTGGTCCTGAAAGGGCCTCAAATCATATGAAAAAGGAAAATCCAAAGTGCAAACACGTTTCGGTTGAATTTTGCCGAGGACCACCGTGCATATATGAGTATATATGAATGGCGGTCATACGTACTAATGATCGTTAAATGTAACATTTGCAAATAGCAAATGTAGCACAGTGGTTAGGTTATGGCTTAGAAATCTGAAGGTCCGAGGTTCAATCCCCACCTCGGGAAATTTTTTTTATTCACAAAAATTATCTTTACAATTTTCACATATAATCATATACGATCATATATAATTATATGTTTTTTTTTTTATTATTATTTAACGTCGCCATGTTTGTGCTTCCATGTGGTGCTAATCGACGACGGGGGTCTGCGGTGTGTTTGTAAACAAAGCACATGTAATTTTTACAGAGGTGCTTGTATCAATCGGCAGAGACTAGGATTCGAACCCGGGTCACCGGCGTGGGAATCCGACACTCTACCGACTGAGCCGCCGCAGGCCCCAATATAATTATATGTGATTACATCTGCCATAACTCGGATATGGTCATATATGATCAGATATGAACCCTTCATACATGATCATATATGAAAAGGTATACATTTTTTACCCGGGTACGTCGCACAGGGGACCTTAGGGGCTAAACATTGTTTTTTAAAAAAAGTATAAGAATGACGCATATATATATATATATATGGTAGTTTCAAAATGATAAATAAAAAGAAATTTTTTTGATAAAAATAAACGTTAATTTTTAGAATGAAGACATAAGGATATTAGTTAAGTATAAAAGAATACCTTGGAAGTATTGAATTATGTTAAACATTGTATAATCTTACATTTCAATAGACAAACTTATTAGAATTTAAATGTTCCAAACGAATTATTCGCTATTCAGTTCTTTTTATAATATATTGCTCTAGCAGCTACACAGTTTTACAAAGCGGGAATTCCCTCACTTTAAATTCAAAGGACAGGGTAAAAAAGTCGCAGCACACCTCGGCTATGAACCTATACGTATACCGCAGCTTTACGCTTGGCTAAATCGTTTGTGGCGCGCGTCACGTAAAGCGCATTCTACGCAGTACTCATGTTAATCAATCGAGAAATTCAGTTGTCAATGAACATAATGCCACGCGCCGATTTGGAAGAAAAGAGACACTCAACTTTAGTATTGATCCTCCTCCTCCTGCTCTTCGCATGCTTGTTTTCATTCGCATATTTTATTCTTTTACGAAGAATACTAAAACTTGTAGTGTGGGAATTGATGCTGTAACAATTTTTGTTACGAGAGAAAGCAATAAATTAAAGTTATGCAATCATTATGGAACTAATGATAAATAGAGCGACTCAATCCATGAGAAGCGTGTTAACGTGGGAAACGTACGTATAAGTGCTTATGTAACGGATGCTGATTACTGTAATTACGGGTTTAAAAGAAGTTGGACTTTGCAGGGGCAAGCGCGTAACCTTTGCGACAACACTGAATACTAGGGGTGGATGGGGTATTGCCGGTCACCTAAGCAAACGTGCTTGTTATTTCCACTTTCAAATTGTTTCT
This sequence comes from Gastracanthus pulcherrimus, assembly GCA_949152435.1. Taxonomy (NCBI): domain Eukaryota; kingdom Metazoa; phylum Arthropoda; class Insecta; order Hymenoptera; family Pteromalidae; genus Gastracanthus; species Gastracanthus pulcherrimus. The sequence continues at coordinate 53,375,110 of OX424574.1, forward strand.
TTGAACTTTAAATAATTATTATGTTAGTTCAAACCATTGACTATAAATATTTATTATTGGTTTAATATAAAAATGTAAGATATCGAAGCTATAAGTCGAAATAAAAAAAGCATTTTGACCGAATTTACTTCACATCAAAGGGTAATACCGGTCAGCCTTGGTAAATTCCGATCACTATTAGAAAGTTACTTTTATAGGTGAAAAATTTCTTTAAATCAATTATATGAACTTTCATATGATCCGTCGCATTATTATTCGCTCTTACATAGTGAAACATATAATATCATAACCACTGTTCAATCAAAAACACTTAAGCAAAGTTACCCTACCTGAGAGCGCAGCGGAACGTTTTCTTAGCCTCACTTTCGGGAGCGTCATATAAATAACATTGTGACCGGTATTACCCTCATTCTGCTTAGTAATTTAAATTGAAATTACAAAAAAGTAATAGGTTTATACTCTTTTTTCATCAATATTTCGTATTCTTAGATTGTTCAAATTAATAAAGATGCAAAAAATAACTGCATAAAGCAACAAATAATATACATAAAAGCTTATTTTATAGACCAGATTTTTTATAAGAAATGTAGGCCTACACTTTGATTGTATATAATTCCTTAATAAAACTGAATAGAAGGTTGTTTGAACATTAGATTAATTGCATTTTATGTTGCGTTTAATATACTATTCGAATTATTACCTAAAAATGTTTAGATTATTGAAAATAAGGGTGACCGGAATTAGCCAGTGACCGGCATTACCCCGTTCTCCCCTGAGTTTACTTAGACCCCTAGTGAAAATGAAAGAAGTAATAAAACGTAAGAAACCGTAAGAACATGCAAGCAAACGTAAACAAACGTAACAAATCGTAAGAAACTGATTTCCGACATTTTTACATTTTCTTACGTATTTTCATGTTTTATTATGTTTCCTTACGTTTTATTACATTTCATAATTTCATGAAAACAATATTGCTAAATAGAACCTTTAAGTTACTTAAGAAGCATCGACACTTAGAAAATATTTTTTTTTTAATATTTGACATTATGGAAGTCTCTTTAATGAGCGGAATTTTTAGTGTGAAAATGTAATCTAAAGTAATAAAACGAAAAAAAACGTAAAAGAACGTAAAGAAACGTAAGAAAATATATGAAAATATAATATAAAACATCCGAAATTCAACACTTTTTTCCGTTTCTTTACGTTTTATTACATTTTATAATTTCCTCCGGGGATACTCATGAAATGTTTTAGCTGGAGATTTGAAAAAATCACAAAATTAGTACCTGATCAGATATTCTGGACAATTATGAGCGGTGTGTGGTATATATTTTAACCATAACATAACTTTTTCGTATAGCAAGTTCTCATTAATATTTTTAAAAAATATTTCTCTAATTTATTTGGGATTGCGAATTAAATCATATGTAAATTACGAAATTTTCTATGAAACAATTTTTTACAGTATAATATACAATAAGAAAGCCGAGAATCTAGTATACTAGATTATAGAAATATTATTTTTTCTCATCACTAATTGCACATAAAAAGAATTAAGACAGAAATTATACACGCAAATTTGAATTAATACCGCAAAAAAGTATTTGAAAAAATTAAAAAGTTTTATATAGAAAAGTGAACGTTTTAATATAAGAGGATTTGTCATGGAAACGTCCGAGTCAGGAAGATCCTTAATTGAAAGGCTTGACACCAAGACTCAGAGTGCATGAATATGTTTATTCTTCCGCTTATCGTCCGGTGCATCGTATTTGGAAATTGAGGAAGTAAAATAATTTTTGACGCTGTATAAAATATACGAAATCAAAACGTTTATTTCAGCACGAATTTCAGCTCATTATGTCAAATTTGCATGAAATACTAAATTGTACTAAGTGGCCGTGTACAAATTACTTAAAGGTCGAGGGGGTAGTGGAAGTCACGAAAATCTTAGGAATACTTATGTGCAGGGGGGGGAGAGGTCTGAACAAATTCTTACGTAAGGCAATTTATTTTAATATCCTTTTCTAAACAATATCTTTGAAAAATTGTTGTACTAAATTTTTTAAATAGCCGCGCGCTGAGTATAGTGGTGTGCCTGAGTATACCTGCGCATATATGTAGCGCGAGTAGAGCATGCACTTCTATGCACATTTGAATTTTTGCTAAGAACAAATTCATGAAAGTTCCATTTTAATTGCCGAGCCATCAACGTCGACTCGATCCAACAAGTGCTCTAGCAGGGAAACTTATCTACAAGAACAAAAAGTGAATAGCGAGTGTACATAATTAGCTTCCAAATAAGGAACAGAGTCCCTTATATAACCCTTCCACTTATTTCTAAAATATTTTTAAAAAACAGCTTAACGTAAATACAAAAGTGAAAAGTGAGTTTTTAAAATTACTCAGTGTTAGACTAATAAAATTCTTGGGACCAAGTGATCAAACATAAAAACATTATGTTACAATACTATTATTCGGAAAGAGCCCGCTTGGTTCAGTGGGTAAGGCGCTTGCCTACGGAAACATGGCCGTTCTAGGGGTCGTGGATTTGATTCCCAGTGAGAACTCGAGTTTTTTTCAACTTAATTTTTCTATGAAATTCGTACCCAGGAAACCGACAAAGAAATGGTGCAATGCCAGAAATGGTCAAAAATTCTCAAATGACCATCCTCGAAAAGGGTCGATGAGTATCTTCATCCAAAACTTACAGCGGTAAGGCAGGAAGTGATAGTTCGGATGTCCATGTGGTGTGGCATGGGTGAATCCGAAATTAAACTCTACTGCTGAGTGCTGGATTGTGCTTGATGTAGACGTATGCATCCACCGCCGAAAGTGTTAGTAAACAGAGAAAATGGGTTTCGCTCGACGGCATCGCACAACTGGGGTTATTAAAAACTTAGGTTTATAAACAGGGCATCCACACAGAGGTGGTAAATGTCCCCCGTAAAAAGGTGTAAAGCCTGTACGGGGACCCCGTAAGGGGTTAGTTAGAAAACTGACTTTATTTAATTAAATTGATATATTTATGTGTGTTTATAGAATAAGTGTTTTTATATTATAGAATGTTGATCGTCATCTAAAGCGGTTTTGTATGTTAATAGAGCAATAGCTTTCTTCTCTTGTTAACCATTATCCGAATAACAGCAGACTGTACAAAGACGAACATGAGCGCCCTCATGCGTCGATTGGCGGAATCACTGGCGCTGCTCTCCTTCTCGGCTCATGCTGAGTCTCAGTGACGCTCGAGCGCTCGTAGCGCACGGACGTTGAATCAGCGGATCCTACTGCGATCTAATGTAAAATCAGTGTTGTGACTCAGAATAATTTGCGTTTGTGCTGCAATCGATTCTTCTCCTTCTCTGTCACCTGAACTGCCCACCATATCCTAATAATTTTTCTAACAGGGATAAAGGAAGTTGATACAATACAATACAGTACAATACAATACTATTATTCAGCGATGAAATTGATTTTAATAATCAAAAACTGTATCGTTAACGTTAAATAAATATTTATAAATACATTTATAAAAAGTCTTTAAATAAAAATAGTTTACCAAAAATGTTTCAATTCATTTACCTCTTTATACAATAATTATTGATGGTTTATTCATTTATTTATGAATAATCATAAACCAATAAAATTAACAAATACTTTGTTACGGAAAAATTAAATTATTTTAATATGGTATGTTGCTTACTTCCAATAAGAAAATCTTACATAAGAGGGGAGGGGTCATCAAAATCTTGAAGTCCCTTACATGAGTGTGGGGGGGGGGGAGAGGATAAAATGTACGGAAAATAGCCCTTACGTAATTTGTACACGGCCCCTAATTCCGTAAATTATGTTTAATGATTTATAGCAGAATTAATATTTGTAGTAGAAAACATTAGATACCTATATAATTATAAATATTTAAAAAAATATTTGAAGAAAATAATTGCATATATATAATTTAAATAATTCATTTCGTGGTAATCTTTTCAATAAAACAATTCTAGTTAAAGTAATTGTTTAATAATCAAATAGGTAATAATAATAACATAATAGTAACAAAATATAGTTTACGTAATGCACGTGCAATTTTGTATGTAACACAGGCTGCAACTTTAGAGGTGTTGACTCTTTTAAATGCGCGCACAAGCACGCCCGCACGACGGGTTGCCTGATAGTAGGCATTGAATGAACTAGTACGTCTTGCAATAGGTTTACTGCTATTATCATTATATTGTATGTAGTTATTATTAGTTTATTAACAAGCTAACGAAGATAAGTTACTATAAGAATGTTGGAATAAACTATAAAAATCATAGATTTGTTGGCAATTTTTTAAATTAATTATTATAATTGTATCACGTTTATATCGTTGGTTGGGGGGAAAACAATACCATCTCGGCCGAGCGATGAAGAAAATACGATCTGAAGTTGGCGGTAAAAAACGTACCATTTCAGCCGTGCGGTAAAGAATATACCATCTCGGTTGAGCGATGAAAAACTTTTAATAGGGCGTAAATGATATTAAAGCATAAAATACACGGGGAATCTTCAAATAATTGTATAATGCACATTTTATTTTAAATAAGAGTTTGTGAATATTCTTTTAATTATTAAATTTACTTAAATCACATTAGATTATATTATAATTATCATTTATATGTTTATAATATATATAAATAGGTCCCGATTTATCAATTCAGTAAACAAAAAATATCAATTTTCATCATTTTTCACTGAGCGTAGCTTACTAGCCAAATTTAACCCATAGGATTGATAATTACGGCATACATTTATAAATAAATAAAAATTACATTTAAGGTTGAAAAGGTAGAAAATAATTTGCTTGGAAAACAAAAATGAGGCAATTGAATGCTTTATAACTTTTAAGCTTAAATCATTATTTTACACGCATTTTTGTAAATTTAAGATGTACCAAAATGTAAATAAACCATCAAAGTATTTATGTTTGCAAGTGTTACTTAAAAACTAGTTTATCCACTTTTAAACAAGGAATTTTGTGATATTAATAAATTGTTTTTCAAAATATCAATATGCTATTAAACATTAAATTATTTTATAACGATACTATTTAATAGATTAATAGTGCATTTTTCAATTAGGGTCAAGCTTTTTCTTATAATGCAGCTCACTTTATAACAAAAATTTTCAATACTTTCGTTGTAAATTTCAATTTATGTTCTAAAGTTATAAAATAATTTAATGTTTAATAGTATTCTGAAAAACAATTTGTTAATATCACAAAATAATTTACTTAAAAGTGATAAAAGTAGATTTTAAGTAATACTTGCAAAGTACTTTGATCGTTTCGTATTATGGTAAATCGTAAATTTTATAAAAATGTGTGTCATAATATGTAGTAAAGAAAAATAATTTAAGCTTAATCATTATAAAGTATTTAACTGCCCTGGTAGAAACCTTATAGTGGCACCCACATTGGCTATAAGGCCTAGATAGGACTAGACTACACAAAACTCGATAGATCTATACGGCTTGTGAAGTTATGTGTTTAGCGTATAGAACTTTTAATGTAATTAATGTTAGAAAAACAAGTTTAACATGAAAGTTATCATTTATAATGCTAAGAATTACAGTCTTATTTGTACAAGTTACATGTAAGAAAAGAAGCATTTTTAACCTAAAAAGTGAGAATTTGGAAATAATTTTCTTCTAATAATGAACAAACAATGTCCGCATAATATGTGATTATCTTGGTTAATCTAATTAATTTGTTTGTAAAAGAGTGATTTACGTGAAACTCACAACATTAATAATATATACCAAATGATTCTTTTAAAATTTATGATTAATTTATAAATTATTATTTTACTTTTTCTGATAATACAGGCAGGATCTGTATTATGATTTTAGCAAGGCAAACAAATAATATAAAACATTGTCTGATTTATTCAAACAATTGTTTACAATATATAAATATGTACTTTAAGACAATAATAGTAATATAATTCTTATACAAACCATACATGTTTTGAATCCAAGACTGTATTTATAAGGATTATAAATATTATTATTTTATATTATTATTTTATTTTATACCTTTTCAGATTACTTTTACTGAACATATTTAAAAATTTCATTTATACAAATTTAAAAATAATATAATTTTAAAAAATTATTTTTTATTTGTTTTGGAAATTTATGCCGTAATTATCAATTCTATGGGTTAACTTTGGCTAAGTAAGCTACACTCAATGTAGCTTATAAATCGGGACCTATATATATAGATATATATATATATATATATACATATAGTAAATAGAAATGAGAATTGCAATATAACCTAAATGTGAATCAAATGCATTTAATAATTAAAATATATTTTTATGATATTTCCCAACTTCATAGGCTTTTCATTATTTAAAATTATATTAATTCATGCATCTACTATTTACTTATTTATTCATTAAAACAAATTAATTACAAATAATTAAAAGAGTATTCACAAACTCTTATTTAAAATAAAAAGTGCGTTATAGAATTAATTAAAGTTTCCCCGTTTATTTTATGCATTAAGACCATACACCCTATTAAATCGCGTCATATTAGCTTACTCTCTCAATTTGAAATAGTTAACTTTTCACTATTTTAGCTAGTGAAAATAATTCCACTGGCGAAACAGTGAAAACTTCACTATTTTGTCAGTGAAAACTGTATTTACTAGAACAATAGTGATTTTTCACTAGTTTGGTAGTTGATACATAAGTAGAAAAACCGGTAAAGTAGGAATTGAGTTGGTATTTCATAACCAAGTTTCAGTTAACATTATTTTTATTATGTAGTAACAAAATAATTAATTAACGAATGAATAAAAATGGTGCAAATAATCTCTTAATTATGATTACAATCCATATTTCCTTTGTAAGTATTTGATAAATGCCTAAAACTATTCATTTTTCATAATAAAATTATAATTAAATTCAACATTAATTTTTGTTGTAATGTGCAACTAAAGAATTTATTCAAGTATCATAAGTACCTTCTTATCAATACATTTATATCAGTTAAATTCGCAGCACATTATAAGAGGTATAAAATGTACTCTATGCAGGTAACCTACGTAGGCAAGTGGTGAAGACGTTGGACTGTAAACCTTGTGGACAATAGTTCGATCCCCATCGTAGAAGTTTTTATATATAAATGTTCAAATGAAAATCTTATACATAATCAATATCTAAATACATCTCATATATTTACATACGCGTTTAATAATAGCTTTGTAGCCGAGATGGTATTGTTTTCCCCCAACCGACGATATTTATTATTTCCCAGTTTAAAAATTCCGATTACTAAATAAATATGTTTGCTATACATAGAATAAAATTGCTATCTTCTAATACATAGAGAAAAACAGAAGTACGGCGAAATGCCATTCATCGTGGAATAATCTATACCTCTTTCTATAATTTTGAGGCATAATAATTTTGGGTAAATTGACTAATAAAGTCATAAAATATTGCGTCTAAAATGATAATATAACTTGTATTTAAAAACTATCCAACGTATAGTAGTCGATTATTCCATTATCATCAATAATAGTTAATAGGTTGAGCTAGTTTTATTATCAATAAATTATTCGACAAATTTCTAAAACTAAAAAAAATTGCTCTATAAATAATTTCCCTTTTAATTTTTAGATTTCTTTTTAGACACAGCGGCTCGTTGCAGCACTGAACTTTTTGCGATCAAGGAAAAACGTTTACCTGCACGGCGCTGTTGAGAAAGCAATTATTTTGCCCAGGCCCATTAAGCAGGCCCTTTGTGCTGGTGAAGCTGGCATTCTGGTCGCTTTGTATCTGCTGCCGCTCGTGTAAAAGATGATGACCGCGGTGCTGATGGTGCTGCTGGCGGTGGTGGTGATGCTGCTGCAAGTAGCCGGCGTAATCGATGGTATCTTGGGACGGTGACTGCGGCGCGGCCTGATGCTGCAGACCCATCGTTGGAGTCATCATTCTTTGCCACGGCTAAGGCATCTGTAACAACACACAAGCGTGCACGCGCATGCGTTAAAAATGCTCATTATTTACGTTGGGCCGCCGCGGCCACGTGGATTTTATCGCTTTGCGCGAATAATTATTATACTCGTATCTTCGGCGATTTTATGGCACGTTGTGTATATATAGTGCTGGAGAATATTTTAGGTATACATATAGGTAGGTGCGCCCGGCTGCTGACTTTGGCGAGCGCTGCGTTTCACATCTGCGGGCTTTGTCTTTGTTTTATCGTCGCTATGGAGCACGAACTTGCTGTATTTTATTTTGACCTGGCAACGAACGACTGCGGACATCTTACTTGTCGCTAAACTTATTAATAGAATGTTTTGCTTTATTTGGCTTTACACCCAAAGCTCTACTGCAATGGTTTCAAATGTACCGACAAAATAATGCTGTAGTTATATTATGGCTTCAAGAAGTTTGTGTCGAGAAAAAAATGTTTGTTTTGAATTGAAAACGGGATAACCGAATAAAAAGGAAACTTTTATGTGACAGTTTATCAAGATGTTCATTAAATAAAACATCAAATTTAAAGTTAAATACATTTGGCTTGATAAATATTTTAGAGTTACGTTGTATCAAAACCTTGCGTTGAAAGGTAATTTTTAAATATAGTTTGAAATTTATTTAATATGACAATTTAAATCTATACAAAACAGATTTTTCAAAAGAATTTACAGTATGAAAAGTATATGCAATAGGGTGGTTCGAAATTCCCAAAAGTTTTCAGATATCAAAAGTAAACCTCTAAAAAGTTGGTATTGTACAAAAAAATAAGTTTCCTGCAAGCTGGGTGCTTACGTTAACATTTAAAGATGGCTACCTCGAATTTAAGGTTTTTTAAAGAGCACTTATGCCATTTTTTTCGTAAAATCATAAATAAAATAACTAAAACTTAAGTATTCATGCTAAAAAAGTTTTGGCAATTAATTATACTACTAGAATTGAAAATCAGTTGCGTCCCAACTGGCAAAATATGTTGTCTTCGAGATAACAGTCATATATGTCAAAATATAGACTTAAAACCGGTTATGTTTGGACATTTTTAATAACCTTAATCTATGATTGTTCAACCAAAAGTATTTTGAATATTTGTTTCAAATAGTATCAAGAAAAAAACTGGCACACCATAGGATATCACTATATGGAAGTTATAGCCGTCTCTGTAATGTATCGCTTTACTAACATTTTAAATAGGATCTCTTATAGTTTGATGTAATTTACTTCAGGTAATATACGTCCTAGGTACTTGTACGCAATTTCGTATGAAAGCTGACATGAAGACCTTGAATTTGCATTGTCGCGCCACTTCTTGGGACATTCAGATCAAAAGTTAGGATCAATTGAAATTTATAGAAAAAATTAGGTGGTAAATGGGAGACTGCAAATACGAGCCGAACTTTCTTCAATATTTTGCAATCTCTCATTTAAGGTAAAGTACCCGATACCCGGACAAAGCGAAAAATGGGACCAGTGCCCGGTCATTGATACAAAATTAATATTATTATCAGTAAAAGTATTTTAATTATAATAGTAAATATTGATTTGCATTGCTTAGGGTCATGGCTATACTAATATACCGAAATATAAATAAATTTTAATTTAAATTATATTATAAAACTGCTTTATAAATATGATATGAGAACTCCAAGTAAATTCATGTTTTTACTTATTTTTAATCGAAATCTCAGTGATCTCTCTTGGCGTTAAAAAAGACAATAGTTTATTTTTTGTGCAGGAAAATAGATTTTACCAATAAATAAGTGAATACTAAACGAAATCCATAGTATTTCCGGTAATTATAATAATTATTTACATAAATATTTCATGTCCGGATATACCTGCCAGTTTTCAAATAAGTACGGTATACCCGGACGAGATGGCGCGCTTGTCCGAGTTTACATGCCTCTGACTCGTACGGGAAGCAGTACTCGGACGCGCATTCAGAAAGTGGAGTTTTTAATCATTTTCGACCTGCTAAGATAAAAAAGGTTAATAACATGTGGATTGAAGCAAAGTGCGGTGTTTCTTATTTCCAAAAAGCTTTCAATAATCTATTTATCTGAGATTAATTTTTTTAGAACAGTGCGTTTTGATAACCTGCAATTCTAACCTCAAAATTGTAATTCTACGGTAAGCTTTTTATATTTTATTTAACATGTAATATTAATAGATTTTCATAAGCAATCTGATCAACTTCATTCTAAGAATACTTTTGGTAACTTAACTGATCATTATCTAAAAAAAATTGTATAAATATTATTACTTAAATACTGTTTAATGCATAAATGTGTTTCTTTTCTAGTTGAAAATGACAAGGGCTCTGTATCTGAAAAATTCCAGAAAGTATTTTCTTTACCTAATTTTACTGTGAAGAAAAAAAAGAAAACCAAAGTACAAGACGTTCCCCCTGTAGCAGTCATGGAGGACTTGCTTGAAATTTTACAAAAAAAAGGAAGATGAGAAGAAATTAAAAAACATTGAAATATTACAAAATAAAGAAGAGAGAATGAGAACAAAATTAATTAAAGAAAAGAACAGGAAGATTTTAAAAGTATTAAAGAGAACAAAAAGAAATTACAGGGAGAGAAAAGAACTTTTAATGCAGAGTTAAAAGAATTTAAAAAAACTATTAGAAATGAAAATAATAAAGAAAATATTAACCAATTACAGGAAAAAGTATAAGAATTAACTAAAAAACTCGAAGGAATAGATAAGATATTGCTTTTCGAAGAACTTCAAGCAATATCGAAAAAAAAATGAAAATAAAGGAAGAAAAAATGTAAATAAAAATATAATTTATTTAATTATTTATATCTTAAATATTATATTAATAAACTGCATGTTATTTATTATTTCTTGACTATTTTATTCGATTAATTTATGATTTATATAATTTGTTTAATTAATTATAAATAAAACGTTTATATGTGTCCAGGTATTGGTCCCGTCTTGTCCGAGTACACCACTCAACCCTAAATGCCTGTCCGGGCACTACAGCCAAATGTGCTTTTAAAAAAAACATTTGTATGCCATTTCCGTAAGGTTTATTGAACTTAGTTTAAAAAGTGTAAAAAAGCCTCGTCTTAGTGATAAAAAAAGTATAATTATAAAAAACGAAGTCTTTCCATCGAAAACTTAATTTCAAATCGTTATACCAGTGTTCGGGTATTGGGTACTTTACCTTACCACCTAATTTATTTTATAAATTCCAATTGAGCATAAGTTATGACGTTGGAGTGTCAAAAAAAAAGTTTTGCAACATTTGATATTTTTTAAAAAATTGGATAGTTTAAAAAATTGGGTAGTTTAAAAAATTTGATAATTTTTCAAAAAATTGATAATTTTTCAAAAATATGATAATTTTTCAAAAAATTAATAATTTTTCAAAAAATTGATAATTTTTCAAAAAATTGATAATTGTTCAAAAAATTGATAATTTTTCAAAAAATTGATAATTTTTCAAAAAATTGATAATTTTTCAAAAAATTGATAATTTTTCAAAAAATTGATAATTTTTCAAAAAATTGATAATTTTTCAAAAAATTGATAATTTTTCAAAAAATTGATAATTTTTCAAAAAATTGATAATTTTTCAAAAAATTGATAATTTTTCAAAAAATTGATAATTTTTCAAAACATTGATAATTTTTCAAAAAATTGAATAATCTTTCAAAAAAATTGATAATTCTTCAAAAAATTGATAATCGTTCAAAAAATTGATAATTTTTTAAAAAATTGATAATCTTTCAAAAAATTGATAATCTTAAAAAAAATTGATAATCTTTCAAAAAATTGATAATCTTTCAAAAAATTGATAATTATTCAAAACATTGATAATCTTTCAAAAAATTGATAATCTTTCAAAAAATTGATAATCTTTCAAAAAATTGATAATCGTTCAAAAAATTGATAATCTTTCAAAAAATTGATAATCCTTTCAAAAAATTGATAATCTTTCAAAAATTTGATAATCTTTCAAAAATTTGATAATCTTTCAAAAATTTGATAATCTTTCAAAAATTTGATAATCTTTCAAAAAATTGATAATCTTTCAAAAAATTGATAATCTTTCAAAAATTTGAGAATCTTTCAAAAATTTGATAATCTTTCAAAAAATTGATAATCTTTCAAAAAATTGATAATCTTTCAAAAAATTGATAATCTTTCAAAAAATTGATAATCTTTCAAAAAATTGATAATCTTTCAAAAAATTGATAATCTTTCAAAAAATTGATAATTCTTTCAAAAAATTGATAATCTTTCAAAAATTTGATAATCTTTCAAAAATTTGATAATCTTTCAAAAATTTGATAATCTTTCAAAAATTTGATAATCTTTCAAAAAATTGATAATCTTTCAAAAATTTGATAATCTTTCAAAAAATTGATAATCTTTCAAAAAATTGATAATCTTTCAAAAATTTGATAATCTTTCAAAAAATTGATAATCTTTCAAAAATTTGATAATCTTTCAAAAATTTGATAATCTTTCAAAAATTTGATAATCTTTCAAAAATTTGATAATCTTTCAAAAATTTGATAATCTTTCAAAAATTTGATAATCTTTCAAAAATTTGATAATCTTTCAAAAATTTGATAATCTTTCAAAAATTTGATAAAAAAAGTATAATTATAAAAAACGAAGTCTTTCCATCGAAAACTTAATTTCAAATCGTTATACCAGTGTTCGGGTATTGGGTACTTTACCTTACCACCTAATTTATTTTATAAATTCCAATTGAGCATAAGTTATGACGTTGGAGTGTAAAAAAAAAAGTTTTGCAACATTTGATATTTTTTAAAAAATTGGATAGTTTAAAAAATTGGGTAGTTTAAAAAATTTGATAATTTTTCAAAAAATTGATAATTTTTCAAAAAATTGATAATTTTTCAAAAAATTAATAATTTTTCAAAAAATTGATAATTTTTCAAAAAATTGATAATTGTTCAAAAAATTGATAATTTTTCAAAAAATTGATAATTTTTCAAAAAATTGATAATTTTTCAAAAAATTAATAATTTTTCAAAAAATTGATAATTTTTCAAAAAATTGATAATTTTTCAAAAAATTGATAATTTTTCAAAAAATTGATAATTTTTCAAAAAATTGATAATTTTTCAAAAAATTGATAATTTTTCAAAACATTGATAATTTTTCAAAAAATTGAATAATCTTTCAAAAAAATTGATAATTCTTCAAAAAATTGATAATCGTTCAAAAAATTGATAATTTTTTAAAAAATTGATAATCTTTCAAAAAATTGATAATCTTAAAAAAAATTGATAATCTTTCAAAAAATTGATAATCTTTCAAAAAATTGATAATTATTCAAAACATTGATAATCTTTCAAAAAATTGATAATCTTTCAAAAAATTGATAATCTTTCAAAAAATTGATAATCGTTCAAAAAATTGATAATCTTTCAAAAAATTGATAATCCTTTCAAAAAATTGATAATCTTTCAAAAATTTGATAATCTTTCAAAAATTTGATAATCTTTCAAAAATTTGATAATCTTTCAAAAATTTGATAATCTTTCAAAAAATTGATAATCTTTCAAAAAATTGATAATCTTTCAAAAATTTGAGAATCTTTCAAAAATTTGATAATCTTTCAAAAAATTGATAATCTTTCAAAAAATTGATAATCTTTCAAAAAATTGATAATCTTTCAAAAAATTGATAATCTTTCAAAAAATTGATAATCTTTCAAAAAATTGATAATCTTTCAAAAAATTGATAATTCTTTCAAAAAATTGATAATCTTTCAAAAATTTGATAATCTTTCAAAAATTTGATAATCTTTCAAAAATTTGATAATCTTTCAAAAATTTGATAATCTTTCAAAAAATTGATAATCTTTCAAAAATTTGATAATCTTTCAAAAAATTGATAATCTTTCAAAAAATTGATAATCTTTCAAAAATTTGATAATCTTTCAAAAAATTGATAATCTTTCAAAAATTTGATAATCTTTCAAAAATTTGATAATCTTTCAAAAATTTGATAATCTTTCAAAAATTTGATAATCTTTCAAAAATTTGATAATCTTTCAAAAATTTGATAATCTTTCAAAAATTTGATAATCTTTCAAAAATTTGATAATCTTTCAAAAATTTGATAATCTTTCAAAAATTTGATAATCTTTCAAAAATTTGATAATCTTTCAAAAATTTGATAATCTTTCAAAAATTTGATAATCTTTCAAAAATTTGATAATCTTTCAAAAATTTGATAATCTTTCAAAAATTTGATAATCTTTCAAAAATTTGATAATCTTTCAAAAATTTGATAATCTTTCAAAAATTTGATAATTTTTCAAAAATTTGATAATCTTTCAAAAATTTGATAATCTTTCAAAAATTTGATAATTTTTCAAAAATTTGATAATTTTTCAAAAATTTGATAATTTTTCAAAAATTTGATAATTTTTCAAAAATTTGATAATTTTTCAAAAATTTGATAATTTTTCAAAAATTTGATAATTTTTCAAAAATTTGATAATTTTTTAAAAGATCTAATTTATTTTAAGAATTCCTGGAAAACCGCGCGAAATCAAGACACGATTTCTGTACGCGCGGGAAATAGAGCCGTTAGAACGTGCTACACGCGCGGGAAAATGCCGAAAATGACCGCGAGAAAGAGCCAGAGAAAGGATAGACGTGCGAACTGGTGTGCGCTTAAAATGGCCGCGCGTGCGGGAGAACGGATATGTGAGCCGAAAATGGCTGTGCACAAATAAAAAGAAAATGAAATGAGATGTGAGAGAGAGAGAGAGAGAGAGAGAGAGAGAGAGAGAGAGAGAGAGAGAGAGAGAGAGAGAGAGAGAGAGAGAGAGAGAGTAAAATATAAAATTAGACGAGAAAGAAAGATACAAGTACGCGATGTGATGAAGAGTGAGAGAGATAGAAATGTAGAAAAGGGAGGGAGATAGACGAGCGCGGTGTTCGGTTGGTCAACTGCAGTGACTGAGTGTATAGTAGCCAAAATGGCGTGGGGACGCCCGACGCGTATTTACGATCATACAGCGCTTTTTCATTATATAAATTTCATTATATGATATCAACCCTATAAGCTTCAAACAATTGTTCGTAAATATCCAGTGAATAGAGCAATGATATATTAAGGGAGTATTCATAGCGTGTGTGATATTTTAAATGATGTGCGTGTAGTTAAAAGTGATATCACATACACGTAAAAATAGTACAAAACTATAATATACATGCTATAATTTTATTGATGTAAATAGATATAGAATAAATTAGATGAGTTTACAATTAGATAAGATGTTTAGATCAGAAAAATTAACTTTTTAAAATTTTACAGAGGCAACAATATTGCTGCTGTTCTTACAAACACAGGCAGCCATCCATGAGATAGATGAGAAACATGAGGACGAGAAAGTTGTTGTGAGATATGATGAAAAGTACATTTACTTGTAACTGAATCAGGATTTGAATATCGATCAGGTACATATAATAAAATATTAAGGAAAATCTGTAGATATGGTATTAAAATAATGATCAATTTTTCATAAATCTAATCAGATGATTACTGACAACGACCTAATAAAATATTGTTGATGAGAATAATAGTTTGTGAGTCGATTTTAAAATTAAAAGGTGATGTGTAAAAGTTGCAACTATAAAAATTTAAAGTTAAACTATATCAGATATCAAAATAAAAATAAAATAAGCAATTAAATAAACTAATGAATCCTTGAATTTTGTGACCTTAATTAAAATAATTAAAATAATCTATTGAATTTAAAATTTCCGAAAATAAAAACATTGGTTTGAAAAATGAATATTCGAGAAGAGTGGTTGATGAGTAAAACTGAATTATTGAAATGTTAGTCACAAAATTCTAAATAAAGCAGGTTCATGTTTGTGATTATGAGCACTGTGCGCTTGTTGCTGCAGATATGAAATTCAAGGTTTGAATATGTCTTTGTAGTACGAGTATATTTTGATTTTGAATGAACACGAGATCGAATGTGCTCTTGATGTTCGGACACATTTTTTGTCAAGGTTCTAGTTGAATTTCTACGCTGTTTGATGTTCGGCACGTTGAAACAACTGTGACCAAATCTTATATAATTGAAATTTTCAGAGAAAGAGAAGTTGGAAGATAGAGTGGTCGACATCATAATGGAGACGATCGACTGCATCAAGAATGAAGGTGGAAAGCTGCTGCTAAGAGGTCCGGTCTACCATCTAGATCCAGAGACTCCGGAACGGTCTCTGCCATCGGATGATAGAAGTGTAGATGAGGAACAGGGAGCTGTGGGTGGTGAGGAAGCGAGACGTGCTAACGCACTAGGTGAGCCCGAGATGAGAGGGACACAGTGGCGAGGTGACATAGATGTGAATCCTGCGCAGGCACTAGGTGGATTAGCGGGTAAAGCACTCCCGTATATTAAGTCGATTAAAAATATAGATCCGGGCTTCACTAATTTTGGGACCGGTAATACATTTATTCCTAAATTCGATAAAGAAAAAGTTCCTAAGAATGAAAATGAGAATTTAAAGTTAGCTGTAGACGCGAAATGTATGGAGAAAAACGATGATGATCTTATTAATGTAAATTGTTCTTTTAAAAATACAGGGAAAGTAGATGTGTCGACCGAGATAGCAAAAGAGATGAGAAAAGACAATCTAGAGATGAAAGAGTCGATTGAAAGGATGTGTCAAAGCCCTGTTGACTGCATTGGAAAGCTGGTCGTAATTACTACAAAAATCTATGATGCGAACAGGGGTAATGAAATAGAAATAACCAGACGCGTCAATGAAATGTATTTAAAACAGTTGGAGCTGATTATGAAATATGATACAGCATTGCGAACAGCTAATGGAAACTTAATGGAGATTTGCCCGCAGTCAACGGTGGAAAGTATAGATGAGAGAGAGAGAAAGGGGAGATTGACGAGAAGAGAAGAGCAATATAGAAGAAGAGAGGAAGATTTAAGGAGAAGAGTAGATCAATTGAGACGAGAAGATTTGTTGAGACGAGAGGAATACGAGAATAGACAGGTAAACTTGACGAAAGATTTATTAAATAGAATAAACAAGGTTAGAACTAGTGTAATTGATTTAGATAAGAGAAACGAAGGATTAAACTGTGTAAAAAAAATATTCAATATCTGAATAAATTTTATTTATCAATGTCAAATAAATGTTTAAATGTTGGAACTGAATCTGAGGAGACATTTAAGAAAGATGAGGTTATATATACAATAGAGTCAGAATTTAAGAAATTAGGATTAGATAAAATAATAGAAAAACTTTAAAATGTGAATAGAGAGAAATCTAAAGATACAATAAAAGTAGAGGTTTTTAGTAAAGATTCAGGAGCCATATGAAATTACAAATTGATGAGTCAAGTTAAGTTTGAGCTTTTTATAGATTATCTGGTATCAAAATTGAGATCAAATGAGACTTGCTGTATATTATAGATCCGAAAATAACTAGAAATCAAGCTTACAATAATGAAACGAGAGAGATTGATTGATTGATAACAAATTTATTCATGCCAAGGTTTTCATAACCGTATGGCAAACAAACAATATAATACATTTTAATGATTGTAACATGTATAAAAATATATATAGTAAATAGCTATTATTACAAATTAATACTCAAACAAAAATAGCCTCTCAGTTAATATATTCGCAATGTATAACGCATGAGTATAAAACTAATATTAACAATTATAATTAATTAGATTAAATTCTATTCACACCTATGGGTGTTCTAATCCTATAAGACATTCGTATAATGCCATTTTAAACGATTCAACAGTTTTTTTAAGCCTGATAGCGATAGGCAAAGTATCCCATAGTTCCATAGCTTGAATAGAAAATGTGCATCTATAAGTTCTCGTTGTAGCTAGGGAGATTACAAAATGTGAAGATTTCAGTCTTTCAGAACGACGTGTGTCATCTTTGATTTCCGGAAAAAACTTCAGAAGATATTCCGGTCTCGACACCGTTAATATTTTATAAGTAGTGACTCCTAAAAAATGTTTTCGACGCTCAGCAAGGGATAGCCAATTTAGCTGCTTATAATACGGTTTGAATGTCGCATCGCGTCTTAGACTAAATATAAATCGTATGACAATGTTGCACAGTCGCTGGAGTTTAACAGCAAGATATTGCGAAAGATCACTAAATACTAGACAAGCATAGTCAAAGTAAGGAAATATTAGTGCATTGACTAGTTGTGTTTTAATCTGACTTGATAAACATATACCTCTAAATCTTAGTCGATAAAGAACATTGTGAACCCTAGAGCAAATTTGGGATATATGGGCATTCCACGACAGGTCTTCACAAAGAATAACACACAAATTTTTCACTGTGCTTACGAGTGGTATGATTGAACCATCGACTACTATGGGTGGAAGATTGTTCTTATTAATACGCATGTGATATTGCACGGATGCAAAAAGCAAGGCTTTCGTTTTATCTACATTAAGAATTAGTCCGCTCGATTTAACCCAATTTACTACAGCAGCAGCATCTTCATTTAATTTAGAGATCGCAGCTGGCAATTCAGCTGGCTTACATTGTATGTAAAATTGGAAATCGTCCGCAAAAAGTAAGCAATTATCTTTACAATGAACTAAGACTAGTACTAGCATGTTGATAAATATTAGAAAAATAATTGGGCCCGGAGTTGAACCCCCTGGTACGCCTGAAGAGTTTTCCATAAAATTAGATAAACTACCATCAAGATTAATCACAGCTTGGGATCGACCTGTTAAATACGAGTGAAACCAGCTAATAGCTTCATCAGAGAAGTTAAGTTCTCTAAGCTTCTTCAAAAGTATCTCGTGATTTATGGAGTCAAAGGCCCTTTTTAGATCGAAAAGTAGCAGGACTGTAACCAATCCCTTCTCGATCCCACGACGGATATCTTCGGTAAGTTTCAATAGTGCCATTTGCGTACTAAAATTACTTCTAAACCCTGACTGGTATGGAGAAAGAAGTGAATTTACTTCAGGATACTCAGTAAGCTGTTGCGTCATGAGAGAGTCAAATACTTTAGCAAAATGCGATAAATTAGCAACTGGTCTTCTATTTGCTGGGAAGCCAGGCGAAGGAACTTTACTAACAAGAACTATGAGTGACTTTTTCCACTCTGTAGGATATGTACAAGATGATATGGACATATTAAATAGATCAGTAAAAAAAGGGACTAATAATAGTAGCATTTCTTTGAAGTAAGAAAGAGAAAGTCCATCACAGCTACGTTCTTTAGCTTTCGGAAGGCACGACAACATTGTTTGGTGGACTTGTATTCTGTCGACTGGTCTAAAAGAAAAACTAAGCTCTTTGTCACATAACGGTATCGCGAGTATTTCCCGAAGTTTTGTAATTGAATAAGGTGGGTGATAACATGTGACTGAGGAATAATAGCGAATAAGTTCATCGGCAGTAAAAATATGCAAAGGTGATGATAACTGACTCTTCACTAGGCCAAATTTACTTAGTAGATTCCAACATTTAGATTTATCCGAAATGGATGCTAATGATCGAGTAATATAGGTATTTCTAGCTAAAGTTATCTCGTTTTTAAGCTGTTTGCGTAATGTTTTATACTCTAAGAAAAGGGATGAGTTTTTTGTGCGTTTAGCCACGTTATATAGTCTATTTCGGTATTTACATTTATCTTTGACTTCTTTAGTTAACCACGGGGCAGCATTTTTATGAATATGACGGGTTGTAATTGGTGCATGTACATTTAGTGTTTCAACGGCCTTAGATTTGAACTCATCTAACAGAATGTTTACATCATTATTATTACCGAATCTCTCACACATATCCTCCAAACAAGCACATATATCGTTGGAAAATAGATTTGAAGAGAATTTTCTAAAATCTCTCGACGTCACTGTAATGTTCTTATTAATAGGATCCAATTTATAATCGATTATTATGAAATCGTGGCAATTAATAAATGGTGCTTCAGATTTTTCGAACGAATGAACCTTGCTTGAAGAGTCAGTAAGTATAACATCGAGCCATGTATCCGAACTATCTTTATGATGTGTCGCACCAGATGGTACAAGAAATAAACAGTTTTCAGAAATAAGATTATGCAAATGCAGTCCATAGAAATTGTTAGTTAACAAATCCGAATTCAAGTCCCCAGCTAGAATAACATTCGAGTAGAGATGTACATATTTTTTAAATGACTCAAAAAAGCTCGTTAGAACATTACCCTTAGGTCGACGATAAATTGAGGCAAAAAGAACATGCTTATTATTTTTTAAACTAATATCAACAAGTAGGTATTCGGTGTCAATCAAATTATTTATCTGTGGAGCACTAAGTATCTTGTATGAAATTCCATTCCGAATATAGCATGCGACTCCGCCAGCTTGAATATAAGTACGTTTGACACTAGTCGCTAAGAGGCTTCGATCGTTGCGAACTAGATTAAAATTCAATATGGTAAAGAGAGAATCTTCTTTATTAGGCGTAAGCCAGGACTCGGATATGGACAGTATATCGATATTTTTATTAATAAGAAATATTTCGATTTCATTTAGGTGATCTTTTATTGAATTTGCATTCATTTGAGCGACTCGTAAATATGAATGTCTATAAAAGGATTGCGCCAGTGAGGTAGAATGTGTGGGCAGTCACAATAATTTATCAAGATCATTTTCGGTTATTATGCAAATTCTATCAGAATTATCATCTTTGCGAACGTAAATATTGCCTTCATGCGTCCAAACGTAGTTATATTTGCACTGTTTAGCTTTCTCTTTAGTTAGATACAAAAGATTGTGAACAACTGAAGGCAACATTTCATATAAATTTATAATTAGATTATCAGCGCCCTGGTAAAGATCGGAAAATAACAATTCGCCGAATTCTCGCTTAACTTTTAATACGTGGTTGCGTATACTAGACGACTTAAATTTAACAATATAAGAAAAAGTCGGTATCTTATCCTTTTTTTTCCCTTATTTCTCGCATTATTATCATCGCCGCTTGAGTGAACATTTTGTATTTCCATTTCATTAGAAGAGTTTTGTTTTTTTGTCTAAACTCGCGTATTTCTAGAATATCAGTTGTCAATGAACCTAACTCGATATAATATAAAATTTTGTTAGTGAGCTCATGTAATGGTATCTTTGACGTAGTAAGGATACCCGTAATTTTCATTTCCGTGCTTGGGTTAGCTCGGACACGCAAGTCTTTTAAATCGTCTATTTCATTGCGGAGAGTAGCATTTTCTACTTCAAGAGATTTTAAGCGCTCATTTTGTTCACTCAAAGATGCAGTGAAAGTATTTATTATTTCAGTTAATTCATTAATCCGTTCGTTCGTATTGGCATTATTACTATTCATGGCATTAAATAGTGCAGAAAATTGTTGTGCCGTAGTAAAATTCTCCTACCCTTGCGCAAACCTTCCGACATTTTATCGTTGACGCGAGAAAATGATTCAGTGAAAGTGCTTACTTCTATAAGTTCCGGAGCTGTGTTTTCACTCACACTAGCTATATGGTTACTAACGTTTGATAAGTCCAGATTACCAACGTTAATACCCCTACTAGAATCATAAACTAATGATCGCGCAGTAGACAAACCTTTAATATCGATACGCAGTCTATCTCGCACTCACTCGGTTCGATGACAGCTGTGAAGCAGACAAGTCGGTGGTTCGCCGTCCGCAGATATGTGTGTGCTTCGAGTGTGTTGGTGTCAGCTCCGGTGATGCCTAGTCATGTTCAGAGATGTGGAGAACGATGCGCTGCTACCGCGGTATATCCACGAATCAAGCCGCAATTCCACGTCTCAAGGCCCAATTCCAAGAAGGCAAAGGTTACCGACGCATGCGCACCAAGCAATACGTGGAAATGGAACCAAAGCCAAGTCAGAAAAATAACCTCAAAGCGTTGCAGCGGTTGACAATTAATTGCAGATAAAAATGCAAGCCTTGCACGTCTGAGGTGGATTTTATGTGAGGCAGAAGCTTGGAATCTGGCGCGTACAAGTCAACTGAAATTAATATTCCCGGAAGCAATATGCGGCAGTAGGCAGAGTTTTGAAGCGGGGCGATATCAATTGCGTTATGCTGTACTTACAGAGAGAGAGAAAGAGGGAGAGAGAGAGAGAGAAAGGGGGGGGGGGGGGAGAGAGAGAGAGAGAGAGAGAGAGAGAGAGAGAGAGAGAGAGAGAGAGAGAGACATAAGTTTAAGGTATGATATATTCTAATAAATAGAATAGCCTCTAATTATCATGGAGAAGTCGTGAATATTAAAGATCCTGTAGAGTTGTCGAATAAAATTCGCAAATTATAAAGATGTAAGATAAACTTAACTTCAGTAACGCTCAGAAAATAATTGTATAGTATTAAATACTTTTCAAACAAAGAAACAGCAGCAGAATTTTGGGTCAGGTTTGAAGAAATTTTACGTAATTACGAAACTATACCTAATACTCAACCTCTCTCTAACGAAGAGAAAAGAGATTCATTCTGCAATGCAATAGTGTCTAGCGTTCCCCAGATACAGTCCACAAAATTCTTGTATAAAAGATTAGATAATAAAGCGATGAGTTATGATTAGTTGAAAACATATCTTATGCAGGCGGAAGCTGAGCGAGTTTCTACAAACTCTGGCTAGGTAGCGGCCATAGCAACAGGGACTATCACGAGACGAATTACTCGTTGTTTCAATTGTGTTGATAATGGCCACATTGGAGCAAACTGTCCTCATCAAACTGGGGCTAAAAATGTTACAAATATGGAAGGTTTGATAACTACTTGGCTACAAACTGCCCCTATTCTGGACAAAGACGTGATTATCAGAATGTAGCAGAAGGGACAAAGTATGTTAAAAATTCAAATTATAATAAAAGCGATTATAAAAATTATCAAGGTAATAGTAAAGATAGTTATCGCGAAAATAGAATAAGAGGAAGACAAATGATATGAGTAATAATAATAATGCGAAGAGAAGTAGACCCAATAATTACAAAAATAACTATCGGGGTAGAGAAGGAAAAGGCAGATTAGGATTTAAAAATTCAGGAAACCAAAGTTATAACAGTCAAACTCAGCAGCCGAAGTCAGAAGAGCAAGGTCGAAGTAAAGTTGAGATAATAGCTTTAAGAACAGAAAGAATGCCGTTGAATTTAGAAAATGATATGCGAGATAGATGAGAAATTTAAAGGTGATGAGAATGATTTGAAAATATTATCTAAGTTTTTGGCGGGCGCAGGAGCCACGGAACGCCTGACACATTCACGGTTAATTTTTAGAAATTTTAATGAAAGTAAACATGATATAATTAGATGTGCTAATAAAGACTCGACTGCAGACTTGAAAACCGAAGGTACGGGTTAAATAAAAGGGTTGACAGGCAATAATGAAAAGGTGATCTTGAATAATGTAATATATACCGAATCGTCAATGGAAAACTTATTACCGTTGAGAAACTTTGCAGATAATGGTTTGAGCATTTATTTAGATAATAAAGTTATTGATATCTATGATCCTTAAATCATTGAAATTTACTTTTTATTTCGAATGAAACGTTCATACCCTACATATATGATAAACCTTATTGGATAATAGAACTTGAGGTAGATAGTGGAGAGAATAGTTTAGATGAGAGTAAGATGAGAAAGACGAATAAAATAATCGCATGCTTAGCTACGAAAGATAAGAACGGTAAACCAAGATATTTCACAAGAAGCGCTGCTAGAAATGGTTGTAACGATAAAATTGAATCAGTTGAAGTAAGATTGGATAAAAAAGAGAAACAGAAAAATAGCGATGAAGAACTAAAAGTCGATGAACAAAATAAATGATAGAGTAAGAACAGAAAAAGTTGAAACAAATGATCAAATAGAAGAGTCTAAGAGTATTCAGGAAAACACACAGAAAGTTGATGAGAACTGTGAAGAAAAACAGGATATCCGGATGAGATCCCGTGCGTTGAATTATTGGATAGCGAAGTACCTAATGTAACAGAACAAAATAAATACATTAGCCATATTAAGGCAATACTATGGCATGTGAGAATAGACCATGCTTCGATAGTCTATTTGAAAGTCTTATAGAAATATTTTTCTAAGAATAGAGATTTAAATAGCGCAAAATTTGATGAGCCTATTCTGGATTGTGAAGTATGTGTAGTATCCAAAATCAATAGATTAGCTTTTAAATCAGTTAGACACTGGGCAGATAAAATTACAAATTATACATTCGGATATGATGGGGACAATAAGTCCAATGACCTATCCGAAAGGTTATAAATATGTAGTTACTTTTACAGATGATTATTCAAGGCTGGCAATGACCTTCCCGATGAAAGCGAAGAGTGAGACATATTATCACTTTGAAAACTTTGTCAAAATGAGCAGAAACCTACTGAGTGAAGAGGCTAAAGTCACTTACAGAGATAAGGTACAGAGTATACCGAAGGATATACTGTAGAAGTATTGAAAAGATTAGATGCTGAACATCAGTTGCATGTCCAGACACATCAGAGCATAATGGAGTGGCTTAGAGAATAAACCAGCCCATCCAAAAGAAAGTCAGAACGTACATGTACGATTCAAGACTCCCGGAGAATATGTGGGATCTTGCTTTATGTGCTGCGATTTATACGTATAATAGAATACCTCAAAGAGCAAATGAAATGATAACACCTTTTAGAAAATTTGCTCCGAATCATAACTTCGATATAGATAAGATAAAGAGATTTGGTTGCTTAGCCTACATGAAAATTCAAAGAAACAATCACACTAAATTTAGATTTACAGGGGGACGAGTTGTCTTAATTGGATACATAAGAACAGATTATATTCTGTTAAAACTAGAAGAAGGAAAGCTTTATGAAAGTCGTGATGTGGGATTTAACGAAAAGCTAATGTATGGAGATAAGTATTGTAAATATAGCATACAAAACTGACAAAACATGTTTCAGAAGATAGATCAGCGTAATTGGTTTTTGGAATTTAAAAAGGAAAATACAATAAAGATATTAGAAACGGAGGGATAGAACAGAAGGAGAAGAGGCCATCCTAGAAAAGTAGAGAAAGTTGGTTTAGATATAGAGAATCTGGAGAAGACTAGATAGCTGATATATTCACTAAGCCTCTAGCTCATATACAACGTAGGATTTTGACTAATAAGATTCTAAATAGATGCGATAAAGAAAATCAAAAGGGGTGGCTCTGAAAAGACGTAAATAGATGAGAAATGAGAATAAGATAGATCCGAATAAATCGAATATTAGGTTAGATAGATGTGAACAAATAATTATTGCATATTCAATGTACTAATATTTTGATACTGTTACAGGCAATGAAAAGAAGTGAAAGGTGACTGGCCAAAATTAGTGGAGCTGTGAAGAGAACAGACAAGACTGCTATTCACTAGTCGAAGAAAAGAAACCGAATTTAGATAGACTTGTGATAAAAAGGATAATGTAGCTTTGATAACATTTTATTAGAGCGATGGGTATTATAATAGAAAGAATATGTGAATGATATTAATGTAATATTGCGAAGCGAGTGACGAGAAAATGTAAAATGTAGATCAAAATGAGAAGTGCTGCGAACGGGAGCGAGTGTTAGAAATATGCGTTCTTAACACATCCCATTTCTGTTTCTCTATAACCATATCTAGCAACCTAGCGCCCACTATATTAGGTTTGCGGCGCTGCGCGTCGCCGCGGACAGTTCCTGTCAGACCATTGGTGTGTAAGGTGCCTTCGCTAATAAAGACTCTTTATACTAAAGTCGGTCTGTTGCTTCTTTATTTCTTGCTTCCTCGATCCTACGTCCTGCACTGCTGATTCAACACAAATTCGCTCATTTTGTCAACCATTTTCTTGTATCTTTATCTAAGCATCATTTTTAGAGATAAAATTCACCAAAAAAGTTCTAGTACTGTTGTTGCATTCGTTCCTTCAATTATGTAACGGCATGTGCGAAATTTAGCGTAAATTTCACATACAGTCACGAATTTTCGTCATATTTTGAATAGTCTTGTGACGGTCACATGACCGTCTGATAACCGTCTTATGACTTCGGTGATAGCTAGCTCTGAATGCTACTTGATTCCGAATTCAACGAGCTGATCTCTTCTTGATTTGCACCATCTTTAATTGAGGAAACATTGGAGCTATTATCGTCCTGCTGATTATTATGAACGATTTGCTGGTAATTGGTTTTTGACAAAAGTATTTCACATTCTGCTTGGCAAAAAGTGTTTTTCCTTTATGCTTTTTCAACGAGAAAAACGACGTCTCGGCTTATTTTAATTTTCTTGGTTCGTATATCTAAGAGTCGATAAGCTTTAGACTCATTAGAGTACCCATTGAAACTCAGCTTTTCTGCTCTTTCATCTAATTTTCTACGCTGCTCCTTAGGGATGTACATGTATGCAGCGCTGCTGAAGATTTTCAGGTATCCTACATCGGGCTACTTCGAATGCCATAACTCGAATGGTATCTTGGTCGTTGCTCTACTGGGTGATTACATATATTTTGTAAGTAATTTACTGTATGGAGTACCTGGCCCCAGTACTTTTTATCAAGATCCGTATAAAAAAATGTCGAGCAGCGATCTGTTTTTTCTTTCGGCAACTCCGTTCTGTTGCGGCGAATCAGGAGCTGCATACTGTACGCGGATGTCTTGCCTTTTTAAATACGCCTGCAAGTTCTTATTCCCTTCCTCGATCTGATCTAATTACATTGGGTACTTTATTGAACTGCGTACTTGTCATTCGCTCAATATATACCTTTTTCATATGCTCAATATATACCTTTTTTGACCTAGGGTCGGCACTGGCATGGGGCTGCAAACATCCGTGTGTACAAGATCGAGGGCTGCATGAGTCACGGTCTTCGACTTCTTCGGAAAAGGTGTATTTTATTCCTTTATGCAGCTCTCGCACGCCACGTGTCTTCCGCAGTCCAACACCTGAGTCCCAGAGGCTAATTGTCTCTTCTTAATTGCACTATTGTAACGGTAATCGTCTGTGTCATTCATGATGTAATTCCTCAGTGCAATCTTTATTTACGAGCCCTTCGGATATAAAGCTTGCTACGAAGGCTTTTTCTACCCGTAATTCATAAAGGTCTGAGACTACCTTCACTATAACCAGCTCTTTCTTGACCTATATGATGATGCAGTTATCTCCCTCGAAGACAAGTTTATACTCTTCTTTGGTAAGCATTCTTACGGATAATACATTTCCTCATAATTCGAGAACGTAGAGCACGTTGCTCATCTTTATTTTGGAGATTTTTCCATTTCCATCTGTGCATTTGATAGCTGCAGACCTGATGCCTTCTACCTTGACGCAGTTTTGATCGTCCGCGAGGCGTACGTGTCTCCTCCTGCTTGAGTCCAGCTCTTCGAAAAATCTCCGTTTTTGCACTATATGGCTCGTCGCTCCCGGGTTGATTATCCAGCTGTTTTCCTCGTCCTCTGCATCATTTGCACTGAGATAGACTTCGGCTCTCGCTAAATAACAGCCATATTCGTCATCTTTTTCTTTTGACACTTTATTGGATCTCTCCCTATTTTCCCCTTGGTATGTGTACCTCCTGTATCTCTGTTCATTGTATTCATGGCCGCATCGTCGATCGTATTGTTTCTCACATCCTACGTATCATTACGTCGCGTATATTCGTCAATTAATTTGCATTTTACGAAGTCCGCCGTAATATCTTTTTCGGGTCTACTCTCTAATGCCCTTACAAGAGTACTGTATGACTCCGGGATACTACTTAGCAACACTCTTATGATCATATCATCTGCCATGATATGTCCGAGTCCGGCAAGTCTGTTAACGTAATATAATAACGTTGCGACATGATCCACGACATCACCGTCTTCCTGAAGTACCGTATGGAAGAGACGCTTTAACAGAGATATCTTACTTGATAGAGTTGATATCTAGTGATATTCTTTTAGCTTCTCACACTGCTCTTTTGTTGTTCTTGAATTTTTAATGAGCCTTAACTGACTGTCTTCTACTAGGAGACCAATTGTGATCAATGGTGGACCAATGGTCCACAGATCAGTAACTACAGCCGGCTTGGGATCCATAATGACCTCCCACAACTTGTCTTGCATCAACATGAGTCACTGTTGAGTTTTTGAACAGCATAATGAACATTACCTGCCATTATTACAAAAAGAAAACTCACGTGACTTCAGTTCATTTTCAGTTCTGCACGAATAATGTTTTTAAACTGTCCTGTATGTGTCACTTTTATAGTTCTTTTAACTGTAACATACTAGAGCTTAGGCCTATAACCTGTTGAAAAGGTGCAAGATCGAATGTATATTTAATTAAACTTTTATTTAAAATTGTGCACTGCGATATTACAATATTCTTATATTTTAGTAAGCAGTGTTAAAGAATTAATTTCAATTTGCTAAATAGCTATTTTTTTCAATTACATACACGGACATTATTGCCCTTAATCAGATAACGGGTTACAAGCCCGATCTCGGCCACCGATAAATTCGGAAATACATTTTTTCTAAATGTCCCCGATAAAATTTGGACTGACGGGGATTCGAATCCGCGCCCCTTGAGCCACGGTTGTCTTAATAGGTAGGCGTTTACCACTTGAGCTATCAACTGCCCAAATTAGAGAAAAATGAATATATTTTTGATATTCACGTTTTTTTCTTGAAAATAGCTTAAGTATAAGATAAAGTACCCAATACTGAGACAACGTGAAAATTGGGATGAGTACTGGGACATAACTTAACATCTGCAATTAATAGTCCAATTATTGTCGCAATGACGAAATTTTTAATAGATTCTTATTGTTTTCGACTTTAACTAGTTAAACATATCAAACACTACCATGAATAAAATGCAAATTATATTATTCATGTAAGATAAAAAATGTGGTTCAGGAAATGAGATGAATTTGACTCTAATGTTAATTTTTCACGCGAAATGTTACAATGTTGACAATTGATTCTTACAGTAAAAATAAAAAAATCTTTTACCGTAGTAAGAAAACCAAAGTTTCAATGATTGGTAATACATTTATAAACAAAATTAATACCTATGAAGAAAATGCGTTTATGAATAAAACTTATTAAAGGTTTCATTTTAATTATTATCAATACGTATATTAATATTTCACACGTTTTTGTATGAAATTTAATAAGTAAATATGTGTTTGATTATGCTGCTATATTATTCCGGTACTAGGATATTATCTGGTACTTTATTATTCCTAGTACCTAATAATGCCAGGAAAAACAATAGAACAGAATTTCAATAACTATGAAATCTTTTTCAATAAATAAGGATTATGTAACTCCTACTTTAAAATGTGTCTCGGTATTGGGTACTTTACCTTAGTTTTAATAGACAAATTAAAAAAAATCATGCGTTTCTTAAGAATGTATACTGTATGTATATAATTATATACGTCTCATTTTTACCCGGGCAGTGTAGGTAAAGCCCATGGCGAGTGCGTATTTGCGAGCCGGAGCCAAAGACGAGAACTGTAATCACACAAGGGCAAGAAAGACTTTTCACCCAAGGGTACGCACCGTACTTTTTGTCATATATGTATGTCTTGCTTTCGCGTTTCTTTTATGACTCTAAAACGGGTGTAATTGTGACTAT
Source organism: Gastracanthus pulcherrimus (assembly GCA_949152435.1). Taxonomy (NCBI): domain Eukaryota; kingdom Metazoa; phylum Arthropoda; class Insecta; order Hymenoptera; family Pteromalidae; genus Gastracanthus; species Gastracanthus pulcherrimus. Next base: position 53,404,780 of record OX424574.1, read on the forward strand.
TTTTCGAAATGGTGTAAACATATATTTATAAAACCAAAATGAAATGTCAAGAAAATTTTTTCAAAATTTTCATAATTTTCAAAAATTTTCAAAATTTTCATAATTTTCAAAAATTTTCAAAATTTTCATAATTTTCAAAAATTTTCAAAATTTTCATAATTTTCAAAAATTTTCAAAATTTTCATAATTTTCAAAAATTTTCAAAATTTTCATAATTTTCAAAAAAATTTTCAAAATTTTGAAATTGTTGCAAACTTTTCAAATTTATGCAAACACACACACGTACGCACGTATGCATACAAACAAGCACACGCTCACATGCATACACGCACACGCACGCACGAACGCATGCAAACAAGCTTGTACATAGATATACCGTGAGTTTTTGAAAAGTACGGCCTTTTCGCCCAGACTGTTTTTGCTAAAAGCAAGCAAAAATTTTGTTTTTGTTCCCCATTTTCGTTTCCATTTTTCTGTCCGATTTTTCTGTCCGATTTATTAAATGACACCTAGAATTTTTTGAATTTTCTAAATTAGTAAGAAATAAGACATTTTCAAAAAATTCCACAGAGCTTCAACCATTTTTAACGACAAAAAAGATTTCTTTGACTTTTACCAGTCTTTCAGAAATAACATATATACAGTCCAAAAATAATTAGAGGCTCGTTTTGAGCAACTCAAGTACACATGTACGTTATTTAGATTTATGAGAGAATCTACAGAACTTTTGGATTTAATGACCACAAATAATAATAAAAACTTAAGGCCCCTCATTTTTTTAACACTTAATCTTTAAATCGGACCTTTGCATACATTTTTGCTACAAAAAGTTTTAAAAAATGTTTAATTTCGTTAGATTTGTGTTTTTTTCTAACGTCTGAGCTTAAAATTTACTTTAAGGAGGATGAAGTATGTTAGAAAAAGTAAAAACTGAAAAAATGCAAATAGGTTTTATACACTTTGTATACAGATTTGGAGTGTGCCAACCGAAAGAAACAATTTTCAAACGAGAGGCGCAGTTAGTAACATTTTTTAGAGCTTCATAACATTTTTTCTATAAATAACTGGCACATTTATATGAGAAGCAGATTTCGATTCCGTTTTTGCAGAAAAATACCTTCCCACAAGAAATTTTCAAAAAGGACAAAACGTTTTTTGCTAAAATAATAATATGTAAAAAATGTTACTTTTCTTCAAAATTGGTTTCCTTCCTGTTTAGCATTATACGTTGCTTCCTCGTAGAGGAAGCTTTGTGATGGTACCAAAAATGGTTTTTCTAGAAACATGTTTTGAGATACTGGAAATCAAAATACACTACTTTGAGAAAATGTCTGTAAGGTGTGTGTGTCTATGTGAGTGTGTGTATATATGTGTGTGTGTGTTTGTGTGTGGGCGCGTGTGCGTGTGTGTATATATGTGTGTGTATGTGTGTGTGTGGGTGTATGTATGGATGTGGATCAACATTACTCTGAATATACACGGTGAAAATTAATGTTTCCCGGCCCATTGTTTTTGTTTTTCTTTAAGGACGGCTGCTCAACAAAATTTTCTTTAGTTTTTCTATGCGTTTTGTCTTCTTGCGGTTTTTCGATTTTCGAGTTTTAGTTTTTTGTGTTATTTGATACCACATAAATAATATCATCGATTGAGTGATAATGCATTTGAAAAAGTATAAAATTACCCATATATTCCCACCCCAAATTTTGAATAAGCTATTTCCCTTGTTTTGTTATTCACGAAATCGTCATTTCTTTTCAAACGGTTATATCTGTGAAATATAAGACTGAAAAATTTTGAAAAAAATGAAATGATTAGGAATATGCATAAGAATATTATGTAAAACTTTTGAGGCATTATCTTTTTCTGTTGACGGGAAAAAAATGTTTTTGTAAGAAAGATTGATTTTTATTCAGCTGCGCATACTGGCGTATATCGGCAGCATTTGATCTGAAACTTTCCGAAACGGTAGCCTTTACTATCTCTTGAACGAATTCTTTGCCCAGATCACAACGACCTTTATATTTCGAGATATTTGAGGTTATCTATTTATTGAAATTTTTTTTTGATCGCTTATATTTCGAGAATGGCATGGTCATTTTTTACCAAACGGGGCTCATTATTTCAATTTTTTAATGAAGATTCGAAATTGCAAATAAATTCAAAGATTCATTGACTCATTCTATTTAGAACAATTTTTCGATTTTCCGATTATTGAGTTTTAGTTTTTCGAGTCATTTGGCGTTAGAAATATTATCATCAATTTAGTTTATAAGTCATATTTAGTTTGAACGATTATGTCTCGAAAATCTATGACGACAAATCGTTCACAAAATTTTAGATGATTAGAAATTCAGTGAATCTACGTACTAACATCTTATTACAGTTAATTTAAATATTTAAATAATTTTAATATATTACGTGCAGAGCAAAATTTGCTATGTTAAGGATTATGACATATCGTCCTGTAATTTTTGTAAAAAATTATCTTTTGTCAAACCACCGAGGATACAAACGCACACCTTTTTTGAGGTATTATTTAAAAAGATATATAGCAATTTAAAATGAATTTATTAGAATAAAGAAAGAATATATTGAATCAATTAATTTAGTTTGAGGAAGCTAAGTGCCAATGTATTGGCACATTTTCGAAACTCATATTTCTAGAATATAGGGCTAAAGAAGTTTATACAAAAAAAGATTTTTGCATCATTTCATAAACATTTTTTTTATTATTGTTAGAAGAGATTAATTTTTTACTAGTTCCTAATGCAAATTCTTGACAAATCATGTCTTTGATTTTTATATGCACCAAAGATTACTGCACTAAAGCAATAAAAATAAGTGTACACTCAACGGACACGTATTCAAATCGACTGGTTTGAAATCGTGCCACCTTATTGGTTAATTCCTGTGAATCGGTCAATCTCATTGGAGCATTTTAAAAACGTTCGATCTGAATATGTATCCGTCGAGTGTACGTCGTTATTTATCATTTACTTTATAAGAAAAGTTGTTTTCAAGTATGCTAAAATGTGGATTTCATAAGTTTTATGTGTAGTTTCCTAAAAGTTAACAGATCTAGAAAATCCCTCTTATATGTTATGTTTGATTGCTTACCATTACTACAGATTGCGATGATTTTAATCAAAATAAAACTACTTCTTGAAAATGCCTTTAATTCTTCTTTTCAAAGTGATCATAAACGTCAAACTGAACACGAGATATAGTCATTTGAAGATAGTGCTTTCTTCGAAATTCACAAAGTTGGCACCTCGGTTGGCACCCCTGTAACTCGGCTCTATAAGTCCAACTTTAATTAAATTTTCAGATTATATAATATATAGGTAATCAACTATTTTACTTGCAATTATGTCCCGTGGACAATTCCATTCTCCCATAAAAGTAAACACTTCATTATTAATTTCTAAAATATGCAATTTGCCACCAACAATGAAGGAATTACGAAATGCAACAAGATATCCTCTGAAATCCAATTAGAAACACCGAGATAAACACTGTAATCGATGAGCTATGAATACAATCACGCGAGAATGAGAAACGTAACAAAACCAAGAACAAAACTTACGCGGAAAAAGTATTTTCGCTTTGTGCGCATAATTATCGCGATTATTAATACACGCATTCAGAAACACTTAGTTAAATGATTATTATCAATGATTATTAATTCGGTAGCCCCGCGTCCGGGAATAATTAAAACTCGCAGGTTGCTCGTGCGCGGAAAATGTTTCAAGGAAAACGAAAGCGCAGCAAAAACTCAGCTTGCAGATCATTTTTCCCTATGATTCCCATTATAAATGAGAGGCAGAGCGAGAGTGTGTGTGTGTGTGTGTGAGAGAGAGAGAGAGAGGGAGAGGGAGGGAGAAAAGCTGCTACCGTGTGAATAGGCTAAAGGTGCATATGCGAAATCATTTCACGCGTATTACCGCGCCCATAGATCCTCGTATGATCTCGATACAAGTGTGCAAACGAACACTAGTATACTATGTGTGTACGAACACTTGATTTAAAAGTCCGCGAGAGGATGCGATGAAACTTTGCTATAAGCTGCTACAGGTCTTATCTTTGCTTTGGTCGGTTGCTGCAGTTTTTCTCTTCACTCCTTCTTTTCACTAGAAAAGTCGTCGAATCGAATTCTCACGCAGCGCGAACTGTAACCTAGTACATTAAACATAGGTCTTGTTGTATGAGTGCGTGAATATACGTATATTTGTTTATTTATGTGCGATTTGGTGGTTAGAATTTAAAATATGTTTCGTTGTACATTTTTGAATTCAGATTTGATTTTAGACTTTAAAAAATAAAAGATTTTTAAATTTTGTTTTTTTGAACATTTTGTAATGTAGTAATGGATTTTGGGAAGCGTATTATTTACACATTAAGGGGAGGGACTGGTGAAATTTCAGCCTAGTGATATTTAAAGGACCGGAAAGAAAAAATAAATTTTCAGACTCAAATTTGGATAAGAAATGTGATAGCGCATTAAAAAAAATCCAAAAAGTTTTTTTCCATTATTTGCAAAATTTTTTTTTGGTTTTCGATTTTTAATTTCCGACCTATAGCACGCTCAGCCTAATCCAATTTTACTTGTACAATAGAATTTTCCAATATAAATGTTGAAATTTGCAGCGCATTCTAGGAAGAGGAATTTCAACTGCGATACTGTGAATTTCATTCTACTTTCACTGCTTGAGAAGTTTATCTCATAATTGATTTCTTTTTGTAAAACACTAGAAATCCATACTCATAATATATATATATATATATATATATATATATATATATATATTGTGTAAATCGTTATCCAAAAACTGGCGTTATGCAAATTCATTTACAAAGAAACATTATGCATGAACAGAAAATTGTTATATTGTATGAGTGAAAAATGAATTCTGTTTTGCAATAATGCAATTGTCATTTGATTTCTTTTACTTGAATTATATTTTCTGTGAAACGCAGAAAATTAGACATTTAATAAACATAGTAATATATAACCTACAGTACATAATATACACTGGTAGAAAGTTATTATTATTTACATGAAATATATCATTCATTTTATCTTATTGTAGATAGCAGAAAAAATAGGCTAAGTACGATTGAGACGTATCAAGTCGATATGTAGGTATGCCGATAGTTATATAAATTAGAGCATTCCCGCTCCGTACATCGGTCCTTCACTTTCTATAAATTTATGGTCACGATCCTTAATCTGGCCGTAATCATGCCTATTTGAGCGTTTTTGAAAAATATTTTGAGGCTAGGGGCAAATTTTGGACTGAACGAACTGAACGGACCTTGGATTTGAAATACGCGACCGCTGAAACGAACAAATGCATCGTCACGAACCTTTATCTAGCCATAATCATGCCTGTTTGAGCGTTTTTGAGGTATTTTTTGAGATTAGAGCAAATCCTGGAGTGATAAGGTTAACGGTCAGCGGATTCGGATTCAGCGTACCCGAAAACATATAAAATGACCTTTACTCACAATTTTCGTCTTTTATCTATATTTTTATGAACGATTAATCGGAAAATTTTCGAAAAACTGGTCAGAAAATCGGGTTTTTAGGACCGCAATTTTGAAAATTTTGAAAAGCGCCACATAGCAATTGATTCTACATAAAAAACCCTAAATTTTGACCCTATACAAGTTTTTCTAAGTCTTTACCATTTTTGGGCAAAGCCGTGTGCGTTTTGGCATGGATTGACTAATATATATATATATATATCCTTGTTTTTATTATGAGTACGGATTTCTAGTGTTTTACAAAGAGAAATCAATTATGAGATAAATTTCTCAAGCATAGAAAGTAGAATGAAATTCGCAGTATCGCAGTTGAAATTCCTCTTCTTAGAATGTGCTACCAAGTTCAACATTTATATTGGAAAATTCTATTGTACAAATAAAATTGCGATACGAAAAAAAAACTATATGCACAGCAATTCAGTCTGAAAGCAAGCGTACATATAAATAAGCAAGCCTGGAGGACGCAGAGCCACGGTGTCCGCAGCCCGTGCTCGACTCCGCGAACGGGCCGGCGCGGCGCGGTTTGACCCGGGAATTTCGCGACACAGTAAATTTCCTACTACTCCTACAGTTTTTGTTCCTGGGATGATTTCAAACACCTTAGCGCATGGATTAGACTGAGCGTGCTATAGGTCAGAAATTAAAAATAGAAAACCAAAGGCTTTTATTAGGCCAAGTTAGAATTTGTTTACCTATATTACCCCCTTCCGACCCCTATTTGAAGGGCTTCCGGGATGAGATAGGGGTTGTAATTTTTCTTGTTAGTGTATTCTATCATAATGAGGATATGTGGAAAGTAGAAAACCGTAAGACTTTTATTAGGCAAAGTTAGAATTTCTTTACCTATATTTACTCCCTTCCGACCCCTATTTGGAGGGCTTCCGGGACGAGTTGGGGGTTGTAATTTTTTTGTAAGTGTATTCTATCCTAATGAGGGTATCCATGAAGTAGAAAATCGTAAGACTTTTATCAGGCCAAGTTAGAATTTTTTACCTATATTTACCCCCTTCCGACCCTTATTTGAAGGGCTTCCGGGACGAGTTAGAGGTTATGATTTTATATTAGAAGTGTATTCTATTACAATGATGGTATGTATGAAGTAGAAAATCGTAAGACTGTTATTAGCCTAAGTTAGAATTTTTTACCTATATTTACCCCCTTCCGACCCCTATTTGAAGGGCTTCCGGGACGAGATAGGGGTTGTAATTTTTTTTGTTATTGTATTCTATCATACTGAAGATATTTGTAAAGTAGAAAACGGTAAAATTTTTTTTAGGCCAAGTTAGAATTTCTTTACCTATATTGACCCACTTCCAATCCCTATTTGAAGGGATTCCGGGACGAGTCAGGGGTTGTAATTATTTTTGTTAGTGTATTGTATCTTAGTGAGGATATGTGTGCTGTAGGAAACTGTAAGACTTTTATTAGGCCAAGTTAGAATTTCTTTACCTATATTTACCCTCTTCCGACCCCTATTTGAAGGGCTCCCGGGACGAGATCAGGGTTGTAATTTTTTTTGTTAGGGTATTCTATCATAATGAGTATATGTATAAAGTAGAAAACCGTAAGACTTTTATTAGGCCGAGTTAGAATTTTTTATCTACATTCACCCCCTTCGAACCCTTGTTTGAAGAGCTTCCAGGATGAGTTAGGGGTTAAAATTTTTATTAGAAGTGTATTCTATTACAATGACGGTATGTATGAAGTAGAAAACCGTAGCACTTTTATTAGGCCAAATTAGAATTTTTTTACCTATATTTACCCTCTTCTGACCCCTATGTGAAGGGCTTCCGGGACGAGTTAAGGGTTGTAATTTTTGTTGTTAGTGTATTCTATCCGAATGAGAGTATGTATGAAGTAGAAAACCGTAAGACTTTTTTTAGGCCAAGTTAGAATTTCTTTACCTATATTTACCCCCTTCCGACCACTATTTGTAGGGCTTTCGGGACGAGATTGGGGTTGTAATTTTTTTTGTTAGGGTATTCTATCATAATGAGTATATGTATAAAGTAGAAAACCGTAAGACTTTTATTAGGCCGAGTTAGAATTTTTTATCTACATTCACCCCCTTCGAACCCTTGTTTGAAGGGCTTTCAGGACGAGTTAGGGGTTAAATTTTTACTAGAAGTGTATCCTATTACAATGACGGTATGTATCAAATAGAAAACCGTAGGACTTTTATTAGGCCAAATTAGAATTTTTTTATCTATATTTACCCTCTTCTGACCCCTATTTTAAGGGCTTTCGGGACGAGTTAAGGGTTGTAATTTTTGTTGTAAGTGTATTCTATCCTAGTGAGAGTATGTATCAAGTAGAAAACCGTAAGACTTTTTTTAGGCCAAGTTAGAATTTCTTTACCTATATTTACCCCCTTCCGACCCGTCTTTGTAGGGCTTCCGAGACGAGTTGGGGGTTGTAATTATTTTTGTTAATGTATTCTATCATAATTAAGATATGTGTTCTGTAGAAAACCGTAAGACTTTTATTAGGCCGAGTTAAAATTTTTTACCTATATTTACCTCCTTCCGACCCCTATTTGAAGGACTTCCGGGAGGAGATAGGCCGTAAAACTTTTATTAGGCCAAGTTAGAATTTTTTTACCTACATTGGCCCACTTGCAACCCCTATTTGAAGGGCTACCAGGACGAGATAGGGGTTGTAATTTTTTTTGTTAGTGTATTTTATCATAATGAGGATATGTTTAAAGTAGAATACCGTAAGACTTTTATTAGACCAAGTTAGAATTTCTTTACCTATATTTATCCCCTTCCGATCCCTATTTGAAAAGCTTCTGGGACGAGTTGGGGTTTGTAATTATTTTTGTTAATGTATTCTATCATAATTAAGATATGTGTTCTGTAGAAAACCGTAAGACTTTTATTAGGCAAAGTTAGAATTTCTTTACCTATATTTACTCCCTTCCGACCCCTATTTGGAGGGCTTCCGGGACGAGTTGGGGGTTGTAATTTTTTTTGTAAGTGTATTCTATCCTAATGAGGGTATCCATGAAGTAGAAAATCGTAAGACTTTTATCAGGCCAAGTTAGAATTTTTTACCTATATTTACCCCCTTCCGACCCTTATTTGAAGGGCTTCCGGGACGAGTTAGAGGTTATGATTTTATATTAGAAGTGTATTCTATTACAATGATGGTATGTATGAAGTAGAAAATCGTAAGACTGTTATTAGCCTAAGTTAGAATTTTTTACCTATATTTACCCCCTTCCGACCCCTATTTGACGGGCTTCCGGGACGAGTTAGAGGTTATGATTTTATATTAGAAGTGTATTCTATTACAATGATGGTATGTATGAAGTAGAAAATCGTAAGACTGTTATTAGCCTAAGTTAGAATTTCTTTACCTATATTTACCCTCTTCTGACCCCTATGTGAAGGGCTTCCGGGACGAGTTAAGGGTTGTAATTTTTGTTGTAAGTGTATTCTATCCGAATGAGAGTATGTATGAAGTAGAAAACCGTAAGACTTTTTTTAGGCCAAGTTAGAATTTCTTTACCTATATTTACCCCCTTCCGACCACTATTTGTAGGGCTTTCGGAGCGAGATTGGGGTTGTAATTTTTTTTGTTAGGGTATTCTATCATAATGAGTATATGTATAAAGTAGAAAACCGTAAGACTTTTATTAGGCCGAGTTAGAATTTTTTATCTACATTCACCCCCTTCGAACCCTTGTTTGAAGAGCTTCCATGAGATGAGTTAGGGGTTAAAATTTTTATTAGAAGTGTATTCTATTACAATGACGGTATGTATGAAGTAGAAAACCGTAGGACTTTTATTAGGCCAAATTAGAATTTTTTTACCTATATTTACCCTCTTCTGACCCCTATGTGAAGGGCTTCCGGGACGAGTTAAGGGTTGTAATTTTTGTTGTAAGTGTATTCTATCCGAATGAGAGTATGTATGAAGTAGAAAACCGTAAGACTTTTTTTAGGCCAAGTTAGAATTTCTTTATCTATATTTACCCCCTTCCGACCACTATTTGTAGGGCTTTCGGGACGAGATTGGGGTTGTAATTTTTTTTGTTAGGGTATTCTATCATAATGAGTATATGTATAAAGTAGAAAACCGTAAGACTTTTATTAGGCCGAGTTAGAATTTTTTATCTACATTCACCCCATTCGAACCCTTGTTTGAAGGGCTTTCAGGACGAGTTAGGGGTTAAATTTTTACTAGAAGTGTATCCTATTACAATGACGGTATGTATCAAATAGAAAACCGTAGGACTTTTATTAGGCCAAATTAGAATTTTTTTATCTATATTTACCCTCTTCTGACCCCTATTTTAAGGGCTTTCGGGACGACTTGAGGGTTGTAATTTTTGTTGTAAGTGTATTCTATCCTAGTGAGAGTATGTATCAAGTAGAAAACCGTAAGACTTTTTTTAGGCCAAGTTAGAATTTCTTTACCTATATTTACCCCCTTCCGACCCGTCTTTGTAGGGCTTCCGAGACGAGTTGGGGGTTGTAATTATTTTTGTTATTGTATTCTATCATAATTAAGATATGTGTTCTGTAGAAAACCGTAAGACTTTTATTAGGCCGAGTTAGAATTTTTTACCTATATTTACCTCCTTCCGACCCCTATTTGAAGGACTTCCGGGAGGAGATAGGCCGTAAAACTTTTATTAGGCCAAGTTAGAATTTTTTTACCTACATTGGCCCACTTGCAACCCCTATTTGAAGGGCTACCAGGACGAGATAGGGGTTGTAATTTTTTTTGTTAGTGTATTTTATCATAATGAGGATATGTTTAAAGTAGAATACCGTAAGACTTTTATTAGACCAAGTTAGAATTTCTTTACCTATATTTATCCCCTTCCGATCCCTATTTGAAAAGCTTCTGGGACGAGTTGGGGTTTGTAATTATTTTTGTTAATGTATTCTATCATAATTAAGATATGTGTTCTGTAGAAAACTGTAAGACTTTTATTAAGCCAAATTAGAATTTTTTACCTGTATTTACCCTCTTCTGACCCTTATTTGAAGGGCTTTCGGGACGAGTTAAGGGTTGTAATTTTTATTATAAGTGTATTCTATCCTAGTGAGAGTATGTATCAAATAGAAAACCGTAAGACTTTTTTTAGGCCAAGTTAGAATTTCTTTACCTATATTTACCCTCTTCTGACCCTTATTTGAAGGGCTTTCGGGACGAGTTAAGGGTTGTAATTTTTATTATAAGTGTATTCTATCCTAGTGAGAGTATGTATCAAATAGAAAACCGTAAGACTTTTTTTAGGCCAAGTTAGAATTTCTTTACCTATATTTACCCCCTTCCGACCCCTATTTGTAGGGCTTCCGGGACGAGTTGGGGGTTGTAATTATTTTTGTTTGTGTATTCTATCGTAATGAAGATATGTGTGATGTAGAAAACCGTAAGACTTTTTTTAAGCCATGTTAGAATTTCTTTACCTGTATTTACACCCTTCCGACCCCTATTTGAAGGGCTTCCGGGACGGGTTAAGGGTAGTAATTTTTTTTGTAAGTGTATTCTATCCTAGTGAGAGTATGTATGAAGTAGAAGGCCGTAAAACTTGTATTAGGCCAAGTTAGAATTTTTTTGCCTACATTGGCCCACTTGCAACCTCTATTTGAAGGGCTTCCAGGACGAAATGGGGGTTGTAATTTTTGTTGTTAGTGTATTATATTACAATGACGGTATGTATGAAGTAGAAAACCGTAGGACTTTTATTAGGCCAAATTAGAATTTTTTTACCTATATTTACCCTCTTCTGACCCCTATGTGAAGGGCTTCCGGGACGAGTTAAGGGTTGTAATTTTTGTTGTAAGTGTATTCTATCCGAGTGAGAGTATGTATGAAGTAGAAAACCGTAAGACTTTTTTTAGGCCAAGTTAGAATTTCTTTACCTATATTTACCCCCTTCCGACCCCTATTTGTAGGGCTTTCGGGACGAGATTGGGGTTGTAATTATTTTTGTTAGTGTATTCTATCATAATGAAGATATGTGTTTTGTAGAAATCTGTAAGACTTTTATTAGGCCGAGTTAGAATTTTTTACCTACATTCACCCCCTTCGAACCCTTGTTTGAAGGGCTTTCAGGACGAGTTAGGGGTTAAATTTTTACTAGAAGTGTATTCTATTACAATGACGGTATGTATCAAATAGAAAACCGTAGGACTTTTATTAGGCCAAATTAGAATTTTTTTACCTATATTTACCCTCTTCTGACCTCTATTTTAAGGGCTTTCGGGACGAGTTAAGGGTTGTAATTTTTGTTGTAAGTGTATTCTATCCTATTGAGAGTATGTATCAAGTAGAAAACCGTAAGACTTTTTTTAGGCCAAGTTAGAATTTCTTTACCTATATTTACCCCCTTCCGACCCCTATTTGTAGGGCTTCCGGGACGAGTTGGGGGTTGTAATTATTTTTGTTAGTGTATTCTATCGTAATGAAGATATGTATGATGTAAAAAACCGTAAGACTTTTTTTAAGCCAAGTTAGAATTTCTTTACCTGTATTTACACCCTTCCGACCCCTATTTGAAGGGCTTCCGGGACGGGTTAAGGGTAGTAATTTTTTTTGTAAGTGTATTCTATCCTAGTGAGAGTATGTATGAAGTAGAAGGCCGTAAAACTTTTATTAGGCCAAGTTAGAATTTCTTTACCTATATTTATCCCCTTCCGACCTCTATTTGAAGAGCTTCCGGGACGAGTTAGGGGTTGACATTTTTTTTATAAGTGTATTCTATCAGAATGAGGATATGTGTAAAGTAGAAAACAGTAAGACTTTTATTAGGCCAAGTTGGAATTTTTTTACCTGTATTTACCACTTTCCAACCTCTGTTTCAAGGGATTTCGGGTCGAATTAGGGGTTAGAAATTGTTTTAAAGCCGTTTCAGTTCATATTTTGCATGTATCTATCAGAATAAAATACTAAATCAAAAAATTTTTCATCGTTTTCGTCTTATTTTGACGTTTGAAACTTCAAGTACATTCGAAATGAGTATTTTTCCATCCGCTTTAGATGCATGAAAAAGGGTCTATTTCTGGCACGTGTTAAAAAATCAAAAATTTTCAAAATATTTTTAAATTTTAGAACTTGTCAAAATTATGATAATTTAAAAATACCACACGTTTAAGTGAGCCTAAATACTGGAGTAGGCTGATTTCTTAAAATAAATCCTAAGAGAGTTTAGGCGCCCTACGTATGGGGTACCATCCGGATGATACTACATGTTTAGGTGGGCCTAAACACTCTAGTAGGCTGATTTTGCAGTATAACAAGCATGTGTTTGCATTGTGTCGATGAACCGCCAAATTTAGTTGTGCTTCATTGGCATACAAAAAAACACGTTATCAACACATGTTTGACATAAAATACGGTCGGCACTATTGGTGAGAATCCTTTTTCGCCCTTGTGTGTTTGCAATGCTCTAAATTTTGTTAAGTGAATCTTTTGCTCTAATTGTAGAGTGAACGACGATTTCACTCAAAGTGTGAATGAGGTCTCTCCGGTCTAAATTTTACCAGTCTAAATTAGAGAGTGACTATGGATTCACTTTAATTTTCAAACTAGTTTGGGATGAAATTTGTATTATAAAATCTATAAATTAATCAAACTTTCGATTTCCGACTTTTAACTTTCAAAACATTATTTGCACCAGGAACCTTCATTTAAATATTTATGAGATTTCATTATTAACCGTACAAAACATGGGTTGAAAAGTATACAACTATGTAGTTAAATAATGCTCTTAACACGTGCATATAAAGCGAATGGCAAGTGGAGCATTTGAGCGTTTTCGCCGGAGCGAGAGGTAATCACCATTATTTCCTGGTCCGAACTAAAATTTTTCAAATTTTGGAAAATTTTGGAAAATTGTAATTTAATTCTGTCAGTAAATGGCGCACGACTCAAAATATATAACTCCCCATTCGCCTTATATACTTAAAAACGGACCTTACATGTATTTGTCAAAAAAAGTACGGTGTGTAACAAGGGGGAGAACAATTTCTAGCTCGGGTGATGATTTTAGCACTCGTCTCCGTCTCGGGCGCAATCGGCGCTCTCGACTACGACTCGTGTTAAAATCATCTCACCCTCGCCAGAAATGGCCCTCTCACACCCCTAGTTGCACAATATACTATTAACTAGAGATGAAAGATACAAACAACAAATTTTGACATAGACATCGGTCTCTTTACTGGAGTAAGCGAGGGAGACAGCGAATGTCCACTCGAAAAGTGCGGACAGCGTTCGTCGAATCGCCTCGACCAACGCCGCTTGCAGCTGAGCGAGCGTAATCGGCATGTAGGATTATAGGCGGGGGAGGGGTTCAAATGACGAAGTGAGATAATTAGCGTTGTAGGGCGGCAGAGGTCCAAACAGGCATTACACACTAGCTTATTATAATATTAATTGCATGTCGCTGTAGGTATGTCTAGTAGAGGCTACTGGAATAAAAGGGTAGGTGAAGAGGGAGGGGTGAGAGGATATCTCCGGAACGACTTCCGATTCTACGCAGTGAGTCCTGCAGAGCGATCGGCGAGTGTACCGGGGGAGGGACGGAGAGGAGGATGGCGCTGGTAATGACGTGGATCTCTCATAGAGAAGCCTGCAAAGAGATCGGCGGTGCTCCAATGAGAGCGAGGCACCGAGCCCTCGCAGTAAGACTGCAGAGGGGTTGACAACATATCAGAGGCAGGCTTTCGAACTGCGCGAGAGTGCCGGCCCCGCACAGAAAAACTGCAGCGTGGTCGGCGAGATCTCTCGAAGAAGGTGTTGGATGAGAGTGTCCATTGCACACAGCGAAATCTGCAGAGCAATCGGCGGCGTCTCTTGGGGCAGGGGTGGTTCAGGAGTTTTCCGAGGAGAGAGAGTCGAGTGCTCGCGGTAACACTACAGAGCTAATCGACTGTGTCTTTCGAGGAAGGAGCCTGGAGTAGACTGAGTCCCGGGGCTGTTTGCCCTCTTTCTTTTATACAAGCCAGGCTTCGCTGATAGGTTGTAAGTGGAGGGGTGACTTGCGGGTGACACAATGCCTCGCCGGAGACGTGCGCGTGTCGGTCAGCTGCTTCACACCTTTCTTCCAGACCGTATTTTCCATCACTGGAAACGTAGGCCCGGGAAAGTCCCAAGCCGTGGTCGCTGGTCAGCTCGGGGAATCTTTTATGGCGAGAGAGAGAGAGAGAGAGAGAGTTAGAGAGAGAGGGAGAGAGAGAGAGAGAGATTTATTTAGATTTATTTGTTTATTTCCACCCTGGGACTGAAATTGTCCCATAGGGCATAAGGAACAATATGTACATTAGGAATATACAATATGTAGTAATATAATAATATAATATGTAACGTGATCGGTACGCTCGCAATAATAGTGTTTAACAATAGTATGTACAGGTTCGAACAATATTCGCTGTAAAAAATAAAATATAAATAAAAAATATAAATATAATAAGACATAAAGTAATCTGATCTGAACGACTCTTTGGCCGCATAGTACGACGTAATAACAATATAAAAATATAGAGATATGTAAGTAAAATTAAGGCTAAAATTAAAATTAAAATTAAAGCAGTAATATGTACGTAGCATTAAAGCTACTAGGAACCTTTTGTATTTAGAATTTTTGAGTTTACTTGTGTGCGAGATCAGACTGAACATCACAACTGTTAAGGTAACTTAGTAATAAGGATTTGATGGTTTGGAGAGAGGTAGTTTTGGGAGGCAGGGAGGTAATGTGTTCTGGTAGACTGTTCCAAAAATATGAGGCGGCTATTACGAAGGAATTGGCATATAAGGAAGTTTTGAAGTTACGGATGAGGAGGGGTTCAGTGCGGAGTCGAGCTGATCTACGCACATCACTATCTGCCGTGAGTATGAAGTTAGACTTCAAATAATCTGGACAACCAGTCTTAAGTACAGTAAACGTCAGCGCACCCATGAAGTACTCTCTTCGGGCCTTCACCGTGAGCCACCCTAGCCGTTTGCGATAGGGGGTAACATGAGCCATCCAGGGAATGGTACCAAAAACAAAGCGGGTGCATGCATTCTGCGCCCGCTGAAGCTTTAGGTTCTGTTCACCAGTTAGGTCATGGTAGACAAGGCAGGCATAATCAAAGTGAGGGAGGATAAGTGAGTGCACAAGTGATTTATGGACACCAAATGAAAGAGCACGTTGATGAGGGCGTAGCTGTCTGAGGGTGCGAAACACTTGCTGACAGATGTGTGACACTTGCCTTCCCCAATTAAGATCAGGAGTCAACCAGACACCCAAATTTTTTACTTCATTGACAAAAGAGATGGGAGTGCCATTGACTGTAACCTTAGGTAAGAGTTCTAATGATGAGTGAGTCCATTGCAAGAGGCCCATTTGGCAATCGCAGCACAATCCTCAGATACCTTGTTAATGGTGTCAATGAGATCATGGCGTTTGCAGCTTCTGTAAATTTGAGTGTCATCAGCGTAGATCATATGTCTGGTGAATTTCAGTACCATGGGGAGATCATTGATGAAGATGGCGAACAATAGTGGGCCTAGGACGGAGCCCTGGGGAACGCCAGCCCAAGTATCAATCCAGTCCAATATGCGGCCACCTTCATCAATAACAGCCTGGCATCTATCAGCAAGGTAAGAAATGAACCACTGTATGGAGTGATCACTGATTCTAAATGATCGAAGTTTATGAATTAATATGTGATGGGGAATCGTATCAAACGCCTTGGAAAAATCAAATAAGACTAAGATTGTGAAACCAGAGCTATCCATTTCGAATCTTATGTCATCAAGAACGCCGAGCAGAGCAGTTTGAGTACTGTGACCTGCTCTAAAGCCAGCTTGCCGTGGGATGAAAATGTTGTGTTTCTCAATGTGACACAGAAGTTGCTTTGATAGAATCTTCTCTAACAACTTAGAGCACTCAGACAACCTAGCAATGGGTCGTAGCTCAGATATGTCAGATGGAGCTGGTACTTTGGGAATAGGAGTAATAAGAGTCTGTTTCCAAAGCGCTGGATAAGATGCATTGGTGACTAATAAATTGAAAATTGTGGTGAGTGTTTCGAGAATGGTGGGACAGGATAGTGAAAGATGTTTAATAGTGATTGCATCAAGCCCGTAAGTCTTGGACTTGGCTGAGGCAAGTGCTTCAGAGATATCACTGGGGGTGATGTTAGAGAAAGTTAGTAAATGTATATGAGACGGAGCTGAGGGGAGGGGTGGTAGTGGAAGTGCAGGAGATGATCTAGATGCGTTGGCGACGGATGCAAAATGATTATTGATATCATTGTGTGAAAAGAGAGAGAGACAGAGAGAGAGAGAGAGAGAGAGAGAGAGAGAGAGAGAGAGAGAGAGAGAGAGAGAGAGAGAGAGAGAGAGAGAGAGAGATAGATAGATAGATAGATAGATAGATATACTTTTTATTCATCAAAAGACAAAATCTTACAATTTCATGTACATGTAGTTATAATTAAAAATATCAGTCGATTTAATATAATTGTTATCTTAACTTTCACATATTGCATTTCTTATTAAAATAATAATTCACTTTATCAGTTCGTCAGTTTATAAAAATTAAATGTAATGAACTAGTCACAGTCAGATATCACAGAAAACGCTTCGTCAAAAAATACATAGAATAAAAAATAAATAAAATAGAGATAACATATAAATATAAAAGAATACATACACATACTTTGCTAAATTTTTGCGTATACTATCACGTCTAAATTTAAAACACACTCATTCATGACACTTTAACAATCACGCTAATAAATAAATTCACACCTAACTAACACTAAACATATTTAATAAATAAATAAATAAATTAATAAATAAATACGTCGAATAAATAAATAAACCAGATAAATAATTAAATTAAATAAATAAATAAATAAATTTAAATAAATAAATAAATTAAATAAATAAATAATTCAAAATAAATAAAAAGCTTAAATAAATATTCGACTCACCTCTGTACATTCTCTTCACCATGTAATTGCTTAAGGTGCCTGCTAAACGTCGTTTTAAATTTACAAATAGATGGCAGGCACCTCACACTGCTCGGGAGCGAATTCCAGAGGTGCGCACCTTGAACTCTAAATGAGAAAAGGCCCTTATCGGTGCGCAACCCCAGAACCGAGAGCTCTTTCATACCACCCCTACTTGAAGTCCTGGCCTGGTTTTTTTCAAAGAGGGCAGTAAGATACGGTGGCTGCCGCATGACAACCGCTTTGTAAAGCAGCAGCCCCATAAAATACTCCCTCCTCACCTTCAGATCTAACCAGTCCAGTTTTTTCCTGTAGGCGGTGATATGCTCATCTCGTCTAACACCACATATGTATCTCACACATGCATTCTGTAGACGTTGTAGTCGTATCTGGAGCTCCCCTGACACATCAAGAAGAACCACTGAGCAATAGTCTAAGTGAGGTAGTACCAGTGCACATGCCAGCTGCTTCCTCAGTATCTCTGTGGTGCTTGAACGGAAAAGTTTTAAGCTATACAGAGCCCTATTTACTTTTCTATTGACCGCATTCAGTTGCGGCTTCCATGTCAACCCTCCGTCCATCACCACGCCGAGGTTGGTGACTGTATCGACAAAGGGAACGTGTACACCGGTCTGTATCTCAATGCCTTGCAAGTCAAGGTTCTGAACCTGTCTGATGTTGTGATCAGATCCAAAAATGATCGCCTTTGTCTTGCCGACATTGAGGCGCAGGCCAGCTGACGTTGCCCAGTTCGACACTGCTTGTGCTACAGCCGACATGCGACCGATACCATCACGAAGACCCTTCAGGGTCACTTGTGTGTAGGTTTGCAAGCCGTCAGCGTAAAGTATGTGTTCGACACCATCTAAGTCGAGTGCGTCTTGTAAGTCGTTTATGTACAGGCTGAAAAGCAGGGGTCCCAGGACTGAGCCCTGTGGAACGCCAAGATTGGTGGTTAGCCAACCTGAATCCCCGTTTGTGATTGTGCCGACTTTCTGTCGTCTCCCCATAATATATGACTTAAGCCACAGGAGAACACTCCTGGAGAATCCCATGCGCATCAGCTTACGCAGCAGTTTAGTGTGTGAGATGGTGTCGAATGCTTTGCTAAAATCAAACATTAACAAAATAGTCAATAGTTTTTTGTTGTTGTTAATGCCTGATCTTATGTCTTCCGTCAGTTTCAGTAGTGCTGTCTGTGTACTGTGATTCTGTCGAAAACCAGTCTGCATCGGGTCCAAAGTATTATTTTCTCGTAAGAAGTCAGTTATTTGGTCGTGTACGATTTTTTCAAGGACCTTAGAAAGGAAACTCAGTAGGGCAATTGGTCGGAAATCTGACACCGTAGATGGGACAGGCTTCTTCTTCAAAGGCACCAACTGAGCTCCCTTCCAAGTTCCCGGAAAAATGCCACTGGACAGAGAGGAGTTAAAGATCTTAACAATATGATCTCCCACAAACGGAAGAGCCTTAGCCACTATACTTTGGGGAATGCCGTCTTCCCCTCTGGCTTGTGATGAGAAGTGGGCAACAGCCAGAACCACGTCCGAGAAGCTGACTTCTCGGAAAACAAAACCGTCATCACTGGCAGTGGTCAGGACGTTGTCAAGTTCTTCATCACCCTCATTTTGGGAGATCGACACCCCTGCAAAGTGGGCATTGAGCTCTTCCGATGAGAAACCATGAAGCTCCTCTCTTGTCTTTGGCAGAAGGCTCAGAGCCTTGAGAGAGAGAGAGAGAGAGAGAGAGAGAGAGAGAGAGAGAGAGAGAGAGAGAGAGAGAGAGAGAGAGAGAGAGAGAGAGAGAGAGAGAGAGAGAGAGAGAGAGATTCAGTTCTAAAAATAACACTCCTTTGTGTTAAAAAAATGCCATAACTCATCAAAATCCCAGTTAACACGAAGCAAAATGCCCCGTCAAATTCGAAGTTATTTTTACCGTTGGGTGTACTACTGTAAATGCCAATAACACAGAAATCTTTTACAGTATGTGATTAGTAATAAATTTTTTAAAATAATTAGAAATTTTCTAATTGTTATACTTTCATCGACTTACAAAAATCAGATACTCTTTTAGTTCGAATTTGTCCCAATAAACTAATAACATCGGTAGACATATAAACCGTGCACTTTTAACATACTTTCCTGAATCACTGTCTATCCGTGAAAAATATAAGCGTACACAATATTATATATTGTAACGGAAACCTTCATGTGTTCATATCATACTTAATATGATTTATTGTCCGATTGTTTATCTCATTTATTTATAATTACGTTCTCATTCTAGTTCATATGATTTAAGATGCTAACCTTTCATTTTAGAGTAGAACTCCTGACTATTTTCACTTTGTAACACGAACTATATTTTAATAAAAGCAACAATAAAAATAGTTGTAATAACTAAAGGCTTGCTTACAAAGCGAGAATAGTCAATTTTACTACATCAGTTCTCTCAGTGAGTATTCACCCGGAGCATGACCGGTGGCGCCCTCCAAAAGTTGGAAACTCGGGTAGTATTTTCAACATATATATATATATATATATATATATATATATATATATATATATATATATATATATATATATATATATATATATATATATATCGTATATATAGTAATGCTTTATGGTTACACCTCTATTTCCATTTTCTGCCATCTCGTGCGCTGTGATCGTTTCTATTATCCCCTCCAAGCAGATGCTCATAGTGAATACTATAAGTACAGATACCTCATATGCATAACAAACAAAAGAATCCATTGGTCGCAACTTATGTAAAAGAATATATAAAAGTATACTTTAATCAATTTAGGATGTAAAGCTAGTCGTTTATGTACAATTAAATTAGAAATGCACAGACACACCTACACGTGTACGCACGTGTACAACGTAAGACGAAAAAAATACAAGAAAAATAAGTACACGCCAAGGGACAATCGCGTAATATAAGTGCAGTTGATAAACACAAAAGATCGGAAACGTGAGACAACTTGGAAATGCAGCAGGAGCAGACAAGAGATAAAGAACGAGAGAACATGAGAGAGAGAGAGAGAGAGAGAGAGAGAGAGAGAGAGAGAGAGAGAGAGAGAAGCGAGCGGGGGAGGGATAATTTCCGACGACGTATGGTTTCTCAAGCGCTTTACTTAGCTGGCGAAGCAGATTGTACAGAGCTTGGGCTGGAAGGCGGGGATAAAGCCCACCAATTCTCCTTTACGTGCAAGGCACATGTATTGTACCACACACCGCAGCGAGGCGGTGTTAAACTTCGCGAGCGGCGCCGCTGTCGCAGCCGCGCGCTAGGTATCATGGGGTTATTTCCGTGCGTCGAGCGAGCGCTTCCGATGAAAGACCTCGAGCAGAGCCGTAATGTAAAAGAGTTATACATATAAAAGAAGCCGGGTACGCGAGACGGAGACCGCGAAGCTCGTTGCGTTGCGCGCTGGAGACCGGGGTAAACGTACGGATCAGCGACAGTTTCGTCACTGTCATAAGTTCTAGACTTGCTGCAGGATTGATGAGTTTATACACGTTGTCCAGACTCGCAAGATCAAAATATTTACAGAAATTGTGAGACTGCTGTACTGTTAGAAAATATGCTTTTTGAAACGATCAGAAGAATTTTGATTTAAAGGCAAAACTCTTTAGATATATAAAAGCAACAAAATGGTAATCATTAAATATATCTAAAGTTGATCTTTGGATGTTTTAACGTAAACAAGAATTTAATCATACTTTAACCTGAAAAACTATGTAGTAGGGGAGAAAGGTCCAATGAGGCGCACCTAAGGTGCATTAACTAATGGACTTGTTAACATTTATTTAATGTTTAGCTTAAAAGTCTTAAAGGGAACTTTGATATCTTATCTACAAGTATTAAAAAGTTTTATTAAAGGCTAAATGCTTATTCTCTTAAATTTCAATTTTTTATAAATAAATTCACAAGTCTCTTTTTTCTGCCATATCGGATAATGCGGCGCACCATTATAAAATTGATATAAGTATACATTTAAATCAGTATAGTACTTTTATGATGTTAAGTATTATTTTAACAACTGATTTCGTATGTTATTGAATGAATTTGTAAAAATGTGTAAAAATATTCACGCAAAATACCATGCAAAATCAAAAGTTAGGTTAGTTCATGATTTTTTTTTTGTATTTCGACAGTTTTTGCATACTTCGGCTAGTTTTTAATGCATAACTTTATTATAAATGCCCTGCTACGTATGGACTTGATTGGTGTCTGTACTTGATTGGTAAATAAATAATCATTTATAATGTGTTTAATTATGCTGCGCCACATTACCTGCAAGAAGGTTATCCGTTATTACAATATTTTTGAAATATATGTAAACTTTTATTTCAAATTTAAGGTAGAAAACATCAGCAGTTAAGTCCAAGATATACATCAATAAGTTTCTACTTTATTAAGGGTGAGAAATATTTAATTATGAGTAAATTTATCAAATATAAATTTTGTAGGTAAAAGGCCATAAAAATACTTTCACCATTGTTATAGCAGAGAATTTATAATATGATACAATAACTTTCCAGGATACATTCATTATATTAGAGAACTAAATAAAGTCACTTTGAATTCTTTAGAACTAATCAAAGTACGAGTACCTAAAGCAGAGGAGCGTCACATTGCGCGCTACGCCACATTGTACCCTTTTCCCCTATATAATATTTTTCATACTTTGCTGAAAGCTGCAATTTTGAAATTCTTAATATAGGGGAAACAGGGGTAAAGTGAACACACGAGTAAAGTGAATCATGCTTATTATTTCTTCAACAAATTATTATTTTCGCTTAATTTTAATTTTAGTGAAAGATAACTATGCAAGGATGATAATTAAAAAGTTTCACCGCATAACCATTAAAGAAAGTTGGTTTGTCGAATTCGTTATAACGATTAAAGATGTTTATAATCAATTTTATTGCTAGATTTCTTTTTCTAATTACTTCAAATGCGTTTTGCTTACTATTATCAAGAATACAGAGCTTTAAAAGAGCTTAAACAAACATTTTAAAGAATCGACGTCTCGGGGTAAAATTAATCGGGGTAAAGTGGTCTGGAAAATAATGCGATAGCACTAATTTATACGCAGCCAGATGGAAAATTTAACAAAACATTAATCAAGGTCAGTGCTAGTGTAATATACAAAGTCTTTGTAGCTATGCATTTCGTATTTAGACCAAGCTCGGTCAACATAACCCCTATATTTAACTGTTTCGTATTTTATAGTATTTTAAAGGTTTTAAGGTGTCTATAGTTTTATTATTATCTAAATTAACGTTTTTATTTATTCTTGTACAAAAACTAGTAAAATATTTTCAAAATATTTAATTCTAGACTCTAGTTCACTTTACCCCGCACTGAATGGCCCGTGTAACGGGAACATGTATTTTTCAAAAATAGGTAAATAATATTAAACTTAATAATTGACTTTTTTTAAGTTGCTAGTATGTTTATTGATGTAAGAAGTTTCTTGTGCAACATACAAAGTAATATTTTAAGTCTGAAAAATACATTGTATTCGACTTTTAGAGTTACTATGTTCAGTTTACCCCAGTTTCCCCTATTATTTATCATTATTATACTATAGATCAAGTCTAAACTTATAGCACTTGTCTTAGAATTTGATAGTTGCAATAGTGCAAACGTGTTTAGTGTAAAGTTCTTAAGTAGTCCAAAGTCATCCCGGTATACTTGCTGCACTTACATAAAAATAACAAGTGAATTCTCCCTGATGATAAGAACTGTATTAATTTTTATGAAAGCAAGAAAGATTAGAGAAATCAATATTGGATATAATGTGATTTACTAAAATAATTGTATATATCTAATTCAATTCAAGCTTTATGAGGTAAACTCGATTCCACATTATTTGATTGGATGACCTGAGGCAATGTGAAATTACATTAACGTGCGGCGACCTAAAAGCCTATTGGATTATCTATTTACTGTTTCGCAAAGCACAAGTCACCTCAATGAAATGATGGTAAATATTTCCAGTTCAACTACTCAATTTACTACTTTTTGAGGCTCTACAATTGTATGGGGAAAGTGTCTGTTAATGTTATAAAATAGTACATTATGTAACAAGAGCAAAAAGTCGAATATTTTTGCGGGTGAATTTACTGCCGAGCGAGCGAAGCGAAGCGAGGGTAGTATCACCCGAGGGAAGAATCGACTTTTTTCTCAAATTACATATAGTACTTTATGTCGATCTCAACTGTGGCCACTTTTTGACTTGGAAAGCGGGACTAACGGAATGTTAAAAGACAATCGAAAATGAGGGTTATTGGTAGAACTTGATGAAATAAAGGAATTCTGACTATTTTCTAGTTAAGTCACTTTGTTCCCTAGGGAAAAAAGTAATTACTTTTTTCCCGCTAATAATTTTTGCGGGCAAAAAGTGTAATTTTGGTCTCGCTTTTTAGGGATAAAAGAGACCATTTTCGTTCAGATGGGCATACAAATATTTTAATTTCATATTTTAAAATGTGTCTCACTGCAGAAAATAAAAGATTTGTTGGATTTAGACAATTATGGAAAACAGTGATTTGTACAATCACTTTATCACTTATTGCAAATTATTGTACATAAACTGATTGAGAAACGAAACTTCTTTTCGTGCTAAAATACTGTGACTTAATTTTATTATTAAATTATATAAGTCTTCAATTATTTTTTTTGCATTTAAATGAAGAAAAAATTTGAAATAATCGTAGTCTTGTTCTGGGAGTATGAAATACTCAAATGTACCATCTGGGTGATATCACCGAATTGGTAGTTACGACCTACTGGTAATGTGGTTTCTTCATTTATAGTACAAACTGTAGAACACATTATAATGCACATAACGTTTTTTCGTACGGGTGGCCCGTATATTTTCCGCAGAAGCAAGTGCCAATTTCTTGGAAATTTCGTCCGAGTGATCGCTTTATCGGGTATAGACCTACTAGAAGCTTCAGCACAGTTCGCAACCTGTCACGGCCAGAGAGCGCGGCGCCCTTGCGAAAAAAATTCCATTATACCGCAGACGAAGCGCGTGTGCACGTGGATCCCGATACGACGGCCGCGGCACGGTGTCTGCTGCATTGCGGAATCGACGAGCTCCGCAGCAGCAGATGACCACGTTGCGCTGCTGCTAGCCCGCGTGCCGCGCGCGTTCAACTACAAGTATAGTAGGGTGGTTAAAAATTCGCAAAAGTTTTCAAATATCAAAAGTAAACATCTAAAAACTTGGTATTTGTCAAAAAAATAAGTTTCCTGCAACCTGGGTGCTTAATATTAACACTTAAAGGTGGCTACCTCGAATTTGAGGTTTTCTTAACAGCACTTATGTAATTATTCCGTAAAATCGCGATTAAAATAACTAAAACTTAATTATTTATGCTAAAATTATGTTTTGGCACTTGATTATACTACTAGAATTAAAAATCAGTTGCGTCCCAAACAACAAAAAATTTTTTTCGAGATAACAGTTATTTTGACTTAAAACTGGCTTTTTTTGGACATTTTCAATAACCTCAATCTTTGATGATTGTTCAAAGACCAACATTATATTGCATCTTTGTTCCAATTAGTACTTGTATTAACAGAAAAGTGACACACTTTAGGATATCAAAAGTTATAGCATAGTTCAATGGGATTTCTTATGGTATGATGAAATTTACTTCAGGTAATATACGTCATAGATACTTGTACGCAATTTTGTGTGAAAGCTGACATAAAAACCTTTAATTTGCGTTGTCGCAGTACTTCTGAGGACATTCTGATCAGCAGTTATGTTCAATTGAAATTTAAAAAACAATTAGGTTGTAAATAGGAGATTGCAAAATATTGAAGAAAGTTCGGCTCGTATTTGCAGTCTCCCATTTACCATCTAATTATTTGTATAAATTTCAATTGAGCATAACTTTTGACAAGAATGTCCTCAGAAGTGCTGTGACAACGCAAATTCAAGGTCTTTATGTCTTTATGACTTATATTACCTGAATTACATTACATCAAACTATAAGAGATCTCAATTAAAGCGTTAGTAAAGCGATGCATTGTAGAGACTACTATACAGATTTATATATAAGACTAGAATACAGAGAATACTATAACTTCCATATTTTGATATTCTATGGTATGTCAATTTTTCTGTTGATACTATTTGGAACAATGATTCAAAATAATTTTGGTTTTTGAACAATCATCATAGATTGAGGTTATTAAAAATGTCCAAACATACTCGGTTTTAAGGTGGCCCTATAGTAAAATTTGATGAAAAAGTCGATTTTCTTTTATTTCATTTTCTGATACTTTGTACATTTTTAGAACAGAAAATGATTTTGTATTGGCAATATTGACCATAAAAATAATTTTAATGAGCGTAATAGTTATTTATACGTATTTTTCTTCCGACCTTTATTGCACACATTCCTGTGTGTTCCTACACTAACCGATTCAAAACCCGTGTCCAAATCTACTCTATACTATGTAGCCAAACTTCAGAAAACATATAAATTATTAAAAAAATATTTTGACCGATCTTCTGCGATTGAAAAATTGTTTTAAAATAATCAGAAAATTATTCCTTTTTTTACAAAAGTGCGGATTTCTCCATTTATGGTTTTCCACTGTTCAGTAAGTTTATGCACATACTCTCTTAATTTGAAATAGTGAACTTGTCACTATTTTAGCTAGTGAAAATAATTTCACTTGCGAAACAGTGAAAATTTCACTATTTTGCCAGTGAAAACTGTATTCATTAGAAAAATAGTGACTTATCACTAATTTGGTAGTTAATACATAAGTTAAAAGCCGGCAAGGTAGGGATCGAGTTGGTATTTCATAACCTAATTTCAGTTGACATTATTTTTATTTCATGAACATTAAATATTATTTTTATGTAATAACAAAATAATTAATTAATTAATGAATAAATATGGTACAACTAATGTCTTAATTAGAATTCTGATCCATATTCCCTGTGTAAAAAATTGGACAAATGCCTAAAATTATTAATTTTTCAAAAGAAAAATTATAATTAAATTCAACTTTAATCTTTTTTGTAACGTGCATACTAATGAATTTATTCATATTATCGGAAGTACCTTTTTAATCAATATATTTATATCAGTTATATTCGCAGCACCTTATATGAGTTATAAAATTTACTCTATGTAGGCAAGTGGTGAAGACGTTGGACTGTAAACCTTGTGGACCAGAGTTCGATCTTCATCGCAGAAGTTTTTTTCGCATTTTTAATTTATTTCATATTTAATATATATAAATATTATTTTTTTAATTTACTGAATATGATTAAATTTCACTGATTCAAGTAGTGAAAATTTATTTCACTATTTCAAATAGTGAATATTCTCTGTTTTACAGTGAATTTTCACTATTTCATAATAAGAGAGTAGGATTACAATGAATTAATCTGAAACTTTAAGGATATCTTATTCAACTTATTCGTATTACAACCATGAATTCTCATTTTTCAATAAATAATTATTCATTAAGCATTAATAATTATTACTCATTAATAGCATTAATAATTATTATTCATTAATAGTATCAATAATTATTATTCAATATTTATAAGTTTTAATCATTTTATTCGCGATTTTACGGAAAAATTGCATAAGTGCTCTTTAAAAAACCTTAAATTCGAGGTATCCACCTTTAAATGTTATCGTTAAGCACCAGCTTGCAAGAAACTTATTTCTTTGACAAATACCAACTTTTTAGAGGTTTATTTTTGATATTTTAAAACTTTTGGGAATTTTGAATCATCCTAATGTATAGGTTGGGTGCACCTAGGGACCCTATAGGGAGCGTCGCGCCAAACTGCTGGTGAGTGCAGATTGGCTGAGACACATGTGTATAGTTTCTAGTCCAGTAGTTTCAAACTTGACGAGCGAAACTGTTATATATTAGCGTAAATCTAAATCGGCAAGATTATGGCAGTACTGGTAAAAAAATTTTTTCTTCGATTAGTTATAACAACAAATATAATTTAAGAAGTGTTTCTCGTTTAAAAAAATGTTTCCAATGTTGCCAAAGTGAAGAAAAACGTAATTTGATTTATTTATTTATTTAAATAACCAGATAGATTTACAGAATGTATACATATCTATATAAACTCTACAGAGGTGAACTTGTTACCTATTCGCAGATCCGGTAGCAATGAAAAAATATAAAATAAAATATAAACTATAACAATATACTTAAAAACTAAACTTAGAAACTAAACTTAAAACTATTTTTAATGAGTACTTTCATATAAAAAATAGGCAAAGTAATTTGAGAACTAGGTGTATATATATATATATATATATATATATATATATATATATATATATATATATATATATATATATATATATATATATATATATATATGTGTAATTCCAGCCAAGTTTTACAAAACGCTGCGCGGGGGGGGGGGTCGGCCATTGTTACCGCCGATTTTTTCTATGCAAGTACATTAGAAAACAAGGTTGTTCGTAAATTTTCAGCCCTCTAGGTGTCACCTGAGGCCCTGTAGAATTTTTTAAATTTTCAAAAATCGCTAAAAAGTGGCTAATTTAAAAAAATTTCCTCAACTTTGCATTAAGAAAAAAAAAATTCTTCGGAAATCTGTCGGTAATTATGTTAAATTTGAGTAAAAAATACTCCGATGACATATATATTTAAATAGCGGAAATGGCTCGAACAGCAGTAGACACCAAAATTAATGGTTTTTTGGTGATTTTCAATCGGTCTCCATTCCGTCAGCTTTCAGGCGATTTAGGCTTAACAACTCTCAAAAAGTTCGTTTTGGATAGGTCTTCAATTCTACATGTCGATTTTTAAAATCCATCTATTAAAACGAGAGTTATAGGTCTTGGAAGGTAGCCTATTTTTCAAAAATCGCGAAGTTGGCACCTCTGTAGCACATTTCTACATGTACCAATCTTAACCTAACTAGGCCTAAAAGTTAGCTCAAACATAATAGAAAACCACCCTAAAGTTTCGTTCTACTCCTAGGCTTTGTTTCGGAGCTGTGACTTTTTTCTAACGTCAGATTTGGCTGAAATCGAGCATAATTACACCGACGACCTGTACACGGTCCACTTTGTCTCGCACATTGCCAAAAACGAGACAGAAGTCTCGATTACATAGCGAGGAGTCATCTAAGCCGCATTGCACGCGACTGACGTTCGCGCGGCTGCAACGAATAAGACGACACCGTTATATTTTATTATAAACGAACGTCGCGCGGCGGTATAGCGGGGAAGTTAAATATAAAATAATTCTTTTATGATATAATGAATATGTAATATTATATATTCAACTTTTTTAAGTTTCGAAAGTAATACATTATTTGTAAACTAATAATGAATTAATTAACCTTTATAGTTACAATAATTTAACAACATTTTTGCTTTCATTAAAAGATGTATCTTTTGCCTCTAAAGTAGATTCATTAACTGGCTTATAATAATGATATTTTCTTGTGTTACGAATCGTTTTTGCTGAGTTGAGTCATGATTTTAATTTTTCTTCTTTTCCTTGAATGACTTCACTACTAACCCAGTAAAATCTGTTTATAATAACAAAAATAAAATGTTTATCATTATTTTGTTTCGTAAAACAACGGTTTTATAAATACATGTAATTTTTTTTGTTACCTAATGGAGTGCAAATTTTCGTTCAAGTACTCATACATTTGTTGAGGATTTAAAATTTGTTGGTCAGCTGAATTTTGTAGTGATGCTCGTCTTACGAACCGTTTTGCTACAGCGCCAATTCCGTCGCATGGATTTTTCCCATGATTGGTAGCAAAAAAATTATATGACTCTACTTTAATTCCAAAATCAGCTTCATGATGGCAGATATTTATCAGATGATTCCTAAAAATTTATAAAAAGATTATATCAATATTACATTTTTAACATTTGTTTGGATAAATAAATATTAACATTGTTATATAATTAAATCTACTGAAAATATAACTTTTTATTGCATTATAAGGTGCATAGATTCGATAAATGTGGGTTTTGAGTAGTTTACAAAAATTATCCTTTAGTCTGTCATTTGGTTAAAATTTCAACTTTTTTATTAAAAGTGATAAGTAAATAAAAAAAATACTGGCTGATTCTAAATGAAAAAAGAACAAAAAAAGGTATCTATGATTTTTTCTTTAAACCCATATTTTGTGAATTAAAAATAGCTCAAGAAAAAAAAATCAAGTTTCCTTGTATTTTTAATTCACAAACTATTTGGTTTACAAAAAAAATCATAGATACCTTTTTGTGTTCTTTTTTCATTTAGAATCAGCCAGTATTTTTTTTATTTACTTATCTCTTTTAATAAAAAAGTTGAAATTTTAACCAAATGACCGACTAAAGGGTAATCTTTGTAAACTACTCGAAACCCACATTTATTGAATCTGTACACCTTATAATGCATTCAAATTAATATTTTCAGTAGATTTAATGATATAACAATTTTTTTGTACGCTATTACGAAGAATCATTTTGATATTTACTTACTTATTTTGTACTGAGTAGATGCACCATCAGAAAAATAGATGACTTTTTGTATCCATTGATACGTTTCCTTAATCGTTTTCAGTATAGGTTCTTGAAAAGCATTAACAACAAAAGCATTATGCTTCATGTAATCGCTGATTACACATGAACTTGCACATTGTAGTTTATCATCATTCGGAGTTTTATAATACATTGTAAATGGATGCAATGTAGCTTGAATGTTATTAAAATAAAAGGCTTGAATGGAATCCTGAGCAATAAAAGAATAATTCTCTGCAAAATCCATTATTATTATACATGTATCTGAAACTAAGTTTTTTTTCAGATGAACAAGATAATCTTTTTGAGTTTCAGCTATAAAATGATGCTCGGACAATTCCCAGAGTTCATTTTCTAAGTCCTTCATAAAGATATCCAACAATTCAGTTATTCTTTGAAGAGTAACTCTGCTAACTGTTTGTGATTTTTGGTCATCTTTTTTATTTTCAATATTTATTGGCTTCCAGTTATAATAGGTTATATGGCTATCGTTTTTTAAAAAATTATTTTGTTTAAAATAATTGTAAACAGCTTGCTTTCCAGGACAATTGTTACATAAATGCAGCATACAATTACTTTTATCTACTGAACATACCATACGTTCAAGTATATCTATATAAGATATTTTAGAGTTTAAGGCTTGTAATTTTAGCTTAACATTTTGATGCTGAGAGCAGACACATACAGAGTGCGTTCCAGGACTTCCTGTCAAGACACATTCAGCCGGGCGTAAACTTGCAAAGCTTGAAAAACCTGGTATTTTGTTTGACGTGTTCTCCTTTACATACTTTCCATAAAGATCTTTTAAGTTATAGAAAATTAATCTTTTTTTACGGAGCTCTCGTTTTTGTGTATGCTCGTTAAAAACACTGATACATTCTTTCACACCAGCACAAATTCTGCTATTTGAATCATCTTTGTAGAACTCTTTTATCGGTTCAATAAATTCTGGTGAAAATATCTGTTTAATTTTTCGAGGAGTTTCTGCCATAACACCTGAAATGCAATATAAAGTTAAAAACTAAGAAGCATTCCAATTTTTATTAACTTGTAGAATAAAATTTATCTCAAAAAAATTAGATATAGAAATAACATTTTAATAGTACTTTTATTAATTAATTAGTTTAATTACTTACCGATACGTTCTCTTAATTCATTAGCTTTTCGAAAATAGTAACGTGAGCAACGTAAATGTTGAAACACTTTAGTATATGTCCAGTCACATGGCAATAGTGTTAATAAACGAATTTTTTCTTCGACAGTATTTGCTTTGTCGTAACTAGATTTTATATTCTCTATAACAGCTTGAAATGATAAGCGATCCTGTTGTAGCGTATCGAGTTCTGTAGCATGATCAAACTCAATATCATATACATTGCTCAACTCATTAGTAACTTGGTGACAAATAGTACTGACTAATTTTACAGCATTCTTTTTTACACGGTCCTTTGTAAGCTTTTGTCTTTTAGGTGGTGACAAGTCGAAAAACTCCAACATTCTTTTCAAATTTTTTTGCTTTTTTTTCCTTTTCTTGACTCTCGGTATAAAAAACTGATCCTGAACTTGATTCGATTGATGGAATGCTGTCAGAAATAGTTGCCTGAGACAAATTTGCAGTTGCTTGCTGTGTATCTTTCCAAGATTTGATTTTTGAAGTTACTATGTCGTAACATTTAGGACACACTTTTTTCCAGGGATCAAAACAACCTCTTCACCAACTTGATTGAAATTATTGCCAATTTCTAAAGTAATATTTCTTAAATTTCCTGTTCTTGTACCATGTTTCTCAAAAGGTTCACAGCACTTACGCTGTAACGATGAGTAATAATCCAAATATTTAACCTTATGATGATCACAGATAAAACCTTGTGATTCTTTTGTAAAAGTTTGAACTCTATATTCTAGCAGTATTAGATCATCTGATGGCAAATCTTTTAGGTTATGCAAACAGGCTTTCTTTGATAATGATTTTAAATGACATTCATCGTCAATTAATGAGCCAATATAACATTGACTATCACTCATTTTTGCATCCCAAATTAAAAAAAAAACAGGCCGCAACAAACAGTATAAATAAATTTTTTTTCTTCCTCGTTAAACGTATCGGTTCCAAAACATGTACTCCAGTATAGTTCCATATACAAATATAAACAGTGTAGAATCCGTCTGTAAAAGGGAGATTGCGATAGGAAGCAACTTCAGAAGGCTTCTTGGTACATCGCGGGGCGTTGCGCGCGCCTCTAGAGGACATAAATATAAATAGTGTAGTGTCTAGTTATGTTGCAGAAAACATAAAGGGCCTGATCTCAGAAAAGTAACAAGGAATATATATAAAAGATATGAGCAAAGAAAAAGGAACGAGGAACAGATATTGAGCACACGGAACACGTGCTCCGTTGTCAATTAAAAAAATATTGATTTGTTATTACGTAAAATAATTATTTTATATTTAACTTCCCCGCTATACCGCCGCGCGACGTTCGTTTATAATAAAATATAACGGTGTCGTCTTATTCGTTGCAGCCGCGCGAACGTCAGTCGCGTGCAATGCGGCTTAGATGACTCCTCGCTATGTAATCGAGACTTCTGTCTCGTTTTTGGCAATGTGCGAGACAAAGTGGACCGTGTACAGGTCGTCGGTGTAATTATGCTCGATTTCAGCCAAATCTGACGTTAGAAAAAAAGTCACAGCTCCGAAACAAAGCCTAGGAGTAGAACGAAACTTTAGGGTGGTTTTCTACTATGTTTGAGCTAACTTTTAGGCCTAGTTAGGTTAAGATTGGTACATGTAGAAATGTGCTACAGAGGTGCCAACTTCGCGATTTTTTAAAAATAGCCTACCTTCCAAGACCTATAACTCTCGTTTTAATAGATGGATTTTAAAAATCGACATGTAGAATTGAAGACCTATCCAAAACGAACTTTTTGAGAGTTGTTAAGCCTAAATCGCCTGAAAGCTGACGGAATGGAGACCGATTGAAAATCACCAAAAAACCATTAATTTTGGTGTCTACTGCTGTTCGAGCCATTTCCGCTATTTAAATATATATGTCATCGGAGTATTTTTTACTCAAATTTAACATAATTACGGACAGATTTCCGACGAATTTTTTTTTTCTTAATGCAAAGTTGAGAAAATTTTTTTAAATTAGCCACTTTTTAGCGATTTTTGAAAATTTAAAAAATTTTACAGGGCCTCAGGTGACACCTAGAGGGCTGAAAATTTACGAACAACCTTGTTTTCTAATGTACTTGCATAGAAAAAATCGGCGGTAACAATGGCCGACCCCCCCCCCCGCGCAGCGTTTTGTAAAACTTGGCTGGAATTACCCATATATAGATAATACGCGATAATATGTAACTAGCTTTGAGTTCTCTACTTTACTAAGACTTACAAACTCGGTGATATACCGTCATTATAAAAGAAGCTCTTTGAAAGTAGGTTGCCTTTTTGTAACTCACCTGTAACACAAAGAAAACATTGCGTTTAAATACCTATTATACATATTTACTTTATAAAAATCCTTCTTTATCTCGTTAAAAATGCAATTTATCTATTTCAATTTTAAAACATTAAAATAGCTTAAAATTAATATCTTTAATAAAAGCTTAAGTGCTTTAACTTATATTTATGCTACATTCTTATTATTGCTTTCTCAAAGAGAAAGCTTTGTCATGGTAAAATTCTTTTTAACTTATAAATATGTTTTATGCCTCGGGGAGTCCGAATACACTATTGTAATACAAAATGTATATATCTGTGTGTGCGCGTGTGCGTGTGCGTGTGCGTGTGCGTGTGCGTGCGCGTGCGCGTATGCGTATGCGTGTGTATGTGTGTGTATCTGTGAATGTGTATGTGTATGTGTGTGTATTTGTGTGTGTGTCTGTGTTAGAATGTGGCATATCACCATTCGGCAATCTGCCCAGAGAGAAAATATCCGCTTTGCTGGCTAGTAGTTAATGCAGATATAGCCGAAGTAACTCATGCTGTAGACTTCAAGTCATTCCAGCAATCAAGCCAATGCCGTTTCAGCATGGCGATAGGAAAGCAACGTCAGAGGCACAATGTCCAGCAGATTTAACTAAAATCTCAGGCAATAACTATCAGATTCTTCTAAATCAACGTCAGAACATTATATAACAAACTGTGTTCAATTATTTAGTTATCAATAACATTAATGATAATGTTCAATTCTTCTACGCAATTGAAATAATTAAAATTAATTTTGAAATTTTATTTGCAGGTGATTATGGCTATACTTCAAGTATAATCGGCAATAATTAGGTGGATTGTATATTAATTATTGTAATATGATTTTTACAAAATTATAAAAGAATATGTCGCTTTTAAAATTTTGATGTAACAGTGGTACCGAAATATTGAAGCACTCTTAACAATGTAGTTTTTATAATATTAAAATGAAACAACTTTGTTGGTTTATTTCGTCATTTGATTAACTATAATTAAATCGAAATATTAAATTAATTTATTTGTAAGTATATTTATGTGGGGTTTTTCGGAATAATGAGATAGCTCACTTTTTATGTTTTTGAGATATTAAGTTCTAAACATTTCATTTTCCATTTAAACTAATGCTAAAAAATTCATAAATAGTAGATATGGTCAATTATTTTTATACTTTCCTGATTTTCTGTAATTTTTATGTAAAATTAGAATAGTAAGTTAATAATTTGTAATTTAGATTTAATTATTATTAAAAATAAAACTGTTAACAGTTTTAAATATTATTTTTGTATTATACAATATTCTACAACAAGGGTATCTTTATTACATATGTAGTATATATGTATATGTATTATAGTTGGTTTACTTTTTCATTGCTGTTTGTGATATAAGAATATTTTTGTAATAACATATTTTATACCACTCTAACCTCAAAATCATAATATCAATATGATTATTCGGCTCTCGTGATATAAAATACGGTTCGAAACTGGTGCGTAAGAAGATTTTTCCCTAATGTAACTTTTCTCACTTGCTTCACTCGTGCGAATAATCACCTTCCGCACCTGTGTCGAAATGTACTACTGTATAACTGCATTAGTGTTGTTAATATTTAAATCATGCAAAGGCAGAAAGAATTCTGCGACAATAGCGGGACATCTGATAAGATGATACGGCATGGGGTTATGGTAGTGATAGTCGAAAAGTCATGCTAAATCTGCATTGCTCTTTGCGCACGGTATAAAAAAAATTGTTTCCTCGTGTTAAAACCTAGTATCTCACGATTAAGTGAACCGAATTGGATGAAATTTGGTGGGAATATAGTTTGAGTTATGTGGAATAAGGGAAAATTATTGAGAAGACCCAAAATAGTTTTCCAAGGCCCCAAAATACAAGGAAAAACGGCCCATTTTGCGAATTTAGCAATAAATTCGTTGCCATATTCAATATTCATGATATTTTTTGGAAAAAAATATGCTACTTACAGATTTTAGTCTACTGAACTTAAATACATCGAGAAAAGTTATCTGAGAATTTTCATTTTCCAGGAAAATTTCCTTAAACATGAAAAATCGTGTATTTTTGATAAAAAGTCGTGTATATATTTATAAACTTTTTTCCTTTGATAGAAAGCATTTCAAAATTTCATAAAATGTTGGTACTGAACATGTCTAAGGCAAAAATCTGAAGAAAGCTTATAACACAACATTCAACTTGCTTTTCCGCCCGAAAAATGTGGTCCGCATCACAACTTTCGCCTAATTTTTACATTTCATATGTAATGATGGCTCATTTAATGATAATGAATGTATGAACACATCAACTCATTTTTAGGAGTAAATTTCTTCTTTTCCCCAAAACCCTTAAACCCCAGAACCCTCAAAACCCGGAACCCTCAAACCCCAGAACCCTTATACCCCAGAAACCTCAAACACAAAAACCCCAAAACCCTTAAACCCCAAAACCCTCAAACCCCAGAACCCTTATACCCCAGAAACCTCAAACACAAAACCCCAAAACCCTTAAACCCCAAAACCCCAAAACCCTTAAAACCCAAAACCCTTAAACCCCAAAACCCTTAAACCCCAAAACCCTTAAACCCCAAAACCCTTAAACCCCAAAACCCTTAAACCCCAACACCCTTAAACCCCAAAACCCTTAAACCCCAAAACCCTTAAACCCCAAAACCCTTAAACCCCAAAACCGGAGGCGGATTAAAGGGGGGGCTAGGGTGGGCTATAGCGCCGGGCCCAGCCATCGAGGGGGCCTCACTCTTTCAAAATAAAATTTTTAACACTCATCAAAATCTTTT
Source organism: Gastracanthus pulcherrimus (assembly GCA_949152435.1). Lineage (NCBI taxonomy): Eukaryota > Metazoa > Arthropoda > Insecta > Hymenoptera > Pteromalidae > Gastracanthus > Gastracanthus pulcherrimus. The sequence continues at coordinate 53,441,146 of OX424574.1, forward strand.
TTGTAAATTAAAAAAAGATTGAGAAATTGAAAAGAAAATTTTTTGAGTCAATGTGCACCTTGCGGTAAACGGTTTTCTGATACGGAAAAATCAAGCTTAAGTACTTGTAATTAATTCCAATAGGCCCTTATTGCCGAGATATGAGGTATTTTACTTTCTAATGTGCGTTATTTTAATGGAAAAAACGTTAGACCAGGGGCTCGTGACAGAAAAAATGGAACAAATTTTACAGTTTACCTTTGATAGGGGACATACTTACAGCCTTAAGCAATACGAATGTAGAATAAAAAATACGGCTGTAAGTATATCCCCTGTCCAAGGCAAACTGTAAAAAATTGTTCCATTTTTCTGTCACGAGCACGCGGCCTAAGTGTATTTATATCCGCTTCCGACTTGGTGTTCACCATTCTTGTCATATAGTTAATAAATAACAAAAGTTTGTATTTTTTACTTTCCTCTGTTCTATAAGAATTATGAGTTCAATTCCAAAATTAAATATAATGAATCTCAAAGTACGATGATTTTCAACTGATTTATTATAATAATTTAAGTGATTTGCCGTGCCAAAAGTTTTCACTTTCCTGATTTTTTTATTTTTATGACTAGTAATTAAATAAATTTAAAGAAATATTTTTTAAAGTTCAAAGATTTATTTCCACAAAAAAAATTAAATAAAATTTTGAATGCGGGTGTTTTAATCGAGGTATCAACGCTTTTATTCTTTAGTAAATAATTGAATAGCATATATTTCAAAATCAAATAAAAGTTCTATTGAATACAATACTGATGGGTATTTCTATTTTAAGAAATTTTATGTTTATATTATTTTTTATTGTATAAATTTTTTCAATTTACCATTTACGATTTCGTCAATCGTCATAACATTTTCTAATGCGGATTTAAAAAAAAGTTTTTTTAAATATATAATATATTGTCTTCAAATCATTTCAATTAATACAAAAATTACATCTAATAATTTGCAATTTGATCAGTTAGTAGACAGTTACAATTGTACTAATCCATTTAAAAAAATTCTTCTTTTAATAATATCTTTACCATGTTCAATAAAATTATATCATTATTATTCGAAAAAAAGAATATTCTAAGAAGATACTTTAATTGTAAAGTTGAGTTGGTAAATGCATCGAAAACATCGCATCGATGTACGGAAAACGATACAGAGATAAGCCGCAATGTGAGGCAACTTACCGACGCCTCGCTGCCGCCGCCAGCGCCCGCCGGTGAATGCATGTTCTAATTCGCGGAAAAACAAAGAAGGGTCCCCGCGAGCTTGTCGACATACGCGGTGCAAGGTTGTCTTTACGTACAAACCAAGCAGCGAAAGATTGTCCCTTTGCGCGTATTGATATTTTACAGTGAGTTGAATATTAATTGTATTATGCAGCGCGATGTGTAAAGTTTCAAAATGTCGAAGAGAAAACAGCTTATTGGGTCAGATAAACGAAAAATCAAAAAACGAAGAGATGAATTAGTCAAGAAACTTCCTACTGTTACTGAATATTTTAAACCATCTATCGAACAGAATCAGTCAACAGATAAGCATAATCAAAAAAGTTACATCTATAGGAAGTTGACGAAATCAAGAAGAATGATTCTGAAAACTTAAAAGACGTGGAAAGTGTGAATCGAAATGACAACAAGTTTGATCAAATGGGCTTAACTAAAACTAATGATGAATGTTGTAACAATGAATTCGTTGATTCTCTATTGGACTCAAAAAAAAACTCTCCAGAATTGTGTAGAAGGCAAACTCTGCGAAGATGAAGGTAAGTAACGTAATTGGTGTATCAAATAACATTAATATAAGTACTTTAAATGTTTAATTTACTTCACAAAATAAGTTTTTTACTGATATAGACAATTCTAAAATACATACACTTTAAAAAATTTTCTATAATTGGATTTCTTAAAAATTGCTTGTAACTTGTAATATAGGTACGCTAACTTATATGTACCTTATGCGTGATTAAAATTTTAATACCCCTAAAAGGACGTTTTTATAAGTATTGAAAAAAGTTTTCTTATAATTGATTTTAAAAAAATAAAAAATAAAGATATAGCTACTTCTAGTACTTTTAGTAGTCTAGTAGTAGTGGTACAATGGTATAACTAAAGAAGGTTAAAAATAAGTTTTTGAGAATTATTCACTAAAATTAGTTACTGGATTATAAATTTACTGGAGAAAATTCATATCTTAGTAACATATATAAGGACTTTTAATAAAGTTCCTTACACAACTCAATGCGTCAGTCCCACTGCAGCCATCAATAAATATATTAGAAAATTTTGTTTTTCTTAAAAAACGTATCAGAATAAAATTTCCTTTTCAAATAGTTTTAATTACAGAAAGTATATAGCGGAACATTTAAATAATCATAAACTAAAATGAACAAAAGTTCGCAATTATGATACTTTTCGATTCTGAATAATTCGAATATTCCGCTGTGTATTTTATGTAAATAAAGCGATTCTAAAGAAGAAATTTCATTCTGATGCATATTTTTTGAGAAAAACGAAGATTTCTAATGTATTTATCAGATGGTGCCGTATGTCTGACACGTCGACTTAATAACAAGTTGCTTTTGAAAATTAAATTAAATCGAAAAGACTTGACTGTCAACTGGAGAACTATACCTTAAGTACAAGTTCTGTGTCACTCTAAGGGCTTATTTATAAAGTAAAGATTTATAGGTAAAGGGAAAGGTTGTATCTAGATGTATCTATATCTGTCTTCTACTATGTAAAAGTATATCTATATATGACGAATTCTCCGAAAAAATGCACTTTTTGGAGTTTGAATGTTCGGGTTATATACTTTTTAGGGAAAAAATTGTTCACCTTTATGTGCACAGTTATTAACTGCGCAGTAAAACCCTCTTTTTATATATATTTGAAAAACCGTAAAAAACACCTAATTTACCTGAAAAACATAGTCATATGCGAAATTTTCATTGTTCAAATGCGTTTTTCTTCAGAATTTGACACCAAAACAAAATAGAATAGGTTTGGAAACCCGAGTATTCAAATTTTTTTTGTGATATCAGGACTCCAAAAAGTGCATTTTTTCGAAGAATTTGTCATATATAGCACCGAAACAACTTTGCACCTCCATATAAATGAGCCTTCAGAATGGTGCTCACTGAAATACTATATACATTCACGCACCTAAGGGAGTATCCACATACGTACTATCCTGTGATGACTTTTAAGAATCAGCTAATCAGCATCGTAGTCTACTAGTGCTAAGGCACAGTAAAGCACAGCATAGCAACTTACACAGCTAGCTAATGCTCAATATTGTGGGTTTGAATACGCCCACTTTAATACGAACTTTAGCACGGTTATATTCCACTTTTTCAGTGTATGTATACACTAAATTTAAATCACTGTTAATACGATTATTTAAATTTAAAATATTTTAACTTTGTTTCTTACGTGATTTTTTCAGTTGGTATGCATTATGAATCTTCCACTTAATGAAAAAAATACTTCGGTAATCGATGAAATTGTAGCAAACATATTGAATATTGTTGCAAATAAACTTTTTGCTAGTTACTCAAGTACTGATGATAAATATAATGAACTTTTGATTTTAGAGAATCACGGTAGTGTAGGCAAGATATTCGAAAATTTTCTAATACGTTTTGGATTTAATTAAAAATGTTGAAACATTTAAATGAAATTCAACTTAATAGCAATATATTTATGAACCTTTTATAAATTTATACACATTTCATCTTAATTTTTCACATAGAATTTCATACAAAACTAAAATGTATATTCAATAATCTAACTATTTTTAAAACTATACATTTAAATTCCCTTAATTTGTATTCTAATCACTTACAATTCCTTCAAATTTTATTTTACTTATTAAATATCTAATTTTTTTTACTTTTATAGATATACATGAGAATCCCGGTCGATTCTCGTTAGATTTAAATATAAAGAATACTCTTTCAACTAATGAAAACTCAAACGTTATCGCAAGAAATTTGAATCAATTACTTGACAATGCTTTAGGTACCAACGTCAGAAGCCACGTGACTCCAGTATTAATAAATGACACTTACATAGGTATGCATGTTTTATAATTACTTAAATACATAATTATATATACACTGTTAAAAAATCTAAATGATACATAAACGAAAATTTGAAACAACAATTATAATTTGAATTCTGATTTTAAATTAATTTATAAATTGTTTATCATTTATATATTTTTCTTTTCAATAATACATTATACATACGATTGATACTTTTTATAGATGTACATGAAGATCCTGCTCTATGGCCTTTAAAATTATATGAGAATGGTTATGAACGTGAAAAATATTTACAAAGGGGATACGCTTCTTTTCAAAATAAGCAAGCTACGTTCAAATCATCCAAACGACAATATAATAAGCAGAATAGATATTTTACGTCAGGTTTATTTTCAGCGAAATTTACAAAATGGTGAAAAAAGCGAGAGGAAGTGGCTTATGTTTTCCGAATCCACTGGGTCAATTTTTTGCTATGTTTGCAAATTATTGTTGGAAGATAGTGATAATCCATTCATAAAAGAAGGATTCTCAAATTGGAAGAAAATAGATGAAGTTATTGGCTCTCACGATAATAATAAGGAACATAACAGATGTATGATGGAATATATTGATTATTCCTTAGAAAAACCTAGTATAGAAAAAAGTATGATTAAAACAATGGAAAATGAAGTGCAATATTGGATTAAGGTTTTGAAAAGAGTAGTGACAGTTACTCGGTTTCTAGCCGAAAGAGGGCTTCCACTTCGAGGGAAAAATGAAGTGATAGGATTACCTAATAATGGTAATTTCCTTGGTGTTATAGAATTGATTGCTGAGTTTGATCCTTTTCTGGAAGAACACATTAAATCTTATGCTCATAAGGGACACGGAAAAGTATCATATCTTTCAAAAACTATCTATGAAGAATTCATAGAGTTGACGGGTAGAAAAGTAATGAAGCATATCATAGATGAAATTAATAAAGCAAAATATTGGGGTGTTGTTGTAGATTCCACTCCGGATATCTCTCATGTCGACCAGCTATCAGTTATTTTTCGTTATTACCTCAATGGCCACGTTTATGAACGTTTTTTTTACTTTTTTGCAAATCAAGAGTCACAAAGGTAGGTCACTCAGTAATGATGTGTTAGAATTACTGCAGGAACACGGCATCGATATTAAAAATTGTCGAGCACAGACCTACGACAACGCCTCCAATATGTCCGGGAAATATTCTGGGATTTAAGCTTGCATAAAAGAAAAAAACGAATTAGCGTATTACGTATTACGTTCCTTGCGTTGGCCATTCATTGAACTTGTCAAATCATGTCATAAAGCTTGAAAGTGCTTTCATGGCGGTATTATGGAATTGTATTTTAAACCGATTCAATATGACTAGTCAATATCTTCAAACAGTTAATATAGACTTAATTTCTGCTAATAATATGCTATTTTCATTAGTAGATTTTGTTAAGGATTTGCGGGCTGAATTTTCTAATATTGAAAATAAAGCTAAGGAACTTAGTACTTTTTTGCATCAGGAATATTCCGATTTAAAAAAACGAAAAATTACAAAAAAGTTTTCCAATAATGAAGTGCAAGTTAATAATTTATGTGGAGTTGATAAATTCCGAATCAACACATTTTATGTGATTGTAGACAAACTCGTCGCAGAGTTGCAGAAACGGAATGAAGCTTATGACCGTACTGTTCAACTATATTTGGCTTTCTCTCCCAACTATTATTTATTGAAACGAATATATTAGAAACTAAAGAAAAAAATCTCGTACAAGTTTATTCAGATGATTTAGAAGATGATTTATCATTTGAATTGAAACAGTTTATACCACGTTTAAAATTGCAGTCTAAAGGTTTTTTCTCGAATCGTACAGATGAAATTGACAGAGAAACTGATGAAATCTTGTGCCCCTTAAAAGTTTTAAATTGGGTAGTAAATCTAGAAATGATACAAGTTTTTCCTAATACCTATATTGCTTACAGGCTACTTCTTACAATACCGACAGCAAACTGTGAGTTGGAGAGATCGTTTTCAGTATTGAAAAGAATAAAGAACATGTTTAGGTCAACAATGTTACATAATAGAGTCTCCGCTTTAAGAAGATTAAGCATTGAAATAGACTTACTTAGATCGCTCAATTTTGATGACTTGATTAACGACTTTGCTAAAGCAAAATCGAGAAAAAAATATTTTTAATTTTATAAACACATATAATAATAATTTATTTAGATAATTTTCTTGTTATGAATAAAAATTCATTAACAAATTACTTTAACATTTTGTTTTATCAACCTTTACGAAGCGACCGTTTTTTGCTGCCCTTAAGTGGGCCCCCTCTCGATATTAGCCCAGGGCCCCCCAAACTCTAAATTGGCCCTTCCCAGAACCCTCAAATTCCAGAACCCCAGAAGGCCAGTACCCTCAAACCCCAAAACCCTTAAACTCCAAAACCCTTAAACCCCAAAACCCTTAAACGCCAAAACCCTTAAACCCCAGAACCCCAGAACCCTCAAACTCCAGAACCCCAGAACCTTCAGACCCCAGAACCCTTAAACCCGAAAACCCTTCCGAAAAGAATTGCACCCAAACACGTTTTTGTACCAAAAAGGCTTTCTAATTCTATATTTAAAATTCTTTCTTCTACGAAAAAATAGAGCTGATTTTTCCACACAACCCAGCCTTGTCACATTATCAATTACTCTAACGATTTCCGAGTTATGATCAATTTACGTTGTAAATCTAAGCGTTTTAATCTCTTTTATTATGTAGGATAAATAGTTAACATTTCAAAACAATTCCTTTATATACATCCATAACTTAGTTACTACACTGAGAGAATACATCGGTCAGACTTGCTGAACTGTTCGGTAGTTTTGACCGAAGTGAGTTCGGTAGTATGTTACGGCAAGAATAGCGGAACAAATTCTGCAGCTGAGTCTCCGTGCGTCGCGCTACACGCCTAACCTCACTTTTTCACAAATAATGAATATTTTAATGAATTTCTTATTTTTTTGTTACTGTAACCTTTTTATAATATGATTAGTTAGTCTAAGTTACATTTTCGATGTTTAACCTTACTTCTGTTTTAGCTTATTACAAACGCGATAATGAGGCTACAATAAAGCGCAACACCACACATCACTTTTAATACACATCCGCCAAAACAGCCTAACTATTCCTCAGTAAGAATTACAGACTATGGCCTCCGCAAACTTAGCAGTGCGACTTCGGCAAGCCTAACTGAACCAGTCTCTTAGTGTAGTTTAATTACAACTCCAATTAGGTACTCTATACATAAAAAGATTTTTATTAATTATTTATTCACTGTCATTGTCATCAGAATCGTCTTTAGTGTCATCGCTGCTGACAGCTTCTTCATACTTCACTTGCTCCCTAAAGCACAAATAGTATATTGTGGACTTTAACATGCATTTTAATAAGTGATGTTGAGTATAGTTATCTTTTAATCTTTTCTGTCATCATTTTTTTATATTAATACAAATTTTATCTATAAGGGGTAACACCACTCTAGCGGCCCGAAAAAATGCCTAATTTGTACGATTTTTTACAAGAGTAGGAAAGAAGGGATCAAATTTCTTTTTTGAGGGTTTACTATACATATATTGAGGTACAAAAATATATTTTTTTTTATATTTAAATATAAAATGGCGGCTATACAGCGAATCTCGTGAGAAGCCTTTTTCAAACTAGGAGAACAGATTACTCTTAAACTATTACATGGATTGGATTGAAATTTTTACTGTATATAGATTAAGAATGTCTTTGGTTTTTTGTTCCAGGTCTCATACTTTCCGAGAAAAGTGTTCCCTAGTGTGAGAAATCTATTAAATCCTATTAATTCCTTTTTCCAAATATAAAAAGATCCTATTTGCGAATAGGATGTATATGCAACTTTTGTATTGGTGAATAGGATTTAATAGATTTCTCATACTAGGGTTCTCCCGTTCGGAGGTTTGAGAAAAAGGCTTCTCACGAGATTCGCTGTATAGTCGCTATTTTGTATTTAAATGTAAAAAAAATATATTTTGTACCTCAATATATGTATAGTAAACCCTCAAAAAAGAAATTTAAAAAATCGTACAAATTAGGCATTTTTTGGGGCCGCTAGAGTGGTGTTACCCCTTAAGCTAGTATAGAATGTTTTATAAGGTAGCAACCTGGTAACTTACACATTCTTTATAGATTATTTAGGAAATACGTGTTCATAAGCAAATAAATTTTCATCTTTTTGATTATTTAATATATTGTTACTGATATCTGGAAGTGTATAAGAATCGTTTTGAATTATCTTAACATTGCTATGTTTTCTTTAGATAAAAGAGAGGACACTGGAGGTCGTTTAAAACAAATAAATTGAATAGATTATTATGCATACTTGTTATTCTGGTTGGAACTTGGATCAAATGATTTTCTTAAAAAATAATAAAATTGCGAATTTTGTAAATAATTTAGGAATAAGGAAAAGAACTCTAGTTTCTGCAATAGTCACTGATATATAAAAAAAAGTTTCAAAATTTTCGGCCAATTATTTCAATAGATTTTAATTTATCACCCTGATCTACTGAAAAACATTCAGAAAAACGCATTTAACTTTTTTACAGCTTATAGCACGTAACTACAAATGATGACTTGATTATGAGCTGCTGCTTTGTTAATATTTTGAATTTCGGTCTAAAATATACAGTATACTCTTAATATGTTATACTTTGTAAATATAATAAGCTGAATTGAGTTGCTGAAACTAAGTTACCAGACTACTTCTTAAATACAAAGTATTAAATTTTAAATTATTCTTTTAACTGTACTCATTTAAATACTTTTACCTTTTTTGTAAATATTTACTCATTTCTTGTGTAGCTCGATGTTGCAGTTGACCTTTTAAGCGATTGTTGATGTACATTAAGGATATTAAGGGATCTGTACAGTTAATAGCCCTATTAAATGTATCAGAAATTCGATCGATTCTGCTTCTTTGGCGTGAAAGGAAAATTAACTTTTTTCTATAAATCTTGTGCCACGATTCACTTGCATCTTCTGAATAAAATGCTATTGGTAGAGGAAAATTTTGTATAATGTCACTACTATGTTTCAGTAATTTATGTATTGAAGGGCACTCCGTGACGACGGATATACCGTGTAGTTTCTTTTATATGTTTCGGCGCATAGTGTTTCGAACTTTTCAATATTTAACTCTTATTTACTTCGAAGTAATAGTAATATTAATGCAATATTATTAACCAACACAAAATCAATTTCTAAAGCTTGAGAAAATTTTGATGCGTCATTAAAACATCTCTCAGCTAGATCGCCAGTATTAATAGTCCCATGACCTTGTAGAACTTGGTCGACTCTTACTTGAAACGCTGCATTCACTTGCCTTTTAATTTTTTCAGTTTAATGATTTGCTTCCTCTAAAATTTAAAGTAGTATGATATGTTTTATTCTAAAGCACTGTTTCTCTTATAGATATTTTTATAATTATATTAAAAAAATAATAACATAATGATTGATTTTTATAAATTTAATTTCTAATTGAAATACTTTTTATTATTATGTAGGTCAATAATATTGTTAAAATTTGTAACAGAATATAAGCTTATTCAACGTGCAACCTATTGTAAATAAAGACTTATTAATGTCTGACTGATTCATGTTTGAATGCCCTATTGGAAATATAGGTGGATATCCATGTTGATTATTCGTGTGGATGATTCAGGTGGATTTGCCTGGGTTCTGTACTCTCTTAATTTGAAATAGTGAACTTGTCACTATTTTAGCTAGTTAAAATAATTCCACTTACGAAACAGTGAAAATTTCACTATTTTATAGTGAAACTTTCACCATTTTAGCTCGTGAAAATAATTCTACTTGCGAAAAGTGAAAATTTCACTATTTTGCCAGTGAAAATTGTATTTATTAGGAAAATAGTGACTTATCACTAATTTGGTAGTTAAGGAGACGTCGGATACCGACAGTAGATTCCTACTATCCTACACACGTATTTCGTTATTTATTTACAAAGTTAATTGTTTAATGACAAAATAATAGCTGTCCCCAATTTGTTTTACAGTAACCTAATTATATGTCCAAGCTGGTTTCATATGATTGTTTTGTTTTCGAGAAAACTTTGACAAACTTAGTATGTAAAGGTTAATCTCCACATAGTTGGCCCTTTTAGTGTGTCAAAGTTTTCTCGAAAACAAAACAATCATATGAACCCAGCTTGGACATATATGTAGATTACTATAAAACGAAGCGGGGACAACTATTATTTAAAGAAAAATATGATTTCTCTTAAAATTATGAATGAAAACTCAATTAGACAAGGACAGAGATATCCGGCGTCCCCTTAATACATAAGTTAAAAGCCGGCAAGGTAGGGATCGAGTTGGTATTTCATAACCTAATTTCAGTTGACATTATTTTTATTTCATGAACATTAATTATTATTTTTATTATGTAATAACAAAATAATTAATTAATTAATGAATAAAAATGGTGCAATTAATGTCTTAATTAGAATTCTGAACCATATTCCCTGTGTAAGAAATTGGACAAATGCCTAAAATTATTAATTTTTTAAAAGAAAAATTATAATTAAATTCAACTTTAATCTTTTTTGTAATGTGCATACTAATGAATTTATTCATATTATCGGTAGTACATTTTTAATCAATATATTTACATCAGTTATATTCGCAGCACCATTTTATATGAGTTATAAAATTTACTCTATGTAGGCAATCTACGTAGGCAAGTGGTGAAGACGTTGGACTGTAAACCTTGTGGACCAGAGTTCGATCCCCATCGGAGAAGTTTTTTTCGCATTTTTAATTTATTTCTTATTTTAATATATACAAATATTCAAATGATAATACATAATCAATATCTAATAAACCTTATAAATAATTATATATACGCGTTTAAATAACAGCCTTATTTTTTTAATTTACTGAATATGATTAAATTTCACTGATTCAAGTAGTGAAAATTTATTTCACTATTTCAAATAGTGAATATTCACTGTTTTTTAGTTGCTGAGTTATCACTATTCAAAATAGTGAATATTCACTGTTCTACAGTGAATTTTCACTATTTCATAGTAAGAGAGTATAGATTTGAATGTATTCCAGGTGGATAATTTCAGTTAAATTCAGTTTTATTCATGTAAAACAGTTTATAAAATAACTCTATTTATATATCTTGTGTCCATTATTGGAAGTAGTATGCGGATAATAACACCAAATAGGGCTAATCAGTATATTATCTGCAAATTCACTTTTAAAAGTTTAAACAATTAAAAGTTAATTTACAGATAACATACTGATTAGCCCTAATTTTGGTGTTATCATCTGCATGGTACTTCCAATAATGGACACAAGATATATAAATAGAGTTATTTTATAAACTGTTTTACATTTTAAAAAAACTGAATGGATATCCACATGAATATCTATGTGGTTTATCCACCTGGAATCCATTCAGATCCATATAGAATCCAGCAAATCCACCTGGATCATCCACATGGATAATCTACATGGATATCCCACCTATATATTTTCAACTGGGTGTAACTAAATCTGTGATATTTAAAAGCTATTGTAATTGATTATGAACAAATTTCTTTTGTATAACAAAACGTCAAATGAGCTTGAAAGCTCCTGCTTTTATAGTAAGAAATATTCTTTTTTCAACACGTGCATGAAATAGGCCTATTTTCATGCCTGAAAATAGCGTAGAAAATCGTGCATTCTGAGCTTATTTCAAAAAGTGTGAGTTCAAGCGAGGAAAATAGGGAGCGGGGAAAAATGGCATAAAATGACATTCTTCCTCGCTTGAATCAGGGAAAAATTTCATTTTTCCCCACTCTCTATTTTTCCCCGCTGTTGATGCCTTTTTTCCAGACTTTTGCAAATTTTATAATTTATGAAGGAAATACGCTCACGGACCATTTTTGAGATGAGAAAAAACGAACATTTGAATTTTACTATTAAAAATCAAAATTGAAAATATAAAAATTTTCAACTACATTGTGCACGACTCAAAATGCACGATCACCTACGCAGTTGTGTGTAACACGGGAAGAAAAGCTATTTTGGACTCGGGTAAGGTGTTTTCAGCATAAGTCGGAGTCGAGGGCGCCGAAGACCCCTCGCCTCACCCTCGCTTGAAATAGCTTATTTTCTCCCCTTGTTGCACAAATAGCTATTTCTATTCTGTTCTATTTATAACAACATTTAATTTATATTCAAATTTTTTAATCAAATTAATGAAAAAATATCATTAAAAAGCAGTTCTTTAAAGAAAAGTGAATTTCTGATGTTGTTTATATTAAAATGTGCTAAGTACAAAACACTACTCTCTTAATTTGAAATAGTGAACTTTTCACTATTTTAGCTAGTGAAAATAATTCGACTGTGCGAAACAGTGAAAATTTCACTATTTTGTCAGTGAAAACTGTATTTACTAGAACAATAGTGATTTATCACTAATTTGGTAGTTAATACATAAGTAGAAAAACCGGTAATGTAGGGATTGAGTTGGTATTTTATAACCTAATTTCAGTTGACATTATTTTTATTTCATGAACTTTAAGTATCATTTTTATTATGTAATAACAAAATAATTAATTAATGAACGAATAAAAATGATGCAAATAATCTCTTAATTATGATTCTAATCCATATTTCCTTTGTAAGAATTTGACAAATGCCTAAAACTATTCATTTTTCGTAATAAAATTATCAGAAGTACCTTCGTATCAATATATTTAAAGCAGTTAAATTCGCAGAACATTATAAGAGGTATGCAATTTACTCTATGCAGGCAACCTACGTAGGCAAGTCGTGAAGACGTTGGACTGTAAACCTTGTGGACAAGAGTTCGATCCACATCGCAGAAGTTTTTATCACATTTTTAATTTATTTCTTATTTTAATATATATATAAATGTTCAAATGAAAATTTAATACATAATCAATATCTAATACATCTCATATATATTTATATATACGTTTAATAACAGCTTTATTTTTTTAATTTATTAAATGTTAAAATTTCACTATTTCGACAGTGAAATCTCACTCATTCAAGCAGTGAAAATTTATTTCACTATTTAAAATAGTGAATATTCACTGATTTTTAGTTGCTGAGTTTTCACTATTCAAAATAGTGAATATTCACTGTTTGACAATGAATTTTCACTATTTCATAATAAGAGAGTACTTTTATATATTACTTAACAAATGTTGTTTTCTATCCCATTCTTTTATTGTTGTTCTGTAGGCAAGATGTAGGAAATACTCAAAGGCTTTTATTACGCAATGTAAGAGATTTAATCCTAAACTTAGTGAATCTTTTTTTGGCTCAAAATTTATTGTTGAATCGCCAAATTTATGTGACGATACATCACATATGGGACATCGAGTGGTTGCATTATTGCCTACAATGCAATTAACGCATTTCCCATCATATAAAGTTTGAGTAACTATAAACTTTACTACTACTTTTTTTCCATTTAAAGTCTTAAATCTATGTCGTTGTAATAAATGGATCTATTGATCTTTATGTCGGACTAGTGTTTATGATTTTTTATCATACCCATAGCAAAACTTCTACTTATACCTCCCTCTAACTATGCTCAAAGACACATAATATAAACACACTTAGACCGTAAAAACGACATCAAGCCATGACCGATCAGTACCGAATTTTCAGTTCGGTCGATAAGCACATGGCTTGCAAGTCGTTTTTAACTTTCAAAAGTTTGCCAAAAAAGTAAGTCTCTCGAGCCTAGTAGATAGGAGGGAAGTATAGGCTCTCTTGCTGCGGGTATAATGAAAAAAATCTTGATAAAAATTTTAATGTAGTACTTTTGCTGATGATTGTTTATTCAGTTTTCGGTAAAGGTCAAGAGTATATTGGAGGAACTCTTCGTCATTATCAGCTAGAGTAATTATCTTTTTCGCCATCAAATATTTTGTTTTTCTAGAAGCAGCCTTTATGTCAAATATTCGAGGCCTTCCACTGTTAGGACGAACACGCAGCTCTTTTTTTGGCCGACCGCGTCCGCGACCAGTGACTTCTTTATTTTTAGTCCTATTAAAACCAAAATTTGGAAATTTTTACTTAAAAAGGATCATAATAATTTAAAAGTATATTATATAAACTAAAAAAAATAAAAATATTTAAATTATTACATTCAGATAGACGTTTGATTTCTCTCAATATTTTACTTATGATACAAGTGAAGAAGGGATTTATTTTCCCATGTAAATAATAATTTTACAAATATGCCAGAATAGTATCATAATCATCTATATATATATATATATATATATATATATAAATGTGACGTTCCACGTCAACCCGAACACCGCCCTGCCCAAAATTCCTTTAGACCTAAAAATATTTAAAAATATGGAAAATTTAGCATTTTTTATGTACTTTTGATTAGCGCGTGGCTATTTTTAAAATTTCGTTTTCAGACGGAGCTGCACGTTCCGTAAACTTAAAGAGATACTAGTTTACGCAATGATCAAGCTGCTAGAAATCACAGGAGTTCCGAAAATTTCCAAGCAACGACTATTTTTATGTATTTTGAGTTGCTGAACACGAATCCGACCCTCTTTTTTACCGATACCTCAAGCGTTCGCCCCTAACCTCAAAAAACACCCCAAAATTGCTGTTTCACACAGTTGAGAGGTAGGTCTTGTAATCTACGTGAGGAAAATTATTGACAGAGCGTATTTTTATGTATCTTGAGCTGATGAATAATCAAAACAAACAAAATATCTGAAAAACAATTTATAGGAGAACGAAGGGCTTCTGGAAATGGACTATTCTGAAAATTTTGCCTACGTAGTTCAGAATGCTGCTCAACAATTTAATTTTAACAATGCTCAGTGAACAATACATGTTGTAGTACTATAGAGAAGATAAAGAAATAAGGCATTGTAGTTTCATAGCACTTTCTGAATGTACTACTCATGATAAGTCCGCAGTTAATATTTTACAAGGAAAAATTATTCCTGAAATGAAGAAAAGATTTCCGAAAATGAATAAGATTATATACGTCACAGATGGTGCAAAGCAGCACTATAAAAACAGATATCAAATGATAAACTTCGTAAATCATTAGTTAGATTTTCAAATAACGGCAAAGTGGCATTTCCATGCTACTGCTCTTGGAAAGGATTCATGTGACGGAGTAGGGGCCGTGTTAAAAAGAGAAGCTACTGGTACCAGCTTGCAGGCCATAGCTACGGACGCGATTTTAAATTCAAAACAAGTTTATGACTGGGCGAGACAGAAGTTTCGAACAATAACATTCTTTCACTATTCCCAAAAAGATTATGAAAAAACATCAAGACAACTAAAGAAAAGATTCTCAACTGCATCATCTGTTACAAAAATTTCAGAAGGACACGCGTTTTTAGTTTCTTCTGACAAAAAAATTACTGTGTTTAGATACTCTAATGCACCAAATCCATTATCAATAATACAATATTAATAATTGAATTTTAAAAATGTTAAACAATATAATACAAATATACAAAAAATAACAATAATTAAAAAATTAAAAACTTTAAAAAAATAAGAAATTACAAAATAAAGAAAAATAAAGTAATGCGGGCTTTGTAATAAAGTCAACCTCAACCCTGTATAACGCAGAGAGTGATCATAGGAATCAATAAAAAAGTTGCATAATAACTATATATCAGGAAGCAGTTATTTTAATTAAATATACTTGAGTAGAAGTAAATTAATAAAATTTAGCTTCGTGTTAATATTCAGCGACTCAAAATTCATAAAAATAGTCTTCGTCGATAATGTTCCTCAATAGACTTACGTTTCCTACCGCGTAAAACAGCAATTTTGTTTTTTTTTTAGGTTAGGGATAAACGCTTAAGGTATCGGTAAAAAAAGAGGGTCGGATTCGTGTTCAGCAGCTCAAGATGCATAAAAATATGCTCTGTCAATAATTTTTCTCGCGTAGATCACAGGACCTACCTCTCAACCGCGTGAAACAGCAAATTTGGGGTGTTTCTTGAGGTTAGGGATGAACGCTTCAGGTATGGTGCATTAGAGTATCTAAACACAGTAATTTTTTTGTCAGAAGAAACTAAAAACGCGTGTCCTTCTGAAATTTTTGTAACAGATGATGCAGTTGAGAATCTTTTCTTTAGTTGTCTTGATGTTTTTTCATAATCTTTTTGGAAATAGTGAAAGATTGTTATTGTTCGAAACTTCTGTCTCGCCCAGTCATAAACTTGTTTTGAATTTAAAATCGCGTCCGTAGCTATGGCCTGCAAGCTGGTACCAGTAGCTTCTCTTTTTAACACGGCCCCTACTCCGTCACATGAATCCTTTTCATGAGCAGTAGCATGGAAATGCCACTTTGCCGTTATTTGAAAATCTAACTAATGATTTACGAAGTTTATCATTTGATATCTGTTTTTATAGTGCTGCTTTGCACCATCTGTGACGTATATAATCTTATTCATTTTCGGAAATCTTTTCTTCATTTCAGGAATAATTTTTCCTTGTAAAATATTAACTGCGGACGTATCATGAGTAGTACATTCAGAAAGTGCTATGAAACTACAATGCCTTATTTCTTTATCTTCTCTATAGTACTACAACATGTATTGTTCACTGAGCATTGTTAAAATTAAATTGTTGAGCAGCATTCTGAACTACGTAGGCAAAATTTTCAGAATAATCCATTTCCAGAAGCCCTTCGTTCTCCTATAAATTGTTTTTCAGATATTTTGTTTGTTTTGATTATTCATCAGCTCAAGATACATAAAAATACGCTCTGTCAATAATTTTCCTCACGTAGATTACAAGACCTACCTCTCAACCGCGTGAAACAGCAATTTTGGGGTGTTTTTTGAGGTTAGGGACGAACGCTTGAGGTATCGGTAAGAAAGAGGGTCGAATTCGTGTTCAGCAGCTCAAAATACATAAAAATAGTCGCTGCTTAGAATTATTCGGAACTCCTGTGATTTCTAACAGCTTGATCATTGCGTAAAGTAGTATTTCTTTAAGGTTAGGGAACGTGCAGCTCTGTATGAAAACGAAATTTTAAAACTAGCCAAGCGCTAATCGAATGTACATAAAAAATTCTAAATTTTCCATATTTTTAAAAAATTTTAGGTCGCATTGCCCAAAATTCTTTTCGACCTAAATATATATATAAATATATATATAGTATTATAATCATATAGTATATATGTAATATAGGTTTTTACATAATTTTATGAAATTATTATACTAATTACTTTAATAGTAAGCTTTCGCGAAAAATTTTTTTTGCAAGATTTATATAAATAACAAATAGCTAATAAAATAAATAATAAGCATGTTATTTATAAGCTTACATAATATTAATTGTAAGAAAATTGTATCCTTTTGAGAAATTTTAAATCATGAAAAATGTGAGAAACTCAGTCAAAGTCTACGTATTTTTTTTAATAGACCGCTACTTTATATATGTATATACCTACAAATGTATATACATATATTCCAATATTGAGTGTTAGTACAAAATCTGTAAACATGTACCAATGCATAACCAAATTTTATTTTTGGACACTTATACACATATTTTATGTACATATGTGGTAACTACCAAATTCAAGATTGATAATGTGACATTTGAATTTTAAAATAAAAAATTAAAATATTAGTCTTAATATTATTACGACTGACAAATAAATATATTAAACTTACCATTTCGCTTCCATATCTATTTCCTTATCTAATTTTAAAATATACTTAAAACCTAGTTTTAGTACATACTTAAAGTAAGTTTTTTACACTATGATTTGAATTAAATAAATAAATTATAGTAAGAAAAAACAATATTTACATAAAAGTGATAAGAAAACTAAAAAGAAATAATAAAGAGGACAAATAGTCTGAATATAAATGAAAAGGTTAATAAAAAATTAAAAGAAATCTTCTGTAAGACTTCAATCTGTATTTTCTAAGCTAATAAATACAAAGCATGTTGCCATAGCAACGATTTACATGTTTGAACTTGCGTATTTTGTGGCAGCTTGCTTCGAAAACCTAAATTTAATAGTAATATTTTACTACAGAAAATCATATAGCACTAACTTGATAAAGTAAGCTATTTTTAAGAAATATATAACATAAACCTTTAATCCCTTCAACGTTATTGTGTAATATAAAGATATATTGCAGCAAGTTACCAGAGTAGATCTTAAAATTTTGATTGTTTAATATTGATAAATTATAAGAAAAAAATTAGATTGCATGGTTTAAAATGAAAAAAGTATAAATAAATCTAAAAACTTTTTAAAAAATTAAAGAAACACAAATATTATGCTTCAAGAGTTTCTGAGGTCAACAAGTAAAAATCTGATGTTAAATGTCAGCAATTAAAAATAATAAAAATGCAATTTTTCGGGTTTCTTTTTCTCCTACCTGATATATAAAACATACCTGATAAAGAAATCCTACCCGATATATAACCAATTAGCCGAAAATTTTGAAACTTTTTTGTATATATCAATGGCTGTTGAAGAAACTAGAGTTATTTTCCTTATTCCTAAATTATTTACAAAATTCGCAAATTTATGTCATGCATTTTTTGGCAATGAAAGAAAGAAACAGTATTCAATCTTTTATAGGTATAGATTTGATTTAATTTTATAGATTAAAAGATGGCTAGACTCCCTGTTATATGATAATATGTATATAGAAAAATACTAATTTTTCAGTAACTAGTACTGCTTCCACTAGGGGCAGCTCTTCCATATTTATAATAATTTCAATTAAATTTTTTTTGAGAAAGCATATTGCCAAAGTAGTTAACAGCATTTTTCTAATAATGCTGCATAAATAGCACTTTCTAAAACTGGATGAAAGATAATAGAAAAACTGTGTAGGAAAATGTGTCACAAATAATTCGAGGACTTCGATACGCTTTCGCCATACTCCCAGAAGCACTTCTCGCCATCCAATCCTTATGATGTCTAAAGCATCCGCGTAATTTTTAAGCATCGCCCAAATCCTATATAGTTACCGACCCCGCACAGGGGCAAACTTTCCTAATCACAAATCATTCATAATACGCGGCAACTAAAATATTGACACCCACATTACCTCGTAGTGCGCCGCATATACAACGATGTCGTATACGAAAATTTATGCCTGCCGTCTTGGACTTAAAGGTCTGGGAAGGTAAAAGAAAGGAGTTTCATGCGCGCTATATAGAGAAGAATATAATTTACCACTGGAATATGCATGAGGCCACGAGCGAAGGCGAGAAGCACCATCACGACTCACGGCTTCTTCTTCTCCTTCCTTTGCTTCTACGTCGTTTCTTCGCCAACGTTCCTTCCGTCGTCGCGTACCATCTATCCTTGAACCTGAGTGCGTCGTTCACTGATTTTTAAAACCTCCTCTCGGCTTAAATTCCAATTTGCATGCTCCTTGTTTGCGCGAGAGCTGCATGCTTTGGCGCCGTGTAGCGAGCCACGATAATCACTCGCCTCAATCAAATGCGGAACATCCGAATTTGTATTAATAATGAGCAGATCAGGATAAATTGTAGGCGAGAAACTTTACCAAAGCTTTACCAGATTAAATTTTAATTACCATAATCGTTAGAGCGTTTTTATTATATCGCAAAAGTTTATATAAAAATGATATAGGGGAGAGTTGTACAGTATGACAAAGTTTACAGTATGATAAATTATGCGTTCCTGGTTTCCACCGACAGTGGATAGACAGTGTTCTATTAAACATACTCCGCGGCCGGTGTATAAAGTTCATTGCTCCAAAACTTCTTGTATAACTAAGGGGTCATTCATAGGTTACTTCACACTGTTATTGAGATTTCTTGATCCCCCCTCCCCCTAAGTAACGCATTTTCAATGAGTTTCCTATGTCCTTATTACACACCGTCACATTAAAAACGACCATCTCTCCCCCCTCAAAGCATCACGTAATTTATGAATGACCCCTAACAATTTATTCAATTTTACGAGTAACAGAAGTTACTTTATGAGGCTGTTTCCCTAAGTAAATTTATGTCTCTAACAATTTTTGTATCAAGGTTAGTCCTTCATAAGTCCATTGTGATATCACTGGACTCCTAATTATCATTATCCGTGCAGTATAACATAAAACGCTTTAATATATTTGTCGTGCAGTATGACAAACACGATTGTCATACTGTATGGCATATGTAAATTAAATGGTAAAATATTACAAAAATTTACTTTTATCTTTTTCCAGAAGAAAAATGTCTACTATGATTTGTCATGTGTGTTAAATATAATTGAAAATCAAACGAACTTACCTATAAATGAAGTGCGATTGATATTATACGAGAATCTCGTTCGAAATAATTACGTTCGAGAAGACCGTATCTACTGTCCTTGTCTAATTACACTTTTACTATTTATTCAAATAGTAGTTTGTTAATTGAAAAACTAAGAGTCGTCCCCAATTCTTCTTAAAATAAGGAATATTTTGAGACCTAAAAGGGCACTTAACATTATTTCCTTTTCGAGCGTAGTTCGAAACGCAAAACCTAACCTAAATTTTCGCATTTCAAAGTATTCTCGAAAAAGAAATAATGTTGAGTACTCTTTTAGGTCTCAAAATATTCCTTATTTTAAGAAGAATTGGGGACGACTCTTAGTTTTTCAATTAACAAACTACTATTTGAGTAATTAGCAAAAATGTGATTAGACAAGGACAGTAGATACGGCTTCCTCTTAACGGGTCAATCTCGTATCGTTAAGGATATCAATTTTGAAACTAGAGATCTTATCGACGCTTTTGACCAAGGCTAGCACATTTCAGATTTCTTCAAAAAGACTATTTCTTTTCAAAGATATTTTATTTAAACGAGAACTTTTTAGATTCTGCGATAAAAACTAATACTTTTTGAACCGTCCAAAAAGTGATAGTTATTAGTTTTGGTCGGGATGTTTTAAAAGTCGGAAAGTCTTTTCGAAGTAGGCTTTTGAAAACAACTATAGTAATTTTCGAGAAATCTGAAATGTAGGTCATAAGTAGCATTAAAATGATCCTGAAACCGTTAAAAAAATTAATCTTTGACTTAAAACGCAAAGGTCCGATTTAGAGCGATATATTTTTAAGAACGTCAAAAAATCATTACTCCATGATGATAAAAAATTCATCAATCCAAACGTACTAATTTAATAAAATTCAAATGATCATGCCAATAGTAATTGAATAAGTCGGTATCGAATATACACTAAGCCCATATAAAGTATTTTTTTATACTAAACAGAAAAACTTGTATATATGTATATGTGATGTATTTCGAATAATTTACATAATTTTGAAGACATTTTAACGGAGCATTCTGGTTCTGAAAAAGGTAAACCATATACTATTCGAAATTCCAGTACTAAAAGACTCATTTTTTGATTGTAGTTTTACTAAGATATAAATTTTCACCCAGAATATAATTTTAGCATAAAATGATTAAGCACTAACGCCCCTCGAATACTTTTTTATATATTCTTATAAATGTAATTAAGAAAAAGTAATAACAATTAAGATTATACTTATTACGTTTTATATATTAGAACATTTCAATAATTTTGTTATTATTCCGCGTCTATCAAGTTGTCGGCATTTAAGAAAATGTAGACAATATATATTGAAATAAACAAATTAAACATCAAATATATATTTTTTTAAAATATTTAACCATTTTAATAATACCATATAATAATCATATACTTATACCGCCAAGTGGAATATCCAACGACTATGAATTTACGAGATGTGACGGCCTGCCAAGCGGAATGAAAGCGTAACTCCAGTAGCGGCTTGTCGACATTCCAGTGCCCTAAGAATCACTTCAGGGTTATTTGTACATCAAAATAACATCAAACATCTTTATTCTTTTCGCGTGAACGATATCACGTTCTCGAGCTATCTTACTGTTCTGACTATTGTTTTGTACATCTTAAGGGGATGACGGCTCCAATATGCTGTTGCGTACTTACCGACATTTTTGTATTGTCCATTATTATTGTTCAATTTTTAATTTTTATTGATTATCTGAATTATTAGAAACAAAAAGTAGAGTTAAAATAACGAAAAATGCGATGTAGGAATCTACATTTGTCTCCGATATCCCCAATATTATGAAATTCTTCGTTGTTCATTTTCAAATTTGTGAATTTTTTTGAAAAGAATATAACCTCAAATGTCTTAAAAAATAAAAGTTCTCATCATCTGACCAAAGAACTCAGCCAAGAGATAGTTAAAAGCGACCTTTCTGGAAGTTTTCAACAGGAATAATGCCATTTTACGCAAGTTATCGTAAGACATATCTAATAACAAAATAAGAATAAAATAATAAGATAATAAAAAATAAGAAAAATCTAAATTTTTTTACAAAATGATTTTATTCTCGGAAGCAGAAAAGCATTAAGGGAGTGTTTCAAATTTAGCGCCCACAAATTACCGACTGAGGAACAACTATTTTATTTGTAATTTTTTTTTTTTTTTTTATTACGCCTTTCAAGACTCAATATGAGTTTTATTTCGGCAAAGTTTATTGATCATAAAAGTAAAATTACAATATTATACAAAGTTATACATTTTTTTTACAAAGTTCTAGGTACTGCACAATATGAGAACAAATTTGTGTTTTTGGATTACATAATAAATTGTCGACATTTACAGGCAGAGTAGTTTTTAATTTTTTTAACTTATTCAACAATATAAGCCTCTCTGTATCATAAAGTGAACATTGCCATAGAACATAATTAAGATCTTCGTCGTATACTCCGCATTGAGCGCATATTGGACTTTCTACTATATTGACTTTAGCTAACGAAGCAGCCAAATTGTAGTGGTCGGCTCTACATCTATTTAAAGTAGTTATGATACTTCTTGGTTGACTGGACTTATGGAACCATGTTTTAGATGAATTTTTAAAAAAAAGTTGAAAATATTTTTTTCCTTTAACTATACCTGTTTCTAAGCAAAATTTATTTGTATTTATGTATGATATTTTTTTTAAATTCTCAAAAAAATCAGTGTAAGGAATAAACGTTGAAATTGAAGACTTTTTTAATGTATAAGTTTTGGCTAGTACGTCAGCTGCTTCGTTACCATTAATCCCACTATGCGATGGAACCCATAAAAGGTTAATAGATTTTGTAGGATTTTGTTCTAATATTTGATTATAAATTTGTTTGGTTTTTAGAATATGATAATTTACCTTGATATTAATTTTAACAGACTTTAAGCTTTGTAGGACACTCAAAGAGTCGCTTATGATAGTAAAATTTAAGTGTGAGCTGTTGTTTATTTGTTGCATAGCTTTGTAAATAGCTATGCATTCAGCCGTAAAAATTGAACAGTTTTTCGGTATCGCTAGTCCTACTTTTACATTTTTTAATGGGTAAATGGTAGCTAATCCTACAGAGTCATTTTCACCTTTACTACCATCTGTATATATCGCATGAGAATCTAAACTATTTAAGTGTGTGCTAAGTGCATTATTTGGATCGTTACTTTCTTTGAGTTCGCAACCAATTTCTGTGTTTATAGGCATACTTGTAGTTATAGTTTTATAGTCATGGCAGTAAATCGTATAATTCTTTTGTGCTTTTACGTTTATTTTTACTATATCTTTAATACATTCGTTTATAAGACGAATGGATTTATAATTTTCATTTTTTTCAATAAATTGATGAAAATCATATATTGTATTGTATATAATAAGACTAGAATTAGATAAAACTTTCACGAAATAGCTTTTACATAAAAATTTCGTTCGTTCGGCAATTGATTGTAATTTCGATTCAGCGAGAATCACATTTGTAGGGGAAGTCTTTCGGTATCCCATAGCTGGTCTTAATGCATCAAATTGAATTTTTTCTAGACTGTATTGAAGTTTTTTTGTTTTAGGGTAGAAAATGAAGCATCCATAATCAATTATAGAGCGAACGAAACTCTTGTACAAAATTATCAGTGTGCTGGGATGAGAACCCCATTTAGCGCCGCACAAGTACTTTATAATATTTAATCTATTTGTACATTTTTGAATAAGCATTTCTACGTGAGGTTGAAAATTAAGCTTATAATCGAAAATCATCCCTAGGAATTTAACTGAAGCGCTTGATTTTATAGCGGTTTTACATATATTTATCTCTGTTTCTCCAGGTAAAATGCCTTTCAGGAAGAATTTCTGGATCGTTTTCACACCAAGGTGGACAAATTCTACTTAATGTACTAAGTATATTTTCGTTGTTTTGTAAATTTTCGCTAATATTTATAGGTTGCACTTTTGTCCACTTATCCTTCAAAATTTTACATCTATTCCAAACATATGTGGGATTTGTATGGATGTTTATAGTTTGGGCAAAACTTTTGAAATTTTCTTGTTTTTTAATTCTATACGTTCTAACAACATCACAATTGGCTTTATTATACGCAATGCGATCACTGGCCGATTTACTGAACAACCATTTTTTGTAAGCCGCTTTTCTCAATCTTTTTATCTTGCTACACTCCTCGTCCCACCAAGGGGGTTTATTTGTAATTAAAGATAGAAACCGAATTAAGCAAAACAACGAAATAGTTGCACTCCGTTGTGTTATGATCTACTGTTTTACAAAATTTCATGTCAAAATTTCAATAGCTCGACCAATAAAGTTTGAATAGTATCTCTAAAACGCTTCATTCAAACATTGAAAATTTGTAAAACGGTAGATCATAACACAACGGAGGTCAACTATATCGTCGGTTTGCTTAATACGGTTTCTATCTTTAATTACAACTAAAATAGTTGTTCCTCAGTCGGTCATTTTTGGTCGCAAATTGTCAAATTTAAATTGATTATGACTAAAAAATTTTACTGAATGTTCCTCTTGATGTTACTAATAACCAGAAATATTTTCCAAAAATTTCCATGATATATTTCCGAGATATAACCGATTAAGAATAATGACGTTTTTGGTGTATAACAAAAGAAGCAAAACCTTAATTATTTTAGCAAAAATTTCGGATCGGAAAAGACAGGTAATTTTATGAAATTATTTCTAAGGTATCAAAGAACTCGAAAAACTAAAACTCAAAAATCAAAAAACCGCTAAAAAACAAAAACGAATTGAAAAAAAAAAATATTTTTGAGCCACCTTCTTTTTAAGAAAAATAAAAAATGAGCCTTGAACATTAATTTTTTCGTTGATTACTCGAAATATATAAAATACATATACACACACACACACACACACACACACACACGGACGCACGGGCGCACGGACGCACGGACGCACGGACGCACGGACGCACGCACGCACGCACGCACGCACGCACATGCACACACATATTCAAATAGATATTTTCTAGAAATACTGTATTTTGATTCCTAATGTCCAAAAACATGTTTGTAACATATTTTTTAAAAACGTTTTTTTAGCTGTTACAAAGCTTCCTCTTTCAGGAAGAAACTAATTCTTTTATATACCTTTAAAAAACGTTTTATTTGAAATGTAATAATATGAATGAATATTATATGAATTTTTTATTACAAAGAAAAACAATTTATTCAGCGAAGAAAACTAATATAAATTAGAAATACTGATTTCTGAACAGTAATTTTCTTTTGCATAATAGTGTTAAGAATTTAAATGTATGCTAAAAGACAAAAGGAGCTGTAATATAATTTCCACCGCATAAGTGTATATTCGTTTTACAAGAAAGGGCACTTGGCAAGCTGACTGAAGCAAGCTAATATTTCATTACTTAGTTTACCTTTATTTTGGCCGAAGAAACTCCCAACAAAATAAAACCCTTCCGATATTCTTCTCTGCGAAGATGCAAATATTTGCTACGGATCACAAAGGACCGCAAATATACATAACTAAGCGCGATCCAGAACAGCCTATAATACATATACATAACGATGAAACTTTTTGGAGATGCACCTGTGGTTACACTCAACGAGTGTTTCGGTTTCGAGCTTTGTCTCTTTCTCTCGCGTGCTCACTAGGAAAAACTCGTTTGACCAGTCGTCAGTATGAAGCGTGCTTCGGCGGAGATTCACCGGAGCAAGAAGGACACAGAAAAAATGGAAGCAGTGCCGCGCGTGTCCTGACTAAACGCGCGGAAGGAAGACGAAACTGGCCGTACGGAAGGTGTGGGTAGAGAGATGGAGATGCGAGATTGTATATAATAGGTAAACGCGGTGCGAGCACAAAAACACTTCTGAGCTGTAGGAGCACGAACCGCTGCGATCTTCCGGCACACGTAAGCCTCTCAAAATCACTTTTTTGTATCTCGAAAATATGGACGATCTTAAAAAATTACTTTCTCTATATACATTTAAAAAAAATCATTTGTTGTGCATTATGAATCATGTATGATTATTCATTTTAATTTATTCTACTATATTTTATTTTATTTTATTAATGTGGGAATCCTGTTATAATAACAAAGTAAAGTTTGTTATTTCTTATTAACTTACCTAATTATCTATACAAATGAATCTTGATGTTTAATGATAGTTTTTAATAAATAGTAATTTTAAAGTATTATTGATGAATATATAATGATTATTATTTTGATGCTAAAAAGATATGATATTTTAGTAAGATTTATAACAATAGGATGTGTGACTAAGCTTTTTAAGTTAGAAAACCATTTTTTAAAAATTGCGCTTAAAGTATCAATTTTGAATTGAGTAAACGGACAATACCTATAAGTTCATAGGTTAAAATCTCCAACGCGATAACTTATCCAACCATGTATAGTTGTTTGTATTTTCCACTGTAATTTCCCATTATTAGCTTCGTATTTTCACGTTTAACCCATTTTTTCCCAAGCGGCCATTTTATAGTCGATTGGTTTCTTGCCTAAAAAATTGTCGAAAAAAAATAATAATAACGAATAGCACTTTTTTGAAGTAAAATTGTCCGCTCTTTCCGATTCTGAAGTCAGAATTTTTAAATTTCCGTTGGAAAATTTCAAAATGGCGGTTTTAGACAAAAAACCAATCGACTATAAAATGGCCGATTGGGAAGAAATGGGTTAAAAACATCTATCCCTTTTGGGATGAGAGCGACAAATTTTTTTAATTTATGTTTCTTTGTTCTTATGTAAACAACTATATTCGCCCAGAGCATGACCGGTGGCGCCCTCCAAAGTTGGAAACTCGGGTAGTATATGCAACATATATATATCGTATATATAATAATGCTTTATACGAGGGTAGTTCAATAAGTCTTTAGAATGACCAACAGATGGCGCGCGAATCGCTCCAAATCATCTGTTTTCAGTCAGCACCACTCCCGACTAGATATATGGTGCAGTCACAGTCCACATCTTCTGAGTTTACGTGTTTTTATAACCAATTGAAAAAAAAAATTGCTTGTTAAGAAAAATGGAAAAAACGAGTTCAGAGCGGTAATTAAACATTTTCATTTAAAGGGTTTAACTCCATATGAGATAAAAAATGAATTGGACTCAGTTCATGGCACATCTGCCCCTGCCTTAGCAACGGTTTATAACTGGGTAAATGAATTTAAGCGTGGTCGTACATCAATAAGTGACGAACCACGTTCAGGAAGGCCCGTAGAAGCAACTACTCCCGAAATCATCAATAAAATCCACGATATGGTGTTGAAGGATAGAAGATTAAAAGTGCGTGAGTTAGCTGAGGCCACAAGGATATCTATAGGTGCAGTTGTTTCAATTCTACATGAAAAATTAGGCATGAAAAAGCTATCGGCAAGATGGGTGCCGCGTTTGCTCTCAGCTGAGAATAAACGCAATAGAGTGGTCGCCTCTGAGGCTCTTTTGGCGCGCATAAGTCGGAATCCTGAGGAATTTTTTCGTCGATTTGTGACTGTGGATGAAACATGGATACACCACTACACTCCTGAGACAAAGGAACAATCCAAACAGTGGATTTCCACAGGCGAACCAGCTCCAAAGAAGGCAAAGACCGTAAAGTCAGCTGGTAAGGTTATGGCTACATTTTTTTGGGATGCACGTGGAATTATACTTATTGACTACTTGGAAAAGGGTAAAACAATTACTAGTGAGTATTATGCATCATTATTAGAGCAGCTGAAAGAAGAAATTAAAAAAAAACGACCACATTTGGCGAGAAAAAAATTCTCTTTCATCACGACAACGCCCGAGTTCACACATGCTTCGTTTCAATGGCTAAAATTGAAGAACTAAAATTCGAATTGGTCGAACACCCACCGTATTCACCAGATTTAGCCCCCAGTGACTTTTTCTTATTTCCAAACTTGAAAAAATGGCTCGGTGGACAGAGATTTACGGACAACGAAGACGTCATTGCCTCTGTAAGTGCTTATTTTGAGGAACTTCCGAAAACGCACTTTTCTGAAGGATTAAAAAAACTTAAAAAGCGATTGGCCAAGTGTATAGAGCTCCAAGGAGATTATGTTGAAAAATAAAAAAAAATTTACCCAAAAAAAATTGTTTTTATACTTTATTCTAAAGACTTATTGAACTACCCTCGTAGCACTGTGTGGCCTAAATCCGCACTTAAGTGCGGATCTCGATACGCTCGGGCGATAAGGACGGGGTAATAATGGACTACTTAAGTCACGGATAAGTGTGACTTAATTACGGATTTAGGCCACGCAGTACTATAAAATAGTATACGATACTCGTGACTTAAATGGTTCAGTTTTATACGACGCTCCGACTATGCGCCGTTTAAAAAAGAACCATTTAAGTCACACGTATCGTAATGTACTAAAATACGGTAACACCTCTATTTCCATCATCTGACATCTCGTGCGCTGCGATCGTTTCGATTATCCCCTCCAAGCAGATGCTCATAGCGAATAGGTTAGACAGGCAAACTACCTCATTGGTTACAGATTTGCTTATTGCATTAATTACTAGTAATTAATGAAATAGAAGATAATCCTTTTGTTTCGAAAGTCTAAATATAAAATGCCACGAAAATGAGAAATTGACAATTAAACTGGATATATTCAGATTAAGCGAATATTTAGAGTACCAAAACTAAAGGAACTTCTTTTATATGATGCATTATAACAATCAAAAAAATGTTAGCTCTGTCATATGTTCTGAAGTACATTTAAAGCGATAGCTAAAAGCAAAACAGCGAAAGTTTCATTTTTTTGACAATCACCCATCCGTGATTCAAAAGTATTTATTAAGTTCGATTCGAGAAAAAAATTATTTTCTCATCAAATTAATTTTTTTCTGGAATTAATCTAAATAAACTTCAGATTTTTTGGGCACAACTATGTCCACATATGCAGAGAATAGAAAAAACCGCTGCCAATTCATGGCACTTAGCTTCCGCAAACTTTATAAATTGTTCCAATATGTAATTATTTGTTCAATTTAATACTGGGATGAAAAATAAAAATAACAAGTCTATTGCTTTTTAATATGTCAAGTTATATATGTATATATATATATATATATATATATATATATATATATATATATATATATATATATATATATATATACTTGCAAAGTCATATATATATGTTATAACTATCTTATATGCCAATTAAACCTTAAAATGCTGATTCTGAGAGTTCGATCAAAGCCTCGACCACCAAAAAATCCACGGAGATACCTTTTTATAGTGCAAAAGTCCCAGTAAAGGTCCCAGAATGGAGGGGAGCCTGTATCTTAGTCTAAAAATTAAGATAATCATCAATTCATGCTAAAAATGATTAAAATCATAGTTAAAACTTTTTGGAAAATCCATTTTTTTTCGCGCACGATTTGTCAGAGAACTACCCATATATATATACATATATATATATAAATTGAAAATTCCGCTTAAAGGACATCGATTCGACAATAAACAGACTGTTGAAACTAATGCGACGAATGCACTAAAGGTGATTCCGAAGTTTGACTTTTAAGAGTGCTTTAATAAATGGAAACATCGATATGAGCGTCTTGTTCAATCAAATGGGGACTACTTTGAAGGATGCCACCCCCCGGATGACGAAGAATAAATCAAGCGCCGAGAAATCGAGGTAGGTCGGATACTTTTGGGACAGACCTCGTATATATATATATATATATATATATATATATATATATATATATATATATATATAAAAATTTTGTAATTTAAACTTATGCAAAAGCATAGCATAGATTATGAAACAATATTGTTGATTAAAATATTTTTTAATGAATATAATGCATACTATTTCTACGAATAAATTTAAGATAACATGATAACATATAACTAAGTAAACCTTAAAAATGTCCTTAAGTGTAATAATTCGAGTTAGCTTTTCAAAATAATTTATTCAAACTCATTTTAACTGTGAACTCAAATTTTAACTCAATTAAATATTATTCTTTACAAATTGGATTGGAAAATAAAACATAAAAAATATATGGATTAACTAAAAATAGCTTTACAGACTTCTCTTATTTTAAATCTATTAAATATAAATTTTTTCTTATAAGTTATTGGAGTAAACGCATATTTTTGTGATAGAAACAGGGGTTTTTGAAAAATATTGTTTACGCACACCTATTGACAAAATCTATTTTAAATAATTCAAGAAAATTTTTAGCTATGAATGAATAATAGTTAATATTTTTTACTATGTTTAAACTCAATTTGTGGCCTGAAGTAAATAAAACATTTTTTGAACCTATGCAAAAGTATAGCATAAATTATGAAAAAATATT
This sequence comes from Gastracanthus pulcherrimus, assembly GCA_949152435.1. NCBI lineage: Eukaryota > Metazoa > Arthropoda > Insecta > Hymenoptera > Pteromalidae > Gastracanthus > Gastracanthus pulcherrimus. Next base: position 53,471,961 of record OX424574.1, read on the forward strand.
TAAATTGTGTAATTATCAATAATAAATTTTGCAACAGTATAATTGTTGATTAAATTTTATTTATCAATATAATGTATACTACTTTTACAAATAATATTTTTTCATATTTTTGTAACTTTGTTTGAGTTTATGAAATACAGATTTATTCATTAAGTACAAACATATCATAAAAATGAAAAACCGGTATAAAACAAAAACGAATCGATGATTCTTAATTTTCCATTTACATATTACAAACTTTATCAAAAAATTAAAAAAGTGCTTTGAATGGCTAAAAAATACTGAAGAAAAAAGCGATTCAATAAAAAAAATTAATATCTGTAAAAATAAGACTTTAAAATTCTCTACGAGTTAACTATTCTTTATTTCTTGCCAACGTTTCCAATTCCTTTTATTGAATTTCTTCTCAAGGCTATAAAACATATAAATCACAAAGTTTTAACAAAGTCGGAAATATTAAAAACACAGCGTATAAAAAATTAAGCAAAACTTGACCTACCAAAACCAGAAAGCAGCTGATTACTACGGCGTTTTATTAAAGCTCAGCACTGTGATCTGATTTGTGTGAGCTCGTAATCGGCATAGTGCCTTACACATAAGAATTGTACACGTAATTATTGTGAACAATTTATTTGTCATGCATTGGTCAAATATATCTATATATAATTTGACCAATGCTAAATTGTGTACAATAATTACGTGTATAATTCTTATGTGTAATAAACGCGCTATGCGTCGTAATCAACAGTTGTAAATTGGATACTAAATTGAAAAATATTTAATTAAGATTTAACCACATTATTTTTAAATAAATATAATCATTAATATTATTTTTTTAAACTATAAATTAATTATGAAAAACTTACGTGTGTCTTATCCAATAATACACATAACCCGCGAGGATCGAAAGGCGGGGGTGGACCGACAGTAAAGTGGCGAATTCTCGGAATACTAAGTAAAGCATCAAATTGAAAATGAAAGGGATAGGGAAGGCGGAACGGTCGAAAGGGCGAGGGAATCGACAGCATGAGCTCTTGTCTTGGGAGCCGGTACATATATAGGACGGTAAGAGGTGGCACGCGCGAGTGTACTGTTCTGCGCGTACAGCTACACATACAATATATATGTGTGTGTAAGCGCACACACGTAGCAGATGATTACGGGCTCGCCCAAATAACATCACAGTGATGAGCTTTAACAAAATGCCGTAGTAATCAGCCGCTTTTTGGATTTTGTATGTCGAGTTTTGCTTAATCTTTTATACGTTGTGTTTTTAATATTTACGACTTTTTTAAAACTTTGTGATTTATATATGTTTTATAGCCTTGAGAAGAAACTTAATAAAAGAAATTCGAAACGTAGACAAGAAATAAAGAATAGTTAACTCGAAGAGAATTTTAGAGTCTTATTTTTACAAATAACATCTAAAACGAGTAATAAAAAACCCCTTATAAGAAACATGAATATCATAAAAGGAAAGAACGTTATAATACAAAAACGATTCGATGAGTCTTGAAAATTCTTTTTGATTTAATTTCTTCATCAAATGACGAAAAAAATAAGCGTTCATTGGTTAAAAATTACCGTGTGATATCCAAGAAATAAGGAATCAAAATTAAAGAAAGGAAAATTTAACTCCGAATATCTTAAAAAATAAAAGTCCTCATCATCTGGGCAAATAGCTTAGCCAAGAGATAGTAATAAGCTACCGTTTTGAAAATTTTTAGAAGGAATAATGCCGTCTTACTCAAGTTATCGTTTGCATAGAAAATTGATTTTTTTTACTAAATGATTTTTCTCTCAAGTATAAAAAAATAAATTGACAAAAAAAGCTGCCGTTATTTCGAAAGCAACAATCACACACATTCTTCTCCTAGCTTTACAGAGGAGAGCGGAACTCTCGAGTTTACATATAAATCGATAATCGATGTTTATCAAAATGGCCGCTAGTGCCAAGATTAAAAATGTTAAAGCGGATACAAAATTAAGAGTACATGAAACAATTCTCTTTTATATATTTTTAACACTCCCACTTTTCATGGACTCCTTTTGGTACAATTAGAATCCTAGTTTTGGTTATTTATTAGTTTAAATTTTACAACTGGTTTAACATTCAATAGTTTGCAAATATGACAAAATTGTTCTCTAAACAATGGTTTTGTAAGTATATCCGCTTGTTGATCTTTGGTAAGTACATACTCTAAGTCGAATAATCCTTCTTGGATATTCTCACGCTCAAAATGATACCTCACATTTATATGTGTTGTGCGCCTGTGGAACTCTGGATTTTTTAAAAGTTTAATTGCGCTTTGATTATCAACTAGATGTTTAGGCTTTACACTCTCTTTCTTTAACAATTTCATTCATTAAATGATTTAATGATTTTTGTTGACGTTGCAACTACTTATTGCTTCTGTGAGTACCACGATACGGACCTCTCTCCTAACTTGAAAACATAACCGGAAGAATATTTTCGAGTATCAATATCCCACGCGTAATTCGCGTCACTAAAAGCTAACAAATTTAAATTCGCATTTGCTTTAAAAACTAAACCGTATTCCACAGTTCCCTTTAATTACTTCAAAATTCGTTTAACAGCACCCCAGTGTATGTTACACGGAGATTCTAAATACTGACTTACGGTGCTTAACGCAATAGCAATATCTGATCTCGTACCTACTGACAGATACATGAAGGATGCGACAGCAGCTCTGTATGATACACGAATTTCTGTGGACTGCAGTTTGCCATGTACTGCAACTGGGTTTGATTCGGCCATATTTAAATGCTCCAAGACTTTTCTGGCATACCCCGTTTGATGGAGAAAAATAGAGTCAACAGTGCTTTGCTCTATTTGGAAACCTAGAAACAAATTCAGATTTCCAGTAGTTATTTCAAACTTCTTTTTCAAATGTATCAGTTGCGCTTCTGTAACTGTATGATTCGATGCTGCTAACTTGAATTCTTTTAAAAATTCTTTGAAACACTCATGCCAACACCTGGAGGCTTGCTTTAATCCATACATACTTCTAAACAACTCGCACATGTCGTCTGTCCCGTTCTCATAACCTTCTGGCTGTGTCATGAAGATACTCTCTAATAGTTTTCCATTTAGGATGGCTGCTTTTATGTCAAATTGTCAAAGCCAAGATAATGCAAATTGAATCAAACTTGACAACTGGACTCAAAGTCTCGTGATAGTCTACTCCTTGCTTCTGTGAATATCCCTTCGCCATAAGTTTAACTTGGAACTTGTCGATTGTCCCGTCAGATTTTCTCTCAATGTTGTATAACCAACGATTTTCTACTGGCTTTCTTCCAGCCTGGGGGCTTACCATACTCCAAGTACTATTTTGCTTTAATGATTTAATTTCGTCATCCATCGCTCGCATCCACTCGTTTGCGTACGAGATGATGACTGCTTCATGGTAGTTTTGAGGTTCGTCAACTTCTATCAAGAAAATAGCAGCATCAGAATCGAGTCCATCGATCATACCTGCCTGGTCTTCGAATCCTATCTCTGTCTCTTAGAACTCTTCCCTCTTGAGACCTCACAGCTGGTTCTTCTCTCTCTCTCTCTCTCTCTCTCTCTCGTTCATAATCCTGAGGTTCTTCATTATCAATCGACCCTTCTAGTTATTCTTGGATCGGTGGTTGGAGTATACCTTCGGTAGGTGATTTTGCGGTTGGGGCGCAACTTTATCTTCAAAAATAATTTTATCTTGATGGGTTATTGATATAGTCCATATAGTGGCCACTTTCATTGAAAATCATATCTCTTTTTGTCTCTACTCTATCCGTTTCAGGAAACCAAATTTTGAAACCTTTTACATTCTCATTATATCCGACGAAGTAGCCTTTGACTGCCTTACAGTCAAGCTTCTCGCTCCTTTCCTTGGGGACATGAGCGTAAGCAGTTGCTCAAAAATTAACCAATTTGCCTAGATTTGCTCTTCGTCCAAAACATAGTTCATACGGAGTCTTTTGGCATTGAGGGCTCGTTCCTGTGCGATTGAGTATAAAACCCGACATATTCACAGCTTCTACCCACAATCTCATTGACAACTTTTTTGCATGTATCATGGCCCTCATAGCCTCAACGATTGTTCGATTTTCCCTTTCGACAGATCCATTCTGTTCAGGATTATAGATCACAGTCCTCTGATGCTATATGCCGTAACGTCTTTATAGTCCCTCCGATACTATTATTTGTCATGACAATAAAATATTTGAGTCGCTCTAAAATCTCGTCTTTGGATTTGAGAAAGAAAACAGTTCTATAACGAGAATAATCATCTTTTAATAGAAAAAAATTGCGTGATCCATTTATAGAAGGTTCTGGAAAAGCTCCACACAAATCAGCATGGATAAACTCTCCAGGAGCTTGCGGTTTGTAGTCCCCTTCTTAAGGCTTGGGAAAAGGTAGTCGATGTGACTTACCAAAAACGCACGTTTCACAAAAGAATTCATCTGATACATCTACTTGAATTCCTTCGACTTTCAGGTACTCCTTTACGTACTGAATGTTCTGACGTCCAAGCTTTACATGCCAGGATTGAAGAATATCCTTACTGGCAAGATTGGCTTATACATTATAATTTTCTGGCTGAAGTACCCTGAACTGCATTTCACACAGCTTGTGTTTCCTAACTCCCACTGCAACAACAATCTTATCCTTCTTGAAATGGCATCTTTTTGCAGTTGATACCTGAAGCAAACCATTATCTAACGCCTATCCGGCTGAGAAAAGGTTATGTCTAAGATTAGGTACGAAAAGTACTTGAGACAGGTACTTCTGCCCACCGATGACCATCGTACACTCTAAACCCTAAAGAGTAAAAACGTACGCTAGAAGGTAGAACCTTTGCCTTTTACTCTTTTTATAAGGTGTAAACTGATAATGTTCTACTATAGAATAGTTGAAACCTTACATTTTACCCTTTGAAAAGAGTAAAATAAGGAAGTTACTCTTTTATAAAGAGTAATTTCGGCAGTTTATTCTTTTATAAAGAGTAATCTCGGCAGTTTACTCTTTTATAAAGTGTAAATTGTTAATTTTCTACTTTACAAAAGTAGAAAATCCCAGTCCTATCGTTTCAAAAGAGTAAATGAAGAAAATTAATCTTTTATATAGAGTAAATCACTAAATTTCTACTTTACAAAAGTACATTATCCCAGTCCTATGATTTCAAAAGAGTAAATTAAGGAAATCAATCTTTTATAAAGAGTAAAGCTGGCCAAAATTCAAGGAATTGTTTCATTTTCATAAGAGTTGGTATAAAGGAGCTTTTTTGGTCGCTGATTACGAATCGAAAATCAAAATTTCGAAAAACCAAATGGTGGATCCAATATGGAGGACATGTATATTACAGAGGTTTTGCGGGTCGCTAATTACGAATCAAAGTCAAAATTTTGATAAAACAAAATGGAGGATCTAATACAGTGGACATGTATGTATATTAAATTTTCAAAGATTTAAATAAATATTGGTGTACAGGGGGGTTTCGGGTCGCTGATTACGAATCAAAAGTCAAAATTTCGAAAAAACAAAATGGAGGATCTAATATAGTGGACATGTATGTTTATTAAATTTTCAAAGATTTAAATAAAAATTGGTGTACAGGGGATTTTCGGGTCGCTGATTACGAATCAAAAGTCAAAATTTCGAAAAAACAAAATGGTGGACCCAATATGACGGACATGCGTATTCATTTTTATCAGATTAAAAAAAATGGTATACAAGGATTTTTGGGATCGATGATTACGAATCAAAAGTCAAAATTTCAAAAAAGCAAAATAGCGGATCTAATATAGTGGACATGTAAGTATATTAAATTTTTTAAAGATTTAAATAAAAATTGGTGTCAGAGGTTTTTGGGGTCACTGGTTACGAATCAAAAATCAAAATATCAACAACAAAAAAGAGTCCATGAATCTCAATAAACAAAATATTTCATATCATCAAAAAACCAAAGAATGAGCGATTCGTAAAAAATGTCCGTGTACCTAATACCCAAGAAATAGGCAATAAAAAATTAATAAAAAAACATAACTTCAAATATCTTGAAAAATAAAAGATTTCATATTCTGGTTAAAGAGCTCAGCCAAGACTGCCAAGAGATAGTGGAAACCTTTTCCATCTTAATTTATTTAATATATAAAGATATGTTTCCAAAATATCGCAAAAAAGGACGTTTTCGTGTATAACGAAATAAGGAAAATAGCTTAGAAAAAGTTCGTGTCGGGGAAGATAATTTTATTCTCTTTCAAATGCATATACACTGAAGCGATTATATTATTTCTACATACCAAATTAATTTACCTAATTAATTTTAGAATAACGTAAACTAGAAATTCATTGTAAAACAAAAACGAGTCGATGAATCTTAAAATCTCTTTTCAATTCTAAATCCTTATTTAGAAACGCATAAATGAGTCCCAATTGGCAAAAAATGACCGCGCCGTTCTCGAAATATAAGTGATCAAAAGAGGTTTGAAAGTAACATAACCTCAAATATCTTGAAATTAAAAGTCCTCATGATCTGAGAAAATAACTAAGCCAAGAGATAGTTAAAATCTACCTCTCTGTAAATTTTCAAAAAGAATAAGCCGTTTTACTTCATTATCGTTCTACATAGAAAATCGATTTTTTTTACAAAATTTTTTAATTTAACAGCGCTCAGTTAATGTGCCGATATTGGGATTACAAGGGACACCAACTGGGGGTAGCTCGTTCCGAAATTAATATGATTATTCGTTTATTAAGTCAAAAGGATTTTTGACTCCCAATAACAGCGCTGATTTTGTCGAGTTTAAGTGCTCAACTTCCATCTAAACGAGTTAATTATGCAAATTGGTAGCACCTTACTGGACTTTCGTTACTTTCTTTACTATTTGCTAATCCGAACCAAGTAGACGCGAGTTTAGGGGGAGATATCTATGGACAGGTTCTACAAGGTGCTGTACAGAAAGGGCCACTGAATCAGCCCAGTGCAATATCTACTGTCTTTGGTTGGGTTGTATCCGGTACCACTGATTTATCCGAAATTTCTGATAAGCAAGTGTCTACTTTACATTGCCTTACAGATGAACTGTCCAATCAACTTCAGAAGTTCTGGGAAGTCGAAGAGGTGAGTCAGACAAATCTCCCTTCGGCTGAGGATGAATATTGCGAGAATTAATTTAAAACAACTCACTGCCGTGACCAAGATGGTCGCTATGTTGTTCGTTTGCCTGTTCGAGAGGATGAGTCAATATCTCTAGGAACATCTCGCCAAGTTGCAATGCAACTTTTTTTGTCCACTGAGCCTAGATTGTCAAAAAATCTCGAACTCAAAGAAAAATTGTTCTACCTTTATGAGAGAGCACCATTTTTGAAGATCCAGCCCCGATGAACCTCTTTCAGAGTATCGACTGTTAACAGTCACATACGATACCTCTCCTGCTACATTCTTAGCCCTTCGAGTATTTTTGCAGTTGGCGGAGGATGGAGAGAAGACCTTTCCTTTGGGTGCCGAGGCTATACGTCGTAATTCGTATATGGACGATGTATTTTCATGAGCAGACAGTTTAAAGCAAGCATTAGAAGTTCGACGTCAGGTAATTGGCATCTTTGAATCTGGGAAATTCCCCTTGGGTAAGTGGGAAGCCACTAGCGCCGAATTGTGTCCGGAAGGAGAATCGGAATTTGATTCATTGGATGAGTCTGAAGGGGACTCAACACTTGGATTAGATTGGAATCCAAAAACAGATCTTTTCTCCTTAAATGTGACACCTATGCCCAATATTCCAACACCTATCAAAAGAACAGTAGTTTCAGGAGTTTCAAAACTTTTTGACCCCCTAGGGTTGGTAGCGCCAATTATAGTTGTTGCGAAGATTTTGATCCAAGACCTCTGGATTGCAGACGTAGACTTTTCAACATTCGCTGTCTGATCTCGGGTCGTTAAAATTTCCTCGATGGGTATCCTTTTTAAATTCTGTCGTGTCGAACTACACGGATTTTGTGATGCATCTCAAAGAGCATTCGCTGCCTATGCGTATATGAGAATAGCATCTTCTGATACTTCCATTCGTGTAAGTCTGGTAGTCACAAAATGAAGAGTGGTTCCAGTCAAAGCGTAATCGATTCCCAGACTTGAACTGTATGGAGCTGTTCTATTAACTCATCTTTTTATTAAAATTAAAGATGATTTGAACCTTTCAGAAGTTCCAATTTATGCCTGGTCGGACTCTCAAGTCGTTCTGGCCTGGATTAGCGGTCATTCCTCCAAGTAGCTACCATTTGTAATTCACAGAGTGACAAAGATTCAGGAGGGGTTGCCAGTTAAACATTGGAATTACATCAACACCAACGTCAATCCAGCAGACTTAGCCACACGGGGAATAACACCTCGGGACCTTCTGCAAGCCGATCTGTGGTGGTATGGTCCGCATTGGCTGTACCTTGACACTCATGGCAATCAAATGAGCAGTTCAGTCCTGCTGAACCTGCTACCGAACCAGCAGTCGAATGAGACATGGCTGTGATGGCTGACAAAGAATCTGATCCAGGAGCAGAGCTGAACCGCGATGAAGGAGACATACTCGCCCTGTACTCCAGCCTTTCTCGTTTACTCCGTATCATTACAATTTGTTACAGGGTCAAGTGACGTGAAAGAGGTTTCATCCGGTCAGAAGAACGAACAAGGGCTCTGCAGTATGTTATCACACTCTAACAACGCAGTTACTTTGACGTTGAAATTCAGCACCTTAAGAGTTCACAAAACCTGTTTTCGAGGTCCATTCATCTCAATCTTCGATCATTTCTGGACGAGCACGGTCTATGTCGAGTGGGAGGAAGATTGCAAGCTGTATCCTTGACATACGATCAGAGGTATCCATTGATATTCCACAAAGACTGTCCTTTGTCTACTCTATTAGTGAGAGATGTACATGCCAAAACCCTGCATGGCGGTCCGCAGATGACTCGCAATGTCCTAATGCAACAATTTTGGATTTTGCGTGGAAACTCTCTTATCAAACAGCTAGTTTGCAACTGTGCGCTGCGCCCGGTTTAGTGGACAAGTTGGGCAACAGGTAATGGGTATGCTACCTGAATATAGGGTAAGAAATGATTTTCCCTTTATAAATACTGGAGTCGATTATACTGGGCCGATAATACTACGAACCAAAATAGGCAGGGGATTCAAATCCTATAAAGGTTACATCTGTTTATTTATATGCTTAGGGACGAAAGCGGTGAACTTTGAGGTGGTGACAGATCTTACTTCTCTTTCGTTTGTTGTAGCTTTCAAAAGATTTATTAGCAGGAGAGGTTTGTGTTCCCGTTTGTACAGCGACAATGGAACAACTTTTTGAGGTGTTGACAAAGAGCTGAAGGCAATGTTCAGCGCAGCTTCCAAATTCTACCTGGAGGCAGCCGAGATTCTAGCCAATGATGGGACATCCTAGGACTTCATCCCTCCGTATGCACCACATTTCGGTGATTTATGAGAAGCAGGGGTGAAGTCAACCAAATTTTACATTCGGAGAGTTTTAGGAGATCAGCAGCTCACTTACGAAGAGATGTCTACATTTTTGTCGCAAGTAGAAGCATGTCTGAATTCGAGGCCTTTATCTCCTCTCTCTAATGATCCCATTGACCTAACTCCCTTAACACCTGACCACTTTCTCATTGGTCGACCTTTGCTCTCAGTTCCAGAACCAGATCACGATTGCTCATCTCGTCCACCCCATTCTATCTGGTGCATGATCTCAAAAATGCGAGACGACTTTCGACAGAGATGAACTAGTGAGTATTTACATCACATCCAGACCTTGCAAAGTGGCGTATGGAACGCCATAACCTTCGCCAAGGGTCGCTAGTTCTACTGGTTGTAAGGGTGTATTTATTTTGAATATACCCGCGTCTCGCGTAATAAGAAAAGACACCGCTGAATCGACTATCGGTTCGTGATCGATAGAGATCGAGCGGCGATAAGCGCGCCGAAACTGGCGCGCGACGCGTCCTGCGTAAATACCGTTCACTCTCCGTTCACTCTCTCTCACTCGGGATCCATCGACGAGCCAACACCTCAACTGCTCCCTGGACGCCGATCCTCACCCTGACCGACCGACCTCAGCTACGTGGTTTTTACCTCAAGGGCAAGACGATAGTCACCGAGTAGATCAGTACTAAGATCTCGCCTCTGCCCGCGGACTCATCAATCTACTTTCAAGATCCAGCGAATACTTTTGAGGACGCCGCGTTTGCCACGGCGGAGGCAATCATCGCAGAGGGAGTAATATTTCGGCCCGAGTGGGATGAGCCAACGACACGCATCACCTAAAAGCGAGATAAGTTTCCTTAATAAAATAGCGCGAATATCAAAATACACTTTCGAGAATACGGGAAATTAGTTTTTGATTTGAGTAGATTAAGGCTGCGCGGTTAGGCAAATGAAATGATAGCGACCGCGTAAATTACGTTTTCAAATATGTAAAATATATGTTATTGATTTTATTAGAGGATTATACTGACGACGCGATTAGATGATGATTATGATATGGCGAAAGTATATAAATAATAATGTAATTTGAATGTTTATAAATGCGGCAGACTTTTATATATATATATATATATATATATATATATATATATATATATATATATATATATATATATATATATATATATATATATATATTGTACTCGAATAATAAGTAAGCGTGCGGAAATTTTAACTATTGTTTAGGTGAGACTGTCGTTATCGGTCACGCGAAGAAAGTAAATAAAGAAAATCAAAAGAAATATACACGTAAATGATCTATATGAAAACCCTTTCCAATAACATTGGTATGATCAGAAAACTTTCCGTCGCATCCTATCAATTAATTTCCCAATTTAACATTTTGCTCATATGAATCTATATACATACAAACAAAATTTTACATGGTCGACGATCTCATGCCGCCAACTCGTTGGTCGATGGGACGGGTATTAGATGTGCATCGAGGCAACGATGGCAAGGTTCGAGTCGCCACTTTACGCACGACCAAAGGAACAGTCACTCGCCGAATAGTGAAAGTCTGCCAATTACCAGTACCTGCTGCATCTTCAGAAGATTGAATTCTCAAGAATTTAAATAAATTGAGTAACTTTGTAAATTACACCATTAAGTTCGTCTCTAAAAATTGCATTAGCCATCAGGTTATATTTTAATACTGTTTTCTACGGCGGGTGGTAACTTGCTATATTTGTTATTGTATAGGGATTTTTCTGTTATTTTCTTTTGCCTTAATTTTTGTTCTTGTTAGATTATTTACTTTTAGTTTAGAACATCTAGAATAATTTTGAACTAAGTTATAAGTGTACATAGATAGTATGTTAGTTAGTTAAAGGATTGGATCATTACTAATTTCGTCATCCGACGAGGCGGGTGACATGTTCGTCAAACAACGGGCTCCATTTTGGGAGATCATAATGTATACGGTATGATTAGCAAGTCGAGCAATTGGTTACGTTCTTCCCGTCTTCTTGCGCTGGACTGGAGGTGGATCAAGCAGCTGAGACGAAGGCGCGGGGAGACGGGAGGAATGCGAGAGTGTCGCCGAATGTAGCTAGGCAGAGACGAACGAGCAGTTCAACACGACACACGTGATTATCGCCGCACACACCTTTTCGCCTTTTCGGCTGTTTTCCTCGCCTTTACGAAAAGCATCCGCTTGTACTCGCGGTACGACTTGCTACATCACGCATTATTTGTAGCGAGCTCGTTCTTTTTTATCCATACTACACTCGCGCACACGAACACCAATTTAAATAGGTACGCACCAAAGAGTAGCACAATATACGACGAGGATTTACATAATAGGAAAAAGAATTGTTTTATTTTCCTGCTTCCTTACTCCATCCAACTTAATACCGGCAGCTTTAATTTCTAGAACGTAAGCTCGGTTGTATCTTTTATCGGGATACGTTAAAAGTAACTTCACGTATATTTCAGAGATATCACCGTTCAAACAAAAAATTACTTTTCCGTGCATATCAAGAGAAAGGAAACACCTTATCGAAAAATTTTTGTAGTAAAAGATTTTATGCTTTTTCAAAGGCATTTCAACTGAGTTGATGATATTATTTCTAACATACGAAAAAACCCGAAATACTACAACCAAAGAATCGAAAAACCACTAAAAAACAAAAACTAATCCGAAAAACTATAAAAATTATTATTTTGCCCCCTTCATTTAAAAAAGCAAACAAAATGAGCCCTGAAGCATTGAATTTTACTGCGGATTACGTTAGATATCGATGTATACATACACACACACAAACGCACACACGCACGCATGCACGCACGCACGCAAGTATGAACACACGCACGCACGCACGCACGCACGCACACACGCACGCACACACGGACGAACACATAACACACACACACACACACACTCACACACACATACACACACATACACACACACACAACACTCGCACACACACATGATGACTTTCCAACTTGTTATGTGTAATATAATTAAGCCTAAAATTGAACATTTGATTTATTTTTATAAACAATATACACTAATTAACATTTGGTAAAATTTTCATAATTAGTCACCCATTTACCCCCCTTGAACTATGTTGTAATAGTAGACATTGTGCATCAATGGTAGAAAATGAGCTACTTCTAGCAAGGGTGAGGTGTGCAGCTGAAGACAGACGAGTGCTGCAAACACCTCAGCCGAGTCTGAAATAGCATTTGTTCCCGTGTTACAAAGTTTTCTGCTATTAGATCAATATTTTCAAACTAGAACAGATTTCAAACAGGTCAAAAGTCAAAACTTTAGAGAAACATTTTAACCATAAGGTACTTTAACAGAATGACTTTTATTTTTATTATAGCATTGTTAGAAAGGTTTGAAAGAGTTAATAAAATATATATTATAACAATTCATTAGTGATATTTAAGAAATTGAAATATAGTATAATATTATTGTGTAATAATATTATTATGTACAGTAGTTATAAACACTTAATTCCTGAATGAAAAAACTTTAGTTCAGTTACAACACAACAAATAAAGGACAGTAAAAGTAATGAGATATAACAAATATCTAAGAAAAAGAAACGTACACTTTTAATTCTACAAATGCGCAGGTTTCCCTTCGAGCGCAGGGAATTCCAATCCTGAAAGAAATTTACAGTGTGTACTTTACTATTAAATACCTATGATTTAACACCTCCTGCAGCTAGGAGCAAAAAAAAAAGGTCTACGAAAATAGGCACGCGTCACGAATGCATGCTGCGGTGCGTTCGCACTTATATGTGTATATAGGTCGATGACGAATGAAAATACGCACTCATCCCCACGTAATAAAGCAAGTCGCGATCATTAGTCACGAAAAGTGTCTGCCCGTAGTCCGCGATTGAGCGTACCTCGGCAGCCCCACTGCAGCATGTCGTCGCCGACGCCGTCGGGCGTCTCTTCGACTCTAGTATAGGTATATACCATCTTATACCTATAGCGGAATGCAGCAGTAGCATCCATGCTCATCCTCTACACGACACGAGTGTTAACGGCATGCACACTATGTTGATGCTCACTACAAACCGTGATGCGACCGTCTGCGTCGGTGAAAGTGATGCCGATGAAGGCTAGTTAAAATTGAAAAATGAATGAAAAAAGTGGTTCCCCGTATTTACCAGTAACACAGGGTTTAACATCACCTTAAAAGTCTTAAAGGGTACTTTGATATCTTATCTACAAATACTAAAAAGTTTTATTTAAGTCTAAATGCTTATTATCTTAAATTTCAAGTTTTTATAAATAAATTCACAAGTCTCTATTTTTCTGCCATATCGGAAAATGCGGCGCACCACTATAAAATCGATATAAGTATATATTTAAATCAGTATAGTACTTTTATGATGTTAAGTATTAATTTAATAACTTCTTCTGTATGTTATTGAATACATTTGTAAAAATATTCACGCAAAATATCATGCAAAATCAAAAGTTAGGTTAGTTCATGTTTTTTTTGTTTTTCCATAATTTTCGCATACTTTGACTAGTTTTTAATGCAAATCTCTTATGTACTTGATTGGTAAATAAATAATCATTTATAATGTGTTTAGTTATGCTGTGCTACATTACCCACAAGAAGGTTATCTGTTATTACAATATTTTTGAAATATATGTAAACTTTTTTTTCAAATTGAAGGTAGAAAACATCAGCAATTAAGTCCAAGATATACATTAATAATTCTTTACTTTATTCAGGGTGACAAACATTTAATTATGAGTAATTTTATCAAATATAAATTTTGTAGGTAAAAGGCCATAAAAATACTTTCACCATTCTTATAGCAGAGAATTTATAACAATAACTTTCCAGGATACATTAATTATATTACAGAACTAAATAAAGTCACTAAATTATTTAAGGTGACTCTCCGGTGACTTTTACGAAAATATTCGAAATTTTGTTCACATTTTAAAAGTTGGTTCAACTCTTCCTTAACAAGTAGAAATATCAATATCATGACATTTTAAATTTTAAGCTAAAAAATTTCATCGTTTAAAGGCTGTAAAAATTAAATAAAAGAAAGTCTTTTTTGTTTTATTAGGTTAAAAATAATCTATACTTTCTTTTAAAAGCTTTTTATTTATTTTTATAAATATAATAAAGTTTAGTAAATTTGTATTAATGTATTATAAAATAAAGCTACATTTTTCATTACTTTTCATCAATTACTGTTTTCTCATTGTTTAAATTTTTAATCTTCAAAATGTTGTTGGCGCATACCAAAATAATCAATCTTGATGAAACTTTTAGGATACGTTCTTTGAAGCATTCTCAACATTAGTTAGCTGAAATATCTTGTAAATATCCATGACAAAGCTCATATTAAATGATTCTATTAACAAATTTGCACTGTTTTTAGCACTTTTTAAACAACAAATATTTATTATTTTTAAAAAACACATAGTTGAGTAAAAATTGGTAGTTTCAGCTAACTTATTTTTATTTTACCTTCAAAGATACTATCAATTTTTTTGGTTCACAAATGTTATTGTGGTGTGCGCCAAAAACTTTTACCGTATAGCCTAATTTTACTTAAAATAAACCTATTATTCTCAATGACTTCAATATTATTTGATAAAATTTCCTTAAATTGTGTGTATGAATTGATAATATCATTATAAACATGCCACGTAAATATTATCACGTTTTCTTTATAGGTATAGGTATAGTAAAAATTCATTTAAAAAATTGTAAGCCTGTGTTAGGTGGGAAGAAAATATTAAAATGGACCTACGAGAAATAGGATGCTATGAGGAGGATTGAATGCAACTTGCAAATAATAGAGAATGATGGTGTGTCTGTGTGAACAAGGCTATGGACCACACAGCTTCACAGTAAATTGCCAAGATTTTAAATCGCACACAAAAGATTGTGTATACAAACTTATTTTAATTTTTCATTTTAATTTTAAATAATGTGCAAAACTAGAAATACTATGTAAACAAAATTTAGGGCATTATTGTCTGTGCATAATAATAATGTGTATAATTATTACGTGCATGAGGCGTACTATGTCCGCATAGCGACCATATTAAACCAAACGGGGCCCAGAAATTCTCGAACGTGATTGGTTGAGATGTCAATATGGCGCAGACAAGTCCGAAATTATGTGTACTATATATCGACGCTCCGTACGAAGACTAGCACAGCTCAGAATTCTCAAAAACAGCTAGTTCTTTTCCAAGACCTCTTATAAAACTAGCACTTTTTAGATCCTCTAATAAATACTAATATTTTCTCAGAACCTTTGAAAAGGTGATAGTTTTTGTTTGAGAACCTGAAAACTCCCAGTTTCGTAGGAGGATTTTGATTAAAACTGTTGTTTTTTGAGAATTCTGAGTTGTGCTAGTCTTTGTACGGAGCATCGATATAGTGGCTATGCCCCGCGTCAGATCCCAATAGGTACCCGCTGAAGAGTCGTCCACTCTGCCAGTTCTCCAGCGGTAAACCGGTTGTAAGATGCGTGTGTGCATTGTATACGCACATCGGCACGTCTCATCGAACCTGGGGCCCCGTAGAGCGAAAAGATTATACGCGGCGCGGCCCCTTGCCATCGCGATTCTCCTCGGGTGTATTTTCTCTCCTTGTCTGGTCTTCGCCGACTTCTCGCGCACTGTAATAATTGCGAGCTCTCGAAACGACCAAACAGACACCGTTGTGGCTCGTTGTTTTGCTCTAGAGAGAAGAGAAAGAAACGCAAAGAGGGCTAGGAGAGCGAGAGAATGAAGGGAACGAGAGAGGAAAGCGATAGAAATATGAAAGTGATAAATTGAGACAAATACACGCGCGGGTACACTCTAAATTTCTACGTCGTGAAGAATGGCGCAACCTCTTCTTCGACAAGCAATCAGAGTTACAAAAAATGATTTATGAATATCGTTTATTATGGGTGTACGTAAGTGCAGCATGGTATGATTGGAATAAAAAATTGTATTTTTTTCGTAACGGAGAAACGCAACGGATATGTAGAAAAGTTTCTGGTTTAACATGTCTAGTCTTACCTACACAACGTAAAGGAGTACACAAAATATTGACCTCTTCCCCACATGTTAAAGTTAAAACAAAATCAACTAAAAACAAATAGAACGCTTCATCTTTCATTGTATAGAAAGATTATCTACCTATATCGATGCGAATCGTCTTTATCTACTTATTTGTCATATATTGATGCGTTCAAGTACAAATATGTTTGTTGAAATTTAACCGCAACCTGGAACTGTCAGTTAGCATATTAATTTTAATAAACATGTGTGGACGTATTTTTGCAAAGCCGTATTTAATATACGTACGTATTTAAGGGAGTACTACCGGTAGGTAGCTAGTCAAAATAAGTGCACTTTTCATTTGTTGTTTATTCGTGAGATATACTTAATAACAGTAGTTGCATAAATCAACTTACACCAAATGATGATTAGCCATTCTCATTAAATAATTCTATTTATCATAATTATCAATAAATAGTTTCACAAGGAAGCTTATTTAACTCAATTTTTTAGCTTAAATGAACCTTTCTTTATTTTTATTTATTTATTACTGCGCTCACATGCTTGAAAATCCTTATTTACAAGCACTCAAATTATTCTTTAGTTCTTTAACTAATAATCTGCCAAATTTGAGCCGAATCTGAACCGTCAGTGTTATACAATCAAGAGTTGAGAAATATATGCGATTTATGAAAATTGAAATGTTTATAACTTTTTTCTCACGCTCCAAAAGTTCACCAACATTTAACTGAGTCATTTTTTAGCTAAAAACTCATACGTTAAATTTCAGATTTTTCTGAACCGTCAATCTCTTACCGGTAGTACTATCTTAATAAATATTTAAACACATTCTTAAATTTAATATTATACACGTATCTGAACTTTACTATACTATATACTATATACTTTAGATTACAATGCGTACACATGTTTAATTAAGAGCATCAATTCATATACATATATATTGAAATTCAAATACGTATTCGCAATAAGACTACCAACACAACTGTTTATTAAAATTAATATTGTATTTTGTCATTACATCATGGAAAATTTGTATTCAAGAAATTGCAATATATACTTTTACCAATATTTTCGGTATCGTTCCAGTATTAGTAAGCAGTAGGCACTCCTTAACGTGCTCCTTGTATACTAATCATCGAGAATGCCACAAGCACTTAAAACAGAAAAATAACACCTTTAAACGGCGTAGCCACCAGGCCGCAGCACACACGAATTAACTCAAGACGCATGTGCCAAGCTATTTAGACGCTTCCTATAGCATGCATTTGCTTTTGTCTATTTATTATGCGCTATTAAGTATATAAATAAATACCACACGTATTAATATCAATCATATAAAGATAACTTCATGAGTAAGGGGGATGCAGGTAATGTGACCACCTTAAGGAACTTTCGATTCCCACTAGATATGTATCGGTTTTTGGGGCTTCGAAAACTATTGAGACATGCTCATAAACCTAATACCTCATGAGTTTTTTGGCAAAAAAATTTACTCTCTGAATTTTAATTAAAGAAGTTTTAAGTAGTTAAAAATTGGCCACTTTACCAACAGTGGCCACCTATCAGCTCTTATGGTAAAGTAGAGCTTCAAAAAGTCAAGACTACCATAGCGACTTCTTTTATGGTGACGTAGCGTATGCCTTGGTGTCAATATTTTGGGATTAGAAGGCCTAGGAATTTTGAAGAAGCAGGCGCCGTTTTTATCGGCTTCGATTATCTTTTGCCTTGGAATGCATTTGTATGACTACTTTACCAACCAATAAACGTCGACGAAAGTTGCAATTTTCGCATCGAAAATAAACTCTACAGCAAAAACTTACACTTGCATCTTAAAGTACGTAAAAAGACCTACAATTTTATGTACCGTGTGATTTTCTTTTTGATCATATCACGCATGCACGGCTAAAAAACCAGAGTTTTGATGATTTCTCGCATAAATATGACACTCTCTTATAACTAGAGGGCGCTAGCCGCGGGGTCACTGCGTCTCTCAACATCTATTGTCACAATACGTGTACTGTAGGAGTTACGGCGTCCAAAATAACGCACCCAGCGAGATCTCGCTTACGTGGCCACATTACCTGCATGACCACATTACATGCATCCACCTTATTTGGAATTAGCGAAGTATACATTAAAACGAGAAATGATTGTCGGTAATCGCAGAGTTTAGTTATTCAAATGTAGTTATGATTTAAATAAATTACATGCAGCATTTTCTCAAAATATACTATTTTAAGAAAATGTCGTGTGTGTGTGTGTGTGTGTGTGTGCGTGCGTGCGTGCGTGCGTGCGTACGTGCGTGCGTGCGTACGTGCGTGCGTGCGTGTGTGTGTGCGTGTGTGTATGACCATGGTCACATATGACCAAGCTAGTTTCATGTGATTGATTTGCTTTCGAGAAAACTTTGACAAACTTAGTATGTACAGGTTAATCTCCACGTAGTTGGCCCTCATAGTGTGTCAAAGTTTTCTCGGCAACAAAACAATCATATGAACCCAGTTTGGACATATATTTAGATTACTATAAAGCAAAGCGGGGACAACTATTATCTTTTTCAAAAAAATGATTTCTCGTAAAATTATGAATGAAAACTCAATTAGACAAGGACAAAGATATCCGGCGCCCCCTTAAGGGGACTTCTGAGGTCTTTCTAGGATCTTTTTATTAGCTTTTGTATATAGTATATGCTGCTAATTTTCCAAAAGGTTTACTGTCAATGAACAGAAAATTGATTCTCGACTGGACCCCGTCCGTAAATAGAATAAATAATTTCATATTGGAACATTTTTTAAAGTTTAGGAAAGCTAAGTGCCAATGAAATTGCAGCGGTTTTTCGCATGTAGCGAGAAAGAAACAAATTGCAATAAACTTAAGAAAAAAAAATATTTGTCAGCTATACGAGGTCACACAAAGAAAGAAGCGAGCAATAGGTACAAGAATAACAACTCTCTAAATGTGAAATAGTGAAAATTCACTAATTTCTAGTGCATATTCACTAACAGAATTAGTACAAAGTATGCGACTAGAAAATAGTGAATAGTCACTAGATGTAATAGTGAAAATCCTTCACTATTTGAATTAGTGTAAATGAACTACTTACTTTAGAGACTATTCACTATTTAAATTAGTGGATAGATATTAATATAAATAATGAAAATTCACTATTTAAATTAGTAAGTTTTTACTGTTTAAATTTGTGAATTTTCAATATTTAAAGTAGTAAACTGATTGTCCCATGAAAGATTTAAATTAATTGAAAATCTTAAGATTATAGAATCTGTAACAATTAAAATAATTAAATAATAAAATATTATAGAATTTGAAAAGATCTAGCTGGAGGCATGAAAATTCTTCTAACCTCTTCCACGAGGTGTGGTTGAGGTTATGTAAAATTTTCAAATAAATGCAAAAATTATACATAACCACTACACCTCATAATTATATATATTTATATGATTACTTACCAGTATTAATTAAATTCAATGCTGTGCTTTTGTATTATATTATGTAGCTCCCAATTCTCACTCTCAACAGTCGACACGCTTCCGGACATTTGGCGGGTTTCACTATTCGCGGATTTTCTCTCGTAGGAATGCGCGGGATTTTTGTCACTATTTTAATCGTGAAATTTTTCACTAGATGAAAAAGCGTTAAAATTTTCAGTTGTAGAAGATAGGCCATTTTATCCTCTCATTAATGCATTTACACTAAATTGATGATAATATTTCTAACATATCAAAACACTCGAAAAACTAAATCACAAAAATAAAAAAATTGTTATAAAAAGACACGAGTAGATGAATCTTTAAATTTCTTTTCAATTTCGAATCTTCATTAAAAAACGGAAAAAATGAGTCCTGTTTGGTAAAATAGACAGTGCCATTCTCGAAATATAAGCGATCAAAAATAAATTTGAAAAAATACATAACCTGAAATATCTCAAAATATAAAGGTCGTTGTGATCTGAGCAAAGAACTCTTTCAAGAGATAGTAAAGAGCTACCGTTTTGAAAAGTTTCAGATCAATTGCTGCTGATATATTCCAGTATTCGCTACTGAATAAGAATCGATTTCTTTTACAAAAATATTTTTTTCCCTTCAAAAGAAAAAGATAAAACCTCAACAAATTTACAGAAAATTCTTATCCATATTCATAATCATCTAAATTTTTTTCAAAAATTTTCGTTCTTATGTTTCACAAATATAACCGTTTGAAAAAAAATGACGATTTCGTGAATAACAAAACAAGGGAAATAGCTTATTCAAAATTTCGAGTGGGAAAAGATAGGTAATTTTATACTCATTGAAATGCATTATCACTCAATTTATGATATTATTTCTATGGTATCAAAAAGCCCAAAAGACTAAATCTCAAAAATCGATAAACCGCAAAAAAAAATAAAGATTTTTTGAGTCGCCAACCTTAAAGAAAACCAAAAAAAGAGCTCCGAAACATTAATTTTCACCGCGTATATTCAGAGTAATGTTGATCCACATCCATAGATATACACGCCCACACATACACACGCACGCACACACGCACGCACGCACGCACGCACACACACACACACATCCATACAGTTTCTAACATATCTTTTGTGAGTTTAAGCATTCCATGCGACCTATGGTGGACTCTACTCTTGGCAGCCATTTTTCATATATATAGATATAGTTTTCTATGTTAAATTAAACAACATGGCTGCTATGAACATAGGTTTTCACTAGCGCCACCGTTATCGCAGTTGATTTTGTCTTTCCCAATAATGAAACAAGTCTATTTGTCGGCTATGAATCTATTTTCATCTCATTTCTTGAAACTAAAATGACTATAGTTTAAACTTTTAGAATCTCCAGCAACTAGCAAAGAATGATCAGAACGCGTTAGTGTGTCTATTGTAGATGCACGCGATAACGTATATAAGTTAGTAGCAAGAGAATATGCATAGAAGCGAGTAAAGTAAAACATCATTAAGAACACCGATTAGAAACTTTAATAGAAATGTTGTTTTAAGATAAAATTGTAAATGATAATTAAACAAAAAGTTTGAATATGTAATGACTCAGGGGAGAACGGAGCTGTATTAGGATCCATCTCAAAAAAATCCGCTAGGCGGCAGCAAGTGTCGCGAGCGATAAAATGGCGCCCACTCACACGTATGCAGTGCTATGCACGCTATCTGTGAGAGTATCCGTGATGTACAGGGTTGATAAAGTTGTTTGCTGCTTTTCGAGCTAGAATATCACAAAGAGGCACACAAATACGCTCACGTACAGTATACGTAGTATCGCGCAAGTGTAAGTGGACACCATTTTATCGCTCGCGGCACGTGCTGCCGCCTAGAGGATTTTTTGCGACAGTTCCTAATGGGCTTGGCGGGTCGAATGAGCTTTGTTATTTCTAAGAATATAAACTATATTGAATAAAAATCCCTCGTAGTTGTTAAACAGGAATTATAAGATATACTGCAGTATTTATCATACGCAAAGAAAGTTAATATAAAACAAAAACAACCTCTTTAGGGAGTAAAAGAAACGATCGCAGCGCTTGAGTTGGCAGAAAATGGAAATAAAGGAGGAACTGTAAAGTATTACTATATATATATATATATATATATATATATATATATATATATATATATATATATATATATCCGTGATTCAAGTGAGCAAGTGAAAAATTTATAATAAAAACTCTAAAACATTGTAAAAATAGTTTCAAACCCCCCTCGATTGGTTCAGGATTTATGCCAAACTGAAAAACTTGATTATTTGCCTTTTTTCCGTTTTCTCAAAATATATGTATTTTTATTTCGAGAACTGTAAAAGATAAAGTACTTTAGTCTGTGTGTTTTGGAAAGACAATTCAATTGATGCAGAATATGATAGTATTTTTTGCATCACCCAATTTGATACTTTGATTGGTCCAAATTTCTGCCCAGACATCGATAAAATTTTAAATTTAGCACCACAAGCAATTTTGTTAGAAGAAATTTCAATGATAGTTTTTGATGATGATAAGCTATTTCTTTCTCCCAACTTTGCGGCATATGCCTGGCCTGATTGAAAAATCGTTATTAAAACTTATTAATTGAAATACAACATTGAAATAAACATGAACGATTTAGTCAATTATTATTAGTTTCTTAACTATAAATCAACTGCTTTAAAGTTCATAATTTCACTTTTAAACACATATTATTGGACAAAAGTTTGCGGGGCATCAAATGAGCGTGATCTGTCTAGCAGGTAAAATCTCGACATTTCTTAAACGCTATTCGTTTACAAATTATAGGCGATATATTGTCGATTAAATAATATATTTTAATTTATATTATGCAAGAAGAGACCTTTCCGAATCAAAACATTTACAAGAAATATATGACTTTAGACAGCGTCATCTGCCTGGCAAAGCGTCAATCTGCCAGCACAAAATGATGAGATCGTAATTATTTTAGTTTTATTTCATTTCTATCAATTCGAACCACTAATAATTAAATATTATTAGTATATACTAAATTAAACATTACTAAAAAAAGCAATATTTATTTATAGTTTTTTTGTGTTTTATGAATAATATTGCATTTATTTAGTCTAAGTATTACGATTTCTATCATAACGAAGGGTTCAATGTTCTTGTCGTTGATTCGCTTTTCCTGAATTACAATATTGGTGCTACTTCATCGGATCGAATGCTCGTTCTAGCAACCTCATTGGTGGACTTTTAAAAATTCATACAAATTCGACCAGATATTTTTAACATCGAGTGTACATTAGGGTATCCCTAACTTACCAAACTATTTGTATCTAAATTTCCACCCCCTGAGCCGTAACTATACCTGAGAAAAAAGTTTCCAATACACAAACGAAGATTTCAAGTTAAATTTAACCACCCCTAACTGGATTTACTTTTCCCATTTATATAACATAAAAAAGATTTTAAAATTTTAAAAGGCAAATTATACGCTATGATGAGGATCATCCATGTATACATACATACATCTACATATATTTATGTATACGTACATTAAGATATCTCTTATTTACCAAACTATTTGTATCAAAATGTCGACCACCTGATCCAAAATTTTACCTAAAAAAGAAGTTTACAATATAAAAAAAATTTCAAGTTCGATTTAACCTACCCCTAACTGAATTTACTTTTCCCATGTGTATATCATGGTAAATTCTCGTCTTATGGTAATACATTTTTCTTTAACACATACGTGTACAAATGAATTCTGAAAAATAATTGGAAACTTCTTTTTACATGTACGGATGTGTAAAAATTTGTTAAGCTTCTAGATTTCATTTTATTTCTTTGTAAAATGCTTGAATATTAGTTAACATTTTCCATGTTAAAAAGCATGGTACTGAAGTACATTGACGTAATATACTCTATTTAATTTATGTCACTCTTATTTACTTACAGCTTCATATGAAAGCTGACATAGAGACATTTAATTTGAGGGGTTAATATACGAGTATGTATGATATTAGTATTTGTGATATATATAATTAAAATATATGGACACATATTTCATATTCAGATTGACAAAGTTTATTTTAATCGGAAATTCCAATATGTTCGTATAGAAAATCTAGTTTCTATCAAAACAAGAATAATATAAAATATCGTCGTTTGCATATATTACCATCAAATGATACTTTATGCCCATCTGAACGAAGATGGCCACTTTCTTCCCTGAAAAGCGAGACCAAAATGACACTTTTTGCCCGTAAAAATGATTAACAGGAAAAACCTTATTTTTTCCCGCAAATGCGGGAGAAAAGTAATTTTTTCCCCGCAAATGAGAAAAGTAATTTTTTCCCGCAAAGCGACTTCACTAGAAACTGATCCAAATTCCTTTATTTCATCAAGTTCTACCAATACCCTGATTTTCGATTGTGTTTTAACTATGTCGTCTTTTAACAATCCATTAGTCCCGCTATCCAAGTCAAAATGTGGCCACAGTTGAGATGGGCATGCTATATGTACTATTTATAATTCACGTTACCCATCGTCTTTTTATAGTCCTAACTACATTCATGCATTAACATTAGAATATACAATCAAAATATACGTTTCCATGTGAACGAAAATATTAATGAATTCATAAACAAATAAATATTTAAATAGTACATTATATAACAAGGGAAAAAAGTCGAATAGTTTTCCCGCGGGTGAGTTTACTGCCCGAGCGAGTGAACCGAAGGCAGTATCACCCGAGGGAAAAATCGACTTTTATCTCGAGTTACATATAGTACTTTATGCCCATCTCAACTGTGGCCACTTTTTGACTTGGAAAGCGGGACTAATGGACTGTTAAAAGACAATATTGTTAAAAACAAATCGAAAATCAGGGTTATTGGTAGAACTTGATGAAATAAAGGAATTTGTCTCGCTGGAGGAAATGGCCACTTTTTGCCCTGAAAAGCGAGACCAAAATTACGCAAATGCGGGAAAAAAGTGACTTCACTAGAAACTAGTCCAAATTCCTTTATTTCATCAAGTTCTACCAATAACCCTGATTTTCGATTGTCTCTTAACAATGCCGTCTTTTAACAGTCCATTAGTCCCGCTTTCCAAGTCAAAAAGTGGCCACAGTTGAGATGGGCATAAAGATACTATATGTAATTCGAGAAAAAAGTCGATTTTTCCCTTGGTTGATACTGCCCTCGCTTTGTTTCGCTCACTCGGACAGTAAACTCGCCCGCGGGAAAAATATTCGACTTTGTGCCCTCGTTACATAATGTACTATTAATTTCTTAGTCTACATTTTAGCAAAAAATGATTAAATATTTCACAGTATTATTTACTTATAAACAATTCGCTTTTTGGCCTTACGATTATACAATTCAATCATTTTTTCGGTAGATTGCAAACCAAAAATAAATAATATTCAAACTAATGTATAGAACATACATATTAAGAAAAAAAAATACTAAACCCTACATAATTAAAATCAAATAAATAATATAAAATTGCGATATTATTGTGTACGTCTACCATATTAATTAATGCGTGTATTATTATTAGATATGCTTTCAACGATAATGACAGAGATAATATATTCTTTTCGATAATTCTGAATTGAATGTAGACTATCAAAAGAATTTTAAATATCTTCTATTATTTCAAATAAAATATTCGATATAAATTATAAATAACTAGTTATTTCACGGAAATTTCACTGTAAAGCAGTGAAATCTCACTGTTTCGCAGTGAGAACTCAGCAACTAATTCACGTAGTGGCTGAGTTTTCACTGCGAAACAGTGATTTTTCATTATTTCAAATTAAGAGGGTATCGCTAACGTTGATGAGTATATGCCATTACACGCCGAGTGTTCCCGTACAAGAGCATGGTCATGGTGGTTAAGGTGCACCGCTTGTTTCTCGTTACTTTTTTGGTTTCGGGTGTAACTTTGGGAGCTCCGGTTCAAATCACCTTTGCATCCACTTTTTACTTTGTTTGTACTTCATAATTCTTTTCTAATAATTAACCATGTATATTATAGACTAAATCATATTTTAACAAATGGTTTACACGTTGATTTAAATAAAAAGAGACTTTGATATTTGTACTCGAGCTTCCGCAAGACTTGCGCAATCTTACTGCATTGGACATACTGCAAATTCCTCTCCACAATTCTTGTGCAATTTTGCTACACTTGCGCATGCGTTATCGGAACCCAAAACTTGCACTTGAGCTTCCATAAAACACAATTCTGTTGCGTAGAACCTGCCGAACTCGCCTATCAGCAGAATTGCAACATAATTAAGAATCAGACCTCGCTGCTCTGCGCAATCGCGAGTGCCGCAGATTGTACTACCAGGGATAGCTTTCTATTTCATATTTTTAATTTTTTCTATGATTTTTTATTATCGTTTTTCAATAAAAAGAAGCTTCAACGACGCAGAACGGAGATACGGTATTTTATGCTGTGGACGGCTGTGCTATAATCAACATTTTGGTGCAAATCGCTGGACAACAAGTATGCATCCGTTTTTAATAGTAGTTAGTTCAATTTCGCTTTAAAACTAATCAAAATATACATCATAAACCCTACAATTTGCAATGCGTATGTGGAGATTAGACATATTCACTTTTCATTCAAGTGGTATAAGGTTTCATGTTGAAAATCATGTTTTGGACGCGGGATGGAACTGACATTTTGACTCTATTTTATTGATTTATTCTAAAAAACAATCAACCAATCGGTTCCTGAAATTTATCTAAGAAAGTTGACAACATTATACACACATTAGATGTGTGCGTGCGTGCGCGTGTGTGTGTGTGTGTGTGTTTGTGTATATGTATGTGTGTGTATGTGGACGTGGATCAGTATTACTCTGCATATACACGGTGAAACTTAATGTTTCAGGGCTCATTTTATATGTTTTTCATAAAGGAAGGCGGCAAAATAATTTTTTTTTCTTTTTGAATTTGTTTTTGTGTTTTTAGCGGCTTTTTGATTTTTGAGTTTCAGTTCTCGGGTCTTTTAACACTTCAGAAATAATATCATTGATTCAGCGAAAATGCATTTGAAAGAGCATAAAATTACCTC
This sequence comes from Gastracanthus pulcherrimus, assembly GCA_949152435.1. NCBI lineage: Eukaryota > Metazoa > Arthropoda > Insecta > Hymenoptera > Pteromalidae > Gastracanthus > Gastracanthus pulcherrimus. The sequence goes on from OX424574.1 coordinate 53,499,107, forward strand.
ACTTTTCCGACCTGAATGTTAGGATAAGGTATTTTTGTTATAGACGAAAGCGTCATTCTTTGTCTAAACGGTTATATCTCGGAAATATATGACGAAAAATTTATGAAAAATTTTGAAATGTTTAGGAATATGGAGAAGGATGTTTAGTAAATTTTTTGAGTGCTTACCTTTTTCTTTCTCAAAGAGAAAGCTTTATAACGATGATATTTTTGAAATCTGAGATTACGATGTATTTCGATGTTTTTGAGGTCGCTGATTCGAAATATATAGGTTTTAAAAAATGTCTGCCTGTATGTATGTGTGTGTGTATGTATGTATATGGTCAAATTTTGTGGTTACTATAACTTTTGAAGGCCACCGTATTTTGGGTTGAAATTTTACAGATATATCAGAAATGACCCAATATATAACTGATTAAATTTTGAAGCAAATTGTCGAAACTTATTGTTTATTTGAAAAAAGTTAAAAATATGAAAAAAATTTAAAAATGAAAATATTTTATTTGTATTAATTATTGGAATGTATGTAAGATGTTTATACGAACATTCGCTAATTAAAAAATGACTCTAACGTCTAACTTTGATAAATTTTAAATTATTGCTTCTAACAGCAAACTGTAGATGAAATTGTTTTCATTTATATGAAAATTTTGACAACGTTTCGGGTGTCTCTTACACCCTTTTTCAGGTCAAAGAATAATTAATTCTATAATAAGATTAAATCTAGGTAACTTATCTAGACTGCTCGCTGCATCCCACACAACGCGGTTGAAAATTCCGATGAACGTATTCAGCCATCGAGTGTCGATGCACGGTCAGGTTGATTTTTTCCCACTCACAATGAGGCACTAACACTTTATAAAATAGCATGCTTTTATATTACACTTATTCACTATTGCTTAAAATCATGCTATTACATGCTGAGAAATGATGTTAGTTTAACTCTATATTTGATTACGTCGTTACTGTTAATTTAGGAAAATAGGGGGTTATAAAAAACTCTTAAGTATACGGATTTTAAGGAATATGGCTTGGGAATCTACTAGATATTGTTTTCTAAAGGTTTTCTGCGCTAACTTGTAGACGGTCACTGAGATCTCTCTTGGTGCAGTTACAAATATAGAATGGCAGAGCTTAGTTAAGAAAGAAGCTAAGATTTGAAAGTGAGAAGAAAAATCGTATTGATGTGACGAATTTGTGTGTGTGAGTGTGTGTGTGTGTGTGTGTGTATGTATACAAGGAGTCCTATTACAAACTCGAGATTTTATATTGGTGAAAAGTCAGGGTTCGCCTCGTGTACGGAGCATCGATAAGTTTACATTGCTTTTGCTATGTTTCATTTAAAACCCTAAAATAATGTGCCTTAACATTTATAATTGTTTAAAAAAAAAAATTTAATCGATTCTTTAAAAGGAAAATTTTAAAAAGGGGTTTACACTTTTGCATATAGTGTCTAAAAATTGAGAAAAAAAGAAACAAAAAATATGTATATATGAAAACGTCAAAACAGGGGTTTTACATTAACCTATTTTATAGTATTTTAACTAATATCCTTAATTCAGTTGAGCTGCTGATTACTGTTGATCTAGCGCTTTGAAGCCTACTGGATATGTGCAGTAACATGTATCGTTGAAATAATACGAATTATAGCAATTTTTAATCTATACAATAATATTGCATAAAGTAAGAAAAAATGGAAACGTGAATTGTACACTATATAGATCTAGCGCTTCGAAGCCTACTAGACACGTGTATTTAAAATTACATATTAAATTTAACATATTTTTTATTATTTTAAACTACTATTCCGAATTCAGTTGAGCTGCTAGTTAGTGTTGAAGGTAGTTATTATTATCTAGCGCTTTGAAGGCTACTGCACATGTGCAGTAACGTGTGAAGTTGAAATAATACGAATTAATGCAATTTCTAATCTTCACAATAATGTATATGGTAACTAAAATGGAAGAATGAATTGTAAACTATATAGATGTAGCGCTTTGAAGTTTATTAGACATGTGCAGTTAAAATAATACGAATTATAGCAATTTTTAATCTTTACAAGATTGCATTATTGTAAAGATTAAAAATTGCTATAATTCGTATTATTTCAACGATACATGTTACTGCACATATCCAGTAGGCTTCAAAGCGCTAGATCAACAGTAATCAGCAGCTCAACTGAATTAAGGATATTAGTTAAAATACTATAAAATAGGTTAATGTAAAACCCCTGTTTTGACGTTTTCATATATACATATTTTTTGTTTCTTTTTTTCTCAATTTTTAGACACTATATGCAAAAGTGTAAACCCCTTTTTAAAATTTTCCTTTTAAAGAATCGATTAAATTTTTTTTTTTAAACAATTTTAAATATTAAGGTACATTATTTTAGGTGTTTAAATGAAACATAGCAAAAGCAATGTAAACTTATCGATGTCTTGATAGTAACCACGTGCTCCGTACACGAGGCGGACCCTGACTTTTCACTAATATAAAATCTCGAGTTTCTAATAGGACTCCAAGAGCAAAACAAAGGGGGTCTTTAAACGGACGATTTCTCGTCCCCACCTTGTATACACACACACACTCACACACACAAATTTCGTCAGATCAATACGAATTTTCTTCTCACTTTCAAATCTTAGCTTCTTTCTCAACTAAGCTCTGCCATTCTGTATTTGTAACTGCACCAAGAGAGATCTCAGTGACCGTCTACAAGTTGACGCAGAAAACCTTTAGAAAACAATATCATAGTAGATTCCCAAGCCATATTCCTTAAAATCCGTATACTTAAGAGTTTTTTATAACACCCTATTTTCCTAAATTAACAGTAACGACGTAATCAAATATAGAGTTAAACTAACATCATTTCTCAGCATGTAATAGCATGATTTTAAGCAATAGTGAATAAGTGAAATATAAAAGCATGCTATTTTATAAAGTGATAGTGCCTCATTGTGAGTGGGAAAAAATCAACCTGACCGTGCATCGACACTCGATGGCTGAATACGTCCAACGGAATTTTCAACCGCGTTGTGTGGGATGCAGCGAGCAGTCTAGATAAGTTACCTAGATTTAATCTTATTATAGAATTAATTATTCTTTGACCTGAAGAAGGGTGTAAGAGACACCCGAAACGTTGTCAAAATTTTCATATAAATGAAAACAATTTCGTCTACAATTTGCTGTTAGAAGCAATCATTTAAAATTTATTTGTATTGTATTATGGCTTTATGTGTCAAAAATATGTATACATTCATTAAATAGACATAATTTCCTTTCGGTTCGTGTATCTTAGAAATACTCTAAATTTCTGTCTTTATATACGCTAGATATGTCAAAATAATACATACATTCGTAAATCTGACTTCATTTTGTTTTGATTGATGTTACTTACATGTACTCTAAATTTGTTTTATGCTAATTAAATGCGATTTTAAATTTGTAAAAATTGAATTTTTTTTATACCTTTGATACGTTTTATATATGTACATATAATGTCCAATTATTCACAAAGAAAATGTATAGAGGGCAGTGTTTCATCAATTTATTATAAAAACAATGCACCATTTTTATATAAGTTGACAACGTAAAATTGTTGTATATTCATAAAATAACTTTTTCAGAGTAAATATTCAATAAGTAATTGTGCATCCAATCTCTTTGAGAAAGCATTCTGCTAAAGCAGTTAGCAGCTGTTTCTCTTTTGTTGAGAAAAAAACCACTTTATAAAAAGAATCGATTTTTTTTCTCCGTCGATAACGGAAGTAAATCGGCAGCATTATGTCTGATACTTTACAAAAAGCTAGCCTTTTACTATATTATGACCTGTATGTTTTATCATATCATGAGATAATTTATTTTATTAAATATTGAGGTTATGTGTTTATGATTTTTCTTTTGATTGCTTATATCTCGAAAACGGTGCGGTCGTTCTTTACCAATCAGGTCTCATTTTTTTCGCCTTAAAATGAAGATTCAAAACTCAAAAGAAATTTCAAGATTCATCGACTTGTTTTTGTTTGATAACGATTTTTCGATTTTTGAGTTTCAGATTTTCTGTTTTTTAGTATATTAGAAATATTATGATAAATCTTTATAAATTCATTAAAAAGAGCATAAAATTACCTATATTTTACAACTGCAAATTTTGGATAGGCTCTTTTCTTGCTCTTAAATAATTTTCAGAATAAAAAAAGGTGACTTCGTGGAGGGAAATGGTCTAGTAAAAATTATTATTTCGTATGGTAATGGTGGAACTTAGTTGCACAATCGCAATAATTACTTTTATTTTAGTAGTACATGCTAAATCAGTATCAGTTATTGCTACTAGCGAGTGTACGATAATCTGCTAAATAAGTATAGAAAATATATTGTAGTATAAGTGTGGTTTTAGATATTTTTCGATTTTTCGATTTTATAGTTTTAGTATTTCTGTTTTTTTTTTAATGTTAAATATATTATGATCAATTTAGTATAATTTTTAGAAAATCTTATTGATTTTTCACCACAGGATTAAATAGAATAAATAATTTCATATATAAACAATTTATAAAGTTTAAGGAAGCTACGTGCCAATGAATTGGCAGCGGTTTAATTTTTGTTATCACCATTAACATAATTTGCAATGTGCTCCGCCCGTTTTTATCCGTACGGATACACTTAGTTATTTTTGCTTATCTATATTCACAAGTTTACATTACTTTTTAAATTCACATTTTTTGTAGTTTTTGAATACTGGCATTACGTACTCATAAAAAAACTCCAGAATTCGTGCTATATTATGTAGTGTGCAAGAAGAGGTTAAATTTGATAATCTATTTCTACTTTATATATAAACAATTTACAGATGAAAGCTTCAATGTTACGTAAGAAGATTCTATCGCACCGTTAGTAATATTTAGATTTTAGATAAAAGATTGAAGCCTTGTCTTCATCATTCCACTGGCCGGAGATAGACCAAACTTTAAAAATAAATAAATATAACATTTTGCTAATTAAATGTTCGTGTACCATCAATTACACTGCTGCATGACATTGATCGATCACGTATAGTGAACGTAATCTATCAAATTTATATAGTATAAACATCAACATGCTGATTTGCTCGTGATTGAGTTTCGACGACGCAAAAAAATATATAAAAAGAGAAAATATACGACACTAACATGATAGCTGCAGCTACAAAGATATTAACTGTTAAAAATACAATTTTACACTCGTCACGCATAATTAGTGTACGCTGCAAACGAACAAAAATATCCAAATAGTTTGAAAGTAAATCTTTAGATTGAGTGACACACGAGATCATATGCGCGTATACGCCTAGAAGGAACGAGAATGCATTTCATCGCCTTGGTGCGCATTTTTTAAGAATACTCCATGAAGTAAAAAGCAAATGGAGTAATTTATTCCGGTTAAGTTGAGCGTTAAGTTGACGCAGCTATATTTAGATTTAAAAAGCAAGGAACATGCTTTCCAAAGGGAATTTAAACTGAACTCGTCGGTCAGTACCTCTCGCCAGGTCTTTTTTCGCGGAATGCCAAGTGTTCGTAACTAAATGGCCGAAATCTTGAATTATTTACGATTTAGAGCCTCGTTCCTGGGCCCCACGCACGCGTTCGCCAATCCACGTATGCAGATAAAAACCAGTTTTAGCACGAGAGAGAACTTCACTCGTAAAGGAGAAATGGTCCTAGCAGACCCATCACCACTAAACCTCTTTCCATATCGTTTTTCTCCTTCTTCTGAACTGGATATTTTTTACTTATCTAGACTTACATGGATGTGTTCGTTCTTCTTTTTTTAATATTTTTATTTTTTATTTTTCAGCATGATAACTAATTTAAATAGAGTGAAGATATTTTTAAATAATTAACAAATAATAAAGTGACAAATTAGTAATTTTTAATAATTCTCTACGTTGTTAATTCAATTTCTTAGTAAGCCACTCTAGGTAGTCAATGTAGCAATTTTCGTTATTAACCCGTTAGTGTCATATGCGCCCTGGAGTATATATTAATTTTTTTTTTGTTTTTCTAAAATTTGTACATGATAAACTCAAACTTTAGCTATATAAATACAAACTCGCCTTCGTGGCGCTACCGCGCCACTTGATATCCATGAAGTCGAAGTGGACTATCTCCGATTCCGTAATGAGGGCCTAAATCATTTGTATGCCCATCTTAACGAAAATGGCCAATTTTTTCCCTGAAAGCGAGACCAAAGTAACAGTTTTTCCCCGCAAAAAGAATTAGGAGGAAAAAAGTGACTTCACTAGAAACTAGTTCAAATTCCTTTATTCCATCAAGTTCTACCAATAACCCTGATTTTCGATTTTCTTTTAACAATATAAGTTATGTTTTACCCAATAAAATTAAAAGATAGACATTTTATACAAAATTTATTAGAATATTCAATATTTAATACGAAAAACTATTACTTAGAGAGTTTAGCGGTACCGTCCACACCGCGCACCTATCATGTTTTCATACATTCTACGTCAGTCCATTAGTCTCGCTCCCCAAATCTAAACGTGGCCACAATTGAGATGGGCAGAAAGTACTATATGTACCTCGAGAAAAAAGTCGATTTTTCTCTTGGGTGATACTGCCCTCGCTTCGTTTCGCTCGGACAGTAAACTCACCCGCGGGAAAAATATTCGACTTTTTTCCCTTGTTACATAATGTACTATTAATCGCATAAAACCCGAGGAAACGCGGAAAATTAAAAGACACTTTTATTGCACGAATCTTCTAAGGGTGCCGTTTACCCGCAAATCTACTTTCTTTATTTTACAGACTTAACTTTAATTTTCTATTTTATTAAATGTATGTAAAATGTAGTAAAAAGTGACGTTATGGGATTGAGAATACTGCTATATGCTTGATAAAATAAAAAAGTTGCTTAAAATTGGCTTAAAAATTACCCATTACGAACATGTGGTTGGCGATGAAATACTGATTTTGGTGAAAAGCCATGAGGTATATATATATAATAAAGTGCACCTGTCAAACCAAACAAAACCATGAATAATCAATTTTTTAATACTTTTTTTAATAATTGTAGGTTTGACCTTCAAATCTTTTGTAATTTTTAAAAAGTTCACATACTTTTCTTGCTTACACTATGAGGAAACACTATACAGAATTTCAAGTTGATCCGTCGAAAGCTTTATCGCCAATCCCATTTTGAATCTGAAATATAATCGAATTCTTAATTCTGAGATAATCAAGGTCTTATTAAACAGGAGTAAACAATTATATTTACAGGTTTTAATTTTTTGGTAGTTCAATTTCGATTTTCTGAAGTTTCATAACTATTATTTAACCATTTTAGGTTCTTCCCCCTTGGGCATCTTGTTTTGAATAGGTTAAATGACTATATTGCTCTCTGGTGGATATATATAAATTTTCAATTGAATTATTACAGGTCGTAACCAGCGAGTGGTTACAAAATCTAATGGGGAATCTGATTGGTGCACAACCAATCTTGGCGTTCCACAGGGCTCGGTTCTTGGACCCCTTCTGTTCAGCCTTTATATTAATGATCTTGGAGACATACTAGCTGCTTTAAAAAATTCTCAGGGTGAATTATCGGATGGTGTCGAGCATTTGCTTTATGCTGATGATTTACAAACCTATACGCAGGTTGCGAGAGGCGATCTTCAGATAGGCATTGATCGCTTGTCAGCTGTGGCGCGAGCAGTGTCGGCTTGGGCTTCTGAGAATGTCATTCACCTTAATGTCGGGAAGACTAAAGCTATAATTTTTGGGTCGGATTACAATATTAATAAATTGCAGGAATTGCACCTTCCAGGCATTGAGGTGAAGAATAACGTTTTTATTCCCTTTGCCGATACTGTAACTAACCTCGGTGTTGTTATGGATTCTAAATTAACATGGAAACCGCAAGTGGATGCAGTTAGTCGGAAGGTTAACAGAGCCTTATATGGACTCAGATCTTTTATATCCTGCACCACCGAAGCGTTACGCAAACAGCTCGCAGGTGCTCTTGTTGTCTCTCACTTAGATTATTGCTCTCTTGTATACCTCGACGTATCAGGTGAGCTACAGACCAGGCTTCAAAGGTTGCAAAACTCCTGTGTGAGATATATATGTAGTGTTAGAAAGGATGAGCATGTCTTTCCCTACAGGAGGAAACTGGGCTGGTTGACTGTGAAGATAAGAAGGGAGTATTTTGCGGCGGTAATGCTTTATAAAGCAGTTGTCATGGGACAGCCTCCGTACCTTGCGGCCCTTTTTGAACAAAATCAGTCTAGAACCTCAGGTAGGAATCCCAAGGAAATAAAAATTCCAGGGTCGCGTACTGATGTTGGCCTGTACTCCTTCAGAGCCCAAGGTGCTCGCCTCTGGAATTCGCTCCCCCGCGCTATTAGGCATCTTCCGTCTCTAAATAAATTTAAAACGGCAATACGTAGGCATATTATTGAAACCTGCGACGAACGAAATGTATTCTGTGATAAAAATTAACTGTGTTATACTGCTAAGTAATTATTTAATTAAGGTTCTATATTGTGACGTTCTATATTCTTCCGTCTTTCATTCCAAAGTGTTTTTTAAAAGTAGATCATGAATGGCAAAAAAGTTTGTTTCATAAATTTTGGCGCAGTGGAGATTTTCAAGTACAGAATACAATATTAGAAAATATGATTGTAAGAAAAGAATCGACACAAGAATTAAAACGTTTACAGTGGCAATTTCATTGTTACTACAAAAGCACTAGTATAGATATTTGTCGAAAGTTTGTTTGCAGTATTTTCCAAATTGGAGAACGAAGAATAAAAACGGTTCAAGAAAAAATAGTAAGTGGCAAAACGATGTCTGATAATAGAGGAAAACAAGATAATCACAAGGTAAAGCTAACTGAAGATGTCAAAACTTTAATTCTAGAACATTGTAAAAGCCTTCCGCATTCTGAGTCACATTATACTAGAGAAAGCTCAAAGCTTTACTATTTTCTTGATACATCGTTAACATTACATTCACTCTATTTTTCCTTTTTGGATTTTTATGCAGCTGTAACAGGGAGTGAAGCTATTCCTATTGATAAAACAACATATTTTAATTATTTTAATCATTTTGTGAATTTCTCTATTGGTCTGCCACGTACTGATGTATGTGATCTTTGTTTTACTTATGAAACTAACAAAGGACGAGAAAATGAGTATTTTGAACATATCGTGCAAGTTGAAAAGTATAAAAACTTAAAAAATTCAATGTTGTCCACTGTAAATGTACTAAAATGTGAATTTGACTTTGGTCAAAACTTGCCATTGCCAAAACTACCAGTTAATTCTCAATTTTTTCGTTGTTTAGTTTGGATGTATTTGTTTAATGTACACATTTTCGATAGTGATCGAAGTTACATGTTCCATTTCCTTGAAGGGATTTTAAAAAAGGGAGCCAACAGCGTATGTAATATGGTTGAGTATGCGATAAGGAAAGAACTACAACTAAACGTCTTCGATAAAATATTTTTATTTTCTGATGCTGCAGGAGGTCAAAATCGAAATTATATTAATTTGAAATTCTTTTCATTTTTATCTTACAAAATGCAATTAGAAATCCAACATTTATTTCCTGTTAGAGGGCATTCCTACTGCCAGTGTGACCGAAATTTCGGTTTGTATGGTAGTAAGAAAAAAAAGCAAGAAAGAATTGAAACAGAAAATGATTATGTGCAATAAAAAATTAATAATAACTAATAAAAAATTCTAGAAATCCTCCATTCGAAATGGTTGCTATTTCACAGTGCGAAGTAAAAGATTATGAAAAACTGTTTGCGAAAGACGAAGACTTGCAGAAAAATGTAATTAAAATAAGCAAAGTTGTTAGAATTGTATATTTTCCTAACGGACAAATTGATTTGTATTACGATGGCAATCCAATTACAATTAAACTAAGAAACAGCAGTGAAGTAGATTTGTCGAAAGTATCATTAGCTAAAAAAGTAGGAATAACGAAAGAAAAAGAAAAGGATTTTAAACATTTATTGCAATTTTGTACTACTAATGGGCAACATTTTGGTGAAATTTTTTTAAAAACAACTTCTATTAAAACTGTTGTCAGTAAAACAAAGAATGTGAAAGAAGAACATGGTAACAAAAAAGTTCGAAAAACGGAAGTTGTCTCAACAAAAAGAAGAAAAGTAAGCGACGAACAAAAGCAAAAATTAGAATTAAAAATTAATAAAAAAGAAAAGAAAACAAAAACAATAAAAGGAAAAAAAAAGTAATATGTTTTTGAAATGCGTTGTACGTATTGCGACTAAATTGTAAATAAATCTTAATGTAGAAATATAAATAAATATAAGTATTAGTTATTTGAAGTTTCTAATTTACTGAACCATGTCAAAAATCTGTGAAATTTATATGTTTCCCAGAAATTTATATTTTTAAAGATTGTAATTTACTATTCAATTCATTTACGCTGCAATATTCTTTTTAATGTGTGTGAATTTCATTTGAACGCTTTATTATAACCATTTATTATCTAGTGTATATAACATTTAGAATTAACAATAATTTCTAAAACTTTCGTACAAAGATTTAAAAAAATCAACAACTTTATGAATAACTGCCGTTTGATTTTGCCTTTGCTTTGTTTATTTAATTTCTTATTGTTTCATCAGATACTTATTTTTCTTAACTTCTACACTATAAATCGACAGTATTAAATAGTATGATTTGATTAAGTATGTATTTTTTAAAAAAAAGGACAGCAAATCTTCAAGTAAACGGCATTATATGACTGACATACGCTGCGAGCGTCATGTATCGCGCAGACCCGCTAATGTTCGCGCGGAGCGCGCAAATTTGGCAAAATCGCTCTATCTTTGCCACTTTTCATCCAATTGATCTGTAATTTTCTGAGAAACTGTTTCAAATGTTAACAAACAAATGTCTCGTTGATAGTTCACTGAGTCTTAAACTTCCCTCGATACTTTTTTTCGTTGAATATACTTAATCATATAAAAGGTAACTCACTGGTTTGCAATTAAATTGTTGAAAGAAAAATATTTAATATTTAACTATCTATGAGTTTATCAGCAGCGCTAGACTATTTTACGAGATTATTCAAAAAATGAGCAAGATCCGTTCATGTTTGTCGGAGCTGCAGCGAGTTAAGTTTAAGAAACGTGGTGCAAATAAGATTTAAAATTTTGCCGTTTTTATTTTTCTTTTTTCAAATACTAAACATTGTACAAACAAAGTATATATATAAAATGTTGCCAATTTTATCCTCTATACGATGCTATTTTTAAAAATTCATTTCCGCAAATTTAAAAATTGGTCACCATGACGTCAATTTGTATATAGCGGCAACCCGAACCGAGCGCTAAGGACGTTTTAGAATCGATGCCTTCAATTGTGTCAATATTTCTTATCTCCTTGATAACTATTCCATATTTTAATTATATAAATCTTTTCGTAAAAATAATGGTATTAGACATTATATAAATATCTACGAATAATAAGAGTATAAATGTGAACTTTAACGTGTAACAGTAATATATGATTTGAAGTTACGCAAGTAACAGGTCCGTGTGGTCAAGTGGTTAGAACAACAGCACAGCAGTCTTTTTTTTTTTTTAAATTTATAATTATTTCTATATTTCTGTTTCAGATAATCATATAATAACTACTGAAAATAAATCTTGTTTAAAAAAGAATTATACTACTTGTAGAGTACACGCGAAGGAAATGAATAAATTTTTCTTTTCTGGGGATTAACATCCGAAAATCGGGTCGGAATCGGGCGTAGATTCTAGGCCGAATCGTGTAAAAGATACTATACAAATCGGAGCACGGATCTAGTGAGGTTTTCCCGTCCGATTCCTACCTGACCTACGGACATCTGGTCTGAATCGGGTCTGGTTTACATGAGATTTGCTGCACGGGTGTTAGTTATCTTTATAAATTACTATTGCTCATGTGAGACTTAAGAAGATTTTGATGCCTTGAAAAGGGACGCCACAAATGCGTCCGAAACGCCCGTGCAGGAATTTCAGAGAGCGTCCCCGCGATTAGCCCCGATTCCGACCCGATTTTCGGACCAACGGAAGTCAACCCCGATTCAGACCCGGTCTCCTTGTATCTTCTGAAGAAGAATAATCAGTAACATTTTTGAAAATTTAACTGTTTGTTTTGAAGAGAAAAAAATTTTTTGTAAAAAAAATCGTTTTTTTGTGATCTACGATAACTGGAGTAAATCGGTAGCATTTGATTATACGAGTATGTCGGTTATATTTTATAAATTTTAGATGATTAGGAATTCAGTGAATCTATGTACTAACACATATAATTACATTTAATGTAAATATTTAAATAATGTCATTAAATTACGTACACAGAAATAATTGCTGAGATAAGGATTATCAACCAATCGTTCTGTAATTTTAGTAAAAAATTATCTTTTATCAAACCATCAATGATAAAAAGCACATCTTTTTTGAGTTATTAATTAGAAATAGATATAGCATTTATAGAAATTAATAAGTGCCAATGAAATGGCAGCGGTTTTTTGTAAATATTTGTAATTTACTATAATTTTCCGCAATTTACTGAAATTCTCTGTAAGATTCTGTAATATTCCGTTTAAATTTGGCCAATTTCACAAAAAATTACATGAATTACAGAAGAATACAGTGTGTTACAGAAAATTACAAATAATTACAAAAAATTACAGAAAATTACAGTAATCTACAGAAAATCAAAGATTTTAAATTATTTTACATTTTAAATATTTTTAAATAAATAAAAAGTTTTGTATTATTGCATTATAATGTGTTTAAGGTGGCTCCCTGGTAAAATTTTTAAAATCTCTGTATTAAATTTTAAAAATCTGTGGCTTACATGGAACACCGACCTCGAAACTATTGTGCTGATGCTCTAACCGCTTGACCATACGGACCTGTTGCTTGCGTAACTTCAAACCATATATTAATGTTACATGTTAAAGTTCACATTTATATTTTTATTATTCGTAGGTATTTTCATAATGTCTAATACCATTCTTTTTACGAAAAGATGTATTTTTTTTTTTTAATTGGCATTTCGAACTCGAAAGTTCATCGCCTCATCTACGCAAGCCTTCCACGTTTCCCTATTTTGTGCCAACCCCATCCATTTCGCGCCTTCCCGCCCAATTTCAGTTACGTCTGATTTTACGTTATCCTCCCATCTGCGTCTAGGTCTATTAAGAGGTCGCGTTGCTTTCGGTTTTCCTTTCATTATGCGCGCTGCTGTACGATCATCGCCCATTCTTGCCACGTGCCCTGCTCATCTTAGTCTCCGTGATTTTATTATTCTGTTAATATTTTGTGACGCGTACAAATTATGTAGCTCGTCATTGTGCAGTTTCCTCCACTCCCCAGTTTCCTCATCTTTCTTTGGCCCGTATATTTTCCGCAGAACCTTATTTTCAAATACCCTAAAACGATTTTCTTCTGCTTTAGTGAGCGCCCAGATTTCGCACCCATACAAGATTACCGGCATTATTATAGTCCTATATATCCTTATTTTGACATTTTTCGACAGTAGCTTTGACTTAAGTAATCTGTTCACAGCGTAGAAGTGTATATATAATTAAAATATGGAATAGTTATCAAGGAGATAAGAAATACTGACAAGATTCCTAACTTGCCGATGAAACTTTTTGTATATATTTGTTGAATCTTTATTCTATTTTATATTTATACAATAAAAAAGATATTTATCAAAAACATATAAAGAACTAACCCGATTCCTACCTTACCGGCTTTTTAGTTTTATAATTTTCTCTCCTCTTTGAACTTCAAATTCATACCACACATCGCTTCAGTTAAATTTTCAAATGTTTTTATTAATTATTGTAGGAGAAATATGGATTAAAAATATATAAGGTATAGTTCAATATTTTTATATTTTTTAATTTATTTTTCTCAAACAGTTGACAATAAAATTTGATGAAAATTTAAAGAAAATTTATTTTTTCAATTAATTTAAAATTTACCAAGAAACACAAAATAATTTGTTTAAGAGAACGCCAGGTACCGACAATAGATTCCTATTGTCCCACGCATATTTTTTGCTATTTAACATAAAACTAAACATTTCTCTTTTCGATTGAGAACAATAAATATTAATAAGTATTATAAGTCCCAAAAAAGTACCTATCTCTTTTTAAGGAAATACAAAAACAATTACTGATTTTAGAATATAGATAACTTTATGTGAAATATTTCTTATTCCGAATATCGAAAACTTGCTTAGAAAACTTTGTAATTAAAATTGTAATAATTAAATAATAGATAATAATTTGTTACCTAAAAATAAGGTAATTTCTGGCTTATTTCTAGTAAGAAGCAGCTAAGATAATTAAAGTGTCATGGTAACCAATACAAACCAGTAGGTTAGGGTTTTTTTCGATAACTACTTATCAAAACTATAAATTCTTCTTACAAGGAGAACGCCAACCCTGCGGAACTCGGATTTTGATGAGGCTTTGGGACGTAATTTCTGGTACCTAAAAACGAAGCCTAGCAACCTTAGTTTGTTATAATGGGCCCTTGTATTCAAAGTGTAAGCTATTTTACTCCGAATATACGTTATTTTAGTGAAAAAGGTACCTCTTCTTGTAATTATAAACATACATGTACTGACACTGGAAAGACAAAGCTTGGAAGATAATAAAAGTATTCTGAAAGAGCTTAATTTGAGACCTGTAACGTTATAAAATATTAATCTGAGCCAAAATTATTAACCATTTAAGATGATGAATAAAAATGCATGAATATTTGAAAAAATTAAACAGTTTTAATTTCGTTGATTTTTATGCATTGTTAATAATTTTGGCTCAGATTAATATTTTTTAACGGTACAGGTCTTAAATCAAAGCTCCATTCTGACTACTTTTATTATCTTTCAAGCCATTTTTCTAGTGTCAATACATGCATATTTATAATCACTAGGAGAGCTACCTTTTTCACTAAAATAACGTGAATTCGGAGTAAAATAGCTTCTATCTCGAATACAAGGGCCCATTAGAACAAACTAAGGGTGCTAGGTTTCACGTTTAGGTACCAGAAAGCCCCTCCCTCTCCAATTCCCCCAAAATCTCAT
Organism: Gastracanthus pulcherrimus; assembly: GCA_949152435.1. Lineage (NCBI taxonomy): Eukaryota > Metazoa > Arthropoda > Insecta > Hymenoptera > Pteromalidae > Gastracanthus > Gastracanthus pulcherrimus. The sequence goes on from OX424574.1 coordinate 53,514,230, forward strand.
CATAACTCGAGTTCCGCAGGGTTGGTGTTCTCCTTGTTAGTTAGTTTTAAACACTAATCGCCTTTTAGAAAAAAATCCTTATGCATTGTTAGCAGCGAGAATCTTAACTTCATCTTTTCAATAATATAGTAATGCAAAGAAATATGCTTCTTGTAAAATTATTATATACTAATAAAGCGTAGTCTATATATCGAATATTTATGGTTTAGACGCGTTTTATTTATAACCAAATAACAAATATAAGGTGCTCCGCATAAAAAAATTAGGTTTCGGAAAAGTGTTGCATAAGTTTTGTTTCGCAAACACGTGTCCGAAACTTTTGCGGTGAGACAATCTGGAACTTTTGTAAAACATATAAAAAAGCAAATAACAAAATAAAGCCTTCGGTTAGTGCTTGTTTGCCTGAACTCGTACTGCAAACCACACACGGTCAAAAAAATCCTGTTTTTCACCCTTGCTACACAATATACTATTTTGTGCCCCCATTGTGTAAAAGAGCAAACAAAATGAGCCCTGAAAACTTGAATTTGACCGCCGATTACTCGATATATCGAGGGCCACCTATATACCCGCAACATACACACACACACACATACACACACATATCCATATGTAACAGTTCCAAAACACGTTTTTATAGCACACTAACCTCAAAATGCCAACTTTATTGTCGATTTTGAGGTTGTTGTGCTATAAAATATCGTATGAGACTGTTGTGGGAGGTGTTTTTCTACCTTGCTCGATTTTCTCACTCGCTTCGCTCGTGCGAAAACCCTCGAGCAAGGTAGAAAACCATCTCCCACAACAGTGTCATAATATACTATTTTTTTTTTTTATTATAGCCTACCTAAGTCCTCTTTCGAGTCTTATACGGCTCTTCCCACTGCCCAATACCATACGATGGTACTGGCCAGTGAGGTCCATTTCCCTATAGTTGCGGTGCATGTGCCCCACACCGAAATGTAGCGCGCATGCATCTCAATTGGACCTACAGTTTTTACAGTGGAATCCGAACCACTGGAGCTTTGATGTTATTAGACACATATGTAAACAAAGTGGTGTCCCGATGTCAGAAAAGCCGAGAGTCGGGTTTGAACCCAGGACCTCTGAATTTCGCGCCCAACACTCTGCCTACTGAGCCATCGCCGCTCGTGTCCAAAACACGTTTCTAACACGTTTTTTGGAAACTTTTTTTTTACTATCACAAAGCTTTTTCTTTGAGGAAGCAAAATTTATAAATAATATGTGCTAAAATATTTCATGCGTCTTGTACGTTATTTACATCTTCAAAACTACGTATAGGTCTTCCTACGTCCGATAAAGATGATTGTATCTGTCCAGAATGCCTAAACCTTTTTTAGATTAATGAAATACATTACTTTTAATATTTACCTATATTATTTAATTATATGTAACCCCTTTCGATACATACATTTGCTTTTTATTACACTGAGAAAAAAATGTAATTAACTCAATAGAAAATGCTGTTGATACAACAAATTGGGTTTTTAAATTACAGCAACGAAATTATGTTGGTAATTCAAACGTATAGTTAGTGATTTAACAGAGATTCTATTGAATCAAAAGAAACTCTATTGATCCAACAAATGTATATGTATTCAATCAAATTTATCATAATTCGTAGATTTAATAGACTAAATAGATTCCTTATAATATTAATAAATATTAATAAATATCCTTAGAAGGTAATGGGCCCAATTCTTGATCACTTAACGTAAGACCGAGATTCCTTTCCCAAAAAAACATGTTTATAAAGAAAAAATAGGTTTGAATGTGGTTTTATCAGTTAATTTACTATTTAGTTATAATAATAACGATGCACTGAGAAGAAGGAATGGACCTGACATCAATACTTTTATATTTATATGATAACTATACTGGTATTGCTAGCAATAACAAAGTATTGTTGCATCAGCAAGACGCAGTTTATATCGATCAACCAGAATCTGGATACTCGAGCAACACATTTTTTTCAGTGTGGCTTTGAACATATTTTTTTATGTATTTATTTAAAATTTGACTCAAATTATAAAAACTCCATAGAACCAATTCTCGATCACTATTTGACGCTCGAGATCAATTGTCGATGTACGTAAAGTAACCAATTGCGGATCAATATTAATACATGAAACGTAAGGGTAGGAATATGCAGTTTAATAAAAACCTTACTAATAAGCATTAAATTTGCAAGAAATTATAAAGTTATTTCATAACATCAATTAGTAATGTCGTATAAGGTTTATTCAAAGAGTTTTTGGCAGTTATTAAGCACTAGACTTACTTTTAAACCTAAAATATTGTTTTCATAGAATCTACTGTTGCAAGAAGTTTTCTTTCAACTTATTATTACTAAAAACAAATGTTGTTATTAATTTAGTTATTATAATGATAGAAAATGTAGTTAATGCAATTCTCTACACAATATTTTCCTTTAAATTTAGTGCACTAAATTTAAAGGGAAACATTGTGTAGAGAATTTCAGTGTAAGAAATTACTGTGTAAAATTTTGCACTAAATTTAAAGAAAAATATTGTGTAGAGAATTTCACTGTAAGAAATTACTGTGTAGAATTTTGTTGTGCATGAAACTCAATGCAAAATAATGTGTAGGAAATTACCGTGTAAGATATTAATGTGTAGAATATTTCAATGTAGTAAAAAACGCTTGTGTAGGATTTAAATGTGTAGAGTGTTAGCGGTGCCACCGACAATAAATCATGACGCTGAAATAGAAACCAATTTTCGATCGCTTAAATAATAACACTAAAATTAATTAAAACATGTTTCAACCGTTTTATTTCATTTATGCTGTCAAAGAAGTGTAGTATTAAATTTATTCTAATAATAGAAAGTTAAAATTGTTCTCTGAAAGTTAAAATGTCTCGCTCATTACCTATCCGCGTAAGAATGGAGCAGAGGAGCACTCAAAGTGCTCGACTGATCTAAATATTTTATATATGAAGTTTTACTAAAAACGACTAAATTTGTAATGGTTGATTATTATTGATTCATCAATATTTTAGTTAAACAAAAAAAGTTTTTCTAAATAAAAGTATTAGTAAAAACAAGTGTAAAAACTCTCCATTTCGTCAAAATGATCGACAATTGGTTACTGATCGAGGACTGGTTCCACTACCTTACCATTAAAAAAATTGATTTAAACTGAGCGTGGAGATCGAATAGGCGGATCGCGAGATATGACGCATCGCCAATAGGTGGCTCCCGGTATTCGACATACGCAAGCAGTAAAATATCAGGTTATTTGCTATATATAAGAGCCGCGAAAAGTAAGTTTTACAACAATTGTTTAATGCGAGCGACATTATCGGCGAATGCGTTGATACGAATTATAAATCACTCAAAAAGTTGATTTTCTTTTATTAAGTTATATTACATTTTATAAATAATCAAATTAATATTTTAAGACCTCATAGATATCTTAACTCTGAATCTAAATAAAGTTATAATGATTTTAATAACATAAAAGCAATATAATATAATTGTAGCAAAGAAAATAAAAACTTTAAATGCATTTTTCTTGACATACATTTTTTATGTTCATGGTATTCCATGCGCATGAGGATTAATTATTTTGATAAGATAGTACGGTCATACTTATTACATTCACGTTTGAAAACTTTTGTATGTTTTAATTTTTCATATAATTCATATTTGAAAAATAAGAGGTTCAATCTGTTAAAAAAAGGTGCAAAAATAGTACATTTTTACGTTTTTTTGAAATGTTTTTTGTTATGCCTGATACTAAAATAAAACATTTATTTTAAGAATGTAAACCGTACAATTTTTTTATTTTGCTGTCAAAAAAATAAAAAAATGTGATAGAAAAGCCTTTGAAAAAATTGTATGCGCATGGAACGTGATGAAAAACGTATATTTCGTCCCTTTTTCACAATTTGAAATAGTTATCTGTTAATAAAACCAAATTACATTGATCAGTATAAGTTCAAAATGTACAACTAACTTTCTAATATGCTTATATTTAACATACTTGAAATTCAGAGCGTTGTCTCGGAAGCTGGTAGATTGTGTACACGTGTATCCCAATATGTTTCAGAAGCTATTTATTTTCAAATCTCTGTTGAATTGACCTGTATGCATATGTTTAAATAAAAATATTTTCTTCATTAGAAAAATTTCATGCGAACACGCAGTTTAGAAAAACTAAGTTGCAAACACGCAAACGATACGAATGTCATTTGATATGAATACAAATAGTCGTCAAGTCAACGAAATTTTCGTTGAATCGATAGAATCAACTCGTATCACAAGTCCGTCAAACTCTACGCATAATTTGAAACTTGCCCTCTTTATCAATTCACAAGCGAAAAGGCCTCGACTTTGACTTGGAATGAAATAGCTGAGAAACAACAAATTGCCAAGCTCATATGGGTAATTTTCAGTGAATTGTAAAATTTCCTATTTAACATTTCTTTTTTCTTATTTTATGCTATAATTTTTTCGTTCATATTTACTTCACTGAGAAAACAATTTCTTTGACCCCAAAAAAAAATTCTTTGGTTCAATAACAGCGCTTTACTACATACAGGCTATCGGTTAAATGTGTTTTTAAATCAAATACATAAATTGATTGATTTTAAACAATATTTGTTAGCATTCGACAGAATATGCCAATCAAGCAAAACAATTTTTATCCTTCCTACCTTACCGACCCGAGAATTATAAAATATTGGCTTTAATTAAAAGAATAAGTATTGTTATTAACAACTAAGAGGTCATTGCCCTCCGTAATACAATTATCTATCACTGTGCGAAGTTTCAAACAAAAACTTCAAAACTTCTACGAATGGCTTTCGAACGAAATTTGAAGGTTCGAGTCTAGACTAATAGACTAATATAAATTTTGTTCGAATGGCATTCGTAGAGGTTTTGAAGTTTTTGTTTGAAACTTCGCACATTGGTAGATAATTGTATTATGGAGGGCAATGATGTCTTGGTTTTTCATAATTTAGTTTATTTATTAATTGTAATCAATTGTTAAAGAATTTGAGGTTAGGAATTTCGGCGGGAAATTTGAATAGTTTGACACCCCCTTAAAGTTAAGAACCCTATTTTATGATTTAAAGAAAATTTTATCCCAGCAAAGAAATATTTGTTTGAAATGAAAAATAATTTCTTTACTTATACAAAGTATGTGTTTGAAACTACATTGGCTGCATCAGTTCAAGACAACATTTTTTAGAAACCATTTTTTCAAATATTGAGTTAAAAGATGGATTTTTTGATTTAATAAAAATTTCTGCCAACCAAAAAATTATTTATTTGAATTAAAAAATTATACCCGTATATAGAACTAAATTTACTGTATGATTCAAACAAATATTGTTTTAATCAAAGGTGTAGGTTATTGTTTCAAATAAATATTTAATTATGTTTATAAATCTGTTTTATCGATTTAAACAAACATTGTTTTTTCAAAGAAATATTTAAGAAAAGGAATATTTCGTTGGTTTAAATAAATCAATATTTGAATTAATGAATTATCATGGTTTTGAATCAATTAAATCGTTTATTCCAATCAGATAAATATTTCTTTGATTTACACGAACCATTAGGTGGTTTTCATTAAAGCATTTATTTCGATCTAAGAAACATTTAATCAGTTTTAAACATTCGTTTAATTTCTTCAAATAAATATTTTTTTGCGTTTTCTGGGCATTAATTATTCACCTATATTAGGATTGTCTCTAACACTCTCCTTTGTAAATAACAGTCTTACAAATACACGAAATATTTTTTATGTTAATACTTTGAAGTTTAAACACTTTAAAACCCTTTTTAATAGAAGAGTGCATGAGAACACTCTGAATATGATTGTTGAAAATTGTTAATCAACGATATATAAAAGGGGAAAAATATATGATTATGTATGAAAAATAGCTTTCTTTGATTTAAAGTAATATTTAATTGATAAGCCTCAAGTGTTAAACTCGTACCTCTTAAGACAACGGAAGCTCAAGGGACGCCGGTGTAAATCTCCGTCAGTCCAAATATATCGGAGAAATTTTAAGAAAAATGTTTTTCCGGATTTTTCGGTGGAGGATATCGAGCCTGCAACCCGCTACCTGGTTAAGGAGACGTCGGATACCGACAGTAGATTCCTACTATCCTACACACGTATTTCGTTATTTATTTACAAAGTTAATTGTTTAATGACAAAATAATAGCTGTACCCAATTTGTTTTACAGTAACCTAATTATATGTCCAAGCTGGTTTCATATGATTGTTTTGTTTTCGAGAAAACTTTGACAAACTTAGTATGTAAAGGTTAATCTCCACGTAGTTGGCCCTTTTAGTGTGTCAAAGTTTTCTCGAAAACAAAACAATCATATGAACCCAGCTTGGACATATATGTAGATTACTATAAAACGAAGCGGGGACAACTATTATTTAAAGAAAAATATGATTTCTCTTAAAATTATGAATGAAAATTCAATTAGACAAGGACAGAGATATCCGGCGTCCCCTTAAGGCCAGTAATGCACTTAAGGGGACGCCGGATATCTCTGTCCTTGTCTAATTGAGTTTTCATTCATAATTTTAAGAGAAATCATATTTTTCTTTAAATAATAGTTGTCCCCGCTTCGTTTTATAGTAATCTACATATATGTCCAACCTGGGTTCATATGATTGTTTTGTTTTCGAGAAAACTTTGACACACTAAAAGGGCCAACTACGTGGAGATTAACCTTTACATACTAAGTTTGTCAAAGTTTTCTCGAAAACAAAACAATCATATGAAACCAGCTTGGACATATAATTAGGTTACTGTAAAACAAATTGGGGACAGCTATTATTTTGTCATTAAACAATTAACTTTGTAAATAAATAACGAAATACGTGTGTAGGATAGTAGGAATCTACTGTCGGTATCCGACGTCTCCTTAAAGGACGTATATGTACTTAAAAGAAAAAAAATTGTGATTATAAATCAAAGATGGTTTTCATTGAATAGGGAAGAATACCGATTTTCAGTTAACAGTACACGAAAAAAAATGCTTTGCTAATTTAAGAAATGGGTTAGTAAAATTAACAAATTGCTTTATAGAAACAACAAATTACTTGGTAAGTATAATACAAAATATAGTTAGTGCATATTTTATCAAGTGACTTTGTTAAATTAACAAATCATTTTTTCCTTGTGTATTATTGTAGATCATGGTATAGTTTATTTGTAAACTTTTGAAATTATCACGATATCTTAAGAATTAAAGAAGTTATAGTTAAATCCTTAAAAACGTCGCGTCATTCCGGCCAGCACTTTTTGATGTTATAACGATGTGACATCACTCAAAAGACCTTTAATAAGCTATAACTTTCGCAAGTTAAGTTTTCTTTTTTAATTTCTAAAAATAGTACACGTCGGATTAGATTATCTACCATTTGCACAAGTGCCGAACAAAAAATAAATTTTTTATTTTTCCCTATTGAATTATTGAAGAAATATCGCACCCCCAGAACAAGACCATGCCAACTCAAAATTTTGAAACTCCATTTCCGTTCATAAAATAGCTTATACAAAAATAAAAACCCATAGTACACTGCAACAATTAGTTGAAAAACATTTAAAAAAAATGTAATAGAATAATAAAACTAAAGCGAAAAATGTTTATCTCATGAAAAATTGATTCTACTTTCTTGGGTTTACAAGAACTTCAAATTTTGAGTTGGCATAGTATCATTCTGGGGGTGCGAAATTTCATGAACAGGCCTTCGTAAATTTAACTCAATTCAATGTTCAGTCTAACGAAATCGTATTATTGAATAAAAAAATATTTCTTGAATCGAAGAAACATGTTATCGACAAACCTAGTTTTAATGCTCTTAAATCAAAGAAATCTTTCATTGTCAGACATTCGTTATTTTAGCAAAGTACAAAGTTCGAGTGAATTAAATCATATTTTTGTATGCAAAATACAATGTTCGATTTTAACAATTGTGTTATTGAATAAAAAAGCATTTCTTTGAATTAAAGAGATATTTAATTCACAAAACAAAAACTTGCTTTGAGTAAGTGCAATAGTTGAACTAACAAAATCGGGTTTTTACATATAAACAGTAATTTTTTAATCTAAGAATTATTTCATTGAAAAACCTTGCTATATTCAAGTAATTAAATTATTAAATTAACAAAATTATGTTATTGAATGGAAAACAATGTTCTCGAATCAAATAAATATTTTATTCAGACGCTTCCGTAAATTTAAGTAACTTCAATATTTGAACTTACAAAATCGTGTTATTGGATACAAACACACATTTATTAAATCGAAGAATTATTTAATTGAAAATTCTTCCTTTATTCAAACAATTAAATTATTAAATTAACAAAATAACGTTATTGAATGGAAAACAATGTTCTTGACGCAAAGAAATATTTCATTGTGACGCTTTCGTAAATGGAAGTAACTTCAATATTCGAACTAACAAAATCGTATTTTTGGATGAAAACACACAGTTTTTGAATGGAAGAATGATTTCATTGAAAATCCTTCCTTTATTCAAACAATTAAATTATTAAATTAACGAAATTATGTTATTGAATGAAAAATAATGTTATTGAATGAAAAATAATGTTCTTGAATTAAGGACTGACATATGTTTATTTTTTCGTTTGAATAAATAAAATTGCATATTTGGATGAAAAACACGTTTTCTTAACTTCAAGAAATATTTCATTAACACCTAATGTAGTATTTCAATAACATGATTGTTTTGATGTAATAAAATAACGCTGTTTTACAAAATAGTATTTTTTAATCAAATATGTATTCTATTACCACACTTTCGTATATTCAACAAACTCATATATTTATTGTTATAAAATGATTTCTTTCGATTAAAGACTATCTTTTTGAATCAAATAAATATTTTTTGAAACAATGAAACGAATCCCTTTCGTAAATTCAATAAAATAAGATTTTGGTGTAAATTAGTATTTTTTAAATTTTACTATAATATTTTTGTTTTAGAAAAATATTTATTATTGTCGGGGCATAGTTAGCAGGGAAATGCTCTATCAACCCTCCTATTTAACTTAGTTTTAGAATACATGACCGGGGCGCTACAAGAAAGTAAAGAAGGAATTATAATAAATAGCTAACATAATTGCTAGTATACGCAGATGACATAGACATTATAGGAAAAAACAGAGAAACCGTAATAAAAACAGAAATACTAATAAAAACAGCTAAAGAAGTAGGCCTATAAATAAGTGAAAAGAAAACCCAGTATATAATCACTAGCAGAGCAGGGCCCGAGTTTGCTGATACCAACTTGAAAGTCTCCGACAAAACTTTAAAAAAAGTAGACGACTTTCAATACCTTGTCACGATAATATACCGCAATAAATCAAGAAGAGACTGCATTCGGGAAATCTATGCCTATATTCGGTAAATAGATTTCTAAAATCACGATTACTCTTGCGAAAGACTAAATTAGAAATATATAGAAAAATCATAATGCCAGTACTTCTATAAGGCGAAACGTGGGCGTTAACCAAACGGGAACAAAATAGATTTAGAATATTTGAGAATAGAGTCCTGAGAAAAATATTTGGGGGCACAATAGATGAAATTACTAGAGAATGGAGAATTTTACATAACCAAGAAATACACGAGATATACGGGAAGCCAAACATTATCAGAGTGATTAAATCTCGAAGACTAGGATGGGTTAGTCATGTAGCTAGGATGGGTAACGAAAGAGCAGCACTTAAAGTGCTCGTAGGGAAGCCGACAGGATCAAGAGCCCCTGGTAGACCGAGGCGAAGGTAGGAGGACAATATTAAAATGGACCAACGAGAAATAGGATGTTATGAGGAGGGTCGGATGCAACTCGCAGATAATAGATAAAGATGCCGTGACTATCTGAACAAGGCTATGGACTAAATAGCTACGGATAGCCAGTCCCGACATAAATACTATGTGATAGCTGTTGCCCTGCAGGCACCTTTACTGCTTAGCATTACTACTTGGCCTTTATAACAACAACAACAACGACGACAACGACGACGACGACGACGACGACGACGACGACGACGACGACGACGACGACGACGACGACGACCGATTTCAAGTTTAGAGAGTTTTGTATTTCTTCAATCTTGAAGTTCTGCTTGTGTGAAGTAGATCCGAAGCGAGTTAATTTGGATGTTTAGACAGTCGGTCGTTGTATCTTTTATTCATGATTTTATTTATTCTGCTACTGTGGGTATCTTGGTCGTTTCTGATAATTTCATTGGGTACATACCAGGGGGCATTGCAATATTACGTAGGGTTTTAGCTTGGAATCTCTCGATTATCTGAATATTGGCGTTGGAAGCGGCTTCCCTGAGTTGGATTCCGTATGAACATACAGGCTTCAATATACTTTTGTATACGAGCACTTTGTTTTCTAATGTAAATTCTGACTTTTTGCCCATGAGCGAATACATTTTCCTGAATTTTAGATTTAGTTGTTTGCGCTTAACCCGTTTCGTCCCAAATGTCCCATTGCCGATAGTTTGAAGCCTCCTCTTTTGAATGCCGTAGCTAGATTTGGGCTACAACTTCAGTAAAAAAAGTTATAACAATTTATTGCAAAAAGAAATCAGAAATTTTCAACATTTTTTTTCAGAAATGTGAAAGTTTTAACATGATAAAGTTGCACCAGATCATCGCAATTGCTATAAATCGTGGAATTCTTATGTGCTCTTTAAAACCCCGTTGGATTTTTTTTTGTAATTCAAGATGGCGGCGTCAAGATGGCGGCGTCAAGATGACGCTCAAAGCCTCGAAAAATTTTTAAAAATGCAAAATTTTGCAAAAATATCATATTTTTTATACGAAAAAACTATGCCTGATCATTGCAATGAGCATAATTGACAACAATATTATTTGCATGTCAAAATCAATATGAAATTTTTCCAAATTTAAGATGGCAACGTTAAGATAGCGCTGGAAATCTAAAAAACAGCGTGTACAACTTTTTTGCCTCTTGTAAAATTTTGCTATCATGCATATTTTCCAAGATATTGAGAATAAACCATAACGTATATGCACATAGCTGTGCACAGCTTATGCTATTGTTTATTATAAATATCTTGGAAAATATGCATGATACCAAAATTTTACAACAGACAAAACAGTTTCTAAATGTAAAAATAAACATTTTGGCGTCAATTTTATTTTTAATATTAATTAATAAAAAAGTTATAGCGTTATAAACAATTAAAATGTTAATAACAAATTAGCAACAACTTTTTCGGAATAATAAATTGCATATTCGGAATCAGCGGAAAAAATTACATGGAATTGACTACACACTTTCCATGGAAAAAACTTGAAACAAAAAGTGTAGTCGGCGGAAAACGGCTTTACACACTGTTTTTTAGATTTCGAGCGCTATCTTGACGTCGTTATCTTAAATTTAGAAAAATTTTAAATGGATTTTGACAAGCAAATAATATTGTTGTCAATTATGCTTATTGCAATTATCAGACATAATTTTTTCGTATAAAAAATATGATATTTTTGCAACATTTTGCATTTTTAAAAATTTTTCCTATGTTTAGGGCGTCATTTTGACGTCTCCATCTTGAATTTAAAAAAAAATCCACGGTGTTTTGAAGAGCACATAAAGACTCCATGATTTATAGCAATTGCGATGATCTGGTGTACCCTTTCATGTTAAAACTTTCACATTTCTGAAAAAAATGTTGAAAATTTCGGATTTTCTTTTGCAACAAATTGTTATAACTTTTTTTACTGAAGTCGTAGCCCATATCTAGCTACAGTATTCGAAAGAGGAGGTATTTTTTTTTGGGCCGTTTATATAAAAAGTTAGAGCGCTGGAAACTCAAAAAAATCTTGGACATTTGGGATGAAATGGGTTTCCAGAAGTGTGTTCTCCAGGTCAGTCGACGATCTAGATGCATACCTAGATATTTAACTTCATTAACTTTATATACTTATCATTCGAAAAGACGCGAGGACATGTGTTTCATCTTAGCGAGAATGTTATATAAGAAGATTTAGTCTCATTAACTTTAATTTTACAGTTTTTGAACCAGTTATGTACTACGTTCAAATATTTTTGTGTGTTCGGATGTGATTAGTGCACTGAAGTGAGAAGAAAGAATAGCAGTATCGTCCGCGTATGTAGTTGTTGTTATATTTTCCAAAGTAGGTAGGTCAGCTGTATATAGTAGATAAAGAGTTGGACCCAGGACGCTCTGTTGAGGAACCCCCGCGTTGATGCCGAACTTCTTAGTTATATCATCATTTACCTTTGCGTGAAAGGTTCTATTGTTCAGATAGGATTCGAGCAGTAGGTAGAGACTATTAAGTAAGCACTTTTTAATTTGGATAGAAGGCCTTTATGCCATACTTTGCCAAAAGTTTGAACCACGTCGAGGAAGACTGCTGAGCAGTAACGTTTATTTTCCAAATCGCTTCTTATTTTTGTCGTTATCCGATTTACTTGTTCGATTGTGCTATGGTGATTTCGAAAAATAAACTAGTGATCTGGGATTAGTTTTTTTGAATTCATTATCGGATTTATCCTTTTTAATATAAGTTTTTTGGCGATTTTAGACAAGACAGTGAGCAAGCTTATTGGTCTGAAACATTGCGTTTATTAACATTTAGACGGCTGGAAAACCAATATTTCGGCGCATCAGAAAATGTTCTTTAATTTTTGTTTTTACATTAAAATATTCATTTTTTTAATGTTATTTATTATTTTTAATACAATTTATAATAAATTTACCCCTCCCTACCCCTTTTTACTACCCTACATCGCCTAATTCTACCTTAGAAAAGCGGTACGTCATTTCGTTTGCTTAAGGCTATAATTACAAACAAATATATTTTATAGAAGGTTTCTGATATTACTATTTTAATGTAATTTATCCCCCTCACCCCCCTTTTCACCCCTTTTCACCCCTTTTTACTCCACTTATACCCCTAATATACTTTATGATCGAATTTTTTTGAAAAAATACATTTATTTGCTCGCACGTGGCTATAATTATAAATAAATTTATTTTCATGGCGGAGATTTCGATGAAAGATATAGATAGCGACTCAGAAATATATTCATGAATCATTATTTTGACCAAATTTTGACTAGAAACAGATACTATCAAATTCTGCGATATCTTCATTTTTCTAATAATGAAGAAATTTCTAATCATCCTTTAAAAAAATCAAACCGATAAATTGATCATTTGAAAACAAAACATTCTAATACTTTTTTTGCTGGAAAAAAACTTTGCATTGACGAAAGTTTAGTTTTGTGGAAAGGAAGACTAAAATTCAAACAATACTTACCATTGAAAAGAAATCGATTTGGTATGAAATTGTTTGAATTAGTTGGCGATGAGACGGGATTTCTGCTAAATTTTATCATGTATACTGGTTCAGATACCGATTACGAAAAATTTGATTTAGGCGTTTCTGGAGATATTGTTGCTCATTTGATGAAACCTTACTATAACGTAAGTCATGAGTTATTTACTGATAATTGGTATACGTCGCCACAACTTGCAGAATATCTTCATGATAAAGACACTGGTCTTTGTGGAACAGTAAAAAAAAAAAACGAAAAGGAATGCCTACTCTTGGTTCAAAGCTCAATCGTGGTGAAGTAGAAGTTGCTCATAATGATGTTTGGATGGTCATCAAATGGATGGATAAGAAGGAAGTTTACGTACTAACAAGTATTCATGAACTTGAATATTGTGCTACTGGTAAAATACACTACAAAACTAACAAAGATATTATAAAACCAAGTTGTATTTATGATTATAACAAACATATGGGCGGAATCGATGATATTGATAGACAATTATCTATGACAGAGACGATTAGAAAATGCATGAAATGGTATAGAAAATTATTTTTTCATCTAGTAGACTTGATGTTGGCAAATGCCCATAAGTTATTCAAGATGCTAACTATGGATGCTATTTCGTTTCCTAATTTTCGATTGAGCATAGTAAGAGATATTTTGAACTTAGGTTCTCAAATAGAACCAACATCTCTAACGCCAGATAAATTATGCACTATGCAGAAAAAGAGAATCCGATCTATATACGAGTGTAGAGTATGTAAAGAAACTCTATGTATTATACCGTGCTTTGAAATCTATCACAACAAAAAATCATTACCGTAATTTATAAAATTTTTTTGAATAATAAATAAAAAACTTTAAAAAAAAATCATAAACTTAGAAAAAAAGGAAAGAAAAAGAAACATAACTCTGCTACAGTCGGTCCCAAGCCGTTCACGAAATGCAAAGGGGTGGTTTTCATCCTGTTACAGGGGTTGTTTTTATATTTACAGTAATTTTGATGTCAGATTTGGATTCAGCATCGAAAAATACATAGAAAACGTGTATCTGCGCTTCTAAATAAAGAAAAATCAATTTACGAGGCAAAGGGGGTGGTTTTCACCCTGTTATAGTTGTTTTTATATTTACAGTAATTTTGATGTCAGATTTGGATTCAGCATCGAAAAATACATAGAAAACTGCACTTCTAAATAAAGAAAAATCAATTTACGAGGCAAAGGGGGTGGTTTTCAACCTGTTATAGGGGTTGTTTTTAGATTTACAGTAGTTTTGATGTCAGATTTGGATTCAGCATCGAAAAATACATCGAAAACATGTATTTATGAATTGGAAAAAGGTTATATACTATTTAAAATAATTTTTTTTTAAATTTGAAATTTTTAACACAGACTGTAATACATGTTTTGCCGTTACGGACCGCAACGCCAATATATTGGCGCACCCCCTGATCGACACTATCCCTATGATCAATCAGTGATATAAGATACCTTTTTTACCGGTTTTCTATGAGCGATATGCCACCTGAAATCCCGGCCCTCTAAAGGTTATGATACTAATAAATCTGAACGCTTTGAGTGGCAGTTCCTTAATCATTTTATCGCTTGTCTTATCATCACCAGATTTTTTATTTTTTAGGTTTTTAATAATGTTTTTAACTTCTTTGAGCTTGACATTTTTAATTATTAAGTTTGCTTCTTCGTGAGCAGCTAGCTCGCTAAGTAGTTCTTCCTTTTGTTTAGTGATCTCAGCCGCCGAAGGTTCAAAAACTTTTGTTAGATGTTCTTCAAATGTGTTCGCTTTTTGGGTGTCGCATCCAGCTCATTTTCGGTCAGACTTTTTAAGCGGTGGTATGTATCGTTGGGAACGGTTTATATTTTTGGTGGCTTTCTAAAGTGAGTAGTCGGAAGCTTCACTCACGGAGAGGTTTTTTAATAAGAATTTAATACTATAGTTTTCTTCTTCGCTCAGTAGCCGTTTTAAGTTCTTAATTGCTTTGTTCAATATTGGTTTATCGTGTTGCCATCTAGAAAATTTCCAGTTTGCCCTCAGCTTTCTATTTTCTTGGACTTGTTCTAGGATTTGTTCAGGTATAGTCTGTGTCTCTGCTATCGAGGTAAGACTAGGAGTAGATTATTTTACTGCTTCAAGAATTATATTCGTTAGTGTTTCTGCAGAGTTTTCTAAATCGGTAGTTGTTTTGAAAGGTATATCATAGCTTAGCTTGTTATCAACTATGTCTCTATATATGTCCCAATCGTTTTTTTTTTTATTGCAAATTTGTTTGTTTTTTTGTTTCAGTTCAACTTTGCCTTCGTAGCTGATGAGTACTCGCGAATAGTCAGACGATAAATCAAGGCAGGAAGAAACTAAGAAATGCATCTAGCATATACCTTTTAGTATCGCAAAATCGATTAGGTCCGGCATCTTGCATGTGTCGGTTGGCCAGTATGCAGGTTCACCTGTAGATAGAGGGTGGAGACTTTTTTCCTGCATCCCTGCATATAACTGACGTCCTCTCGGAGAAGGCGTCGTTGATCTCGATCAATGATGAAAATACTTTTTCTCTTAGCTGTTTGTAAACAGTACAGCCTTTGTAACTAGCCGGGTGGTTTCGTTCACAGTTTGCACATATTACCCTGTTAGAATGCGTTATAATAGTGCACTCTTTGGTTAAATGATTTTTAGCGCATTTAACACAGACAGGACTTTTTTGACAGTAGTTTTTTGTGTGACCATACTCTTGGCATTTCATGCACTGGGTGATCTCTCTTTTTTGCGCGGAGTCCCGAATCTTACTATATGGTTTAGTAATTTGTTAATTTCGAAGATCTTTTTGTTGTTTTCTTCTGCTTTTATTTCAACAAAGAAGAGTGGTAGCGGGTTTCGTGTGGTTTTTTGAAGAAGGTTGGTAATACTGACTACTTTATGATCATACTCTTCTGTAGCAGCTGACAGTAGGGCTACCACCTTTTTCATTTGACTTTTCCGGCCGATCGATGAGCGGGGGGGGGGGTCAGAGCGCCTTTTTTGAACGTTCAAAATACTAAACTCAGATACTCATCAACTAACCCAAATTCAGTATTTTACAATTAATTGTGTTTAAATAATAAAATCTTAAACCTCAAATCCAAAACCCGACTAACCCAAACTGAGCAATTTGAAATTATAAAAAGGTTTAAATAAAAAAACCCTTAACCGTAGACTTAAGTAACCCAAACTGAGAAATTTACAATTAATTATGTTCAAATAATAAAACCCTAAACCTTAAATCCAAAACCCTACTAACCCAAGTTAAATCATTAAAAAAAATTTATCTCACAATTTCGCACATCGGAGCTTTTGATAAGTCACATCGTCACAGTGAGACTTGACTTTGTATCGTGCTCGTGCACCGTGTTTATGGCTGAGGCAAAACAGCTGATAATAAAGGACTGTTCTGTAAAAAGCAGCCATACGAACGCACTTTAAATTAAATAAGTTAGCAGCTCTGCTCATAGCGCGGAATATAAAAATGTTTCATGAGTAGAACCTTTTTCTTTTTAGTTTGTGAATAATTTTTAATAAACAATAAATATAATTATTTACATTTAAATGATCCTCAAAATTCCGGCTTTTTCATAAGTTAGTCGAGGAAAATTCCGGCAACCGGCCTCAGTATAAAATTTCCGGCCTGGCCGGCAGGATTCCGGTCAGGTGGCAGCCCTAGCTGACAGTTCTGTTATGTCCGCTATTGGATGTATATTTCTAAGAACTACTTTGTAGTTTTGCTTTTCTTTTAGTTGATACGTATGAATTTGCGTTTTCTTTGCTTTGAGCTGATTAACGCTGGACACATATTTTTCTGTTTTATTTAGCTGTATTTTAATATCATTGTTTGAGAGCGCTTTTAGACTGTACTCATTCTTTGTTATGTTATCGAGTAAATCTTGTAATGGTTTTAACTGCTCAACTCCATTTACAAAGATAGGAGGGGGTTTCTGCAGGACTACTACCGGAGCAGTATTTTCGATAACTTTAGATGTTGATGGTTCATCGGCAGCTAATTCCTCGAATTTATTTTTAGTGCTTATTATCGGTAAACTTAGCCAGTAGTCTTTAATTTGGGTTTGTCGTCTCATTCGGTATCCGCTTTCTCCAGGCGGGCTACTTCCATCTCTTTTGCCATACGCTACTTGCCATTTTTCACGATCTTGATTTAGCATTTTTTTTATTTTGCGTGGGTAACATCCAGTCTTTTTCTTGTATATCAGTGTTGGTCATAGTGGCTACAGTGGCCAGAGTTTTCTTTTTATAGACTGCGCAGATACACTGGGATTGACTTACACAGTTTATGAATTTTTCAAACACTACATCGCACGGACACTGCAGAACTACGGCATACGCGTTAACTGTGTTTACATTCTACGAACCGTGACGAGAGCCTCAGGAGAAACACGTTTACTCGGCACGAGTGTTCGAGCAAGCATGAATAATAATAATAATACTAATAATAATAAGAGAATTACTTTGAATCAAAGAAATTTATTTTGGGTTAAAGAAATTTTTTCTCAGTGTTTAAATATAGAAAGAACTACTACAAAAAATACTTTTTAAATGATAGAACTTTGAACTAACCGCAGATTTTAATACCACAGATGTGACTGAAAAATGTGTATCTACGTTATTCTCATAAAAAATGTTTTCAATCCAAAAAAGGCTTAACTGTCCACGTCGGAAACTCTTTTGATTTTCTACTATGATGTCCCTAATTTGAAATAACGACACTAAGTGGTGATGTATATCAGAGTTTAAAATTTATTCGTTACATTTCGATATAATTTTAATTTTTACTAAATCGAAGGACAAAATACTAATGTAAATAAAATTTATATTTTGATATATAAGAATATCGTTCTACTTCTATATTATAGTTATATAACCTTAGTTTGAAAGTATATTGATTAAAGTAATAATTATTCACTTATATACATGTAAAACTGACAATTTATTACGAATTTTACAGAAAGGACATACCACTGAGGTGACATTTTAGTCAGATTTGATTAATTTACTAAGGCATATAAGCTTTGTTGTGCTCAACTTAGAGTTTAAAGTAGTAGATACGTAAAATATTAAACATATTTAATAGCGAGATTTATATTTGGGTTGTTCCATGTTAAGTGTGCATGTCCAAAAATAAAAATGTCTAAAACTCTGAAAATATGTTGGTATGTGTACCCAGAATATGTAAAAGAAATTTCAGATCTTAAGGTGTTATATGTCAAGGGCAATTGAAGGTTGAAAAATGCGTTTAATCTTAATCTTTTTAGATTTCCCCAACGTTGTATGATTTTTAAATCAAAAACTACGGACTTTTGAGAAAAATGTGTAAGAATATTTTTTGTTCAAAATGAAGTAAGGAATCTAAAAAATAATTTTTTATACCCTATTGTGCAATTTTGTGAACCCATGCATTGTGATATATTGTGATATTAAGGTTCTAGAAAATCGTCATAAGCTTTATCAAAATAAAAAATCTTAAAATTAAGTTTTTTATATTTTATTTGATTCTAGACTTGTTAGAAAACGGTTTTAAGCTGACTATAATTTTTGCAGAATTTTTAAATAGCGAACTATTTTTCGGTATTTCCATTATGTGAATGTATTAAAAATTCACCATTTAAACGTTCTGCAGGAATTATTATTTTATATTTTAATTTTATATATGCAGAATCACGTACAGATGCCTAGTACATATCTGCGATATACAGAATGTAATTTATACACTACTGTATTTTTTTACTTACTATTTTTACTATTATTTTATTGTAAATTTATGTAAGGTAAACTGGTTTTGAATAAATAAATTATATTTAGCTTGAGACCATTTTGCACGAGGTCTAGAATGAAAGCTGACATGAAATACTAAATTTTAAGATTTTTTGCTTTGAAAAAGGTGATGGCGATCTGCTAGAATCTGAATATTACAATACATCATAATGCATTAGTTTATAAAGAAGAAATACCGAAAAAAGTACGCTATTTAAAATTCTGTAAAAATTATATTCAGCTTGAGACCATTTTCCAATAAGTCTAGAATTAAAGAAAATATGAAAAACTTAATTTTTAAATTTTTTATTTTGAAAAGGCTGATGTCGATTTTTTACAATCTTAATATCACAATATATCACAATACATGAGTTCACAAAGAATTACAATAAGATCTAATAAACATTTTTTTAGATTCTTTACCTCATTTTGAACTAAAAATGTTTTTACACTTTTTATTTTCTCAAAAGTTACTAATTTTTAAGCTAAAAATCAAACAATGTTGGACAAATCTCAAAATATTACAAAAACGCATTTTTGAACCTTCAATTGCCCTTGCCATATAACACATTGGGATCTGAAATTTTATTTTACATATTCAGGGTACACATACCAACATATTTTCAGAGTTTTAGACATTGTTATTTTTAGATATGCTCACTTGACATGGAATCACCCATATGCAAGTTATTTAATGCTGATAAATACATCGGACATGATATTTAACCGTTTTACTGTAAAGCACCCATATAAAAATTCATTTTAATGCAGTGGCCCAAGATACCCCACCAGCCTAAAAGACCTTGCTCTACGGTGTTAAGTTCATAATTCATAACGCGGAAGCCACTTCTGTCATTCGCATAAAAGCATTTAATGAAAAGTTTCAATTCAATCCTTGCAAAATCCATCTCCATAATAGTCGTCTTATGAAAAGCAATTGACTCGAAAATTAAGAAGAGAAAAAGAAACGCCGGAAGCGCTTCAGATTATATAATATGGCTAGGCGAACACACAAACCGTTGTCGAACATTCGGAAGGGGCGTTTCTCGCGTTTTGCTGCTACCACGCACTGTTGACTGTAAATCACGAAATATCTATTTATAGGACTGAGAATGTGAAAGAATATGAGAGGAAACTAGTTTCCAATTTTTTAAAACAAATTTTAAACTCGAACTTTATTTTTAAAAAATGCAATTCAAAATATCGAATAATAGAATAGTACATAAATATCCAATCTTAGCTTACAAATATTTATATAATTTTTTAATATTTTAAGATAGCAAAAATTGATTGTATTCAATGTCTATTCATGCTTGTTCTGATGGCTTAAATAATCCATTCATAGCTGTTTAACGTTTTCTTTTTAATTCGACTATACTTTTGCAAAGTACTTTATTGCATAACTATATAGTACAATATAAAGAGAGCATTATATAACTGCAACGCAATTCGCAAAGGCAAAGTCCAGCGGTCTACTTATAACTGTAAATTCATATGGATTAATCGACTGCTGCTAAGCTGCGCAATAACAGTGCACGGGACGATCATATGTATTTCGTTCTATGGAGCAGCAATAGCGTATCAAGTCAAGGGGATAATCCTTCAGCCATAGCCACCGCATCTCCGAAAGCTTATAATACATACGCGCACGCGCGCGCGAATAGTATGCCTATAACTCGATCCGCAGAACGTTCTTCGCGTAATCTATTTTGAAACGCCTCGTATGATATTACTGCAGGCGGAAGCGTAGGTGGACGACACGCGACCATTAAACTCACATAAGTATGCGAAAGAGAGAGAGCGAGAGAGAGAGAGAGAGAGAGAGAGAGAGAGAGAGAGAGAGAGAGAGAGAGAGAGAGAGAGAGATACTTTTTATATATCACTTATGACAAAAATTATAACTGTACGTACATTCTGTTTAAAATAAGTTATCACATTATTAGTCCTTACATTTTAAAATTTCTTTTTGGTTCGCTAACACAGGTCGTCAATATAATCTAACATAATATAATATAGTCAGTAAATCACAGCATAGCATGTCGTTAACTTAATAATATAAAAATAAATAGATAACAAGTAATATATACACATATACATTTATATTGCACATATATCTATCACGTCAAAGTATAAAACACACATTCATTCGTACAATCATTCACGCCAATAAATTACACTCACCCCTGGAAGAAAATTGAGTATAAGTTATGATGAATGATTATAATTATGACACTAATTTTAAGCATAATTTTAAGCATAATTATAAGCAGAAAATTAAGCATAATTATAAGCATATTATGCGGAACGATTGACAAACATCGACAACATAACCTTACTATGCCTAAAAATAAATTATTAATCTATTTTACGTCTACATTAATTTAGTAAATTGATAATAATATTTAAATAATGTTAAAAAGAATTAGAAAATACAATTGCGTTTCTGTGAAGTTGAATACGGCGTTTTCCGGGCAAAACTCTGTCTGTGTGCGTGTATCTCTCTCTCTCTCTCTCTCTCGCTCTCTCTCTCTCTCTCTCTCTCTCTCTCTCTCTCACATGCTCTCTCACTGGTGGGCGCGTAATTGCGTATAGTTGCTACCGTTGCCTGCTTCTGCTTTATATCTTTATGCTAGGTTAGTTTTGATTTTTGATTTATAATGGAGCAAAATCGAAAAAAGCATTTGTTACAAAAGATGTGGCAATGTATTTTACATCTGTAAGGAGCTCTATAGTAAATAAAGAAAAAATAAAGTTCAAACCCACCGAATTAAGCAAATTAATTGATGGTAAATATTATTAAAACTACTACTTCCATAACTATTAACTGCCCAGTTGAAAGTAACTAATAAAATCCAATAAAAAAATTTAAATAAGATATTATAACTTATGCTAGTGCAATGCAAATGAATACTAATAAATACCAATAAATACAATCCAATTAATATTCATTTTTTTGATTTAATATGTTTTTTCTGGTGCAAAAACTTATATCTTATTTAAATTTGTTTATTGGATTTTATTAGTTACTTTCAACTGGGTGCATAGCTTTTGATATTTCATAACATTTATTTTATTTACAGTTTAAATCACCAATTCAAGGTCTAAGCAAGGCCTCAAGACTTCACCTGAAGAGTTGACGACAGCTCTAAGTAATATATTAGGGAATGTTAGCAAATGGAAAAAATAATTACAAAAAATAAAGTTGTAATAGTAATTTTAAATATAAATTATTTACTTTTTCCAAATATTGATTTGTGTTCTTAATTCTATCACTCTATAAACCCTAAAATAGAAACATTGACGCAAACGAGTAGAAATAATGAAATTTTTATTTTTGAATGATATAAAATACGAATTTCCTACTTTTGTAAAGTAAGAAATTCGCATTTTATACTTTTCAAAAGTAGAAATTTCATTATTTATTTCTACTTAATAATATAACCTGTTTAGCTTTAGCATAACGTTGGGCATAATTTACAGCATATTATGCTCATAGTTATTGGGTATACCATTGAGCATAATCGACAGCATTTTATGGTCATAATTATGTCACCAGGTAGCGGGATTTATTAGCATAATATGCAGCATAAAATGATCATCTAGCATAAAATTCAGCATATTATGATCATTTTATGCCCAACAGTTCTACCAGGGACACTTTACACTTAACACGTAGAATAACTTAGGACTATACGGAACATGGACGCAAGTACAATCATTTTTATGGAATACTGTCGCCGTGTAATTGTTTAAGGTGCCCACCTAACGCCGTTTTGAATTTGTATATTGATGGCAGACACCTTACACTGCTGGGGAACGATTCCAGAGGCCCTTATTAGTGCGGGACCCCGGAACTGAGAGCTCTTTCATACCCCACCTACCTGAAGTCCTAGCCTGATTTTTCTCGAAGAGAGCAGTAAGATACGTTGGCTGCCGCATAATGACCGCTTTATAAAGCAGCAGCCCCATAAAATACTCTCTCCTCGCTTTCATATCTACCCAGTCCAGGCTCTTCCTGTAGGGGGTGATATGCTCATCCCACCTAGCACCACATATGTACCTCACACATGAATTTTGTAGACGTTGCAGTCGTGTTCGAAGCTCACCTGACACATCAAGATAAACCACTGAGCAGTAAAGGGCCCTATTTACCTTCCTGCTAACCGCATCTATTTGCGGTTTCCACGTAAGTCCTCCATCCATTACGACACCGAGGTTAGTGACGGTGTCAACAAACGGCACAAATATACCGTCCTGCATCTCAATACCCTGCAAGTCTAGGCTTTGAATCTGCTTGATGTTATGATCCGACCCAAATATAATTGCCTGTGTCTTGCTGACATTGATTATCTGGTTCCATGATAAATATACATTTGATTTTTACAGTGGTATTTTTGTATACATTTGTGAATGATATATATATATATATATATATATATATATATATATATATACAAAAATAACAATAGTATATAAGTGGTTGACATTGAAACGTATAATTAGTGAGTTTCCATTGATTAACAGTAGTAGAAATGCGAGACTCCCACTTCAGATTTTCTTGTTGCAAGAGTGTTTGAAAAAGAAAAGATTTGAAAGATTCAAGAGAAGAGTGATGGAATGATTGAATAGTGAGGGAGTTGAGAAGTTGGGATGATTTTATAAGGAAGGAGTTTTTAAGTCATTCTGTGCGGGATGGACGGTAGAGGAGACACTGTGGTGGGAGTGTTGCTGAATGGCGTAGGGTTACATTGTCAGTGAGTAGCGTAAAGTGCGAAGATAAGTATACCGGCCGATTTTGCACTAGTATAGAGTAGGTCTGCGATCCAAGAAACAAATCACGGCGTTTACTTATAGAAAGCCATCCCAGCGATAGTATGTACGGAGTGACATGCTTACAAAACAGGATACCACCCACCACATAGCGTACGCAAGCATTGAGCGCTCTTTGTAGCTTGGTATTCGATACAACATCGATAAAACATCATTTTATCATCATTATTCTCATGAGCGCGCGTGTACTGTCTCTCACACAGGCCTATGCATAATAAAATGAAATAAGATACTTAAAAAAACTTATAAGAAACTTATACTTATAGAATATTGCAAATATCACGTAATTTCAAGAGAAACTAGCTCGTCAGGTACTAAGTATCATAGTAATAGAATGTTCATTATGTCAGTTTTTTATAAGTTTAAACACTCACATGTATATTATCACATACACACACTAATAAATAATAATGAATAAAAATAATAATAATAAATAAATAAATAAATAAATAAATAAATAAATAAATAAATAAATAAATGAGTGAGTGAGTGAGTGAGTGAGTGAGTGAGTGAGTGAGTGAGTGAGTGAGTGAGTGAGTGAGTGAGTGAGTGAGTGAGTGAGTGAGTGAGTGAGTGAGCGAGCGAGCGAGCGAGCGAGCGAGTAAGTAAGTAAGTAAGTAAGTAAGTAAGTAAGTAATTAAATAAATAAATAAATAAATAAACAAATTAACACGAAACAGTACACAATTAACCTAAATTTAAAACACCAGTAGATTGTGCGTGCAAGTACCTGCGCATCGCTGTCTTAAATTTGCACAGCGATGGCAGGTACTTAATACTGAGGCCGAAGCTACGCTGTCATCCATCTTATCATCGCATTCGCCCTGAGAGACTGACACCCCAGCAAATTGAGCATTAAGCTCTCTTTTACACCGTCGACGTACAGCGTCACGTTTGTTATAAAGGTGCATGAGATCGACGTCCACCCATGGAGGTTTAACATTATTCTTAGGTGTGAAAGTTTTTAAAGGAGCTAGTTTATCTATTGCCTCCATGAGATTGGAGCCGACACACGCTAGTCCACTGGACGCTTCGACCGGAACATGAGATGATACCGGCAAAAATGAGGGAACGCTATACTTTTGTTTTGCATTTTTTCGCCAAAAGTCTGAGATCGTCTCCGTAGCAAGACTTTTGCAAGACTTTCTCAGACAAACTTTTGCCAGACTTGCCCCAGACATATTTTTTTACACAGGATGTGATCAAGAAATTAACCATTAATGATGTTTTGTATGCCGGGATAAGGAGGGGCTCAGTTCGAAACCGCTCAACGTGCGCTGTTCCGTGTCAGCTATTTCCGTAAAATTATTAACTTATGTTGACCTGGTTTTAAAATTGTATAAGTCAAAACACGGAGCAGAGAGAGAGCGAGAGAGTGAGAGAGAGAGAGGGAGAGAGAGAGAGGGCGAGAGAGAGAGAGAGAGAGAGAATATCAGTACTGTCTTCACTTGTAGAGATGCGAAACCCAATCGTCGTGAGCGCTAGTACCGGATAGAAAATATGCGCGCGCTTGCGGGGAATGCGTCGCCGCGACTTTTGTTTTGCAGACAAAAAATGCGCGGACGAGAGCTCACAGCAGCCTGTACTGCACACACGCATACAACGAAGGAAAGGAAAAAGGACGAAGATGAAGTTTTCCCCGACAAATGCTGCACAGCACGACAGTTATCGCTACATACCTAAACTCCCGCGAGTACAGAGCGACCGGCCGTGAGAGTCTCTCACGTGTCACTGTAATTTAGGGCGAGAGAGTTGCGTGCGCGCTCTATCCTCTATCCTTAGACTCTTTACTTTTTCTACTTCTCCTACTTCTATTTCTTATTCTGCTACTTGGCTATTTTGCTTTATGCACACTGTTATTCCTTTTATTGTTTATAAAGCTATTGTAAAATATCGTATTTTCTAAAGTTCGTGTGGCAAAGCAAATTTTTGTTGTGCCGCGAATTTCGCTATTACGCCGTCGTCTTTTCAACTGTAACTAAACATTCCTATTTACTGTTAGATGTGTGTACAGGTACTACATACGTGAATCACCTTGATTATGTTATCGTTTTTGCGCGAGTCTAACTGCACATTAGCAGGGGCGGATTTAGAGTTTGGGGGGCCCTGGGCTAATATCGAGAGGGGGCCCATTTAAGGGCAGCAAAAAACGGTCGCTTCGTAAAGGTTGATAAAACAAAATGATAAAGTAAATTGTTAATGAATTTTTATTCATAGCAAGAAAATTATCTAAATAAATTATTTTTATATGTGTTTATAAAATTAAAAATATTTTTTTCTCGATTTGGCTTTAGCAAAGTCGTTAATCAAGTCATCAAAATCGAGCGATCTAAGTAAGTCTACTTCAATGCTTAATCTTGTTAAAGCGGAGACTCTATTATCTAACATTGTTGACCTAAACATGTTCTTTATTCTTTTCAATACTGAAAACGATCTCTCCGACTCACAGTTTGATATCGGTATTGTAAGAAGTAGCCTGTAAGCAATATAGGTATTAGGAAAAACTTGTATCATTTCTAGAATTACTACCCAATAGTTGGGAGAGAAAGCCAAATAGTTGAACAATACGGTCATAAGTTTCACTATGTTTCTGCAACTCTGCGACGAGTTTGTCTACAATCACATAAAATGTGTTGATTCGGTATTTATCAAGTCCACATAAATTATTAACTTGTACTTCATTATTGGAAAACTTTTTTGTAATTTTTCGTTTTTTTAAATTGGAATATTCCTGATGCAAAAAAGTACTAAGTTCCTTAGCTTTGTTTTCAATATTAGAAAATTCAGCCCGCAAATCCTTAACAAGATCTACTAATGAAAATAGCATATTATTAGCAGAAATGAAGTCTATATTAACTGTTTGAAGATATTGACTAGTCACATTGAATCGGTTTAAAATACAATTCCATAATACCGCCATGAAAGCATTTTCAAGCTTTATGACATGACTTAATAAAGCTGAAGCTTCTTGCCGAGTATCACATTTTTGTTCTTTATCATTAGCTAATATTTCTAAAGCTGTATAAATACCACTGAAATTTTTTACTAACGTTTTCGTAGCATCTGCCCGACATGACCACCTTGTCGCCTATAAACACGTTAACTTAGAATTTTCATTCATTAGAATGTTCCATCGATGAGTCGATGCACTAAAATATACATATAAGTTGCAACATTACAAAAAAGTTTACTACGTCAGTACATTCATCGACGCTACATTCTCCAACCAAGTTCAATGAATGGCCAACGCAAGGAACGTAATACGCTAATTCGTTTTTTTCTTTTATGCATGCTTGAATCCCAGAATATTTCCCGGACATATTGGAGGCGTTGTCGTAGGTCTGTGCTCGACAATTTTTAATATCGATGCCGTGATCCTGCAGTAATTCTAACGCATCATTACTGGGTGACCTACCTTTGTGACTCTTGATTTGCAAAAAAGTAAAAAAACGTTCATAACCGTGGCGATTGAGGTAATAACGAAAAATAACTGATAACTGGTCGACGTGAGAGATATCCGGTGTGGCATCTACAACGAGACCCCAATATTTTGCTTTATTAATTTCATCTATGATATGCTTCATTACTTTTCTACCCATCAACTCTATGAATTCTTCATAGATAGTTTTTGAATGATATGATACTTTTCCGTGTCCCTTATGAGCATAAGATTTAATGTGTTCTTCAAGAAAAGGATCAAACTCAGCAATCAATTCTATAACACCAAGGAAATTACCATTATTAGGTAATCCTATCACTTCATTTTTCCCTCGAAGTGGAAGCCCTCTTTCGGCTAGAAACCGAGTAACTGCCACTACTCTTTTCAAAACCTTAATCCAATATTGCACTTCATTTTCCATTGTTTTAATCATACTTTTTTCTATACTAGATTTTTTTAAGGAATAATCAATATATTCCATCATACATCTGTTATGTTCCTTATTATTATCGTGAGAGCCAATAACTTCATCTATTTTCTTCCAATTTGAGAATCCTTCTTTTATGAATGGATTATCACTATCTTTCGAGAATAATTTGCAAACATAGCAAAAAATTGACCCAGTGGATTCGGAAAACATAAGCCACTTCATCTCGCATTTTTCACCATTTTGTAAATTTCGCTGAAAATAACCTGACGTAAAATATCTATTCTGCTTACTATATTGTCGTTTGGATGATTTGAACGTAGATTGCTTATTTTGAAAAGAAGCGTATCCTCTTTGTAAATATTTTTCACGTTCATAACCATTCTCATATAATTTTAAAGGCCATAGAGCAGGATCTTCATGTACATCTATAAAAAGTATCAATCGTATGTATAATGTATTATTAAAAAGAAAAATATATAAATGATAAACAATTTATAAATTAATTTAAAATCAGAATTAAAATTATAATTGTTGTTTCAAATTTTCGGTTATATATCATTTAGATTTTTGAACAGTGTACATATAATTATGTATTTAAGTAATTATAAAA
Organism: Gastracanthus pulcherrimus; assembly: GCA_949152435.1. Lineage (NCBI taxonomy): Eukaryota > Metazoa > Arthropoda > Insecta > Hymenoptera > Pteromalidae > Gastracanthus > Gastracanthus pulcherrimus. The sequence continues at coordinate 53,542,742 of OX424574.1, forward strand.
CATGCATACCTATGTAAGTGTGATTTATTAATACTTGAGTCACGTGGCTTCTGACGTTGGTACCCAAATCATTGTCAAGTAATTGATTCAAATTTCTTGTGATAACGTTTGAGTTTTCATTAGTTGAAAGAGTATTCTTTATATTTAAATCTAACGAGAATCGACCGGGATTCTCATGTATATCTATAAAAATAAAAAAAAATTGGATATTTAATAAGTAAAATAAAATTTGAAGGAATTGTAAGTGATTAGAATACAAATTAGGAGAATTTAAATGTATAGTTTTAAAAATAGCTAGATTATTGAATTTTCATTTTAGTTTTGTATGAAAGTCTATGTGAAAAACTAAAATGAAATGTGTATAAATTTATAAAAGGTTCATAAATATATTGCTATTAAGTTGAATTTTATTTGAATGTTTCAACATTTTTAATTAAATCCAAAACGTATTAGAAATTTTTCCAATATCTTGCCTACACTACCGTGATTCTCTAAAATCAAAAGTTCATTATACTTATCATCAGTACTTGAGTAATTAGCAAAAAGTTTATTTGCAACAATATTCAATATGTTTGCTACAATTTCATCGATTACCGAAGTATTTTTTTCATTAAGTGGAAGATTCATAATGCATACCAACTGAAAAAATCACGTAAGAAACAAAGTAAAAATATTTTAAATGTAAGGGGGGCGGGGGGGGGGTACACCATGGAAGCGTCAAAATCATGCCTATTTTTACGATTTTTTTTTTGAGAAAATGAATAAAGATAGAGCAATTTTGTTTTCAGATATTTATTATACAAGCTTTGAAGAAGATTTGATAATTTTTTTATGACATTTTAATACAAAATGGCGGCGTGACGGCTTATCTCCCGAAGCGCCTTAAAAAAAAGATGAAATCGGGTGGAAAATGTGCAAGTGATGCCGGATGACCTAGAACAAAAATTTTTATGAAATTGTGCTTATAATTGGTTTATCTCGTAGCTGTCATAGGGGTTTTGCGATTTTAAATTTTTTTTTAATTATGAGACTTCAAAGTAAAAATTTTTTTTTCGAGAAAAAAATCGCTTTCAAACAAGCATAACAAATTTTTTGAGCAAGATATCAAAAAACCCCTATGACAACTACGAGATAATTATGTTACAAATCAAATGAACTTGAGTGTAGGCAAATCGGTCAAAAATTGTAGCAGTAGAGCTTTCCACCGTTTTAAAAACGTAGTTTTTATTAAACGCGTTTGAAGTTTTTTATTAAATTTTACTTTTTGTTAAATCAAAGTAGAAAAAAAATATGTTACCTCTAATCATCTATTCCAGCTCCATACTGTACGCCTTGCTCTTCAACAAATGATGCTTCAGACTTTTTTTGTTCATTTTTTGATCTTTTGCGAGCATCTTTGGCTTCATCGCTTATACTCTTTTCGGCGTACTCGATTCTCTCGCTGTCAATCTCGAAGCAGTAATTGTAACAATTTTCGCCAATTTCAAGTCCCAATGCCTCCATTATGCACATGATACTTTTTTTGTTAATTTCTTGATCTTCTGCGAGCATCTTTGGCTTCATCGCTTATACTCTTTTCGGCGTACTCGATTCTCTCGCTGTCAATCTCGAAGCAGTAATTGTAACAATTTTCGCCAATTTCAAGTCCCAATGCCTCCATTATGTACATGATACTGAAACTGTTTTGAAACCGTCATTAAAGGTGCAAACTGCAATACTAGTTGCAATATCAATAACAGTTTTGCCGTTGGAGTGATGCTTCGGCGCAAAGTTCCAAACTACGCTGTTGAACGACTCGTTACTGTTCTGCGTGTAGCCGCCCAAGCAGCGCTCGAGTAAATCTCCTTTCAAAAGATCTTCATAAACTTCTTTGACTGCTTGAAAAACTTCATCTTTCATCGGTGGTTTATGAGTAAAATCTTTTAGTTCTCTAGCTGCTTTAGCCTTTTGCCACTTGCACCACGAATCGGGACCAGGCGGGCAATCTTCGTGCTGTAGTTTATTGTCGGTCGACATTTTATTCTTTAGACCAGCCCAAATCTCTTTTTTCATGGCTTTATCTGAGTCGCAATTTCTTCTTTTTGTTAAACCAAAATTTATGGCCAGTTCATCAATCAGTTTGTTCGTCAGCTTACCTCGTCCTCCAAGTCCTTTCTTTTTTTTTCTTGTCGCGTAGTCGTGTGCCTACACGTTTTTGCACATGATCGACGCATTCCTTTTTTTTCACTTCGAGATCTGGGTAAGGATTACTGTCAGCAATACCTTTTTTTGTTTTTGTGTCACCATCCCCGATGTAAAATTCGTACTGGACTCCATGCAGTTCTTCAGAACGCTCGAACATTTCGACCACAGAATCAACTTCCATTTTGCCGGACGATCCTTCGTGATTTTTCATGCATTCATCTTCGTGCTCCTCAAGCCAATTGTCATACTCTTCAGAGCCTTTTTTCTTCTCCCAAAGTGAGCATGATAAACAAAATTTTGATTTCACTAAAATGTCGATTACTTTACCAGTATACCATCCAATCAAAGAAACGAAACCAAACAAAGATGTAAAGCCTTTTTCTGCCAACTACCGTCGCCCGATACTGTTAAACCTTTTTCTTTTCTTTCTTTCATTTCTTCGATCTCTTGTTTTGCTGCTCGACTCATCGATTTATCTGATACCATGTTACATGCATCTGCCATGCCAGTCTGGATTTTTGAATAAAAAAATTTAAACACCAACCGTGGTAATTCCATTATAGCGCAAAACTTTTTCAGACTGTACATGCCGAGTCCCATCAGTCTAAAGACAAATATAATTCTTCTATTTATATCATAAGCTCTACTGTCAATCAAAGGACATGAATTTACTTCTTCTTTTTTACAATCATTTGAGCATTTCATTTGTATTTTGAAACCGAGTCCACGACACGAAATTTCAGTAAACGAAACGTCGCCGTATATTTCAGTGAGCACCATTCTGAAGGCTCATTTATATGGAGGTGCAAAGTTGTCTCGGTGATATATATGACGAATTCTTCGAAAAAAATGCACGTTTTGGGGTCCTGATATCAGAAAAAAAATTTGAATGCTCGGGTTTCCAAACCTATTCTATTTTGTTTTGGTGTGAAATTCTGAAGAAAAACGCATTTGAACAATGAAAATTTCGCATATGACTACGTTTTTCAGGTAAATTAGGTGTTTTTTACGGTTTTTCAAATATATATAAAAAAGGGTTTTACTGCGCAGTTAATAACTGTGCACATAAAGGTGAACAACTTTTCCCTAAAAAGTATATAACCCGAACATTCAAATTTTGTTTGCGATTTCAGGACTCCAAAAAGGGCATTTTTTCGGAGAATTCGTCATATATAGATATACTTTTACATAGTAGAAGACAGAAATAGATACATCTAGATACAACCTTTCCCTTTACCTATAAATCTTTACTTTATAAACAAGCCCTTAGAGTGACACAGAACTTGTACTTAAGGTATAGTTCTCCAGTTGACAGTCAAGTCTTTTCGATTTAATTTAATTTTCAAAAGCAACTTGTTATTAAGGCGACGTGTCAGACATACGGCACCATCTGATAAATACATTAGAAATCTTCGTTTTTCTCAAAAAATATGCATCAGAATGAAATTTCTCCTTAAAATCACTTTATTTACATAAAATACGCAGCGGAATATTCGAATTATTCAGAATCGAAAAGTATCATAATTGCGAACTTTTGTTCATTTTAGTTTCTGATTATTTAAATGTTCCGCTATATACTTTCTGTAATTAAAACTATTTGAAAAGAAAATTTTATTCTGATACGTATTTTTTAAGAAAAACAAAATTTTCTAATATATGTATTGATGGCTGCAGTGGGACTAACGCATTGAGTTGTGTAAGGAACTTTATTAAAAGTCCTTATATATGTTACTAAGATATAAATTTTCTCCAGTAAATTTATAATCCAGTAACTAATTTTAGTGAAAAATTCTCAAAAATTTATTTTTAACCTTCTTTACTTATACCATTGTACCACTACTACTAGACTACTAAAAGTACTAGAAGTAGCTATATCTTTATTTTTCATTTTTTTTAAATCAATTATAAGTAAACTTTTTTCAATACTTATAAAAACGTCCTTTTAGGGATATTAAAATTTTAATCACCCATTAGGTACATATAAGTTAACGTACCTATATTACAAGTTACAAGCAATTTTTAAGAAATTCAATTATAGAAAATTTTTTAAAGTATATGTATTTTAGAACTGTCTATATCAGTAAAAAACTTATTTTGTGAAGTAAATTAAAAATTTAAAGTACTTATATTAATATTATTTGATACACCAATTACGTTACTTACCTTCATCTCCGCAGAGATTGACTTCTACACAATTCTGGAGAGTTTCTTTTGCGTCCAATAGAGAATCAACGAATTCATTGTTACAACATTCATCATTAGTTTTAGTTAAGCCCATTTGATCAAACTTGTTGTCATTTCGATTCGCACTTTCCACGTCTTTTAAGTTTTCAGAATCATTCTTCTTGTTCTCGTCAACTTCCAAAAGATGTAACTTTTTTTGATTATGCTTATCACTTGACGGATTCTGTTCGATAGATGGTTTAAAATATTCAGTAACAGTAGGAAGTTTCTTGACTAATTCATCTCTTCGTTTTTTGATTTTTCGTTTATCTGACCCACTAAGGTGTTATCTCTTCGACATTTTGAAACTTTACAAATCGCGCTGCATAATACAATTAATATTCAACTAACTGTAAAATATCAATACGCGCAAAGGGACAATCTTTCGCTGCTTGGTTTGTACGTAAAGACAACCTTGCACCGCGTATGCCGACAAGCTCGCGGGGACCCTTCTTTGTTTTTCCGCGAATTAGAACATGCATTCACCGGCGGGCGCTGGTGGCGGCAGCGAGGCGTCAGTAAGTTGCCTCACATTACGGCTTGTCTCTGTATCGTTTTCCGTACATCGATGCGATGTTTTCGATGCATTTACGAACTCAACTTTACAGTTAAAGTATCTTCTTAGAATATTCTTTTTTTCGAATAATAATGATATAATTTTATTGAACATGGTAAAGATATTATTAAAAGAAGAATTTTTTTAAATGGATTAGTACAATTATAACTCTCTACTAACTGACCAAATTGCAAATTATTAGATGTAATTTTTGTATTAATTGAAATGATTTGAAGGCAATATATGATATATTTAAAAAAACTTGTTTTTAAATCCGCATTAGAAAATGTTATGACGATTGACGAATTCGTAAATGGTAAATTAAAAAAATTTATACAATAAAAAATAATATAAACATAAAATTTCTTAAAATAGAAATACCCATCAGTATTGTATTCAATAAAAATTCGTATTCATTTCAAGAAATTTACAACTTTTATTTGATTTTGAAATATATGCTATTCAATTATTTACTAAAGAATAAAAGCATTAAAACCTCGATTAAAACACCCTCATTCAAAATTTTATTTAATTTTTTTTGTCTTCAATTATTATAATAAATCAGTTGAAAATCATCGTACTTTGAGATTTATTATATTTAATTTTGGAATTGAACTCATAATTCTTATAGAACAGAGGAAAGTAAAAAATACAAACTTTTGTTATTTATTAACTATATGACAAAAATGGTGAACACCAAGTCGGAAGCAGATATAAATACACTTACACCGCGTGCTCGTGACAGAAAATTAGAACAATTTTTTACAATTTGCCTTGGATAGGGGATATACTTACAGCCGTATTTTTTATTCTATATTCGTATTGCTTAAGGCTGTAAGTATGTCCCCTATCAAAGGTAAACTGTAAAATTTGTTCCATTTTTTCTGCCACGAGCTCCTGGTCTAACCTTTTTTCCATTAAAATAACGCACATTAGAAAGTAAAATACCTCATATCTCGGCAATAAGGGCCTATTGGAATTAATTACAAGTACTTAAGCTTCATTTTTCCGTATCAGAAACACTCTTCAAAAGTTTCATCGAAATCCGTTTACCGCAAGGTGCACATTCACTCAAAAAATTTTCTTTTCAATTTCTCAATCTTTTTTTAATTTCTCAAAAAAGATTTTGATGAGTATTAAAAATTTTGTTTTGAAAGAGTGGGGCCCCCTCGATGGCCCCCTTTAATCCGCCTCTGCACATTAGATACGTATAGTAGCGTTTATAAAAGAAATCTTGATTTTTCGAAAAGTAATAAGCTTATGGGTCTGTTCTGTGATTTTCGAGTAATAATTTATTGGAATTACAAAGTGCATTTTATTTCCAGTATTTTCCAATAAAATGTCATTTTTATTCGTATAAATTAGGAGGAGACGTGAAATTTGTCTCTAGTATTGTGCTTTGTCGACTCCACTTCTAAGAATAATTACTATTGCTGTGATTATAAACGTATAAAATAAAGAAATCTTGTGGAAAGTCCAAGTATCATTGATAGATGATTAAAATGACTGTTTTGAGCTATTTTTCTTAAGAACTGCGAAACATATTCATCATTGTTTTATTAAATATTAGCTATTATTATACTCGAACTACTGCATATTCTAGAGCGTCAATATAAGGGGAGTGTATGGCCACCTTAAGGAACTTTCGGGAATCGTGCCAGTAGATATATATCGGGTTTTGGGGCTTCGGAAACTATTGAGACGTGTTATTTGAACCTTTAACTCTAATACCTCATGTATTTTTTGCAAAAATTGTACTCTTAGAAATTTAATTAAAGAAGTTCTAAGTAGTTAAAAATTGACCACTTTACCAACAGTGTTGGTAAAGTGGCCACCTGTCGGTTCTTATGGTAAAGTCGTATAGTAAGGGCTTCAAAAAGTCAAGACTAGCCTAGCAGAGACTTCCTTTATGTGTTATTTAGCTATACAGGGTGCCGTAGCGTACGCCTTGCTATCGATATTTTGGGATTAGTAGGCCTAGGAATTTTGAAGAAGTAACCGCCGTTTTTATCGGCGTCTATTGTCTTTTGCCTTACAATGCATTCGAATGGCCACTTTACCAACCGATAAACGTCAACGAAAGTTATAATTTTCACTTCGAAAATAAACTCTACGGCATAAACTGGCACATGCATCTTAAAGTACGAAAAAAAAACGGAAATTTCATGTACCGTATGATTTTCTTTCACTCATATCACGCTGACAAAAGTGGTTTATTTACATGCATACACTGCTAAGAAATCAGAATGTTGATGCTTTCGCAAACATTAACACTATCTTATAATTAGAGGGCGCTGCTGCGTGTGGGTGACCGCGCATCGCAACCTCTATTATCCCAATACATATACTGAAGGAGTTACGGCGCCCCAGAATATTGATTACAGCGAGATCTTGTGTAGGTAGCCACATTACCTTCATGGTTAAATTACCTGCACCCATCTTAATATATTGAATTATATTTTTCATTGACGGTTTCAACAAAGCAATTCGGTTGTAGACCCTATTATTGCCTAAATGTATTGTATAATAGTATTCACAATAAAAATAGATCAAAACCTAATATATGTGGGTATTAAGTAATAATAATATATATACCTAATGTATTCCTATGTAAGTGAGAGAGAAAGAATGTATGATCATTAGCGAGTGGTGTACCATTATGTACAAATGTCGAATATACCTGGGATAGTGCAATATATGTGTGAGTGCAAAGGTATAGGTTCCAGTAACTATGGCGTATGCAAAGGTAGTGCAGATGTTTGTAAGATAAGGCCATAAAGGTTGTAGGGTATAAATAGAGCCGTGAGAGTGGAGTTAGGGGGGATCAGAGTTGACCGTGCTAGAGTAAATATCGAGTGTAGTGTAGTTCTATGTACTCGTAATTGTTAGTTCGTATAATATACTTTTGTTGTTATAATTAATTCACACGTCTTATCATTTACTTCCCAACATCCACAACCCACAAAATATCTACATATAACTTCAAATAATTATTTGTTACTTACATAACATAGTATAAATTATAGAAACATATATTGAGAGCGTGAAAAAATCGGAATGGACTCTCTCGCATGAACCTAGATTCGCACAAACTTCAAGTAAAAGAGACAATGTCGAAAGAAAGACTTGCTGCACGCAAAAGAGAAAGTGTCGCGTTATTATAGTATGCAGCGTGCGCTAAGAGTCCAATATTTAACACCAGAGCAACAATGACGAAGTGTGGATCCGCAGCATAGACAAATCGTACGTGCGAGAATTAAAAAAACAACACCAGGACGACGATATCGACGTCAGCATCCACGATGACATAACATAACGTAACGTTCGACATGGACTATCGCTCCGCGAAACAACGGGCGCGTCATTTTTTTCATTCTTTTCGCGATACGTACTCCCTTTTATGCCTTTACAAACCGCTCTGCACAAAGTACCTATATACACCTACACATGAAGAGCGGTGTATTCACACCGCGAAAGCGCGCGATCGAATTACTCAACGAATTAATTACCGGTTGCAGGTAACGCGAGCATACGTGTACGTAGGCGCCGTAGGTATGTATTTGTTGTTACGTAAGACACGTGACAATTTTTATCGTTCGTTTTCATCTTCTTTTTCTGCGCTCGTTTTGTTTTACATTGTGGTTCGCTGCTGCGATGTGTTTGAATGATCGTTAGCTGACTATTGTTACGTTTTCGGCGCAAACGAGAGGTTTAGCATTGTTAGGGCGGATCGTTGCGCAATAACCCTGGTAGAAAATTGAGCATATTAGATGGTCGGTTCACGATCTATTGGGCAGATCCGTTTCCTAATAGTTCGCCAGAAATAAACCAGCATCTGACCAGAAATTTATAGAAAATCTAAATAGCTTACATAACCCTAAAATATTATTGAAAATGTAAATCCCATTATAGTACTTCTGCGTTAAAACAGCATGCAAATTTTTATTCGATTATTTATTTGATTTTTTTATGTCTTATTTAATTATAAAACTCTAACCTTAAAAAAACTTTTAATGAAATAAGTTTTTAGTTTTTATTTCGAATCTATCCCAAATATATCTTAGCATTCTATTAAAAATAAGCTATTAAATCCATGACATAATAATCATTATTAACTTATAAAAATTCGTTAAACGTTATTTTTTATTTATTTATTCATTAACCATAAGTTGGTCAGATTTCTGACGAGAAAACGTCGACAGGTAGCGGGGTTTCTGGCCAGACTTTTAAGCAGAAATTGGCCATTCCCTATAAAATAGAGTAAAATCTGGCGAACATATGGGGAACGTTTCTACCAGGGAAGTTTTGTGCTTTTGGACGAAGAATTTTCTGAGACGCTGCGTGTCGCAAGACGTATAGTTTTATGACTTAAGCGTTGATAGTTTTACGAGCGTTTAATGGTGCGTAAGAGGTCAAAATTCCGAAGGCACGTAACGTTAATTAAAATTTTAGCTAGGAAGTAAATTATGGATATACTTGAACTGAAATTTCAAACGTATTACTAATTTATAATAGTGTATTTCTAAATTGGATTTAGTTCAATTGTCTTATACGAGGGTAGTTCAATAAGTCTTTAGAATAAAGTATAAAAACAATTTTAATTGGGTAAATTTTTTTTTATTTTTAAACATAATCTCCTTGGAGCTCTATACACTTGGTCAATCGCTTTTTAAGTTTTTTTAATCCTTCAGAAAAGTGCGTTTTCGGAAGTTCCTCGAAATAAGCACTTACAGAGGCAATGACGTCTTCGTTGTCCGTAAATCTCTGTCCACCGAGACATTTTTTCAAGTTTGGAAATAAGAAAAAGTCACTGGGGGCTAAATCTGGTGAATACGGTGGGTGTTCGACCAATTCGAATTTTAGTTCTTGAATTTTAGCCATTGAAACGAAGCATGTGTGAACTCGGGCGTTGTCGTGATGAAAGAGAATTTTTTTTCTCGCCAAATGTGGTCGTTTTTTTTTTAATTTCTTCTTTCAGCTGCTCTAATAATGATGCATAATACTCACCAGTAATTGTTTTACCCTTTTCCAAGTAGTCAATAAGTATAATTCCACGTGCATCCCAAAAAACTGTAGCCATAACCTTACCAGCTGACTTTACGGTCTTTGCCTTCTTTGGAGCTGGTTCGCCTGTGGAAATCCACTGTTTGGATTGTTCCTTTGTCTCAGGAGTGTAGTGGTGTATCCATGTTTCATCCACAGTCACAAATCGACGAAAAAATTCCTCAGGATTCCGACTTATGCGCGCCAATAGAGCCTCAGAGGCGACCTATTGCGACCACTCTATTGCGTTTATTCTCAGCTGAGAGCAAACGCGGCACCCATCTTGCCGATAGCTTTTTCATGCCTAATTTTTCATGTAGAATTGAAACAACTGCACCTATAGATATCCTTGTGGCCTCAGCTAACTCACGCACTTTTAATCTGCTATCCTTCAACACCATATCGTGGATTTTATTGATGATTTCGGGAGTAGTTGCTTCTACGGGCCTTCCTGAACGTGGTTCGTCACTTATTGATGTACGACAACGCTTAAATTCATTTACCCAGTTATAAACCGTTGCTAAGGCAGGGGCAGATGTGCCATGAACTGAGTCCAATTCATTTTTTATCTCATATGGAGTTAAACCCTTTAAATGAAAATGTTTAATTACCGCTCTGAACTCGTTTTTTTCCATTTTTCTTAACAAGCAATTTTTTTTTTTCAATTGGTTATAAAAACACGTAAACTCAGAAGATGTGGACTGTGACTGCACCATATATCTAGTCGGGAGTGGTGCTGACTGAAAACAGATGATTTGGAGCGATTCGCGCGCCATCTGTTGGTCATTCTAAAGACTTATTGAACTACCCTCGTAGTATACTGCAGCGATGTCAAGAAATTTAATAAATTGATCTTATGACAAATTGAGCAGTGAAAATAAATTTCAATTAAATTCAATACAACGAGGATTATTATTGGTACGGATATACATTTTATCATTATGCTTTTCATAATTTTTTCATAATAATTTAAATTTGATCTTATATTTGAAAAGTAGAGAAAAATCAACTACAAGAATATTTACTTATTATAATGGTCTGAGGAACCTTCTTGTGTGGAAAATACATATGTATGCCTATTTTAAAGTCACACCTTGAGTTCACACCATGACCTACGTAGGTCTTTTACTTACTTTAAGTGATGGTTAGAAAGGGTTTATAATTTGGCATGCACATTTAAAACTACAATATTCTTTGTATTCAATAGGATTATTTTTTCTAATTTGAGTATAATTATGAGTTTTCTGTATGTCATTTACAATTTATCCTCAATTCAATTGTTCAAATATAAATTACAGGTTGTATAACATTTTGACTTTTGTAATCTCAAACAAAACATTTTTTTTATTTTAGCAAACATTATATGAGAGTACAAATAAAAATGAATGTTGTCTAAGCCATTTTAAAAAATGATTAATCACACATTTGTTCAAGAAGGATTTTTAAGTTTTAAATATATTTAAAAACTATATTACTAAAATACTAATTTTAGGTATAATATGCGATTCCATATCTATTCGGATGTATTCGAAGACGTACGTATCAACTAAGTAAATATGACAGTTTGCGAAATCGACTTGGAAGATTTACGTTGCCAATGCGCAGTGTGTGGCTATATATCGCTCCTGAATTATGGTCGCCACTTCCGGAAGGATAAGCAAGAAATTCCGATTATCCGTCGAGGCCACGGCTACGCTGCAACAGCCAACCCCAACGACCCATTTTAGAGCGATAATAAATCTATTTATAGGATCCAGTGGAAATTATGGACTTGGGCAAGTCCAACATGAAGATGATGACTGTGTATAGTTCGCCAACCTGCTGCCCGCGCGCGTGCGAGCAATCTTACCAGTCGTAAGCTCCAAGCACTGAATTACCAGTGTTGGTATATATACCTATACTGCCTGCTTTCGTCCCTTTAAATTACGACTACACTGAGCTATCATCGATCGCAACAGCGTATTTACTCCGGCATTCTAATTAGATTTTATTCGGCTCAATCGTTTACGTCGTATCTTCCTACTGTTCGTCATTTCACCGAACATTTTGTATGTATATCTAGACGGGCTTTAAGTTGTAAAAAGACATTAGAATCGAATTAGAAATGTATTTTGCTTTCTCAAAGAGAAAGCTTGGTAACAATGATAAAGTTTTTTATCTGAGATTTCGATGTATCTCCATGTTTTCGAGGTTTCTGAATCAGAAAAGTAGGTTTTTAATATGGTTTAAAAAATGTGTGTGTTTGTGTGTGTGAGCGTGTGTGCATGCGTGTGTGCGTGTGTGTGTGTGTTATGTATGAAACCCAAATTTTTATCTACCATAACTATTCAAAGCAAGCATATCACGCGCTGAAATTTTGCAGGCATATTACATATGTTTAAACTTAGCACTAGTTAGATTTTGGATAATATTAAACTCATTTTTTAGCACAAATATAAAATATCAAAAAATAATTTTTTAGTTTTTTTATACTTTGAACTTGTCAAAAATATGTACGTTTTTATATAGTTGACGTAATTTCTTATCGATTGATATATCATACGGGTGATTATCAAAAAGTTGGCTCTTTTTAAAAGTATAATTTTCAAAAGAAATAAAGTCTTTGAAACCGACAATAAAAAATATGATGTAATAATACTAATCATATAAGTTAAGAAAATTAAAATAGGCGGGATCAAAAAACACTTTTTATGCAGTTAAAAAATATTACAATGTTGAACTTTTTTTACAAAATATATGTAAGAGTTACAAGTAGGAACCGATTGCATTTTAATTTGTGAATATTTTAATATAACTTTCTTTGAATAAAGCCCTTAGGACGGACAAGACAACGAAACTAGGGGACACATTTAGAAACAACCATACATAAACAGAATACACGCATTAAATGGTCGCGCATAATTTTTGGATTAACTAAGACTTACTTTAACCCTTTGTGTAATTCTTTTTGGTTAAAGTTTAGTGTATTACTAAATTTCTTGTAGGCCAGGAGAATTACGACGAAATCTTTCACATATGGCTCTAACGTGACGTAACTTAGATAACTATTGGAATCGCTCGGGAATGGTATACCTATTGAAAATATTGAGGTGCGCTAGCTTGAAAAGGTGTGCTATTTGCATAAACAACGAAAACGTGAAAAAAAAATGCGAAAATCGCATTTTTTCCCGGACACAATCACATATAACTCGGTAAGTATGCATTATAGAGAAAAAATGTATACTTATAAATTTGTTCGTTATGAAATTTTCTACAAGATTGGGTTGGTCCGATATCCGTAGATTTTAAATGTTCGCTGCAAAATGCTCGAAAGTGCAAAAAAAGTAGGTAAAAAACAAGGTAATTTTAAATTATTTATTTAACAATGAAAAAATAACCCAATCACGCCATAAATTTAGAGAAAAGTACTTGATGGTAATACAAAACGAGAGCCGCTAGGCCGATTAAGATCGGACTGACAGTTTTTGCATAATGCAATTGTTAAGTAACCTACCTGGAAAAAAAGACCTTTCTTTTAATTTTGTGCCAGGCTCAAAGTTATGAATATTTTTTTGCGCCCGCTCTTTTGCACCTTAAACTATATTATACAATTGCTATCTCAACGATTTTTCACTTTTTAATAACTTTTTGAGCGGTTTTAAAAAGTTTGAAAATTTTGGCTTTTAAACAAATAAGCCTGTGAAGCGGGATTTGCGAGTGAAAAAAAACCGGAAAGTCTAGGAAAATAGTACCCGGAAAGACGCTTCTTTTACAAAAAAATCATCTAATTCGGTCTAGTAGATGTTGAGATATTAACTTCCAAAGTCGAGAAGGTTATGCGGCATAACGGTTAATGATGTAACAATAAATTATATACCAATCGATAGGTTTTTCCGAGATGTTTTCATATCTGCTTTCAAAAATTACATTGCACGTGTGCATCGTGCACAAAAATTTGCATAAACATTGTGTAGTGTGCACTTGGAGCCGAAATTAGGAGGGGTGGGGATAGGCTGCGAAACTTGAAATCGTCGCTTCAAAATCGGCGCGCTCGCTTCAGGAGGATATATCTCGGCTTCTACTGCACCAATTTTGACGATTTTTTTTAATTAGGGTAGAAAAACGAGAGGATTTAAAATTTTCATAATTACATTTATCAATTTTAAAAAATAAACAATCGGTGGTCGATTTTCATAATCAAGCATTTTTAAATGTTGCTAAAAATTAGTGCTAATCATAATATCCTTATTGGGCATATATTGTTCATTGTAAATTAGTATTAAATTGTATTATGTATTGTAGTATTAAATTGAAGAATTAATGCGTAATAATGTTATAAATTAATTTAATTGTTATTTAATGCATATAGTACATTGAATAACAGGAGATAAGGTATAAATAATCGTAAAGTATTGACTATTTCATTAATTTTACATAATTTACAGAATTTATTTATAATACAAGTTCATTTATTACATTAATTGGCATACTTTTTTTTTACACGGAATTTCGTCGTCGCTGTCTTCGTTGTCGGAAACACATTCGTTAGCTGTTAATATGTCTGTATTTACATGGAATTGTACATCATTGTCGCCATCAATATTAAGTTCGCTACTATCTTCTACATCTATATTACTGTCTAATATATTTTCTTCGCAATTTTTACAAGTTTGACTGTGGAATCCTGCGCAATAATCGGAACATTTTAATCCGTGTTTTACGCAACTACAAGATTTTGTGCAACCCTTTGTACATTTACAACTGATGTATCGTAATATATTATCAGGAACTAGTAAATCAGTTGTATATGTTGGTTGTAATTTATTATCTCTAACACTCCAACCTCATTGCGTCGGGTCCAATGAATTACCGAGCAATTTTTGCACTTGATAATATGCTCTAAACGTATGCTGTTTTGCAGCTAATTCAGTTGGCGGAAGCATAGCTAAATTAAAAGCTTTCTTCGTAGACCTACTTTTAAAACATAAATATCTTATATCATTTAATTATTGTAGCTGAAGATATAGATGTATTAGTAAATTTAACGCAAAGAGCGTCTGTAGATAAGAAAATTTATTTCTTAAAATCAAGTAGAGGAAAAACAGCTGAAAGGCTTTACAGTTCCACATCTCTTATCGGCGAAAATTTAAAAAATCTGATTGCTTTTATTCACGCTTTCACTGGATGTAATACTACATCTGCTTTTTTCAAACAAGGAAAAGCTAAAATTATAAAATTATTAGAAAAAAATACAAGCTTAATTGAAGAAGCTTTAATTTTTAATAAAACAAATGCAACTGCACAAGAAATTGAAAATGCCGGCACAAAAATTATTGCAGCTATGTATGGGGGCAGGAAATCTAGTAATTTACAATTAAATGATTTAAGATATTTATGTTTTAGAAGTAGCTCTACGAAGAAAGCTTTTAATTTAGCTATGCTTCCGCCAACTGAATTAGCTGCAAAACAGCATATGTTTAGAGCATATTATCAAGTGCAACAATGGCTCGGTAATTCGTTGGACCCGACGCAATGGGGTTGGAGTGTTAATATTAATTATATTTATTAATAGTTAAATATTAATTATATTTATTAATAGTATAAATATTAATAGAACCATACAAAATCCTTTATAAAGTATAGATATCTGTTTTACCGACACTTAAAATACTATAATTAGATTTTGATAGGGGTATCCTCAACTTTTCCTAGCTTTTGAAAGTTATTAGGAATCCAGATTAGATTCAGGTAGGGGAAACCCGTACTTGTACAAATCCATCCTAACCTAGAAATCAAAAGGCGCGTATCATGGAATACCTGATAGGATTCGGACAAGTAGATCTTAAGTTTGAGAATTTTTCGGTAAATATGGGGTTTACAAAGGAAAATCTGGTCAGAATCCCGTAAGTTTTCCCTAAATACGGAAATCTGATCAGAATCCAGCCTATAACCGGGGATGATGTAGGGACATTTCTACCAGGATAACGGAAATAGAAAAAAATTTGAACATTACAGTGCACCATAGTACCGGATACACACCCCAACAATTGCATTTTGGAATGAAAACGACGAAATTACAAAAATCGTAAAATATCCGGCGGCGGACGCGCCAGATCACAAGAAAATGATTGCAAGCGCACGCGAAAAATTGAAAAAATCGTTTGAAGTACGAAAAAAAGGTCAAAAGCGGGTATCAAAGATTAAACTACGGGTCGGTGACCTTGTACTACTGCGTGTTCGGCACCTATCAAACGCAAATAACAAGGTGACACACAAATTTTTTCATCTATTCGAGGGACCGTATAAAATTACGCGTGTTTTAGGCAAAAATGCTTTCGTGTTGAATAGTTGTGAGAAACCAAATGAAGTGGTGGGCACGTACAATCGTATCAACTTGCGCAAGTACTTTTCAACAAAATAAATAATCTAGACAATATGTAATATGCGTAGCGTTGACAACCATGTAGAGACAGATAAGCTGTATACGATATTGTCCATCAATCGTGTACATAATGACGTGAACGCGAATATAAATATCTGTATATATACATGGGTGAAGCAGCAGTCGATATAAACACAGGCTCGAAATGTGACATGACATGTGTACAGCAGAGACGAATTGATAATAATAAGTGTAAATGTACTGTGTTGTGTGTATTAAGCGTATATTTATTTCCGATCGATCCAAATCAAGCTCTCCGAAAAGGGGGAAAATGTAACGAGCAATATATATAGGGATATAGTGCGGAAGTGGAATATATCGTATGTCGGCAATAGTTGTCATACGAAGTAATATACCAAAACAATAGTATCTAAGTTCCGCGAATTCAGACAAATGGCTAGGCTGCGAGAGGCATATAAATGGCGGTGTCTCGCGGACTCGGCCTCTTTCTACTGCCGGCCAACCTACGTGTTCCTCAACTTCGGAGCGCCGACCGTCTGATCTCCCTGACCTTGTGAAGGTCAGCGTGTACGTGTGCCCGGGTTCCAGTAGTTTATCTGGAGATATTAAATAAAAAGTAACATCGCAATGTCGATGTCCGTTACTCGCGCAGCACTCGAATGGTGACGAGGAATAAAGTGATTCTTGGAGTGTAAGGACGGCGGACTCCGGCGACGAGGAATGTCGACCACGGGGGTTGCTATCAGTGGATTAAGGTGATCGACGCGCCCCGACTGAACATCAGATAAGTAACTAATAATAATACAATTTAACAAATCGCGTAATAATTCAGGGCTCGCGTTAATCTTGAAGGGAATATATTTTAATTAAGTTGAGTATGAGGAATGAATGTTAAAATAATATGTATGCAAAAACGACGAATTCGCTAATGTGAATGATGATATTAAAAATAAGTTCAACGATAAACGATGATATATGCGGCGATGAATAACGATTGATGATCATGATATGTAAGGCGATGATATGTAAACGAGGGTATATAATAATTTTGTCATGAAAAGAATTTGATGTGATGATGATGGATAAATGATGAACAGTAAATAAATATATATATATATATATATATATATATATATATATATATATATATATATATATATATATATATTGGAATTTAATTATTTGCAAAGTTAATAGAGCGAGTGCTTCATTCCTATTTCCCTTATACCATATATCACATAAATACTACAAATGGCGCCCTTCGGGCTATAAAAATAGTAATTTACGACCCTAAATGAGATAGATCTTATGTTATAGTATTTAATGTGATATATAATAGCAGACAGTGTATGGAAAATAGAAGTGAGAATATAATTGTAACGAGGTCTGGGAGAATTTCGCGTCAACGATATAACAATTTAAATTTTAATACACAACATACTAATAGAAGGGAAAGTTTTGTCAACATAGTGGTCGTAGGAGTTGACGATCAAGAGAGACGGGAGAGAGAAGAAGCATTGGAAAGAGAACGAGAAGCAGCGGCAACGCGAGAGAGAACACGAGCAGCTGCTGAGGCAAGGGAACTTGAGGCAGCAGCGTTTAGAGAAAGAGAAAGAGCCAACGCTGAGGCAGCAACGAGAAACAGGCCGATCGTACAAGCCGCGGCGAATCCCAACGAACTTGACGACATCGCAAGGCAGCGCGCCGAATTGGACCGTCTGCGCGCCGAGCTCGAACAACGAGAACGCGAGCTCGACGCCAGATAGCCCGAGCGAAATGACCAGCGAATAATGGATGATGTTGACATTGGACACAGGGAAGTCGTGCGTGAGTTTGGTAGGATTGTACATACGATCCAAAATAATAATGTAGATATTAAGATGCCCACATTTAGTAACGAACTGGATAAAAATACGAACGCATTTTTGCAGGAATTAGAGCGTTTTTTTAGGGTAAAAAATATTAACAATGATGCGCGAAAATTGGTAACGGCCGAGCACGCATTAGAGGGGAGAGCGCGCATATGGATAGAATACAAGCGCGATTCGATTTATACTTTTGATCATTTTAAACTAAAGTTTCTTGAAGAATTTTATTCGGTGCCCATTCGTGTCAAAATAGAAATGAGATGGTATTCACGCCGCTATAGACAACAGGACGGAAGTTTGCAATCGTATTTCTACAGTCAGCTCAAGGAAGCCGCATATTTTGAACCTCAATTAAGTGAATATAAAGAGTTCACTTCGAGCCGTTGTCGAAGGAAGACGTGTTTATAAACGCACCGTCTACATACGTTCGCTCGTATTATTTGTGCTACTAAGCACTGGGCTTATAGCCCTTCTACAACACCGCCTCACCGCGCGTGAAAAATCACTTAGTGATTTATCAAAATGTTTAACAGTCAACAAGTTCCTAGTGCAAATGTGATTAGTGCCAGTGCATCCCCGCCAAAAAATCCTAAAACCATGAATTATCGTGCAGCTGCTCAGAAAGATCTTTTTCCCACGAAATACCAAGGTTTAATATTGGACTGTGTAGAAGGGCCATCTCTCACAGATTATACAGTAGCCATCGGCGATATAGTAAATCCAATCAACGTTATTTCTGCATCAAAAATATCCAACAATCGAATCTGCTTACACTTAAAAAGCAAAGAATTAGTCGAAGAACTCACTGACAAGCATGATCACGTGAAAATAGGAGAGCAGAAAGTTTCTATTAGGCCACTTGTATCTAAACAAAAAAGAGTTATAATTTCTAATGTTTCTCCTGCAATTCCGCACTACATTCTCGAAGAAAAATTAGACGGTCTCGGTATTAAACGCTGCGCTCCAATTTCTATGCTAAAAGCTACCATAAATAAACAAGGGTACGAGCATGTTTTAAGTCACAGAAGACAAACCTATATCAATCCGGAAGACGTCAAAAAACTTCCGGAATTTATTAAAATCGACTATGACGAGACTCCCTATTATGTTTATCCAAGTGTTGGCATTCTTAAATGCTTCGTATGTGGTATAGAAGGACACATTGCTAAACACTGTACGAAAATCGAAGATCAACAGTCGACACAGACAAATTCCGAGACAGCAGCAAGCAATTCACATACCAACGAGGATTACGTACACGACGTAAACACCGGCACGCCGGCGAGCATCGAGTCTACAGGTAATCCCACTACTTCACACGAGAAATCGTCCTGTTCCAACGAGAATATAAATAATACGACATGTTTACAATCAATGCCGCCACCGAGTGCAACTAACAAAAGACTATTAAGCAGTTCCAGCTCCACAAGCAGCACTCCTATACATCCAGCGATCAAAGATAAAAGCAAAGTTACTCAATCGCTTAAAAAGCCCAAAATCGCCAAAAAAAAGAAAAATCTAACATACGAAATAGTTGTCTCACAGTTAGAGCCCATAATAAATCTTTTGAGTGACAATTCCAAAAACTTTCCGATAACCATAGAAAAATTAACAGAATTTCTCTATCTGTCTTACGACAATCGAGAAATCAAAAAAACTGCTCTGAGCTTTACCAATGATATACAAGCACTCAAAACAATGTTAAGTGACGTGCACGATCTAACGTCCATACGCAATTTAAAAAGCCGAATCAACAGAATAAAAAAACGTCTCGATGACAATTCTGGATACTCTTCAAGCAGTGACTCCAGCACTATGGAAGAAAATTAGAAATTAAAAGATTAAAAAGAAAAAAAAATAATAATAATAATAATGAACAAGCAAGAAAAACCCATTATTACATCACTCAAGATGCTTTACTGGAATGCAAGAAGCTTCAATCAACGCCGCCTGGAACTACCTATTATCTTAAAAAACATCGACATTTTCATCTGTGTGGAAACATGGCTATCCCCAGAGAACATCATACGCAAGTCGGACATTCCAGCAGATTTTGTTTATTACCGAAAAGACCGAACTCGTTCAAGAGGCGGAGGTATTATTTTTATCATTCGCAAAAGTATCGCTTACGTAGAAATTGAAGACATTGCATCTCCAAAAGATTCCGTTGAAATCTGTGGTACTAGACTCAATAATATTAAACCTTGTCTTGATTTAATTGCTTGCTATCGATCCCCAGGTCTCCTCACGCAGGAGCAATGGCATGAAATTGTAAATAACGTCAAAGAAAACAGAAATTGCATTCTCGTTGGAGATTTTAACGCTCATAATGTTTCCTGGAATTGTGCTCACTCTGACACAAATGGCTTAAGACTTTACGATGCCGCCGACTCCAAAAACCTTTTCCTTCACAATGAGAATTCAATAACTTATATCGATGACAATAGGAATTATCAGTCCAATATTGACTTAGTTTTTTCATCACTCTCCATTTCGGATGTCATACATACTACTGTGCATGACGAGACCTGGGGCTCAGATCATTTTCCAATTTACATTGATATAGATGTTGAAAAACAATATTACAATAGAAAAACTTTCAAATTAAAATCCAAACGAACGAACTGGACTGTATTTCAAAATACTCTCGAAATAAACTACATTAAATTTCTCTCTTCCGAATATGACAATTCTTCCCCAAGAAAAAAATACGACTTTCTTATCGAAGAAATTGTTAGCGCAATAAAAATCTCTACTCCTAGAAAAAAAGACTTTCAGCCCCAAAAAACTAGAAACGGTGTTCCTTGGTGGGATTCAGAATGCGATCGTGCCAAACGTTTACGCCGCGCTGCTTTCAAAAAAAAGAGATTCACCAAAAATCCCATTGACCACATTGCTTTTAAAAAATATGACGCTCTTCTCAAAAATACTATCAAAAGGAAAAAAAAAGAAAGCTTTCGTAACTTTGCTGAAAAAATTAATTTCCGAACTGATACCACTTATGTTTGGAACAAATGTAAACTCTTTAAAAATAACTGGGTCAAAGACACCCCCTCTCATAGTACCGAAAATCTTCAAACTCGTGACAGAAAAGAAGCTACTCTTGATAAAATTAGCCCACCTTGGGTGGTAACAGATCCTTCCTGGCTCCCACAATGCGACGAAAATAAATTTCTTGAATCTCCTTTCGATTTCCTAGAATTGAATGTAGCGATTGATTCAAAAAGGCCGCATTCATCACCAGGGCTAGACGGTATTGATTTTGAAATCAAAGGAGCCTTTGATAATGTAATCGTGGATCTCCTCTTAAAAAAATTGGCTTCCTTAGGTTTTCCAAATACTCTCGTTAGTTTTGTGAAATTCTTAATGTTTGAACGTAAAATTTTCCTGGACTCCGCAGATAACTCACCAAGACTCTCGTACAAAGGCGTGCCCCAAGGAGGCGTTTTAAGCCCCCTCTTATATTTATTATATGTATCCGATATTACTAAATCACTTAAAAAAAGTATTATTGCCTCCGAATTCGCAGACGATATCGCCCTTTATGTCAAATGTGCCTCTGTCAAGAGAGGAAAATCAATTCTGCAAAACGGAATCAAACAGATAAAAAATAACCTCCTTTCCATCGGACTCAATCTTACAGCATCCAAAACTACCTTCGTTCATTTCAATAACCTCAAAATACTTCCAGGCTCCACAGAAATCGCAATCGGTAACAATATTATAAAATCCAGCAAAACAGTCCGTTTCTTAGGCCTCTTTCTTGACTACAACATGTCCTTTATCTCACATATTAATATAATTCAAAAAAGATGCTCTAAAGCTATAAATATAATCAAATTTCTCTGTGGCACTTGGTGGGGATGCCACCCTAATACCTTACTCGTACTCTTTAAAAGCTTCGTCCGATCTATTACAGACTATTGTAACTTTATCTACTTCCCGACACAACAATACTTACAAGACAAAATCGAAAAAATTCAATATGCCGCAATAAGGCACGCATTAGGTTATCGTGCAAGTACCCCAACCAATATACTTATTGCTGAAAGTAGGCTTCCCTTCCTTGCAGATCGATCTAAATATTTATGCAACTGTTATCTTGTCAAAAATCTTTCGAACAGAAACTCAAGTACTTACAAAAATTTAAAAAGTTACTACAACATAAGCAAAAAACATCCTACAAAAAATAAAAAAATATTCACTCATTGTATTTCGAAAGTACTATCATCGAACAATGATTATATATTCAACGAACACGAAAAATTTCCCATTTATTGCGACAATTACACCACTATAGTTTCCACGTTACCTATATGTACTTCGCTAGGAGAAAAAATTGTCCAAGAATTACTAACAGACAATACCATTGATGTAAATTACATAATAAATAATGCTCTTGTCGAGCACAATGCTTTGGACGTATACACTGACGGTAGCAAAATCAAAGGTGCAAATTCCGCAGGTGCTGCGTACTTCTGTCCCAAACACAACATAGTTGACAAGAAAGCTATTAATAGTAATGCGTCAATCTATACAGCCGAATGTATTGCCCTCGACAATGCACTAAACTTTGCGCTCAAAAATCTTAATCGAAACGTCTTCATTTTCTCGGATTCTCTAAGTGTATTACAAGCCTTACAATCCAAGAAACTCAGCATCAAAACCAATTTCTTCATTTTTCAAATTAAAAAGAAATACCAAGAATTTCACTTAAACAATCCATACGGTACGTCCGTAAAAATTCACTGGATTCCGTCTCACTTAGGTATTCGAGGAAATGAAATCGTCGACACCATAGCTAAGAATGTTACTCAAACAAAAAATACTGACATTAATTCTGTACCTTTCACGGACTTATTTTCCAATTTTAAGTTAAATGCATATTTAGACACAAAAGAAAAAATTATAGAAAAAAGCTTGGTTAAAGGAAAAGCCTATTTCAATTTTTTCTTCAAAGACAGCGCAAAACCTTGGTTCCATAACTGTAATCACGCAAGAGAGTATGTATCAACAATCAATAGACTAAGATCCGATCATTACAATTTAGCGGCGTCTCTCTTCCGTATTAAAATTGTAAATAAAGCCAACTGCAAATGTAACTATCCTAGCGAGGACATCAATCATTTAGTCTGGCAATGCCGACTATATGACACTCATAGAACTAAGTTCCTTAGTAAGATCATACATACATACCACACCTTCCCACTTTGTACCGAAATGATTATAGCCTTTCCGAATTCCAAAGCGAGCTCATGCCTATTTTCCTTTTTAAAAAATTGCAAATTGTCTGTATAACTGCGTACCACTGCTAATTTACCAATGAATATCTAATGTACTTTTTCTACTACTATCGACTCCTATTCGTAGGCTGTATGTATATATGTACAAAATAATATCTGAGACATTTTTCCTTCTGTAATTATACTTTATTTGTTCTATATGTATACTCCTTTGTATTATATTTATAGCTAAAAAAACCTCACCAGAGGTTTGAATGCTCAATAAATGAAAAAAAAAAAAAAAAAAAAAAAAAGTGAATATAAAGTTAATTATAACGTAGTGCAACAGCTCCCGTATCGAATTAAAGAAAATTTAACAACCTTAAATTATGCAGATACTAATGCGGTCGCACAGGCACTCGCGCAATTTGATAATTATCAAAATGAAAAAGAAAATCAAAGTAAATATAGTGGAAATTATAATAATCGAAATCAAACAGTGCGAGTTCAACATTTGCGATCGTATAACCATTATTCGCGACAAAATCCTCGGCGAGGCCAGAACTCAGCTGACTATAGAAATACAAACTATGTAAACAGAGAAAATGATAACACACGCAGAAACGAAATAGAGTCAGTGACACAACAAGAGTATAATGAAAGCCGCGAGAATAGGAATGAATACACAAATTTTCAAATGCCCGATACACGTTACCCGCCACCTAGTCATAACCAAAATGGAGGGGGAAATCGCGCTTTAAATACTACTCATTTAAACGAAGGATCGACGCTCTGAGAGGGGTTCCGTCGGCGTGTCGAGATGATGACGGATTAATTTATGAATTATCACGCGACATCGAATGCGACAGGAATCCAAAAATAGCAGATAATGTAGATTTTGAAAAGCCACGGTGTCCACATATAAAGATAGACATAAAAAGCGAAAAAGGAATACATAGTGTTTGGGCCCTCGTTGACTCGGGAAGTTATATTACTTGTATATCCGAGAACTTTTATAATCGCCTAAAGGAAAAAGAAAAATTTGACGAGTTGCCCGTATCTAATGTGATAGTATCAGTTGCAATTGGAAAAAAGGCTGTCGCAATAAAGCGACAAGTTAGGATTGAGTTTAAAATTGATAAATATAATAATACTCATGCATTTTTAGTAGTACCACATTTGACAACGGACATGATTTTGGGAGATGACTGGCACTGGAAGCACGGTCTAATATTAAATTATGCTCAGGCAAAAATGGAAATACACAGCCGACAAGTACCCAGCGCGTACATTCTGTTCGAGCGAAGAGTCGCGGACAGGTTGGTGCTCTCTAAAAAAGACGATGTCACTTATGTTTTTGTAATGAAAGAAAAGGAAGTAGATTACGAAAAATATATTGATGAACTAAATAATAAAGAAAATGAAAATAAAAATATAGTACAGAATTATGTCGATAATAACGAAATATCCCTAATAAACGCCGATCGATCACTAGAATATGAAAACGCTAGTGAAGTACAGTATCAAGTAGTAAATAAAAACAATAGAAATACCATATATGAAATAAACGAAAATGTAAAATATAATAATTGTAATGAGACGGAACAGCGATATCAGGATGATGATTGTATGATAATAAGCGACGAAACACCGTATAAAAATAACAATTACGACAATAAAATAATTAGCGAATTCGAAAATCAAGTTATTAATGAAAAACTCACAGTAGAATGCAATGCAATTAAAGAAAGTATTAATTTTATAAATGATACTGTACTTCAACAGAGTTTAAACAAATGTTCAGAAGCAGAGCGGAACTTGTACGCGGAATTTCGGTCGACCGCGCAGTTGCTAACAGAATTGGACGCGCGTCAGAAGCAAATCTTTTTCGACTTACTGCGGGAAAATCGAGCCGTGTTCTTACCCAAAGAGGGATTTGCACTCGGGTACGAGCATGAATTAAAAGTTACATCCAGGAAAACGATCGTTAGAAAAACATACCCAGTTCCGTTTGCGGTACACGATGAAGTTAATAAATCAATACAAGATATGTTAAAATCGGATATAATCGAAAGAGCAGTAAGTCCGTACTGTAATCCAATGCGCATAGTAAGAAAGAATGACGGGAAAATACGCGTATGTTTAGACGCCAGGCAGGTAAACCAAATCATTGAGGATGATTTAGAATCCCCTCCACTCATTAGCGAACTTTTGCAAAATTTTCACGGAGCCGCATATTTTTCTGAAATAGATCTCGCCCACGGATATTGGCAAATTCCATTACATCCTGAGTCACGAAAACTTACAGCATTTTTATTTAATAATTCAACGTACCAGTACAAAAGAATTCCGTTCGGAATTAAGACGGCTGGGGCGGGGTTAATTCGTGCGTTAAAAAACGCCCTTGCCGAAATATTATTTTTGAAAGAGTTATCACTATATGTGGACGAAACTGTCGTAGCGTCCAAGACGTTCGAGCGTCATATTCAATTATTAAGAATGATTTTCCAAAGGTTGATTAAATTTAACTTCACATTGAATTTCGGCAAGTGCATTTTCTTTCAAACAAAAATATCATTTTTGGGGTTCATTTTATCACCATCAGGAGTTACACCCCTATCCTAACAAATTAAAAAATATACGCGACTTTCAAAATCCCAAAAATAAAACTCAGCTACAAAGGTTTTTGGGAATTTGCAATTATTACAGACAATTTAACATTAACCATAGTAAGGATATCGATCCACTCCGTGAATTATTGCGGAAGGACGCGAAGTGGGAATGGTTAACGAGACACGCGCAAGCATTCCAAAATTTAAAGGAACATTTAATAAATCACGTCAGTCTAAGTCACATAATACCTAATACTCCATTTAAAGTTCAAACGGACGGGTCAGACAGAGGTATTGCAGGGATTCTATATCAATTAGATGAACAGGATAATCAATGCCTAATATCCGTCGCGTCACGATGTTTATCGAGCGCGGAAAAAAATTATACAACATGCGAAAAAGAATTACTAGCTATAGTATACGCCGTAACAAAATTCCGAGTATATTTAGTAGGCACGCGGTTTGAAATAATAACTGACCACAAAAGTTTAACATTTTTAGAATCTACACCTTATCAAAATGGGCGTTTGATTCGTTGGAGCCTTCTGCTACAACAATACGCTTATAGTGTATCGTACTGCAGGGGGGAGGAAAATATATTTGCCGATTTTCTCAGCCGCAACCCTGAAGGTAAATTTTACATAGAAAATGAAAAAAAATTAATAATCGCGACACTTTGACGATGCGTATCTCCACACAATGTTGATGAAGATCTCTCATTTTCTTTGGTTTCTATTCTCAAGGCGAAAGGCCTCGAGAAAGAAATGTTTAAGAAAATAGGGGAAAAACAAATAGCAGATAAGGGAATAAGCAAAATCGTCGAAGCATTCGATAGAGGTAAAGGAACAGAAATGTTTCAAAAGTATAAGGACATACTGTTTCATAGAGAAAAAAAGGCAAACAACTGGCGAATTGTTGTCCAAGAGGCACTGAGGAAGGAATTAATACATACGGTGCATATGAAAATTGGTCATCCGAGCGTGTTCAAAACATTAACATATTTGCGACAATATTATTATTGGAGTAGAATGCGTAAACAGGTAAAAGCGCACATCGCGACTTGCGACCTTTGTCAACGGGTGAAATACCTCTCAGTCGCGATGGAGGGGGAATACGAGTGAGACTCGGTAGGTATATAATACATATTTTAGAAGTCTTATTTTTAAGTTATACAATTTCTTTAAATATATTGTTTCTAATCAAATTAATTTAACACATTATAGTAATATTTTCTTAAAATTTGTAATGTTAAATAAATGTTAGTAAAAAAATAGGAAGGTACAATAATTATACAATATTTTCTATGGAGTGTATGATATATATTCTTACATATATTTAGCATATATTTTACATATATTCATATTAATCTACATAAATTGTACATATATCTATTTATATTGTATATGTGTTTCTTTACTTTATTGTAAATGTCTGTAGAAATAACCAATTTTTCATTTCCTTTTTTGGTCGAGGAATATTTAATTTATACCTATCTATTTAGATATAACTATGAGTTTTCATACAGCTTAAATCTAAAATCGTGTCCTTATTAATTGTATACCAATTACAAAGCACACCAACAACTTTTTTTAATTACATGGATCATTTTTAGTAATCGCAGCAAAATGTTTGGAATATTCAATTTTTTTCCATTTGGTTTCATTTATGTAACCAAATTCCAAAAAAAACCAAGCAAATACTTTGTAGATTTGTTTAACTTAAATAGACACCAATCAAGTACATATATATGGTGTCTAAAGTACATACATTCGTTATTTTTTCACGCGAATCCTCTTGTTTTGTCTTGTCATAATTGCAGCTATGTACACATATTAATCTATCGCTGTTTATAGTACCAAAATCTTGGTTTAGAATATAACAAATTGATGACTTTCTCGCAATTTTTTTTATTGCCACATTTTTCAGTCACTAATACATACGGATCCTTTTTTTTCAATTTCTTACATTTATCAGAATAATCTTTTAACTCTAAATTATCTTGTACATCTGATAAAATTGTTCTTTCATTCTCATCTAAGTAATCTTCCATGTTTTCGTCATAATTTTCATTTCCACTTAATAAATCTTGAGGCTCATCATCGTCTTGCTCATCAATCAAATCTTCCTTTGAAATATTAACAACATTAACTGAAATTTCATTAGCTTCAGTGATATGGATATCAGTTGCTCCTAAGCTAATAATAGATTTAAATGGATCATTTTCCGCTTTCAAAATAATATTGTTTATTGATGTCACGTCTACATTACCCTTAAAAGCAATATCACTTTCCAAATCAATACATAAATTGTTATCATCCAATTTTTCAAACGATGGATTTAAAAAGCTATTTCTAGGAAAATTAATTTTCTGATTTTCATTTTCAAAATTATGACCTATGGCAAAAAGTGCCTTTTAAGAGAATCATTTTGAATACCTTCGAAAACCATGTTTAATAAGTCATGAGCATTCATTCCAAGACATACATACGTATTTAAAGATATAAAATTATTTGTGATTGAATAATCATTTTTAGAAAGCCATTTACGCCATAATCTAAGAAATAATACGCAATACCATATGCAGTATATTCTTGTCAGAGTACTTAATTTTGTTGACAAGAAAGAGTACATAACAAAATTAATTATTTTCATGTATTCCTGGGTTGCTTCACTTCCTGGAACTTCTTGTTTCAAAAGCTGTAAAATTATGTTATTGCTGATCCTTAAAACGGAATTCAAAATTCATTTTATCCTTACCATCCAAATTTCTTTTTGTCAGTAAATGTTTGTCTCTAGAAAAGTTTTCTAGCGGCATTCTTAGATGTGAAGAAGATTCTATGTAATCGCCCATAGGTAAAGTTATTGAAGTTTTAAAAATCCTAGTTTTAAATTTTGTTGCAAGATGTACAGTATCCTGAATATAAATCTGCGGAGGACTATACGCTGCATGGAATCCCTCTATTTGAATATTAGTTTCATTTTAAACCAAACCTAGATTTGCAGTGATTCTCATTGCTTTTAATAAACGAGGATCCCCATCTGAAGAGTACCCTAATACGATAATATTATGATCTGCTAATAATTTTGTTATATAATGCCATCTCTTAACACAATCCTCTGCTGTAAAAGAACTATCTGATCCAAATAAGTTACACAAGTCGCTTCAAATGATAAAGGTACTGGCATTGAATTATTAGGATTAAGAGGTTGAACAAAACCTATAAGCTGATTAGTTCGAGAGTCATATTGAATTTTGGGTACCATCCTGGTAGCGTCTTCACTAATCCAAACGTATTTAGGTAACTTTCTATCTATTAAAAATGTCTGCAATTGCTTTGCGCGACAGACTCCTTCTATAATATCATCAACACTATCTCCAATGAAACGATGTATGGTTCGTATTGAAGGTAAAGGTAAATTTGCAGAAAGTGTTTGATATAAAATTCGCCCACCTGTCATACAAATATAAGCAGAAAATATTTTGAAAGCTTCTTCGTAACGATAGCGTTCTTTACTTCCTGCTTGCGAATTACAATGTAAAGATTCCATTAGCATCTTCAAAAACGTTAAATTTTGTATGATATTTGTTTTACTTTCATTATTATAACAACAAGTAAGATGCCAAGTATCTATCTCTTCAAAAGTTCACTTTAAACTTTGATTCTCATCACAATTCCAATAAGAATTAGGCTTTTCTTTAGCTAAGTCAACCATTCGTTTTAGCTTGAACTTTTCTCCAAAGCTGAATGTAAAATCGTTTTTAAATTTATGGAATTTGCCATAATAACGTTCCAAATCAGCACCAGAAGGTTTCTGATTCTTAAAAATATCACTTCGTACAAATGTTTCAAGATTTGTCAATTCTGTGTCTCCAAGATTTTTGAAAGCAATTGGATTATCTAAATCTTGCATTCGTAGTATATTCTTGATATGTCTATCAATAGGGTATTGCAATTCCTTTTCAATATTAAACCAAAACTTGTTGACGAAAATATCTGTAATTAATTGTTCATAATAATAATTGTATGACATTGATGGATTATGCAATAAAAATAAACTATATTGAAACTAAAAGTTAACTTAAGGATAATTGAATTTCTTTAAAATCTTTTGAAACTTTTATTACATGTTAATTTAGGTGAGTTTTATACGTGGTTGAAATTTCGACCCACCCTGCGGATGCAATAATCGAGAAATTAAGCTTTAAAATTTCAATTTTCATGGAGGCTCTGGGAACATGGGAGTCCTATCTTGGGCTCTCACAAAATGGATATTTTTATTTTTGCAAGTCAAGTTTTCTTTAAATATTTGTCAAAAACTAGTATGTAATGTAAAATAAGCCTAGAGGTAATACATAAAAAGCTGGACATAATAAGCGCTATTTCTTTGAAGATGTAGCTATCTAAAGTTCGGCTCCAATATTATTAGTATATTTTGTATAGGAAACTAAAGGACTTTCATTATAAATATTGCTATTTAATGATGATTTTTGTAGAAAATTGACTTTCTGACCTTACTGTCACCCGGTGAACGTCGTTAAAGTAAATATTTGTAATCTTATAAATTTGAAATAATAAAAAAATTGTTGATTTTGAACTTTGAATGATTTATAACATAAGTAATTTTGAATCATAACTAGTTAATCAATGATATACGATTGAATTTTTTGTAATTTAAGTAAAAACCGTTTAAAAAACTCATTGTGTCATATTTACGTCTTAATTGAACATTGTTATAATTTGTTCTAGTGAATATAAAATTGTAGTTATTATTAATTTAATTCTTCATCGATCCAGCAACTGTGAGAGCCAACTCAAAATTAAATTAGTAAAACTACTTTATTAATATGAAGTATTATATATGGCATAGCGCGTTTCTTACACATAAGAATTATACACTTAATTATTCTACACAATTTAGCATTGGTCAAATTATATATAGATATACTTGACCAATGCTATATTGTGCACAATAATTACGTGTATAATTCTTATGTGTAAGAAACGCACTATGCCTTATATATTATATTCTTATTTAAATCTTTACATGAAGTTTTTTAATACCACTTTAAGTACTGTGTCAAACATTGGTGTTGTACTATTAACTGGATAAAAATTTAAAAATTAATTCAAGGAGTTTGTATTGGTTTATAAAATATTAAAACTAATTAAAAAATAAAGAAAAATTTATCATTTAAATTCACATTTTTATAAGAAAATTATTTGTACATAATTTTATACTAAATTCATATTGATATAATTTACTTTTATTCAAAGAATATCAATTATTAGTTCTAAACTTAGGATAAGGTAGACGCTTTTGTTAAAGACCTTTTTATCAAATTGTTTTATGTTTTCCGTGAAAATATATAAGCTTTGACTAGCTTATATTAAAAAAATATGTGTAATATTGTTATTAAGGATAACAAAAAGACTTTTAGAAACGTAATAATAATAATGTAATGATTTACCGTTTTCACTTGTTGAAGGCTTCTATTTTTAAAATCTTAATTTTCTGCGATTTTATGAAAAAGTGATCTGTACAAAATTTTCAAAATATGGTTCTAATGTGCTGCAACCTAATGCACATGGAGCTTCATAAATGTAAAGACTGTATGTTGAGAAAAACCTGAAAAAATTAAAAGGAAAATTTACAAAAATTAACTTTTGTTCTCTACAAATGTTTTGTTTTTAACTTTAGATGTACAATGAAAAATAAAAAATCAGTATATCAGTATTTTTCTGTTGCATTTTAAAATAAAGGTTCGTTCTCTCTTAAAATATAATTTTTACTTACTTCTTGTAGGTACTACAGGCTCGTAGAACTATTATTCGATGAGCCTGCGATCCAGTATAACTCGTGTATAATGATGTTCTAGTGGGTCTCGTAGAAGGCGAAATGACGCACTTTTCTTATAGACTAATTATTTTATACTCCTTATAGGCAACATTAACAAGAGGGTGAGGAAAAGAGCACATACGGGTTTGCGTAAATTCTGTTATAGCATATATACCTCGAAATGTACTCTGATTCACATTATACCGTAATGGTTTCTGTAGCTTTTAAAATGTCCTGTTCTCGAAATTTGTCTACTAATTTACGAAAAGCTACCCTTTGAATATTACAAATGGTTTGATTCGTTGAATAATGACAATAACAATCTGATTTAATGTATTTACTTAATTATTCAAAACACACAGAAGCTATGTAAAAGTATATACTGTATGACCGAATGTAAGACACTCTCCTACATTATAATAACAGTTCATAAATTCATATACCATGATTTTACATGTAAGTATAGTGGTAATATAGATTACCTGGAAGGTTCTTCGAACGTACATTGCCATTTGTTGAACACATTAAAACAAGACATTTGTATGGAATGCAAGAGTAGGTAGTAGGAACAAGTGGTACATTATGCTTAACACTTTAACATCATTAAGGGTACTCGGAAATTGCTCTGTTCTTCTCTAATATTTTTTTTGAGAATGAAGTAGAGCCAACCTTTTTTTTCTAGACAGAAATATCTTACATGTTAATTCCCTACACTCATTTTTTATTTAATATTGTGCACTGAAAAATCCTACACAATGACTTTAACAGTAAACTTAACAATGATATGTATTGTTAAGGTTCAATTTAGTGTATATTTTTTCAGTGCAGAATATGAAATTTGAAATGCGTGTAGTGAATTTTCGTGAAGAAATTATCTGTGTAGAATATTTTTGTAAGAAAAAATTATTCGTGCAAGGTTTAAATGTGTAGAGTATTAGCGATGTCCCAATCTTTACTTGAGCTATAAATCCCCCCCCCCCCCCCCCTTAACCCACCCGGTTTTACATGCTGTATTTTTTTAACCAATGCCTTTATAGACCCTATTTTTGTACATGCAGTCGTACGCCACATGTAGTAGAAACCCTTAAAAGACAGGGTAAACTGAACATTGTAACTCTTCATTGAAAAATACTATTTTTCAGACTTAAAACATAAAGAGGAGGCCATTTTTACTGGCTTTGTCAAATCACATTTTTGCTATTTATTAAAATTCTAGTTTGTTAATTGAAAAACTAATAATTGTTCTCAATTCATCTTAAAATAAGGAATATATTGAGACCTAAAAAAGTACCTAACATTATTTACTTTCCGACAAAACTTCGGAACGCAATGTTAGAAAATAATTTATATTCTTTTTCAGGTCTACAAATATTCCCTATATTAAGACTAATTGGGGACAACTCTTATAGTTTTTCAATAAACAAACTACTATTTGAATAAATAGCAAAAATGGGATTATAGACAAGGACGACAAATACGGCTTATACTCAATGTGTGTTTTGCGTAAGGACGAGCGTAAGGGACTTTTCGAGGAACTAATAAACTACAGAAAAAGCTGTTTTTAATTAAAAAAAGGCCATTTACTTTAATGAATAATCGTGTTTAAAAAAACATTTTGAAACAGAAAATTTGAGTAAAGAGATGCGCTTCTGTAAAAGATTTAAAGAATCAAAAACAAAAATTTATTTGCTTCGCACACTGTTTGATCTAATGCGAGAATTGTGTATTTTGCGCATGCAAGAACAAAAATCGGGTTTCGTGCACAAAGCTTATAAAATTCGATTTTGCACACCGAAATGACTGCGTAAAAAAGTACATTCCCGTACAAGAGAATATACTATTTTGCGCACTCATTCGGGTGTAAACAATTTTGCGAACTAAGTTACGAAGAATAGTATACGCAATATTCTGTAAGAATGCAAAGGCAGTCTTTTTAACCGACTTCGAAAATGGAGGAAGTACTCAATTCGATATGGCTTTCTTTTATGTTTGTCTAGCGATTATTCCGAAACTACTCGACCGATTCGGATGAAATTATTTTTATATGAAAGGTAATCATCCTCCGGTGGTTCCATTCCAATTTTGCAAGGATTGGTCCAGTATCTAGCCAGTAATTTAGTTTTTTATGGATATTTTTTCTGTACATTTCGGCCTCTGCCGACTTTGTCCGCCGATTATTCGGAAACTATTGAACCGATTTGGATAATATTTTTTTTAAATGAAAGAGAATGATCTCATGATGGTCCCATTATATTACTGGGCCAATATAGAGCCAGTACTATGTCAGTACTGGTAATTTGTTACGTTCTTCCACCGATTATTCGGAAACTACTGAACCGATTTGGATAAACTATTTTTTGAATGAAAAAGAATGATCCCATAGTGGTCCCAGTATATTACGGGGTCAGTATGGAGCCAGCACTACGTCAGTAGTGGAGATTTGTTATGTTCGCCCGCCGATTATGCTGAAACTACTGATACGATTTGGATAAACTTTTGGATTTTTATAAATAAAATGAAATTTGGCCGGTATAACTAAAAAGTATACAATAATAATTTTTAAAAAAAGAACAAAACCGACTTCGAAAAAACCCATTAAAAAGTATGAAAAAATGATCGATAAAAGCGTATTAAAAGTATGAAAAAATGATCGATAAAAGCGTATTAAAAGTATGAAATAATCGATAAAAAGTATGAATAATCGATAAAAAACCTTTTTGAAGTCGGTACCGAATTTCAAACTGACGATTCGCGCTATATAAAAGCACATATATGGTAACGTTAAAAAAAACTGGATTTGGTCTAAACACATATACTTATAATGCCTCTAAAGTAAGACCACCGTAACTCGGTGAAATTCGGCACCGACTTCAAAAAGGTTTTTATCGATTATTCATACTTTTTATCGATTATTTCACGGATTATTTCCTACTTTTAGTGCGCTTTTATCGATGATTTCATACTTTTTCGTGCGCTTTTATCGATTATTTTTTCATACATTTTAGTGGTTTCGAAGTCGGTTTTATTTTTTTCCGAAAAAATTATTATATTTATAAGATGTTGGACTTATTTTTTATTAACATAAATTATGCAATAAATAAAAAGCGCAGTCTTGTAATTTCACCTCTATATTGAAGAAGACTTCTCAAAACGCATATTCCACATTTTCTTTGCTAGTTAACTCGTGGTAGGAAGACAACGGTACACCATTATTTATAATCTATAGTGCTAATTTGTTATTAACATTTACTGTACAACAAATAAAAGGTGTAGCCTTGTAATTTCAACTCTGTATTGAAGCCGAATTCTCAAAATGCATATTCCAACTTTGTTTGCTAGTTAATTTGCGGTAGTAAGGCCAGAGCAACCTATTACTTATAAGCTGTCGTGCTAATTTATTATTAACATTTATTTTGCACAAAATAAAAAGTGTCGTCTTGTAATTTAAACTATATACTACTTTACTTGCGGCATGTAGGCCAGGGTAAACTATTATTTATAAGCTGTCTTGCTAAATTGTTATTAACATTTATTTTGTAATAAATAAAAGGTGTAGTCTTATAATTCTAACTCAATATTGAAGAACAGTTTTTAGATTACGCATTACAATTTTTTTGTAGGATAACTCTCGGTAAGAAGGTCCGGTCTTTTTTATAAACTCTCGACTATCGGTCTAATTTGTTAATAACATTTATTTTGCAATAAATGAAAGCTCTATCCTTGCAGTTTCAATTCTATATTAAAGAGGAATTCTGAAAATGCATATCGATACATATTTCTTTTTTTTTTGTATAATTCGTCTTTTATTTATAAATATTATTATGTATATAAGTCTAGCTGACATCTTCGGTCCATGGTTTCTGCCGCTAGGTGCCTACTTGTAATTTAAACCTGCATGCAATGTATGATTCTTTAATCTATAAAGCACTCGAGATTTTTTAGTGAAACTCTCTTTTTCTGCTTCTTTTTTAAGAAAACAGAAATCATCATTAGTGGATTATCGACGCCATCTATGTGACTTTCTTACAGCATTCTCTTTAACGATTAAGTTTTCTCCGTTAATAGTAGGTGGATATTTTATGGTATTGACCTTTGTTGTTAAATTTTAAATATTGTTGTTATTGTTTTATTAAATTATATTTTATAATTAACTGTTTTATTTGTTCATTGTATTTTATAATTATATTAGTATTATAATAATACTTAAAGTAGTAAGATGAGTGTCCAAGAAGCCGAAGAAGTGTATCGTGTGAAATTTTATATTATGCGATAGCACGACTGTGTAATTCGCACGCATGAGTTACATACGATATTTTTTTATATACAGTGTGTGTAAAAAATTGGATTTTACGCCCGTTTTGAGGTATTTGATACAGTGTGCGTAAAATCTCATTATATATATATAATAAAGTTAGAAACAGTAAAAAATTGCTAATATTTAGCCTGAGAAACGCAACTACATCGAAAAATCCTTAACGCGTTGTATAGAATCGAAGCCGAGTCGAAGCTATACTGTAGCGAGGTGTAGAGAGAGGGAAGCGACGCCTGGCGCGAGCTCCGAGCCGCGTACTCTTTCGTGCTCTGCAGATCTCTTTGCGCGCTCCCCGCACTCTTGCGTAGATTTCAGACTTGCGTACTCTTACGTACTCTTCAGAATTGTTGATAACTCTTTTCGTACAATTTAGAACTCTTTGTGTGAGTATGCTAGTGGCAAGCCCCTCGCTAAAACCGATGATCAAGTAGACAATCCGGTAATGATTATGAAAAAATATTTTTTTTACGTTTGTACATCACGTAAATGTAGATTAAATGATATATTTTTTCGAGAATATCAGCAATAAAAATATTGATTATAAAAATTTCGATGAGTAACTA
This sequence comes from Gastracanthus pulcherrimus, assembly GCA_949152435.1. Lineage (NCBI taxonomy): Eukaryota > Metazoa > Arthropoda > Insecta > Hymenoptera > Pteromalidae > Gastracanthus > Gastracanthus pulcherrimus. Next base: position 53,579,545 of record OX424574.1, read on the forward strand.
TTGTCTTTAATAGCACCTGTCTACACTTCTCATGCTGAATTTTATAACGTGCATCATTTAAAAAATATATGCTTTAAAGCAAACTTTATTTATCTGTTAAAAGATTATCTTACTATCTTTATTAATATAAAATTGTGAAAATTTATTCGTTTGTTTGTCTGTTACTGCATCGCGCAAAAACTACTGCACAGGTATTAATAAAGTTTGAATAATTCTCTTTATTCTAAACCCGAGAAACACATAGGAATTATAAATAATGCTTCAGTATTTCAGAAAAGATAGAAATACAGTAGAACCTTAGTGATAATTCGGACAGTGATAAACCTCGGGCAAGTAATACGCTTTCAGTTTCGGGCAGTGATCAAACTCATTACAATGCAGTCATACGTGATGAACGATCTTATAATCTTACAATCACTGCCCGAAACTTTTGATCCCTACTCGTAGCACTGCCCGAAACTTTTGGTTCAAACTCGTATCATTGCCCGAAATTTTTGATCCCAAATCATATCACTGCCCGAGGTTATACTGTACCTTGTTACGATAATCAAAGGTGGGTGGTCGGTTTTTGACCTAAATTAGATTTGAGCCCAAAAAGTTAAAAAAAATTCCAACAGTATCTACTAAAAATAAGAAGTCAATTCCACCTTAAACGGACCACCCCCAGGTTCCCTATTCACCCCCACCACCCCTTTAAAAAATGAAAACTTCACCGCTTGTATACAGCATTTTTGGAAAGATTCGACACTGTCAAACTTATATTTGCTCAATAAAGTACACGATGATCTCTCTATGAACTACCTGTTAAATAAACCCCAAATTCGGATTCAGCGTTCCCAAAAACTTATATATGTATTTTTCAGGAATTTATATCGTCTTTTTTACGACTTGACCTTCAAAGGACCTTGACTCTGATGTGATAGGAGTCAACAGACCTCGGATTTGGATTCAGCGACCCCAAAAACCTATGTATGTAGTTTTCTGGATTTTTCATCCGCTTTTTTACAGTTTGACCTTCAAATAACCTTGAACCTGATGTGATGGATTCAACGGACCTCGGATTCGGAATCAGCGATCCCAAAAACCCCAGGATACCCTAGTCAAGTCTGGTGATCAAGCTTACATATTTTGTATTTACATACCCTGTACATAAATAATTAATAAAACTACTCCCTCCACCCTCCTTAAGGGGGGGGGGGGGGATAAAAAGGCTAAAAATGGTGAATAAGAGTGAAGGTAGTTCATAGAGAGGTCATAGTGTACTTTATTAAGCAAATACAAGTTTGACAGTGCCCAATCTTTCCAAAAACGCTGTATACAAGCGGTGAAGTTTCCATTTTTTGAAGGGGTGGTGGGGTTGAATAGGAGGTCTGGGGGTAGTTCGTTTAGGGTGGAATTGACTTTTTATTTTTGATAGGTACTGTAGGAATTTTTTTCGAATTTTTTGGCTCAAATCTAATTTGGGTCAAAAACCAGCTTTAGAGACCCCCACCTTTTTTCGCATTTTTGGTAATTTTTTTACTGCATCACGCAATAACTACTACACTAATCTTAATAAAGTTTGTAACGATTCTCTTTGTGTGACTCCCGAGAAACACATAGGCAACATGGGAATTATAGACAATGCTTCAATTTTCCAGATAAAATTAACCTAGGTATATGCATGCGGATGATTCTGCCATAACTTGAACCTTCTTGTAAGAGTTACAGGAACCGTGTTTGATAATTTTTATTAGAATAAATCAGTAATATAGGGTCAAAATGTCAGTACCGTCTCCCGTCCAAAACACGATTTTCATAAAATCGTATATCACTTGAAAATAAATAAGCTATAAGCCAAACCATCACATAAGTGTTGTAAATTGTAAGGTTAGGTTTATTATATATATATATATATATATATATATATATATATATATATATATATATATATATATATATATATATATATATATATATATATATATATATATATATATATTGCTTTCTCAAAGAGAAAGCTTTGTGACAGTAAATATTTTTTTCGTAAGACAAACATGATTTTTGCGCCACATATCGTAGGTTGAATCGAACCCCCGGGTAAAAAAGATGTAGATATATCATCATATATGATCAGATACGATTATATATGATGACACATACGAATACATAGCATAATTTATGTCCATATGTGATCATATCAAATTACATCTAATGAAATTTGTTCATATGTAATCATATGTGGCTATACACATTTTAATCCGAAATTTGATAACATATTTTTATACATAATAATATATGAATATACATAAATATAATAACACACGTTCATATAATAACACTTCGTAATATGTTATCATATACAGTCGATCCCCGTGCACTGAAAAAGTCCGATGCAAAAATCCCCGTGCACTGCAATAGCCACCTAACCTCCTGGCGGACCAATCTCGTTCGAGTACCAGGGCTGTATATACGTAGAAAAGCCCCCAAGTTTCGGAATTTTTTTTCTTGATTTTGATGATTAGAAACTTTATAAAATAAGTTAAAAATATTTCCATAATATATTTTTACTAGAAATTTTCCATTTATTCACTACAAAATTTTTCTTTAATATGTACATACATGTGATGCAATAAAGAAACTTATTTTACGATTTATACATGTAAACAACACTTATATTAGAAGTGATTATTTATTAACTAAGGTATAATAACCGTACGTATATATTTTAAAGTTTCTTTCTTAAGAATACAGTGAACAATAATAATTTTAATATCACAAATATTAAGTAAAGAAAACGTATTTACTTAACCATTACTCTTTTTTAAATGTGAATTTAAAGCTTTAAATTAAAAGCTTAATTTTTCCATGTGATGCGCGTATTTCATTTCGAATAATTGTCAATAATACTTTATAAGCACAATGTTTTCAGGCATAAATAATTCAGAAATATTGCTAATAAGAACTTAAAATATATTAATATTTGTAAAGTTATATGTCAAAAATTTAAATATAGAAAAGTTTGCTAAATTAAAATTTTGAAAATATGCTCCTAATTTTAATCAATAGATTATTTATTCTTTACTATAAGATAATAAATTTTAGAGCTTTTAACATAAATTAGAATAAAAAGCTTTCAAATTTGATACATATTTTCACTCAAATAAACGTCTCATTTAATTATGTTTATTTAAATTTACATTATATGAATAATAACTTTATACGAATATTAAATCTTTATACGAATACTAACATTATACAAATACTAAATCTTGATACCATCACTACTATTCGAACATATACAAGGTTCTATCAACAAAACTCTGCAGTATCACCATATCTTCTTTCGTGCATTCAAATCTACTTTCGAAGAATGTTCTGAATTTTTTCAAACCTTGAAAAGCTTCTTTTATGGAAGGTACCTCTTCTTCTTGAGGAAAATCGAATGAAACACTTGATTCTTCAGGACTAGATTGACCATCATTTATTTCCTCATACAATCCATTAGCTGAATCTTGAATCCTTGAAAAATTCATAAAAATTAATAAATAAACTTTTTAATATTCATAATAATATTTTATTGTTTTTCTAGTCAAAGTTAGATATTTTTTCCATTTAGTTACTTTTTTTAGTAAATCCACAAAAGACTCTTATTTTGTTTAAATTTAGCTTTAAAAATTTAATTTTTGAATTTTCAGCTATTTTATATTAAAAGTATAATAACGTTAAAAAGTACCTTTGAATAATTCCATCAATGTCAAGTACTTCCCAGCCATTCTCGTTGAAATCTTCTTCGATCCAACTTTTGACATTGTCGTACGTAAAATCTTTGTATTCAGGTATACGGTGTAAAATGAACAAGATTTGCATAACGTAATCTTCTTGCTCAATGATGGATCGTTCTCTGTTAAATATTTTATTCCAAGAATTCTGAATATTAAGAGGAGTGACTTCATCCCGTGCACTTGCTATACGATAACAGCAATCTGTCATGTTTTCTTTTTTCACAGTTTCCACTAAGCTGTGGTTATTTTTCTGAAGTACAAGTTCCTTTGTCAATGACCTTCGAAAGATTTTCTTGCTCTTCTCAATTACGCCTTGATCCATAGGCTGAATGAGGGCAGTTACGTTTGGAATCAAGTACATAACCTAATTAAAAAATAAATAGATAAAAATATAATATTTCATACAAATAAAAATTGAATTTTTGAATGAAATATAAATGAGAAAATATTCATAAACAACTTTAAAAAATTATGCAAAGTAAGATTTGTTATTATAAATTTATGGAAAAAAAATTATAATTATTTACGTACCTGGACAGTTGGATCGATACTATTTAATTCTGCTTCAGATGGATGCGTGGGAGCATTATCTAGCATCAATAATACTTTCCTTGGAACAGTTGTATTTGGATGTTCTTTAGTGACTTCAGCAATAAATACATCTTTGAACCATATCCTAAAAGTAAGCCGATCCATCCATGCACTTTTTTGTTCCGCGTACACGACTGGCAGGTTTGAGCGGTCAGCTTTACCAAAACACCTGGGATTTTTTGACTTTCCAGTTACGAACAAGGTCACCTTATGTGAACCTGTTGCATTGGCGCAAAACATTACAGTAACACGTTCTTTATTCATTTTAGAACCAGAAGCACTTTGTTCGTGGCCTGCAATAAGTGTTTTGATTGGCAAAGATCTATAATTGAGACCCGTCTCATCAGCATTGTAAACCTGAAATAGAACAAAAGCTTTTTGTACAATATATATTCCAAATCAGCCAAATGGCATAGAGCGTTTCTTACACATAAGAATTATACACGTAATTATTGTACACAATTTAGCATTGGCCAAATTATATATAGATATATTTGACCAATGCTAAATTGTGCACAATAATTACGTGTACAATTCTTATGTGTAAGAAACGCACTACGCCAGCCAAATGACACTCTGAAATATTTTATAATTATACAAGTAATTAAAAATTACAAATTTTACTACTGAATATGTATTCAATTTCATTCTGTATAAGATTAAAAAATTATAAAAATTCATAAAATATTAAAAGCAATATCTATTGTATATTTTTATTTTCAAATCTTAGAAAGATTTAATTTTATGCTTATACACATACCTGAATTAATTGATATTTATTTTCATGTAAAAATTTCACAAATTTTTCAGAAAATTCAGCAGAGCCTTCATGATTACTTGATAATTTTTCGCCTTGAATACATATTTGGTGAATATTATATCTATTGACGAAACGATGAAGCCATCCGTTAGAAGCCTTGAAAGTTGGAGATTCATTTAATTTTTCATTTATTTCCAAAGCCTTCGCCACTAACAATGGTCCACTGATAATAGTATTATGGCTTCTCTCTTGCAAAAACCACAAATATAATGCTTTATCGAGCGCAGTATCCACAACTCCACTTACTTGCTTTCTTGATAAACTACAATGATGTTCTGTTAAAAATTCAATTCTCGTTAATATTTTGGTTTCATCTTTTTTAATGCGCCAAATTGTTGTCTCGGATACTGAATATTCAACAGCAAGACTTTTTACAGATGTTCCCTTCTGCAGTTTTTCAATAATAATTTTTTTAGTCTGCAAATCTAGATTCACTTGGCGCTTTCTCGTACACTCAGGCAATTCACTATCAGCAGCTCTTTTTTTATTTTCTTTTTCATTCTGAATCCTGTAAATACTCTTGCGATCAACTCCGTACTCTTTAGCAAGCGATGAAAATGTTTGCATTCCAATTTTGTGTGCGATTTCAGCACTTTGGATTTCACTTAAAGCTTTTCGATACGGCTTATCTACTTTTTGCTTATCCATTTTAGTCACATAAATGGATTCGTACACTGCAATATTATTAGAGTATGGATTAAAAGATAAAGTCTCAAAATTGTAAATATACATGTTAATATTTGTTGTGCATATAAAAGTTGAGATCTTATGTATTCGTGGTTATGTCGAGTCTGAGAAAACTTTAACAAAATTATAAGAATGACTCGTACATACTAACATATCGTCACTTCCTTAGTGAAATATATTTACTAATTGATGAAAATATCGATTAGTATTCAGTATTTGTGCAGAATGAGATATATTTTATCTACATATGTTGCTACATAAACACGTACTCACCGAGGTTAAGGTTCCACTATTCACTTTCTTTTAAATGTGAGATGAAGAATTAACCGATAAAATAGTTAAATTCCACCGATAAATCACTTATTTAATATAAAAAAGTCTTGTAGTATGTAGTAGCAAACACAAACCGATTCTTGACGAGAAGAGTTTAGGCGCGGGCAAAGCTCGAGGTCAAGACTGTTACGCTCCTGGCTTGGCGGCCATGATATTTCAGTTTGAGAGGTTGTCTGTATTGCAGTGCGCGGGGTTTTGCAGTGCTCAAACTTGCAGTGCGCGGGATTCAACTGTATGTTCTTATATAATCGAAAATTCAAAATTTATTATCCATATATGATTTTATGTGAAGATATATAGCAATGTATTATTATATGCAATCATATATGAATTTATATAAACGAAAAATCTTAAAAATTTTAGCTATATATAAGTATATATGAAACTATATGGGCATATGTATTTATGTAGGAGCATATATGATCATCACGGGTAAAAATAAACTTAAGGCGAAGACGTGGACCGGTTCCGACTTGCAACGCTTTTCTGGCAAGACCCGGATGATTTAGCCTTAGCTTGGCCGTAGGGCCAGCAATCGACAGGGATTGTACAGGGCATGGTCCACTTTATGTGTATATTTTGATATGCGTTTTAACATTGTAATACTGCAAATCTTTCATCACACGATAAAACAATACTTAACATTGTTCAAACAGTATTTAAATATTTATTTCGCGTGCGTAATTGTACACCTGTATTAATATTAATATGTTTATATAATGTAAACATAGCATAACAAGAGAGCTTACGTTGATATATTATACGTTATACTGTTTATGTTTCAAACTGAAAAGTATTACAATAAAGTTAGAGAATTAAAATAAAAATAACTCAAAGAAAATTCAATTGGAAAAATTAAAAGAAATATTTGTGCTGCACAAGTGTTCATTAGTAAATAGAAATTATTTCACCAGTGTTAATTTAAAGCTTGGCTTTAGAAAGAAATACTAGAAAAATTATTGTTCATTTTTTATTAAGCTGGCTTTTAATGATTGCTCATACCTTATATTAAGATTCAACCTATCTATTAAAAATTTCAAAAATATCACTTACATAACCACACATTTTTAAATTATGGTCAAATAGAATTGTATCTAGACTTATATTAAGGCCAGGTTACTCCAAAAAACGTGATTTTTTTCAATAAATGTTATTCATAGTACAAAACATGTTGAGTAATCAATTTTTTTTACATATGAAAGCACATATATTAAATTACTTGAAAAAAAATTTTTTTTTGTTCAAAATGGCGGTTTTGAAAATGGCTGCTGAAACTCGTCTGATTAGTAGATGGATGACATAATTTCTTGGAAACGAATTATCTGAAAGCAAAAAACAAAACGGTTTCATATTCTGTATCGAATTGGCTATGGCCTCAAGCAGAATGAAACATTTTCAATGAAAAAAAAACAAAATGGCGGACTTGAATTTTTTCAAAAGTCCGCCATTTTATTTTTTTTCATTGAAAATGTTTCATTCTGCTTGAGGCCATAGCCAATTCGATACAGAATATGAAACCGTTTTGTTTTTTGCTTTCAGATAATTCGTTTCCAAGAAATTATGTCATCCATCTACTAATCAGACGAGTTTCAGCAGCCATTTTCAAAACCGCCATTTTGAACAAAAAAAAATTTTTTTTCAAGTAATTTAATATATGTGCTTTCATATGTAAAAAAAATTGATTACTCAACATGTTTTGTACTATGAATAAAATTTATTGAAAAAAATCACGTTTTTTGGAGTAACCTGGCCTTAACTTAGATAAATAATTATTATACACCCAATAAGGATCTAAATACTTTTTGGACAAATATTACTATTCTTATGAAGAAAAATTAATAGTAATCTTCCTTTACTATAACTTCCGACCATGATACTGCCTAGATGCGGCTGACCTTAAGTCCGGCCACCATACAGCCAAATCATCCGGGCCTGGCCTGAAAAGCGTTACTTGGGATATATATGATGCATGTGATCTTAGAAGAAATTACTGTATGCACTTGAACAGTTTGAAACCTTTAAATGTCAAGAACAAGTGTGGCGCAGTGGCTAAGTCAGGGACTGCTAAAGCAAAAGGATCCTGGTTTTAGACTCGGCGGAGGCAAATTTATTTTCCTTTCTTTTACTATTTTAATGATAAATATCTAGTCAAATTTACGATAAAATTTATTATTTAGTCCAGAAAATTAATTTTTTATTGCAAAATACGTAAAATACTGTTTAATTTAGCTTATATATGTGTTCATATATTATACTTTTATATGATTTACTATGTTCATATATGTACCAGTATCATCATATATGATTTTATGTTATCAAATTTCGCATACAATCACATCGATATCGCCACCCAATACGAAGAATAACGCGTTACAATTTGTGAAGAGTAACACGATTCTGTGGCTTGCGACGAAGAGTAAAGCGATTCAGAGGTTTACAATAGTACATTGTACAACAAGGAGAATCGCGATACTCTTCGTCTTATAACATTCAACATGAAACTTTTTTACTTTTATATCTTGGTATTGTTCAACTTAGGTCACGGGACAAAAATTTTCAAGTACTGCGCCAGTACACTGCCAGTACAACCAAAAAGCCATATGTTTGTAAATAATTCCTCTATGTTTCTACCGATTACACAGGAAATGACTGTGTCAATTTCCGTGATTCTTTTCTTATTCAATAAAGAGCATCCCTATACGTGGTCCAATACAAGTTTGTACTAGTATTGGGCCAGTACAGCAATGCCAATACTGGCGGAACACCATATTAAACCGACTTTTTAATGAGTTCTCTGCATAACTTATGAACATTTTACTGCTTTTAGCCAGTACTCAGCCGGTACTATTAGTACTGGCAAAGTATGAATTTTCATGTCATCATTTTTAACATAACACTAAACAGTAATAAATAATAATTTTTTAAATAAATAGAATCGATTTCAAAAAGTAACCTTCTAAACAGTAAAAAATAATATTCTTTTTGATAATATATAGAATTGTGGAAAAGTAAACTCTTATCAACAATTACAATTACTTCAAAGTTTGTTTTAGTTAAAGAATTACAATTTAGAGTGTATGAAACACTCTAAATACGTAACATTTTTTATCCGTTTAACAAGTTTACGAGAAACTTGCAGGATAAATACGAAAAATATTTGAATTTTCAATGCTAATTACATTTACATATTTTATGAATTAACAGTGTATCCAATCCTGGGTTGTTTCTGTTGTTCTAATAAATATAGTAGATTTTTTGTTAAAGAGTGTATGAGATACTCTAAAAATCTCGTCTACAATTTGCTGTTAGAAGCAATCATCTAACTATTATCAAAGATAGACGTTCAAATCATTTTTAAAAAACGAATGTTCGTATTAACATCGTACAAGCATTCCAATATTTAATTTTTAAAATTTGTAAAATTAGAAGTAAATATTTTTGTCATTTTATACGTTTGTTATGTCAAAAATATGCATGGGGGAAGCACAAAAAGAAGTTAGGATTACCGTATATTTTCATGAGGTGATAAAACGTTTATAAATGCTCTTTTTTACTTTGGTAGTGCTAAATATTGCACATTAAAGTCTAACATTACGAGCATGAGAAATATACATTTAAGGAAAATTCAACTTTATTTTACGTTTTGTCTAACTGATCGGGAGTGACCCGTTTTGTACAATTAATGTTGAAAAAACAATTTTTTTATAATAAAGTACTAAGTATTATGTATTCCTGTCAGATAAAACTATTAAAATTGAAAAGATAAAGGTTTGAACTTATTCTTAAACGCATAGAAAGCAAAGAAATGCTAATATTTTTCTATTTACAACATTCTTTCCTTAACTGCTCTGTATGTATCTCACGTATTCTCCTTTCGATTGGTGTATCTTACAGTTACTTTAAAATTGCTTTTGTTAAAAAAATGCGATTTAGAACTTTGAAAATTTTTCTAAATTGAAATAAATTTATTGTAAATGTATACATTAGATAAATAAAAAATGTGCACTTATTCATAAGCAATGCATAATTTCCTTACAGTTTATATATCTAACAAATACTAAAGTTATTTTTGTGAACAAAATACGATTTTAAATTTTGAATATACATTTCATGTGATCATATTTTGTAATCATTATCACTTTTCAACGCATTTGTATTTTTCTTTAAAATTTTTTAGTTTGATTAGAAATAACTCCACATACAACTGTTAGTCACTTTTGTACTGAAAAAAGCTATCTTGATGATTTTTGGTATAATGGTTCAAGTGATCAAACCCACTTTTTCAGGATTTTTAGTTTTAAAATGATTTTAATTAATCGAAAGAGGTATAAGAAGGTTTTGGAACCATCTTTTATGAAAAATTCAGAAAATTTGCTAATAAATCCTTTGTTGCTTCTTTTTTTAAGAGATTTAATTTTGTTGAATAAATGGAGGTTAAAATTAGTTAAAAAATGTAAAAATGGCTACATGCTTATATTTAGCCTTGATCAACTTCAAACCTAAGGGTTTAAAAAAATATGAAAAAATTCACATACATTCTACATACCAAGAGGAACATTTTTACCGAAGAAATAGAAGAAATAATTTTTTTTATCTCGATTTCGCAGAGAATCACCCATATATACATACAAACAAACACATACGTATACATGCAGACACACATACATACATACAATCATACATACATATACATACACATACACATACATACACACATACATACATACATATATATACATACATACTTACATACATACGTATATACATACATATACACATACATATACACGAATGCATGCTCACCTAGGTAGTAAAGTGTGCACATTCACCGATAGAGTGATAATTTCAATCTGGTTAGATAAGAAATTATCACTCAGAATGATCAAGGTGGCTTCAGCGGTGAGTATTGTATCTAGCAAGGGCCCCATGGAGGCTTCATTTATTCTTTTAATTTTGATCATTCATATAATTTTAATTTAATTGAAAAACATTGTAAACTACTTCTAAATGTCTATAACAAAAAATGGTTTTGCTAATACGTAAAGATACCGCTAAGTTGTAGATTTAATTTTCAGTGCGCATGCGCAGAAGCACTTTTTACCATTTATCCTCAACATCTTTTTTATTTGGTCGTTAACACACAATTATGATGACGTCATTAGATTCTGAATAAATAAATCTTTAATTACATATTCTGTTTGTTAAGAAATATGATTTTATAATTTAATAAGAAGTGATAAACGGTCTCATCCCATAAGGTTATGTCTTAAATATGACTTTTTATAAGTTTAGTTTTTTCAATAATCTGGTCGATGACCCTAGATTTTCTTTACACAGATCAATAGTATAATATTTAAAGAATATTTTTGGAAAGTTTCAAAGACATGGTATATGTTTTTTATAAAAAGTCGCTGAAGCCGGTGTGCGGTGCGGGGGGACTCTCCTTTCCTCATACCCCGCACGGGAGATCTGTCTAACCTCCTTAAAGAGGAGTCCGTATCTACTGTTCTTGTCTAATCACGTTTTTGCTGTTTATTCAAATTGTAGTTTGTTAATTGAAAAACTAAAAGTTGACCCCAATTGGTATTAAAATAGGGAATATTTTGAGACCTTAAAAAGTATCTAACATTATTTCCTTTTCGAGAAAACTTCGGAACGCGAAAATTGAGGTTAGCTTTTCCGTTCCGAAGTTTTCTCGAAAAAGAAATAATGTTAGATACTTTTTAAGGTCTCAAAATATTCCTTACTTTAATACCAATTGGGGCCAACTTTTAGTTTTTCAATTAACAAATTACAATTTGAATAAATAGCAAAAACGAGATTAGACAAGGACAGAAGATACGGTCTCCTCTTATGGAGATTTGGGGGTACCAGTTGGTGTGGTGAGGAAGAAGGATCTCCCCACTTTCCCCGCGCGCCGCTCCGCTCCTCGCGCACCGCCTCGCACAGCCTACAAGCTTCAGTTTTTGTTTACGTTTTCATTCAATACTCGTAATTAACACAGCTTCGTAATAAGTTACTTGATAACGTACATAATTTTATTTCATTCTCTGTTTTTTTACACACATCGTACCCTACATCAATCTGTTTTAATAGCCGAGTTTCATAAGAGCCCATGTATAACGAGCAAATTTCTAAATCAAATATCTTAAATTTAACAACGGTAATAAATATTGAAAAAATTCAAAGAACTTCTTGATCCTCTAAACAATAATATGTGTGAGTTTCATTACGTTCTCTGATTTTTGTGTAAAGGTTTGAATCTGTCTAGTTTAGAGAGGCGTTCAACTCTATACAAATTGGTCCAAATTTGCCCTTTATATCGAGTAAAAATGTACTCTAATCGAGTGGTTGGTCACTCTAGAAACTAAGAGAGTATACAAAAAACTTTCCCGGTAAGTAGTAACAGTCATTTAGAGCAGGACATCTATTATCTACTTCAAATATTATTATTATTATTATTATTGGTTTTAAAAGAAGTGCACTATGTATTTGCAGTTAAGGTGGATGCAGGTAATGTGGCCATGCAGGTAATGTAGCCGTCTATAAAATATCTCGAGTTATTCTAGATTGCGTTATGTTTACGCGTGAATGCATCAAAATACTGATTTGTTAGCAGTGCATGCAGGTAAAGAAACCAATTTTGTCACCGTGATTCAAGCGAAAAATAAATCATTCAGTACATGACATTGTAACTTCTTTTACGTACTTTAAGTTGCATGTATGAGTTTTTGCCATAGACTGCATTTTCGATGCAATAATAGCACCTTTCATTACTGCTTATAGGTTGGTAAAGTGTCCATAATACGAATTCCTAGGCATAATAATCCCTGAAATATCGACACCAAGGCGTACGTTACGGCATCATGTAGTTGAATAACACATAAAGGAAGTAACTGCTAGGCTAGTCTTGATTTTTTGTTGCACTAACGATACAACTTTACCATTATAACTGATAGGTGGCCACTTTACAAACATTGTTGATAAAGTGGACAATTTTGAAGTGTTTAGAACTCTTTCATATATAATTCAGTGAGTGAATTCGTTTGCAAAATAATTCATGAGGCATGAGAGAGGTTCAAACAACAAGTTTCAATATTTTCCGAAACCCCAAAACGCAATATATATTTATTGGGAACCAAAAGTTCCTTAAGGTGGTCACATTACTTGCACCCACGTTATATAAAAAGAGCATGAATTTGAAAAAATCCGATTATTACAAGCAAAATATACCATGTTAAATAGCCGCAGCTTAAAAATCATTGCAAAAAAGACAGCCATCCGAAATTAGCAAACTCTCTAAATCCTTGAACACAGAGTACATCCCTGCCCGCAACAGCGGATAAAAAATTCTCGTGCAAACGAGAGAGAAAAGGTCCCGTGTTTACCTCCGACTTCGCAGCGTGACGATCGTGTCCGGTGTGAAAGACCGTCAGTGTGCAGCACGTCAGCAGCGCAACTTTTCCCCTCCCTCTGGGTCCGGAGCCTCTCATGTCCCACCACCTATACTCTCATCCGCTCTAGCGGAAGTTCAGACGGCCTGCTCCTCAAAAAACCGACGACCTCGAGCAGTGCGGCGACGAGGCCGCCTGCGGCTATGACGGCCTTCGTCGCGAGCGGATATCCTCGTGCAGCTTGCCCCCTCCAGAAACAGGAATAGCCGACCGCTCGACCGCTCGCGGCATCTCTGGCATAGGTAGGCAGCTGAAGCCCCGCAAGCGAGTGAGGATCGCGATTCTATTTGTGCGAGCGATTTAAATAACGCCGATGCGGCAACGATTAGTTCGCCGCGGCACGCGTATAACCACCCCTAGTAGTTAGTTTAGCAGTCCATATCCATGTGCTGCTGGTTTATCATGTGTCTATAAGCTGCGGTATAGGAATCGCTCGAGCATGAGACTGACACGCACGCTAGCGCGGCAATTTTTGAATGCGCGCGATGCGGCGACTTTTCGCGTGCGGCTTTCCGCTCGTGTGTATAATAGTGTATTATGTGCTTGTAATTTCTTAGTGCGCTCGCGCTTCGGTCCTTTTATTATGGAAGTAAGCCGGAATTTCCCTGGAGGCTGCTCCGGGTGGCTCTCTTATGTTTACTTTTGGTCTGCCATTGTCTTTTGCTTTTGTATTATTCGGACGAAATGTTCCCATTTTCATATACTTTTTTCTGTATTCCAAAGGCTATGTGATAGCAGAAGATGAAGTATGTACATCCTAAAGTTAAGATACAAGTAATATTTAGTAAGAATAACCTTTAAATAGCGGATCTAAGTGTTATTTACAGCAGCTAGGCACGTAAACGTCGCGTCGTATAAAGGCCGATCCTCCTTCTCCGTTCCTGTAGCTTTGTTTAAACTTTAGCGATGTCAACACATAACCAAGGCCATGCTCCGCTTACACACATAGCACACGTACACACCAAAGAATGCATATCACTGAGCTTACAAGCACTTCTGCACCCGGTGAACACTGGCACCCTTTTGCCCCCCTACCTAGGTGAGAAATGCCTCTTTATGCAAAAAATGGAAAAGAGACAGTCCAGTGAAACAACTACACAAGCGCGCGTTTTCCGAAATCCGGTACAACCAGTGATATTCTGCACGGAGTGGCGCAAAGCGGCCGGTACAGAATATATAACGCGGCTCGAGAGTCTCGAGCAATACTGAGCGGCGACGACAGTGTGCAGCATGTAGCATAGCGATGCACACGCAAGAGAGCGGTGGCAGCGGCGGCGGTGTGGAGCAGGGGCGCCATCGCCGCACGCGACTCTGGTACCTGTACCTATCTACATACCTGTATAGACACTCCGCGCGATCTGGATAGGAGTTCGAGATCCCGGCCGCCGCGAGTGCAAGCGAGATAGTCGGATATTACTTACATATACCTACGCTTTTTAAGTCGGATAATGAGCTCCTTAAAATAATGAATTTTAATAATGAAAAATTTATTTTCTATAATTACGGACTTAATAAATAATACTCATAAAACAATAATTTTTGGGTTGCAGTAGTACCAGTCAGCTCTGGTAAGATACGCCATAGACTTATTTTTGCTTTTCTTGCTTTGCTTTTTTTGTCTTTCTTAATTTTACGTATAAGAATATCAGCAATAAAACATTTATAACAAGTATACAATAAACGTAGATTTTAACAATAGATCAATTTGCTAGATATACCTACTACTAGGCTGCAGTGCAAATTAAGAAAATGGGTACTGCATTTGAAGTAAATCCCAGACGCTTGATAACATTAATTTTTATCTGGATCTATTTCGCAAGATTTGTATTTAGATAGATCTATCCTTTTCCTAAAAAACGAACTAAGGTAAAGTAGCCTATTATGATACAACCACGAAAAATGGTTCCCTTTATAAAACACTCGTAAAATGTTAGATTTTATACAAATTTTACAGTAATAAGCATACTAAAAAAATGTGCGTATTATTATTAAACATTTAACTTTAAAATAAAATTAAGATAATTGCGAAATACAATTTCAACAAAGTGAGAAAAATATTTTTGCTAAGCGCTCTTGAAAACGGGTGTAAAACAACCGAAGAGGTGACTTGGAATGACTGAATGATACACCCACACAGCACACAATCTTACAGCAAGGTTTCAGCAAGGTTTTATGCAATGTTTGCAAACTTTCAGAAATATTTCAATGAAAGCTTTTCGAAATGTTGTTATGTCCGTTCCAAGTACTTGCAAAAATATTTCATGAAACATTTTGGGAATGTTTCTCAAAAAGTTACTAGTGAAACCTTTTTAAAATGTTACAGAAACATTTCATAGTGGGTTCCTACGCAGCATGAAATATTTCTGGAACATTTCATGAAATATTTCTGGAATGTTTGTTATTTAGATTTAATACTTTTAAATATTTGAAAGGTTCCTGAAACATTTTGTGAATGTTGCATGAAATATTTCTAAAATATTATAGGAATGTTTTGGTGACACAACCCAAAAGCTCTATTTTCACATTACTACAATATTCCACGAAATATTGATAAAACCTTTTAGAAATATTTCTTGTACGATTTGTAGTAGTACATTGATTTATTATTATTTAACATTATTAGATAATATACATTACGAACACGTGACATATTTTATGATTAAAACTATTTTATTAAAATATGTGAACAAATAAGAGAATTAAAAAAACTTATGTGACTGGGAATCGATCCGGCGACCTGCTGCGTGACACTCCAGCGCCTTAACCACTCCGCCACGGTGTAACTTTAAAATGCTTTAAAGAGATTTTACTTATATTTTGCAAGTAATAGTTACAATGATAACTCCGTGTGGTATATTATATTATATTGTATCGTATTTGGATATTATAATAAATAAATCCTGCATAATTTATAAATAATCGGTATATTTAAAAGAAATTATATTATATTATCTATATTTCTATGATACTGGTAAAACAGAGTTCTGTATTGTACCTACTTTTCCTTATATGTCTTCTTTGTACTTGACCGAATCCTTAGAAATGTTTGAGGAATCACAAATTTACAACAAGCAATGTAATAAACATTATTCTTTTATTTAGAAAGAATTATTATATAAATTTTAAATTATTATATATTTTTTATTATAATAAATGTAATTTTAATTTTTTTATTAACGTTTTTATCTTCACCTCGATGAGTAAGAATCTATTCTAATATATTAAATTATACAACAATAGTTAATAAACATGTAGTAAGGAGATAAATTGCTATAGCTTTAGATTTTAGATATGTCGTTTGTTTCCTTCTGAAGGAAGTTTTACAATAGTTTTTCCTATTAAATCGTATTGAAAAAACATATTATAGAAATTAAGCGCATTGAAGGAAATATGTACAACTGATTTTTTTATCTATTTCTAGAAAAATTTAGAAAATTTAGAAAATCAATCTAAGGGATTACTAACGGTACTCCGTGATTCGAATACGTGTTTGGTCGTTTTTGACTTCTGTGGTAGGTCAAATCGTGTACTTAAATGGTTGAGTGAGCGTGAAAATTTTTATTCATTTGCTTATATTAGCTCTCAAAATTTGTGATTCAACATTTGGATTTTTGCATTATATTTATGGAATATTAAATATACATTTCTCAAAATTTTGTCGAAATCAGAATAGAAGTTTTCATGAATTTCATGATTGCAACTGTCGGAAACGTGAATTCCCATCATAAGGTTATGTGTTAAAAACGTAAATATAAAATTCTAATCTTTCTTCTGGGTTGGTGAAGATTTTTAAAAATTTATGTGAGAAAGTTTGTAGTCAAAACGTACTAGTATACAAAATTTCAGAATATTCTGAACACTAATTCCAAACCGATAGTACTCCCTTAACTAAATTCTAACTATTGTCTGTCCTTAGTATTTTTATGCCATTCTAAAACTTCTTTTATCTTAAAATATACATTCAAAACTATAGTTGTAAACTTTTTAATAAAATTGCTTGTGGTGCTAGTACCTAATTAAGAACCTCCCGACAATCTTCCAGCGCACTTTCTAAAGAAGTTTATTAAAAGTCTCTGTAAAAGTACGAAATATAATTTGTGCAAAGTTGACCGAAATGTTTTTGAAATGTTTCGGTAACTCTTTTAATCTTTCTGAACCACATGATCGAAAACCATTGTCGAAACACTTAGAAAACTTTACACAATACATTTAATGAAAAGTTCCTGCCAGGATTTTTGGAATATAAATGAGAATAATAAATCTGTATTAAGAACATTTCGACAATCTTCTAGCGTACTTTCCAAATAAGTTTCTGAAAAGTTTCTGTAAAAATTCAAAATATAGTTTCTGCAATGTTGGCCGAAATGTTTTTGAAATATTTCGGTAAATCTTTTATCTTACTAAACCACATAATCGAGAATCATTGTTGAAACATTTCAATAATATTTTATAGAATATTTTATGAAATGTTTTTATAGCATTTCATGTAACATTTACAAAAATGTTTTGTAAAGGTTTTGAAAATATTTTCTTGAATTCTTAAAAAGACAATTTCATTGAACAAAAATAACCTACAAAAAAACATTTCTAAAACATTTCAGAAATGATTTCTGAAATGTATTTTGTTATAATTTAATAAACATTTCATGAAATATTTCTGCAAGGTTTTGTAAATATTTCATAATATTATTTCAGAAAGGCTTTGACAAACTTTTTATAATGTTTAGAGAAGCTTACAGTTAGCTTTCTTTGAAATGTTTCCCGAAACATTTCACTAAAACATTGTGTGATGTGTGGGCAGATTACTATTTCAATAAATTAATTGCCTCTACACTGTTTTATGATATAAGAAATAGTTCATATGATAGATAAGCGACTAAGTAATCGATTAAAATTGCTATATATCTATTTAGTCCTAATATAATAATAAATAAATACGTGTTTCACAATGAGTTCTTTATTTTTATTAGGCATCTATTTATGAAACACAAGAAATACGTGTTTTAAAGCTGAATTTTCATATAAAAATTAAAAGTAATTATTATTAATTGTTGTATTTTTACGTATTTGCGTTTCTCTCTATAAAAATTTTAAGTAAGATCTGATTTTGTTAATACGATTTATGGATCCCAACCTATAAAACGTCGCCCTAATGAATTTACCTACACATAAGCGTATCCAGCATGTAGTGTAACCTTCTGTAAATTATCATTTCTTATGTTATTTAGAGTTCTTAAGATTAAAATATTTAGATTTTTATCATTGTATTTTTATTATTATTTCACTTTTTACTTATATTGATAATTTCCGCAGAAACTTGCGAATAAATAGTATTAAAATATGAATTTAATCATGTTTCATAATAGGGGTATGCATTCAGAGATGGATTAAGAAATTTTCAGCTCTACTCCATTTTTGTGCTGCCGCGCCTGTAAGGGCAGTGAATTACCGCAAAAATAAAATTTAGTGTTATAAATAATTTAGAAAAAATCTAATTATGAAAAGTTATTTTTTATTAACATAATGAAAAATATAATAATTTAATAAATGTGTAAGTCTATTGTTATAAAAAATTTATTCATTATAATTTTTTCTAGCTTTTTTTCTGCAAACTTATCTTGTATGTTGTTTATAAAATTTACTAAAATTAACCTATTTTCACAAAAATTTAATTTTTTACATGCATATAACAATTTAATGAATTGATTAAGTTATTTTTATTATTAAAAATTAGATTATTTGAGTATAATTAAATATAATTTATTGAATATAATATCATTATTTGGAAAAAAACATGTTTAAAATTTCTAAATCGTTGACTTTTACAAGTTTATATATTTCTTCTTACAAAATCGCCCACCGTTTTTACTGCTTTCAGCGCCCTCATTTGTATTCCCAATAATATCGCAATACAAGAAAAGATTATTTCCTATTCAATACTAGAGTAGAGACCAATCCTTAAATCTCTCTTGTGATTGTTGAGTAGAACTTAACAAATTCTCCGCTCTTTTTAGAGTTGAGAATGATCTCTCGCCTGAAAAATCTGCTATCAGCAAACAAATAAACATTACTAGAGCTATATTAAAATTAGAATGTTAATCTAGAAAACCTTTAACCATTTAATTATTTACATACCAAACGGGCTCTTTTTATCGTAATTTTCAGTTTCATTTTTTGTTATGAAAAAGCTTCCAGAAAATATCGGGAATGGTCTTTTCTTATAGTTTTGAGGTCGCTGTTTCAGATGGTGAAACCACAATTGAGCTAAACTAAAATGCAACAAAGTTATAATTGCTTAAGCAAAAGAGAGACTGAAAATTTAGATTTTTATTCATTTATGCTATATGCTATTTTTTCATCAACAACGTATTGGAAAACTTTCAAAACATGAATACATTGCTTCCGAAATATTTTTACTATAAGATAGGTAGAATTATTTTTTTCCAATTCAAGATAACTTCGTCAAAATGACGGCCAAAATGTAAGAATTCGCAGAAAATACAGTCTGCCCATTTTTATGTATCTAAGAAAATCAAGCTATTTTGTACAATTTTTATATTTAAATCAACATTTACGAAAGCCATTAAGAATTTCAAAAATAATATCTTTCCGTTTGTTTAATTACTGATGTTTCATATCAGTTGTAAGTAGCGCTATCAAAGCGCATTGATGATGCATTCTGAAATTTGCATATGCTGTGTACTAAACTATGCTGAAATTATTTTATGAATCCATATAATCAATGTAAAATCAAAAACATGTTATTATGTAACCGGTTTAGTAATTTTTTCTGGTAAATTAGAATTTTTCTAAGATTTTCACGTTTTGGACGCCTTTTTGACGACGACATCTTGAATTTGAAAAAATAATTACGTCTATGTTATAGCAAAAATATTTTGGACACGATTTATTCATGTCTTGGAAGTTTTTCAGTTTAATTTTCAGTCATTTTGGTTTGTTTAAACAATTACAACTTTTTTGCATTTTACTTTAGCATAATTTTGGTTTCATCAGCTGAAAGAGCGATCTTAAAATCAAATAAATGCAATAATTGCACACTATAAGGGTAAAATAAGTTACAACTTGCTGAAAATTTGTACATATCATCGTGTAATATTAGTAAATATATCATCAAAACCTCATTATGTTAAAATGAAAACTGAAGACTTTTTTCTCCATAGTCCTACCTTAAAGAACTTGAACCAATCAAGTAATTTTAATACGATTCTTTTCTCCGTGAACGTGAAAACTGCTACTTGAGCAACACTTAATGTTGATTCAACCAGTTACAAATAAAAAGCAAGCATGCGTGAACATTTAAAAAAAGAATATCGATTTTCTGGAATCGTGCCGCCATGGAATAGTTGGAGTATACCTTGATCCGCCTCTGTATGCATTATGAAACATAGGTTCCAGTAAAAAAAATAGTGTTTCATAATGGGAGCCGAACATCGCTTAGTATTTTGTTTATTAAATAAACAAATATTGCACTAATTTAAAATCTGAAAAACGATATTAAATGTAGAGGAAATGGCGAATCGACTGATATATGTCAATATACAATTAAAGGTACATTGAAATTCATATTAGGACTCGAAAAAAAGTGCCCGAAAATCGTTACATAATAGGCTACTTGTAAAAGAAAAATAATGTTTCTTCATTTGCACGGCAGTACGTAAAAGACATATATTATGAATTAAGCAGACATTGTGACGCGCATTTTGCGTCAAAGTTTATTAATTAAATAAATATTAATTAGGGTAAACGGGCTGATCACTTAAGTGTGCTTTCACAGTAAAATGTACCGAGACTTTCCCTAACCGAAGTTGGATATCAAAAACCATAAAATCGCGTTACTACGTTATAAAGAACGATATCGAATGCTAATGCCAGGGTACAATTATTGAATTTCGTGCTTATCACAGGAATATTATGTTAACTCGTAGACAAGACTATAAATCTTCGATCGGCATATATATCCGAATAACAAATGTTCGATAAAGATTGATCTTGAGAGCTTTACTTTTCTGACACGGAAATAAATAAATTTCAGCTCACAAGTTCTATTTTTACACGCAGTTGAGTCAAGATATATACAAGAGCTGTGATCCAGATGAGAAATGAATGGTTAGCTGCGTGCGTAACGCCCTGCTTGTATGTTCACGATTTAAAGGATTTGAGTCAGTAAAGGGCTCTATTAATCTGCGGTTTCCATGATAATTTAGAGTCTATGACCATAGGACGGTTAGTTGCAGCATCGATAAAGGAAATGAAAATGTACTCCTGCACTTCAGTGCCTTGCGAGTGTAAACCCTGCAGTCTGTTAATGTTGTATTCCGAATAAAGCATAATAGCCTTTGTTTCCCCAACATTGAGGTAAGTACAGGGTGTTCTGAGTAACCGAAGTCGATATCGCTCACGTCACATATGTCAAGCGATCCACCCTTACACAGAGATCGTCTATAGTAATTTGCGCGTTCGTTTGATCATCAGCAGAAAGCAAATGCTTCACACCTTTACGATAAACCACCCTCCGGTCTTCTATAACTGCCCGAAAATATATTGAAGCTGATCGTTACTGGTATAGACTATAATGAACAGTCCTCAGAACCGAGTCCTGCCAATGTTGGTTGCGAGCCAATCCGATTTCCTGTTCAATTTACTATCCGCGTTCTCGTTACGATCTGTGATGTACGACTTATAACCTATATAATAACCACAGATCTAAAGAAGAAACCTAATCTGATAAGTTAACAAATAATCTTCGCATGAAAGACTTCAGTAGTGCTGTTAGTGAGCTATGGCGTTGCCGAAAGGCAATGATACAAAAGTCCGAGCTGGCAGTAGGAATTGTCGTCTTCTTAAGAGGCACAAGATGGGATCTCTTACAAGATCCGAGAAAAATAGTATTAGATGTAAAGGGGTGGTGGTGGTTTATAACCGGAAGAGATTATGCGATGATGTTTTCGGGCGTATCATTTTCCCCTTTCGCTTGCGATGAGAAGTAGGCAACGGCTAGGACAATAGTTGAATAAGCGACATTACGAAAATTTTTTCGGATGTAATCTCAGCCATCGCTTTGTACCTCAACGCGCACGCTGCTACTTTCAAGCTGGATTTATATTACATGAGAGGCCTCTGACGCGCGTAAAAGATGCGCGAAGTTACGACTTTCGTGAATTCTACACGATGCTTGCTGCACGAAAATCACGTAAATCAATATTTCTCGCAAGTACTCGACTTTTCGACTCACTTGTGAGGTGAGAAGCTCTGTGATTAGTCGAGGAGGACAGGTGAGAATAAGCCCCGCCCTCACTGTCTCACCTGTGCGCGATGACTTCATGCTCTAGAATATTCTCGAATGTTCTAGAAGCAAGTCGACTAATTTCGAAAAGGGGATGCGTGATATTGCGCAATCATCGCGATATTAAATACTGAAGCATGCAATCGGATGACGTCGTCAATTGATCTAGCAGGATATACGAAGTGAAATATGTGATATCCGGATCGAGATGCACATATTAAAAAAATCAATTTTACCGACTAAGACTGACGTTAAATATTTACAATTCAATTGTATAGAGTATACTTACAAATTTTCAATATAATCTAATCAGACAAAGAAATTCCAAGAATTTGTTAGCTAATAGTGAAAATCAAATAATCTCTAATTTTCAAAATTTCAAAAAATGAATGCCCCTATGTGTTAGATGACCCCCAAGAGTGGACCTTAACTTTTGCTCATTTAAATCTAGCTCTTGTACATTACACTACAATGTGTAATCAAGTAGTGCACGCTATATATGTACCGTATGTTTACAGTAAACAGCAGCTTCGATATCAGCAGCGAATCTGATATCCTGCGTGTATATCTATATATAGTGTAATTAAATAAAGAATATATTTTATTAGATTAAACTATTAAAGTAAATAGAAAGCTTTAAATAAATATTTTATAATATACGGTAGATATAAGAGAAGTGAGGAATAATGGGTTGTATAAATTAATAAACTATAAATTTAAATGTTTCTTTTCCTTTTATTCAATAATTCAAGTCTGTTTACAAGTATAAGAGTGATAATTCTACTAATTTTTTCACTTCTTAATCTAAAACGTTCTCTATCGCGTGCCATTTGTTCCCGTAAACCACAACGTGCAGTTTGATATGCAAAAGACCATGTACACATCAAACGCACCGTGGGGTTTTCTTGTAAACGAACGCGCTTCCTAACTGTAGAATTACATTTATTTTATACTGAGATAGCTTCATATAATTTGATTTAGAATATTATACTGTCTTATTTAATAATATAATGTAAAAGAAAATGATGATTTCGCAAAGTCAATAATAATTATAATGAATAAAGCAATTTTATGAATATTTCAAGTTTAAATACTAGCATTTATTATGCATTTAACGCAGTGTCTTCTTAAAGGTGGCACTCCATTCTCAATAGAATGATTCTCCCGACATCGCAGACATCCCAAGATTTCTGCATCATGTTTCAAATGTTCAGGCAGCTTATCCCATGCCTGCTCAATACTGTTTGCCCCAAAGGTCGCTCTTGGGCAGTTGAGCAATGTCCGTGGAGCTTATAAATGATAGATGCTCCATGCGAAAGAATATCTTGAGTGATCAATCTAACGATAGTGTATTGTCATGATAAAATTTTTTCAGCAGTAAGACATTCCGATGTGCGCAGTTGACATTGTAGGCGAACCTGTGGTGAGGACATAGCTTTTCCAATGTTTCAGTTTTAAGTCTTTTCAGTGAAAGGCAGCCCATATCTCCTATATCACATACTTGGAAGTTGAATTTTTCGAGCCAACACTTCTTCTCCAGACCTTTATCACATATTACACTTACATCGTGCAAGGTACTGTGAAGCACATTTTGAAGCTCCTCATAGGGCAGCTCCCCGGAACTCCATGACAAGCCGTGATAGTTGCGCTCCAACCATAGATTTTCACTTTTATATTTAGCTCAAAGTCTACACCATGATGTGGGTGGCTTAAACAAAAAGACCAATGGCTTGATATTCGAGTTGAGTGGAACTACGGCGAGTTCCTTCACAACAAAATCATTCACAGGGTGCTTGAACCCTTGTGCATCCGCCACGTATTCCATTGTGACTAACTGACTGCTCTGCGCTGCAATCTATTTTATACTCAAATTCCAATAACTCAGACAAACTTTTTTACATCCCCACTTATTGGATTATACTCAACAATACGATCGTGTAGGATCAAGCAGTAGGCTGATGTTCCTGCTGGAAAATTATCTCTAGCCTCAAATTCGAGACGAACGTCACTGGAGCCTGTTCCAATGCCTCGTTTTTCTTAGAGCAATCGATGACAATGAGGGGAGCGTATGTCACATAATCACTCTTTTTCTAAAGAGGCTGATAAGTTGTAATGGTCAGCTCTCATACGGTTTACAGTAACAGTGAATTTGCGACTGAAATTTTTGCGAGAAAACCAGGGAGATTTCGCTTTGTTGTAGTAAAAATTGAAATATTGTATACCTTTGATTTTGCCTTCCTCTTTTATTATTTCAGCGGTCAAGGAGCTTTCTTTTTCCTTAAATATTGTGTACAGATCTGTGTAAGGGATAACAGTGAAGTCGGCGGAGTCATTTGAATTAATTTAATTAATAGCCCTACTTGCAAATGCGGTCAAGAAGAAGAGAACTTAAATCACGTCATATTTCAGTGTAAATTATATGACGCCCCAAGACGCGAATTACTATTAAAATTAAATAAGCTCAAATTCCAGCTTCCGCTTAACATTGAAATGCTAATAGCCGATCCTCATATTGCAGCGTGTCAAATTGTTTTCTCATTCCTGGAAAAATGCAAGCTAAATATATAGAAACAATGTATTTTTATTAACATATCTCTAAGTCATCTTTGTAAAACGTAAGAAATGTTGAGGAAATTTTCGTAAAACCACCCAATGTATAGCTTAAATAAGCCTTTAAATAGGTTTCAATAAAGCTTAATGAAAAAAAAAAAAAAATCACTCTTTTTCAGCATAGGCTCTGCCTCTTTGCCATAGTCAACATTTTGAAAGTTGGTATACATGTCATACAACATGGCATACTGATTACTATTGATATCAAGGTTGAGGTTTCCATAGGGATAGTACTGGGAATTGAGAAAGAGTTTTACATTGCTAATGTTACAGTGATCAAAGTGTCTGGCATTTACTGCTCTCAGCCCTTTGCAATTGGTCTGAAAGTCCAGAATAACGAAGCGTGGTTTCTCCAGCTGATTAGCTGTCTTGACAGTCCAAACGTGATTGTTCCCGACGTGTGTGAGCCGATCGAGAGTGGGAGCAAAAATCGGCGGATGAACATTCCAGCGCAACATATTAAGTGTTGCGTAAGCCCCGTGGTATGGGTGGCCACTTTGAATTTCCTCTCCCACGCCCGGTAATTAGAGTTGGCAGCGGGGCGAGGGAAACGCTGAGATTTCCTTCACGGACGCATTTTCGGGCAAAGATTTGCTATTGCTTATTGGGAACGTGTCGTCCAGATTGGCTGCCATGAATGAAGCATGGGCCGTTGGTCCGCACTCCGTTCAAGCGAGTACACGGTCGGTAATATTTTAGTTTGGAGTATTTTTACTTCGACATTTTAGTTTGGAGTATTTTTACTTCGACATTTTAGTTTGGAGTATTTTTACTTCGACATTTTAGTTTGGAGTATTTTTACTTCGACATTTTAGTTTGGAGTATTTTTACTTCGACATTTTAGTTTGGAGTATTTTTACTTCGACATTTTAGTTTGGACTATTTTTACTTCGACATTTTAGTTTGGACTATTTTTACTTCGACATTTTAGTTTGGACTATTTTTACTTCGACATTTTAGTTTTAAGTATTTTCTTTGGTCAACGGCGAGTTGCGAGCGCAATTTATAACATGATTTATTATGTACGCACTGGACCTGACGCAGGTTTTCTCCTCGAAGAGGTTTTTCCTTCGTCGCGGGTGAAAGCCCGAGCGAATGCGGGATCAGTGAAGGACCTTGTTAATTGTAAAGACAGCTAGTGGCCACGGAGCACGTACGCGAGAAGAAAAAAAAGGGATCCTTGTTCGCGCGGTTTATGGCTCTGTGCCGCGCTCGGCGCAGGGTCAGATTTCGTGTCGGCGGGTACGTGAGCGTCATATGTTTCGGCTCAGCGTCAAGTGTTTCGGAGCGCGGCGTTGGGAGTGAGTTTATGATTTTCTCACGGAGGTAAAGCGGCGCGATCGTAGATGCATCGGCATCTAGCGATTAAATCGTCCGAAGAAAAACAAGGACCCAGGGAAGGGGACAACGCTTTTCGGGGGCTTTTGCGAGGGCGAGCGTGGCCTTGTGTGCTCTGCGGAGGCAGTCTCGATCGCGACACGAAGCTCAACGCTTCACCGTGTATTTTCCTATTTTCGTTACAATATACACTTTGAAAAATTGAACTCACTTTCTTTGACCTAAGTAATTTTATTTTCCTTCGATATGTAATTTAGTCTTATTTTGTTCTCAGTAATAATAATTTTATTCAGTCTAATTTTTTTTCATTTTAATTTAATATTTAATTTTATTTAAATTTTAATTTAGAATAGTAAAAAAAATTAACCAGCTTCGAGCGCTATACTGCTCCTCGGGAGCAGCCACAGTGATTCAATGTGGTAGGTAATAATGGTTACTTGTACAATTCCCAGCTACGAAAGCTCATAGCAATAGGTATATCCTTTTCGAAGTAACTAAGCAGTCGAATTTTATGCTTGTCTGATAGCATCACATAAGGCATTAACCACTCAACTTTGGTGAGTTCAATCTTAAAAGTTTCGTAGCCTGGTTGTTCGTTCACCCGAATCTGCTTCTGTTTCACAGAATTCAAATCGTTCCTTCATCTCGTGAGAATGAGCTCGTGCTTCGCGTTGGCTACAATTTTATGATAGTCTTCGGCAAAGCCTAAAATCATATTCAATGACACCGATACATCAAAGTAGTCAGCATCATTGGTCAATTGCCGTGATTCCTCAACGTCAAGCCACCCAGCATTTTCAAAGAGTAAGCTCTCACTGGGACTGATGGATACCCAACCTTTCATAAGACTCGTCAAGCCCACATTCTTACATCGATCAATTTCGATCGCGTTTATCTCATAACGAATTTCTTCAAATGGGTGACAGATGGCGTTGTTAACTAAATTCGTATTTGTAACAGCCGTGCCATTTGTTTTCATCAGACGTCCACATATATGCAACGAACTGCGTGAAGGTAAAAGACAGAGATCTTGATGTTGTACAAGTATATGAATCTCATCGCTGTTATTGAAACTCAATAAGGTATAGAGCTGATGCGCATGAATCTGATAATGCGCGACAGATTCGTCAAATGCGACAGGTGATGATATGCTTAGCATCTCCTCCATTTCATTGAAAGCAGCAAAAAAGTATACAGGTTATCTTTTCCCAGGTGCTGCGGCAACGATTCGTAGACCTAGGCTTCTCAGAAACTAACTGTTCTGACGTGTTAGCGCTTTGAGCACTCGCTGACAACTCACTGCTCGATGGCATAGTAAGCTACTAATATAGCCCCTACCCACTTTAGTATAGTACATAATACCCATGCTTATGATACTACTTTGATGTGTAGCCTGATCGTTATAATTTCTCCACGAAAATTAACTAAATCTCCGTCTTGATCGACTATACGCAGCTGTATATTGTCAATGGTCTTGACAGCGATTGGAAGATAAATGACTTGCGATGGAATTTCAATAATTTTATATCCCAGAGGCACAGCTGGGAAAAACTCGTGTATGGTGTGCACCTTTTGTCCGTTTATGTATACAGCTGATGTGATGTTACGCTCGACTCTTAAGGCGTTGACCTTGAGAATGGCTACAGGTAAATCAGAGTCTTGAGTCGTATTTGCCGGCAGAAGGCATTCAGCGGAACCCAGTAGTTTATCAATGCAGTTTTGTGGTTGAAAATCGATTATGTGACTGCACTTGATGGCGCAAAGAAGAGTGCTATTATTGAGCTTAAGCTTGATTGATGTACCTTTTGGTGCAAGAACTTCTTGCAGTCAGCTCTCAATGTCTTCAATCTCGTAACTACCTGTCAGTAAAGTTAGCACTTCTTCACCGACGTAAAACTTGTTATTACTCGTATCGATATTGGGTATTGAGTTGAAAGTTAAAAGTTCTACTAGTCCGAGAACGTAATGTTTGCTGGGAGCAAGTTCAATTGGTGGAACGAATTGAGTTTCCAGTACAGATGACGTTCCAGAGAAACTGAGCGTCAATGAATCTTCCATGACTGCACCAGCAATACTGCTCTAACCAGCCCACTACCAGCATCTATATACCTTTACGCTTAAGCTGCCTGCACAAGAATTTCAGACAAATTACTCGTGATTATACTTAACATAGTCCACATTAAGGTATTCCATAAGATCCAAGGGTGGCTGTAGATCTCCAAAGCTGTCGAAATAAACAACGTTGTTACCTCGTTTTCTATAGGCTACCCAATGCGTGCCAGGTCCACTTTCATCATCAAGATTGACAAAGGCCGATTCTCGATAATGTGGTCCACTCTCGGGTAATGCGTTTCGCATACAAACACCGCGAAAATTTTGAATTTTCCAAATATGAGCATATTTAAGCAAATCAGTGTCAGTAAGTGCTTGCTGAGGCAGTCTTAGTGCGAAGTTTGTTTTTCTTAAACCTCCACCAAGGTAAGGTTTTAAATGAATACCATAACCTCTCTTATGCGGTTTTAGATATAAACCTTTACCGAGTGCAATGGCCTCCATGGTCTTATTATATCTTTGACTTTCTTCAAGCTGACGTTTGGCAGCGCTAGCATCATTCACAGCCTTTGCAATATCAACAGCGCCCCCTGCCAGTGCTCCCGTTATACTTAAGCCGGCTAATATGGGAATGAGAAAAGGTAAGAATCCCCCGACTGTTGATGGTACAGGTAATATACGTGGAACGCGCACATTTTTCTTACTACCAGCCTTCTTTACAGCTTCGCGAGCACTTTTCAGAGCAGAGCGAATGACTGCACGTGAGTCTTTGCTCGGAATAGTGGATTTCGAGGCAGCCTTGACCACACTAACCAGGGTAATGGATGGTTTCTCTTTCTTCATTTTAAGACCCATACCAAACTTGGATTTCAGCTTCATAGCATTTGTTACAGCGTAAGCTGCAGCTTTTTCACCAATACCTGCATCCTTAGCTAAAACTCGCTGCCATGCTTTTTCAGCTAAAACTTTATCTGCAGCGTTTCTAGCTGCAACGTTCTCCAAATTCTGTGAGTAGACAATATCATGTTGTTTGCAGGCCTGATCAAGAGGATTGATTCCACAGTTTTGATATCCCAACAATTGCAGTTCAACGGGAAGCTTATTGATGAGAGTATTCATCAAACCGCGACCCTTACATCGCTGACGACGCTGCTTATGTACAATCATGATGTTAATGCTTCCAAGGAGAAATTCTGACTAATACCAACTGCTTATAAGCGCAGTATTTATAGCCTCGTGGTCAGTCGTATTCGAGACAGCAAAGTATATGGATATAGATTTTCTAGTGCAAAAGGTCAAGCTGCCAGCGTTAAATTTTGATACTTTAGTGGAGCAGTAGAAAGTGCCGAAACGTCATGGTGTCAACCATATACGAGCAGTATTTTGAGGTTCATCAAATTGCATCATAACACATCCTAATGGTCTAAAATTTGAAAATGTGTATGTCTACTCGAAGTCGCTCAATCAGCCGAAGTATAAGTTTCTCGAAAAGCTCCTGGAGCCAATAGATGGAGTTGAGTACTTTCCATTCAGTGATCATGATACAGTTGTGGTACCCGAGAATGCGCTTCCAAATTCTATTATGGTCTTCGATGACCTAGCCTGTGAAAAGCACGACAATATAAGAGCCTATTTCTGCATGGGTAGACACAAAAATGTAGACTGTTTCTATCTCTGTCAGTCGTACGGCCATATCCCAAAGCATTTGGTGCGTGATAATGTTAATTTGCTGGCTATATTTCGACAAGACGATGTGAACCTCAAACACATATACGAGGGTCATGTAAACTCTGATATGTCTTATACACAATTTAAAAGTTTATGCTCTACGTGCTGAAGAGATGATAAGTATGGATTTCACCTGATAGACAGAGAGCGAGAACTTAATACTGGTAGATACTGAAAGGGCTTTGACTGTTGTGCTATAAATATTGCGCACACAGCATGAATCGAGTAGTGCACTGTAAATCACTGAGCAGTCAACATGGCTGACTTTCGACGGTAGAAAGATACTCTTCGTCAAATTGCAAAATCCAGAGAGGCAATTAGACGTAAACACAGACTGCTGATGCAGGGTAAAACTAGTTTTGAGAAGGTAATAGGTGAAACTTTGAAACCTGTTGTCAGTCCACTCAAAAAACTTGTGAATGTCTCGGAATTACAGAAGAAGCAAGATATCATCAAGAATGAGCCTAACAGTGAACAAGTTGAAAAGGATGAGTTATCTGATGGAGGTGATTCTGACGATAGTAATGCTACTGTACGCGATCAAACTTTAAATGCTTCATTCCAAAGTGCAAAATCTGAAAGCTCAGTTGAAGAAATCCGATTCGAAAAGCAGCAAGTACTTTGTAATGCTCAATCAAAATCGCAAAAGTTATTTGGATAATGTGTATGGAGTTCGTAAGGGGGTCATATTCTCATGATCAGTGATTCACCAATAGAATTCACGAATGATGATGTGAACGTTTTCAACCAAAAACTATTGGCTTGCTAGAATTACTGTTAGAAAGGAGCCTGATACAAATTTAATTAGCCCAAGTGACATGCAAAATTTTCGAAAGATTGTCGAAGTGACAAATGCATTTAGCAAACAATACAGTGAAGATCAGCCTATCCGTCGATTAAGGAGTAACAAATATCAAAATTTCACCGCTCCGTTTTGCGACAAGTCTCCAGGTCGTAAGCGAGCATCGATTAGTGCTCGAGCAACTCAACGTTCAACCATCTCAAAGCGTCTATTTGTGAGCGTTTGAATCGCACGCTCAAGAATAAGATGTGGATGCAATTCAGTTTGCGTGGAAAATATAAGTGGCCCGTTATCTTACCTGATATGATGGCTGCGTACAATAACAGCAAGCACCGCACCATTGGTATGCAACCCAAAGATGTTTCACCTGTAAATGAAGCTACAATTTTGGTACAATTCTCTCGTAAAAATAAAGATGCAAAGAAGCCAAAATTTAAGATCGGAGATAAAGTCCGAGTGAGCAAGATGAAACGAGTATTTGAGAAGGGTTACACTCCCAATTGGTCAACAGAGATTTTTACAATTAATCAAGTGATGGCTACGAATCCAGTAGTCACCTACAAGCTGAAAGACTATCAAGATCAATGTATCGCTGGTGGTTTCTACGAGCAGGAACTCCTCAAAGCCAAGTATTCGGACGTCTACCTGGTGGAGAAAGTGTTGAAGAAGAGTGGAAATCAAATTTATGTAAAATGGTTAGGATTTTATAGTTCTCACAATACTTGGATAAATAAATCTGATTTGTAAAGGTTGAAGTAAATAAATGTATAAAATTATAACGTATCTCTTTATTAACCTGCATCATATTTACAATATATACATTTTATTTTACAATATATTTAATTGTAATACAATTAATGTATTCTCTTCTACACTTCATTTATTTTCATGGTTTTATAGTGATCCCATGGTAGAGAATTCGTTTCACCTAGAGTTAAATACCTCTTATTATCATGCGGACTCAAAGCTAACTTAACTTGTTTTTCCGTAAATACTTTGTGCATTCGTGAACGAATAACGTTCTGTTCTTTAGATTGCGTTGTCATATTTCATAAACATTCTATGTAATCATCAAACGTAATTGTATTTTGAACTACAGGGGTTTTCACATCTTTAACTTTTTTAATTTTATCTTGACTATCAATACGAATACTGTACATTTTACTACGCAAGCCAACAAATTCTGTCATAATACGTCTATTACACTCATTTTTCATTAGACCTACTACTTTCTTGTTTGCTAGCGGCATTCTAAACAAATTTTCCAATGGGTAGTCAGAAGTATCGAAATATTGTATGTCGCACTTCATTATTTCATAAATATTTTTACTACTTAGTTCATATATTAAACTATCCGTGTCTGTGTAAAGTAGCTTACAATAGTCATCAAACTGTTTCTTCATGTATTTGTAGTGCAAATCGTATACTAAAGTCTTTGATAAATCCAATATTCACAACCCAACATAAATTGGATTATCCATATTAACTTCCGTCTTTGTAAGTTCTATAAGTACAAGATTTTCGTCCAGAATAGACCGACTGTCGAAGTTAGGTCGTGCAATAAGAGCTTTGGCATCGTATCGCCCATCCCACTTGGTCACAAGTTTAATGTCAAATCGCTTTCTTACATTTTTCATGGTTTTTACAAAAACCGCGTTGTTCATCAATTTATAGAGATTCTTTTTCGAATTCATTTTTAGCTTCTGCTCGCATGCTACTATTCAGATCAATGTAAGTTTTTAGCCATGGTTTTTGGTCAAACTTCAATACTCGACGAATTGGTTTGAGTTTCAATCCATTCGCCAATGTTTGTCTCAAATTTCGATAATACAGGACATATCGAGTTTTAGGGTGAAGAGTTATCATTAGTCTTGCATATGATGAGCCTAGAGGTTCCAAGTGCTCAGGACAAAAAGGTAAGTCTCAGTGCTTGTCGTGAAGGTAGTCTGGATACGCCAAGACCACTTCAAAGATATAGCCGACTGGTGAATCATCTGCTATGTTAGAATCTGTTTGCTTGATCGCGTTTCTACTAAGCTATTTAAAGCCTCCATGTGGTAGATATTGTTGTATTGCCCAGCCATAAAGATTATTTATGTCAAAATATATAAGATATTTTGATTCTTTATTCTTATCATAATCGTCACCTATATATTAATTATTCGCTTTGGCATAGCGGTTGCAGCATTGACTCACACCTCCTCTGATGCCATGCTCAAAAAAACATCACCTTTTTTGAATGTCGGTGAGTAATTCTAACTGTATATTTGTATATTTGAGCATAGCATCCCACGTCAAACCATGAGCTGTGTAATAATGTGCAGGATCTAATCCATATGCTTTGAGGCAGCAAGTGGGGAAATTTTCAAAGACTTCAGCCAATAGCAGCACGTCTGTTTTCAGGCATAGGTCTGAATATTGACAGAAGTCTAAAATATTGAATTCAGTCCAAACATTTTGAGCGTGTTTGTAGTCTTCATCGGATATATTACAGTTATTTAATTTACTGTAAAAGGCATATTTTTATGGTAGGTCTGAAACGCTGAGATTCTCTGCAGAGTCCAAATAGTCATACGGAAAAGTCCCCTTCCTTTGATGCAGTTGAAAATTTTCTTCAGTCAATATTAATTCTTTGGAGAACTCATGCTTAAGAATATTTAAATTCTCAAGATAAGATGCTAACTTATCTAAAGAGGATGCCATAAATCGAAAAGAGTTGATGAACTTGAAACTGATGTCGCTGTCATAAATGTGTTTAGTGAATGATATAAATCTTTCCTTATTTATAGGCAGTAGTTTAACCCTGCCAGGTATATTATTGGCTATATCTTTAATTAGAAAGTGCGAGTCGTATCCACTTAAATTATGAAAAATCACTGGAACGCATCGCGAGTCTTGGTCGTTCAAATTACATGTTACATGAGCTGCACCTCGATATCTGAAATATTATATAATATTAAGTATCAAATGTTAAATATAATATTATGCTCATATACCAAAAAGGAATATTCTTACCGGCAGTGATCTGTCAATCTCTCCCAATGGTTTCTCACATATGTGCCATATTGTGGCTTTTCGAATAGACAGTTTCTGCTCTTGGATCAGTGGATCCATAGGGATCGGACCCCAGAATACTGTTTGAATGTTTTCAGCCAGTTGTAGCAACTCCTCGGTAAACCACTTTGCGGGGTTAAGTCCTCTGTAGCTGCGATAGTACGAGAGCGAATCATCGTAACTACATTTCCTGTAATATCCTACACTGAAAGCTTCATGATCCTGGTAGGCGTTTCCATTTTCTATAGCTTTCAGAATGCATTCAAAGTCTGCATAAACTACAAATGGCACTTTTTCTTTGTTATTAAAATTTTTAAACTCTAAAATCTTATTTTTATAGTTCGGTAAATTCATGCGGCACTTATTTATCTTGGAGCAGTCTCGTTTGTGTAATGCTAATTGATGTTTACTGTAGAAGAAATGTAAACATCGATTACAAATATATTTTCGACTATCATGTATCGATACTTGTCTAGAAATCAAACGAGATAAATCCTTAATTCAAACATAATGATTTATCACTTCAAGATTTTCATAGTAGTTGTCAATTTGCCCATCCTCGGCCTCATCTACATAACAGCTTTGTACAAGTAAAAAATCGATATGACTCTTTCTTTCTTGACATGTTAAATAAAGTGGTGTAACTATGAATTTTCCACTTGATTTTCTCAAACAGTAAACATTAATTAATATTTTGTTCCGTTTTTCAAAATTAGGAATATGTATTGGCATGACTGGAAATTTGATTCCTTTGAATTCTAATTTTTTTTTCATATTTCTGATACGATGATACTCTATCTGCATGATGATCAGCTGGATGCAATGCTGATAGAACTGCCCACTTAAAACAATCGTCATCGAAATTTTCACATTAACACATGCTATTTTGTTCTGTATACAATCAGGAACTTCGACATACGAACTATCTCGCATGGGATTATATTTGTTGATATGAACACTCAAGTTATGTATAAA
This sequence comes from Gastracanthus pulcherrimus, assembly GCA_949152435.1. Taxonomy (NCBI): domain Eukaryota; kingdom Metazoa; phylum Arthropoda; class Insecta; order Hymenoptera; family Pteromalidae; genus Gastracanthus; species Gastracanthus pulcherrimus. Next base: position 53,615,057 of record OX424574.1, read on the forward strand.
TTTCAAGGTTTAACCGGAATTTTTCTCCGCAAATTCCTCCATTTCTCTTTGAATAGGTTGATGCACATTCACTTTAAACCATTTTTTCAAATTAGTCGTTTGTAAAATAGACTCAGCCTTGGTATCGAAATATTTAATGTCCACCTCTTCTTCATCTTTTTTCGTAATGACGTATTCACCCGTCAGCACTGTATATACTTTTAAAACGTTATGCGTTAATAAACTTTAGTTTCTCCGGAGCATTTGATGCATTACGTAGAAGTACCCTTAAATATCTTAAATTCTGGCTTCCGAATTTAATCCACTCTGATATTTTTCCCGGATTAATACGCCCTCGTGTTAAAAGCCTATAGGCTTCTAGCATATTATTTACAAGATGTGTGCAATCGTATGCAGACATTGTTATCTCTGAAGTTCATTATTCATTGAATCAGGAGCCGCATTCTGCTCGCTTTTTATATTGTTGGAATGCGCATCAATTCTCGAAACTGTTTACAACTATAGACATTTTTCTATAAGAAGAAATGAAGGAAAAAAGTCAAGAACAATGCATGTTATTTGATACCATTACTGTATGATTTTTACGATTTTTACGGAATTTATAATGAAATGAATATAATCTGACATATCATTATCAAATGCATCTTGTCTTACATTTCAAGTCCATTCCGGTATAAATATATTATAGGAAAAGTGTCATTCGATATCCTATTGTTCAATGTATAACTCCAGCAAAAAGCATTTTCGATTATCAAAATTTCTATATGATAGAAAGAACGAGATTTTTTTTCATTACTCTACGTATGCTCTTATATTAATAATATTCAATTAGTATAAGATAATACATGTAATTTTGTATATAGTTATCCTGAAGTGATAAAATATTCTGAGTAAAGACGTCGATTTATAACATACACATGTATATGTATGACTAATTTGTATTCAAATTGAAAATTAAATGTATTAAATGCAGAGTATCTTGCATAAAATCAATCTAAAGATTTGTAAAAATTAAGCTTAATCTCTACATTTCAAAGATTTATTTTGCTAAATTTTAAAAATAAGGATTCATATATCGAAAAGATATGGGAGGATGATTATTCTCCTTATTAAAGTCTTTCAGATCCTACAAGACGTTGTTTACCATGGCCAAAGCTTGCAGAGATAATATGCTAAGTGTATGTATATATATATATATATATATATATATATATATATATATATATGGGTCAATCCATGCCAAAACGCACACGGCTCTGCCCAAAAATGGTAAAGACTTAGAAAAACTTGTATAGGGTCAAAATTTAGGGTTTTTTATGTAGAATCAATAGCTATGTGGCGCTTTTCAAAAATTTTAAAATGGCGGTCCCAAAAACCCGATTTTCTGACCAGTTTTCCGAAAATTTTTCGACTAATTGTTCATAAAAATATAGATAAAAGACGAAAATTGTGAGTAAAGGTCATTTTATATGTTTTCGGGTACGCTGAATCCGAATCCGCTGACTGTTTAACTTTATCACTCCAGGATTTGCTCTAACCTAAAAAAATACCTCAAAAACGCTCAAACAGGCATGATTATGGCTAGATAAAGGTTCGTGACGATGCATTTGTTCGTTTCAACGGTCGCGTATTTCAAATCCAAGGTCCGTTCAGCGCGTTTAGTCCAAAATTTGCCCCTAGCCTCAAAATATTTTTCAAAAACGCTCAAATAGGCATGATTACGGCCAGATTAAGGATCGTGACCATAAATTTATACGTTTTCGAGATCGCTAATTTTAAGTCTAAGGCCCGTTTAGCTCGACAAGCCCAAAATTTGTCGCTAACCTCAAAAAGTATTTCAAAAATGCTCAGCGGGCATGATGACGGCCAGATGAAGAATCGTGACCTTTATATTTATACGTTTTTGGGGTCACTGATTTCAAATCCGAAGTCCGTTTAGTTCCATCAGCTAAAAATTTGTTTTTAACCTCAAAAAATACCTGACAAACGCTCAAATGGGCAGGTTCATGGCCAGAAATGGACGGTTATACTCTAAATACGCACTCGTACATATAGACGTATAGTTCTCACACGCATATAAACACAGTATTTGCACTGACTTTGAGCTAGCTTTCCATGATCATGACTTCAAAAAGGAAGAAGTCTTTTCGAACAGATCGCTGTTGCAATCCGTTCAAATTGGTAGCTCACATAGGCAAATCATTACGACCACTACCAGCTAGGCTTTGCAGACATTTCGGGCTTGCTTCTGCTGAGAATTTGATTTGCAGTGGATGTAGGAAAATATCATATACTAGTAATGATACTCATAATGAAGACGGGAACCACAATTCCAACAATGATGATACTCATGATCAAAACGTGAATAACAATTTGAACAATATTTCTGTATCTAACAGTGCAAATGAAGATAGCCTATAGAAGAATGTGCAATTAGATCTTGACAGTTCGACTTCTTCAAATGCTGAGGAAAACCTCCATGAAATCATCGAAGGTTTAAGAGAAAAATTTTCATCGTTGTCAGAGCACGATCCCGACAGGATAGCTATTCTAACCATACTGCCATCAAAATGGTCAATAGAGAAGATTTATTCTCTATTCAATACTACGACTTACTCCATTAGAAAAGCTAAAGAATTAAAAGCCACGAATGGCTCTTTTTCTAGACCACCCCCAAAAATAGGTAAATCGCTGCCACAAACTACGGTTAATAGAGTGAAACAATTCTATGAATGTGATTCTAACAGCAGAATTCTCCCAGGATATAGAAATAAAAAATCTGTTGAGATTGATGGAGAAAAAGTCCTCAAACAGAAGAGACTGACATTGTTTAGCTTAAAAGAATTATATTTCAAATTCTGTGGAGAGCATCCAGATACTACTATAGGTCTTTCAAAGTTTTGCCAATTACGACCTCAAAATTGTGTTTTACCCGGAAGTAATGGTACTGATATTGTTTGCGTATGTGTGATTCATGAGAATGTCAAGCTTTTGCTCAATGCCATCAATTTATCTGACCTGACGGCTAAATCGGAATTTCCATTAAAAAATTATACCGATTGTCTTAATCTCATGGTATGTCGTAACTCAAATAGAGAATGTTTTCTTAACGAATGCAAAAACTGCCCTAATTACGATAAGCTCAGATCCCAGCTTGAATCAGGTTTGGAAAAAGCAGACGTAAAGGATATAACTTTTAGCTCTTGGCATTCGAAAGATAGAACAACTATGATTACATCAAACACAACTACTGAAAATTTCCTCGAACTTCTTGGTCATCGGTTAAAATCATTAAAACCTTATGATTATATTAACAAACAACAATCAGAATATTTTAAGCAATTGAAGGGAAGCTTAAAGCCAGGAGAAATTCTTGTGCTACCAGATTATTCAGAGAATTTTGCTTTCGTTGTTCAAAAAGTAGCTCAAGCTTTTCACTATAATAATAATCAAGCCACAGTATATACTGTAGTTTATTATTATCGAGATGAAAGTGAATTAAAACATGGAAATATAATCGTGATTTCTGAATCAAATACTCATGACTCTGCAGCGGTGTATGTGTGTAATTCGATGGTAATTGATTACCTAAAGAAATAACACAAAGTTACAAAGATTATCTACTTTTCTGATGGAGCAAAACAACATTTTAAAAATCGATTTAATATCCAAAATTTATGTAATCATGAAAATGATTTTGGTATCAAAGCAGAATGGCATTTTTGCGCGACGGCTCACGGAAAAGACCCACATGATGGCCTTGGTGTAACTCTTAAAATAGGAGCTAGGAACGCAAGCCTCCAAGCATCAGCAATCAACAGCATTTTAACAGCTAAGCAGCTTTATGAGTGAGCATGCCATTCAATAAAAAATATAAAGTTCTTTTATTATGCAAAAGTAACACATAACAACACTCAAAGAAGATTAAAAAGACGATTTGACGAGGCTCCTTCTGTCCCACAAATTTCAAGCAATCTCTGTTTTATTCCACTACGAAACAAGAGTATTATTATCAGAAAATTTTCAAGTGATAAAAAGGAAGTCGTTGTAGAGATTTAAAGTATAACCGTCCATTTCTGGCCATGAACCTGCCCATTTGAGCGTTTGTCAGGTATTTTTTGAGATTAAAAACAAATTTTTAGCTGATGGAACTAAACGGACTTCGGATTGGAAATCGGTGACCCAAAAACGTATAAATTTATGGTCACGATCCTTAATTTGGCCGTAATCATGCCTATTTGAGCGTTTTTGAAAAATATTTTGAGGCTAGGGGCAAATTTTGGACTAAACGCGCTGAACGGACCTTGTATTTGAAATACGCGACCGTTGAAACGAACAAATGCATCGTCACGAACCTTTATCTAACCATAATCATGCCTGTTTGAGCGTTTTTGAGGTATTTTTTTAGGTTAGAGCAAATCCTGGAGTGATAAAGTTAAACGGTCAGCGGATTCGGATTCAGCGTACCCGAAAACATATAAAATGACCTTTACTCACAATTTTCGTCTTTTATCTAGTCTTTACCAGTTTTGGCAGAGCCGTATGCGTTTTGGCATGGATTGACCTATATATATATATATATATATATATATATATATATATATATATATATATATATATATATATATATATATATATATATATATATATATATATATATACTTGTCTTGTACGCTCTGCTAAGGCGCTATATAGATATACACGCAGGATATCAGATTCGCTGATTTCGAAGTTGCTGATGCTCAATCATAAATATAGTTCGCATATAGTGCGCACTACTTGATTACGCATTGTAGTGTAATGTACAAGAGCTAGATTTAAATGAGCAAAAGTTAAGGTCCACTCTTGGGTGTCATCTATCACATAGGGGCATTCGTTTTTTGAAATTTTGAAAATTAGAGATTATTTGATTTTCAGTATTAGTTAAAAAAATCTTGGAATTTCTTTATCTTATTTAATTATATTGAAAATTTGTAAGCATACTCTATACAATTGAAATGTAAATATCTAACGTAAGTCTTAGTCGGTAAAATAGATTTCCTTAATATGTGCACCCCGATCCGGATATCATATATTTCACATCGTATATGCTGCTAGATCAATTGACGCACAGGTGAGACAGTGGGGGCGGGGCTTATTCTCACCTGTCTGCCTCGACCACTCACAGAGCTTCTCACCTGCATAGGTGAGTCGAAAAGTCGTGTGGGGGGGGGGGGGGGGGGCATAACTGTCATTGTATACTTATTCGCGCACTTTACGCGAGTCAGAGTCAATAGCTTGCACTAGTGGATTGTACATCAGCACTGAGATTAACTGTGACTGGCGTGCACGGATATTGTAAGTATCAGCGTGCCGGGAGTAACTCGCACGCGAAGAAGTCGTGACGTTGGCAAATGCGCGCTTGCATGTTACTTCCAACAGGCTGGTATAATGCGCTCAGAGCATTTTCCAACGGTGGATTATTTCGCGTACGCGCGCTTATTCAGTTATGCGAGCGCTCGGTTTTACTGATGTTCCGAAAGGCTCGTCGAAGTGCTTGAATCGCGTTGAGTTTCGGAATGTTCCGAAACTCCGATTCATCTCGCCGACCTGACAGCTGCTGGAATATTCTAGTCAAAAACCAGCTTCAAGAAAAAAACGGTCGCTCGCGGCGCCCGCACTACGGAATACTACACATTAATGTAAGTTAATGACGAGCAATGTCGAGCTGTGATATGAGTGACTATACTAATAATCTCTGTAAATATGTATTATTATTGAATGTAGTTTTATTGTTTTGTCTTGCACAGAATAAACATCTAATCTATTATACCAGCATGTCAGTAGTAACTCAAGGGTGCACACGATAGTTTCGATGCTCGTATATGCGACTATGAATCTCTGGTACTGCAAAATATAATCACGCTCTTGGCATATTAGTAGTAATAAGGCCACCATGGCGAGACATCCGTATTGATTCCCCCCCCCCCCTGGTACTAAGGCCACTATGGCGCGGCGCCGGCAGTATTGATTTTCCCCGTCCCCTCCTTGACCTATATTGGGGGAGGCCCGACATACGGGACCTGCGTCAAGGTCGCGGCTGAGCATTGTAGTCGCACAGATGATAATGACCAGGGCGGGATATATATATATATATATATATATATATATATATATATATATATATATATATACACACACACATATATAAATAAATAAATAATAAATATAAAAAATTACGTATAATTCTGAATATATATATATATATATATATATATATATATATATATATATATATATATATACACACATATATAATAAGTATAAAAAATAAACAAATATAAAGCATAAATAATTTGCTTTTTCCCCTGAGTTATCTATGATAAGTGTGTTCTACGTATAATATGGCATTGTGGCCCTGAGAAGGACCGTTTTTACAATTAAATTATAATCTTTTGTAGCCGTTTTTTTTAGGCAATGAGTTAGTATTGCTAGAATATTTCTCTGTGTATTTTTTCCATTGTGAAGTATCCGCTGCCTTCTTATCTCCTTCTTTTTTATTCTTATCCTGAAGAAGAGAAGATTTTTCGCCTTTGCTGCTGTTGCTCTGTTTTTGGCCCATCTTGTCCGGGCTTACGTAGGTGAATGAGGTGAGAAAGTGGTATACGCGTATTATATATCGAGCATTAAAATTTTTCCAACATATTTTTACATTACTCTAGGATTGTAGGGTAAATAATTATTATTATTATCAATGATAACTTTCTCCCGTACGTCGTCATTGTGATTGGACATTTGAAACCGTTCAAGTTTTTTTTGCTTTTTTTTAAAACATTCCTTATAGCTGTCTTTCTTTACACCGCTGTCAGCAGAGCGAGCAGAACGAATTTACCAGCGCACATCCCCATGACTATCTTATGCTTTGGCTGGGATACGAATAATCACAGACATCAAATTACAGTTACAATTATAGGAAGTGGGTGTGAATAAATTATGAAAAAATATATAACTTATGGTTGGTGTTTATTATTAATATTTTTTATATAGTCTTCATATAATCTTTCAAGTCATTCGCAATAAAAGGTAAATGAAATGCAAGAATTTCGGATAATACAATTTTTAGATATACGCTTTTGTACAGATCGGTGTCGTCGACGATTCTTTCCATAATAAAACCTTCTATGTCGGCGTTATGCATTGAATAGTATTGTTTGAATGATTTAGGATCATTAAGAATGTTATTTACATTTTCTGTTGGTTCTTTTTCGAGTCCAATCCTACGCAGAGTCTCTTCGTGTTAGATTTGTTGAGAGCATACGTTGTTGACAGTAAAAGACTCGGCAATTCGCTCGTCACTTCCCGTATTTCGCGCGCTTGACAAGTAGCCATGGTTATTTCTTTAACAAAAAAACAAACTGAGAATTTTACGCCACTTGAACACAATTGGACATACGGACAAAACTGCTTGTAAAGTGCAGCCTCGAGAGACGATGTGGTCGCTTTGCTCTGCGTGCTATTACTGGCCAGAAAACTCTATCGTCGACGCATGAGGGTCTATGATGGTCTTCTCCCACACCCCCTCCCCTCCAACGTGAATAATAAGAGTGGGGGGAGTATGATAACTGTTTTTTACACGGTTGACTGGGTGCATGAAATAAGTTGATGACACGGTAAAATTAAGGTACAAGAAAACTAGAAGTTTATTTACGTAAAAATTAGAAGAGTAAAGTACAAATACGTCACATCGATCACAATGCACGAGAGCGCTCCTTCTCCTGTCGATGCTCGTGCGAGACTGACTGCCCTTGACAGTTCTCGGCTTCAGGACAACTCGATCACAGCAGCGGCTGATGCTCGCTTTCATACCTGCTTCCGAAAATTACTCATTTGAATCTTGAGTATCTGGCGTTGAGAAACATGTCTGATCGTCCCTATAATAAAACCTTTCTAATCCCTTGCGCGTGCCGATATTTTATTACGGTTTTGGGATTTTCCCGCAAACGGGACTTTCTAAAATAACTACGAATATCATTTTTTATTCTACAGAAACTCGACATCCTCCCCCACAAAAGGGTGTACACAAACACTACATCTTACAGTTTAAAATATGCGTTATAAAATCTTAGTCTATATTATATTCTATGTTATAAAATTAAAGAAACTAACTCAAAAGCAGTCAAAAAATTCAATATTAAGAAAACAAAATGCAATTTTTAAGTATATGCCAGACGTTCAGGCTGTTTTGAAATTCGTCCACTTCTGGTTTTAGTTTCTTTCTTTTGCTCGCTAGTATTAGCTTTTTGGTTAACTGTAGATTTATTTCTTTCTTTAACAATTCGCATTACATTTTCGTTGTTCACAATTCGCATTACATTTTCGTTGTTCACAATTCGCATTACATTTTCGTTGTTCACAATTCGCATTACATTTTCGTCGTTACAATCAGCGTTCAATTCGAGCGGATAAAGTCGTTGAATCGGTCGTATGATTTCGCCTGTCTCTGTTGTTAGTCGAGCAACGCGTATATGTCCGTCTTTTCCGGTAAAAAGTTGTTTGATTTTTGCCATCGGCCAATCTATACGCTTTACATTATCGCTACCTATTAAGACTACCTCACCTACTTTCAACTCTTTGCTAACTTTTTTTTTTGCGTTTCTGATGCGTTAGCGCGCCTAAGTATTCATTTTTGAATCTTTGCCGTAGATCTCGTTTTATTTTCTGTCTATAGGAAAAACGCTTGTTCAAGTCTACACTCTCTACGTTGTCTAAGTCAATCACTCCGATTTCTTTCACTTCCTGTAAAAACATTGAAGGAGATATCGGTATCGCCTCCTCGTAACCTTCTGAGATGAAGGTCAAAGGGCGCGAATTGATCACGGCTTCACAATCTATTAAAGTCGTCAGCATTTCCTCGTAGCTAAGACATGCTTTTTTAAGCGTACGTCTTAACAACCGTTTAAGTACACCGATGAGGCGTTCCCAGAATCCTCCCCACCAAGGTGCCGATGGAGGGTTAAATCTCCACTCTATACGCTGTATCGCGAGTATCTTTGCGATTTTCTCATAATTTAGGGCATTTAGTTGGTTGTTAAGTCCTACAAAATTCGTACCGTTATCGCTAAAAATAACGCTCGGCCTGCCGCATCTAGCTATATGCCGTCTTAAAGCCATTAAAAACGACGCAACGTTCAACGAATTCACTAATTCTAAGTGTACGGCTCTGTATACTGCACATGTAAAAATGCATATCCACGCCTTTTGCCCTCCCTTTAGATAAACTGGGCCCGCGAAATCAACCCCAATCACCTCGAATATCGCGGCGTCTCTTATTCTATCGAGCGGTAATGGCGCGGCTTGTGCATTCATTTCCTTGCTGTCGTGTCGGCGACAGTCTACACACTGTTGAATAACTTCTCTACACGCTTTACGTCCTCTCATTATCCAGTATCTTTCTCTTAAAACGTTCAGCGTCATCGCTGTTTCTGCATGCTTAAGTTCTACGTACTTTTCTCTAATTAACAATTCCACGAAATAATCTTTATGCGGTAAAATGATTGGACATCGAAAATTGAAACTATCGTCCGGATAAAAAAGTTTAGATTTGGTCTTTATAATTCCATGATCATTTATCAACGGCAAAAAATCTTTAATACGTTCGTCCTCTAAACTATCAAAATGTCTGCTTTAAATGATTTTAATTAAACAAATCTCTGCGTTGCGATATTCATCCGCCGTTAAAAAGCTGCTTTTTAGTAAACCAAGATCTGCATTACATTCATCATCCGTCAATAAATTTTCTTTTCGAGTCTCTGCTTTCTTTTTACAATTATAACTAAATCTTTTAATCCAACCGATGACTCGAACTACTACAGAATAATTAGAAAAATCGCGGAACAAACTATCTTGCTCAACTATGTTCTCTTTATTGTTGATGCTAATTAATGCGGCGCTTTGAACTTGAGAAGACTTCTTTAATTCTGAATTCACCTCTGCCTCGTCAACGCTGATAACGTGTGCAGTAGGCCAATCTTCCATACTCTCTCTAAGCCAATCCGGACCCTCCCACCATTTCGAAGCTAGTAGCTGATTGACCGTACAGCCTCTCGATGGTAAATCAGCGGGGTTCCGGTGCCCAGGTATATGCTTCCATTGTTTCGCATCTGTCAATTGCGTAATTTTTTTTACTCTATTCGCGACAAAGACACTCCAACTATTCTCTCGTTGAATCCATGTAACTACTGTTGACGAATACGACTAATAATAAAGCTTTAAATCTTTTAAATCGAACGATTCTGCTACTTGAGTTGATAACCTCGCCCCAATCGTCGCAGCTAATAATTCTAGTCGCGGTATACTTGTTCGGGAGTTCGCCTCATTTTTGCTCGCGGGCGCGACCCGAGTTTTGACTTGCACAGAATATACGTTTATCTCTGATTCTCTTTGTACTCTAATAAAAATTACGGCAGCATATGCTAGTTTACTCGCGTCAACAAAAGTATGCAAGCTAATCTCACTAGTTTTATCAATTATACCGAGCACACATCTAGGGATCTCAACTTGTTTTAAATTTTTTAATTCATCAACCCACTGAATAAAACGTTTCTTGATATAGTCGTTTACTTTCTCGTCCCAAGATAACTTAGCCACCCAGGCTTCTTGCAATAAAATTTTAGGTCCGAGCGCGACCGAGCATAGAAAACCGAGAAGATAAAAAATGGGGTGAGCCACTGATAAAATATTTCGTTTTGTAATTTTCACGAAATCTAATTTTTCTAAATTACTGACGTTCAGAGACAAGGTGTCTAACTGCTTGTCTCATAATAACCCAAGCACGTTAGTTGGGCCATCGGAAACGCCGTCACCGGTGTACTCCCACCCGCGTAAATCAAATTTTCCCAACTCCATCACGGTTTTTGCATTACACATAAAGTCATTTAACTCATTCACACTACTCATGCTCGTCACACAATTATCTACATAAAAACTTCGCTTCAATTTTTCGGTATTGACAAAATCTACATCAGCGATCGCTTTACTATCAAGAGAATTCATAATATTTGTTAAATGTAAATTAATTATCGCGCCTAGCATAAATGGACTACTGCAAACGCCAAACACTACTCTACAGTGGCGATACATTATAATATTTCCGTCGGCATCGTACCATAAAAATCTCAAAAAATCGCGTTCCGCTGGATGTATACTTATCTGTAAAAAAGCTTTTATTATATCCGAAATTACACCTATGAAACCTTCTCTGAAGCGTAGTAGTATTGCGGAGACCAGCTCGATCAAATTTGGTCCTTTCTCCAGGCAGCTGTTGAGAGGTGGCAACCCTTTGCCTTCTACCGATGCATTGTAGATGGGCCTCGTCGTCGTCGTTGAATTTTGTTTATAGACCGGCCGGTGTGGCAGATAATAGCCCTGGCAAAATTTTCCTCCAGAGGGATACGTTCGATAATTCCCTCTTTAAGCCAGGTCTGGAGAATCCCGTCGTACTCATTGTATTTGCCGTTTACCTTAAGTTTCTTGGTCATAGGTTCTAGCTGTCGAAGATTCAGAATTTTATTGCTTTTAAGCTCTGGATGGCACTCCAACCAGGGCAATCTCACTTCATATCGTCCTTCGGGATTTCGAACTACCGAGTCCATAAAAATTTTCTCCACGTGGGCATCATGTTGGGTCCGAGTTTTATGTTCAATGTGGTCTCTAATTCCCAAAACGTCCAAAGACCATAGATCTTTAATATCGGCACTCGTTTATTGCGGGTCCTCTCGACGGTACTTTACCCATGAGCGTCCAGCCCAGGTATGTCTCTATTGCCGTTAAGTCGCTTTCTAACACATGCACGCGTCCGGTCAGTAATTTTCCGGCCACATCTGCACCGATAAGTATCGCCACGGTTTTTTCTTTGCTGCACACATCAGTCAATTTCACGTTCAAATTTTTCAGTTCTTGTAGCCAGCTTCCTTTTGTTACCGTCGGTACATCCGCACAAATAACTTTTTCGTCGAGCGCTTCAAAATTGCACCAATAACTACCGTCCATGTTTCCGACGCGAATCGAGTATTTATTGTGCGATGTGATGCCGGATTTTTCACCGCCGAAAAGCAAATGTACCATCTCTTGTTTCGACAGCGATTCATAATCTAATTTATCGGCTATCTCTTTGAGAACGTACGAATTTTGCGAGCCCGTATCAATCACCGCGCGAACAATTATTTCGCGCGAGTCACTGCGCATTTTCACTTTTAATGTCTGCATAAACGTTGTTGGGATCTCCATTGACGAAACCAAGCTACATTCTTCCAGAGTATTTACCCCGATTACTGTATTCGCGGGTGTAACACCTGTCGAGTCTTCGCGTTTTTGATCACCGAAGCACATTAACTCTACGTGCCGACGTCCGCACTTCGAGCATTTCAAATTCACTCGGTACATTCTACTGTTATGTCCAATTCTCAAACATCTAAAACACGCGCGCTGCTTTTTCACTGCAGCTTGTTTTTCGTCTAATACCATATTCTTAGCTTTTACACACTTCACGCTAACGTGCTCACTATTCTCACAAAATATACACGTGATTTCCTTGCCTTTGTAAGCAAATTACGCGCACTCGGTACGTCTTTCGCCGTGGACTGCGCCTTATTCTTCTTTGCACGATTTGATTCACTATCATCCTCTAATCTGAATTCTTGCGCAGCCATGGAAACACGTTGTTCACTTTGTACCTCAGCTGCTAAAAAATTGATCAACTTATTCAGCCGATTTTTGGACACGTCGGTTGAATTTTCGGTTGTCGCACTCGCTTCACTTGCACTGTTGGATCGCTGCCACACACACAAAAGTTCTTCTGGCAGCGCAGATTCCACCAGCGGAAACAACATTGCTGCGCACTTGTCGGTAGTCACACCAAAGGTCTCTAGCGCTCGCAGATGCGTTTCAATCTTGTCGTATAAACTCGCTAACGGTAACACCTTAGAGGACACGGCATTCTGCAGCACCAATTGTAATAATTCGCGCACGTACACTTGAATCTGCACATAATCACACCCGAAGCGTGTCTTTAAACTTTCGACAGCCTTCACATAGTTATCCCCGGTCGGTGGATAACTATTCACTAGTTCCGCTGCGCCCGAGTCCGGCACCATCGCTTGCATAAGGTACTGAAACTTATCCTCATTGTCCAGTTTAGTGTCTTCGTGGATCTTCTTAAACAGACTCCAAAACTTGAGCCAATCACGTATGTTGCCACTAAACTTGAAAAGTTCGATCTTCGGATACTTTGTCTTCCTTCATGACTTGCGTCGCCACCTCGTTCGCCACTAACAATACTGGGCGACGGAGAGGCACACGCACTTCGTTCATTCTGCGCTCGGTTTCTCGCGACGATTCGGCTGTCAAATTTGTATTTTGCCAGCAGGTACTTGGTTTTGTAAGAGTCGCTCTCGTCGTACTCTTTCGTGATTTCTTGCTCCGTTGCTGTTCCTTTTTGAAGAGCGTCTATAAGTTGCGACTCGAGAGTTTCTAATTCCTGCTGCTTGGCGTTTAATAAGCCATAGGCCACTGTCAAATCTGCGGTTCCGGAGGTAGTGTCGTCTAATAAAATGTTCAGCGAGTTGAGCGCTTTGGTCGTACCAGTCCGCAAAGCTTTCCTCTTCTTCTTCAACAGTTCTATATTTAATTCGATATTGCCAACACAAAACACAATTTTTTCAATGCAACGCTAGTCCTGTCATGGTCGCCAGATCTTTTTTACACGGTTGACTGGGTGCATGAAATAAGTTGATGACACGGTAAAATTAAGGTACAAGAAAACTAGAACTTTATTTAGGTAAAAATTAGAAGAGTAGAGTGCGAGACTGACTGCCCTTCACAGTTCTCGGCTTCAGGGCAACTCGATCACAGCAGCGGCTAATGCTCGCTTGCATACCTGCTTCCGAAAATTACTCATTTGAATCTTGAGTATCTGTCGTTGAGAAAGATGTCTGATCGTCCCTATAATAAAACCTTTCTAATCCCTTGCGCGAGCCGATATTTTATTACGGTTTTGGGATTTTCCCGCAAACGGGACTTTCTAAAATAACTGCGAATATCATTTTTTATTCTACAGAAGCTCGGCAGTAACAGAAGCCAGGTGCTACTCATTTTTCACGACTGTTATTCTGTCAATAAAAGTGTGGTTATGGTGTACAATTTTGAAATGACCCGTAGGCTATACAAATTTATAATAAAACTCTTAACGGACTTTCAAATAAGTAAAAAGTATAGTATTCGTCGGACGTTAATTTAAGAAAAATTAAATTGAAAATAATAATAATGAATGGCGTGGGATGTAGGACATGTAGGTCGAAAGGTACGTAAATAATTTATTAAACTTGTATCGATGTATGTATATTTATTCAACCTTTTACGGCTACAAATACAAAAGACAATCATGTATTTAATTTGTTAAGTGCATCTTAATCTATGGGTACAAGATTGTTTACAGAGGCCTGAACCTAAAGAGCGCTCGTTCGTGAACGTAAGGGGTCTTTTACATTTTTTATACTTAATCTTATTACAAATTTTTTTATAAAACCTTATAGCTAGTGCGTCATTTTTTCTGGTGTCTTGTGAGAAGAAACGACAAAATTTGTCGAGGTTCGTACCCCGACTCATGTGATGCAAAAATATTATGGTATACTGGCCACAGCACATTGAATCAACGCTCTGAAGTGTTTTGGAATTCCATCGAAAGTTTTTACAGTTTTTACGAAGGCGTTCAAAATGGTGTTTTGAAACCGGTGGAATACCATAACAGTCAAAGTATGTCCCGATTCTATTTTTGTCGATATGTATAGCTACCCAATGAGTTCCAGGCTTCGTATGATCGTCGGTATTGCAGACTATGGCTGCTGGTGCCATCATGATGCATGGAATTCGATCAGCCACGTATACACTGATTGTCCTGGCATTCAGACCGTCGAGGCCTCTCATTATCTCCCTTGTATTCATGTTGACTTTTCTACGTCCGTAGTCTCGTATTCCGAGCTGGCATCTTGCGATATTGTATAAATGATGGTGTAATTTGCTTATGGTGATATCGCCGTCGAACCATTGTATACCATGCATTCGTAATGAAATGTAATCGTTAGTGGTCTTTACGCTGCTCGGCAATTCTTCATAGGGATGAGGTGGTCTGATTATCCAATTGCCAGTGACATGATTTTGTAGAGAAACAATAGACACTTCTTTCGGTCAAAATTTATTGTCTTTATCTTTGAAACCTTGGATATCTATTATGTAATCCATGATGATGATGATGACACGGCTCTAATCACAAACAATTATTTTACACGCACTGGATAGTGGTAATACGAGGGTACTAAATCGACTAGTTTGTGGAGGGTTCGTTTCACAGGTTATAACCTTCTAGCCCCCCTCCGCTACAGTGTACGCCCCCTTTCACTAGCGCCTCAGGCGTTGAAATCCGTAATAATTTGCCTGTTTGAATCGATTTCCAAAATGTTGTCAAATTCAGCGTAAACGATACAATTGACCGTCTCCGTAAGAGCTTCTTCGAATCGTACTTCGATGCGCAGTGCACCCGACCGCACGAGGCTCCAGTGAGATGAAAAGTGGGCCGATAAATCGGGTGTCAGATCGAATGCGAAAAGACAATAGCCCAGTGGATAACTATTGCGCCCAATGTCGAGGCCCTCGTTAAGATAGTGTATGCCTGTACCGAAAAAAAGCGTATGAAAAGATTAAATGTACAGTTGGTTGGTTCCCGTAAAGCGTGGCTGCAAGGGTTTGCTAAGTATTTGTACACCATCCACGTATAGCGAGAGAAAATTTATGGAAAAATGTTGAAAATTAAAGGGATTCATCCGTCGGTTGCCGTTGAATGCACGATTTTGTACAAAACCTAAGATTATCCTCTTGGGTATTTGACCGAGAACGTCGTTGTCGAGCGTATCTCCGAGAACGCCTCTGTGCATGGTAAACGACTTTACCTCGACACTGGTAATCAGGTACTTGGCTGTGGGTTTTGAAAGAGCATTGGCATGCGCTAGAAGAACGCCGGGGCTTATTTTTGCGCGCCGGACGATAAGTGTTGCTTCCTTGATTCGTACGGAAAATTTTCCGTCGTCGGAGAAATCCATGAGGCAAAAGGCATCTTTGCTACGCACTAGCCTCACTCTCATTTCAATGCCGTTAAGTAAAAATTTCGATTGGTTCAAGATGTCCACGTGGAGGTGGGCCAAAACGTCGAATGATTTGCCGCCTACAGAGTAATGTTGTCGATTGAGAGCACCAATGTTGGCGCCTGCAGTGGTGCGGGTTATAGCCGGCGACGCGTCCATACATCCTGGTGAATCGCCGTACCACAATCCAGAAGTCAGATGTGAATGTATTGCCGGAGAAGCGTAATTTAGCAGTATTTCTATATATGCTCTGTAAGGATAGGCATTGTTTGGCGGGGAAACTAATTTTTTATTGAAAAGTATGTCAATCTGATCGAACAAAGAGTGTATAAAATTATTGACGTGTGCTACCTTTGCATTTTCCAACTCTGTCTCCGATGGTAAAATCTGCACGGTCAAATGTAGCATGGTGTGCGCGAGATCTATGTAATGTTCTATTGAACTGGGAACTAAAAATTCCAAAGGTGAATCACTTTCGTCACTGAGAGACGATACAAGCTTATAGTGAAGAAAAGAGCTGCTTTCGATGGCTGTCTGTGTAAGTGGTAGAGTGAAGAGATCCAGCTCGCTCTTCATACCCTCTCCGCTGCACGCGTGTAGAAACGCCATTTTTCAGACTTATTTCGGTCCGAAAATGTCTGCGATACTTCTGACAGATTTTCTGGTCCTCCGGCGCCTGGACGGATTTTTCTTACTACTGCATTTTTTCCGACAGCTTTCTTCTTGCGGAGCACGTTGTGCGCATTTACACGACTCTTTCTCAACTGTCATTTACGCTTGGACGCACGCGCCTTATACCCACTGCCTTTCATCATTTCGGATATTTTATTTTCTGCCTTTCTCTTCAAATTCTTACCAGACTCTTTGAAACGTGTGTCAAAGGATTCTTTGAAATTAGAGCCGTTATTCGCGACGTCCTCCAACGCGTTAAAACCAGCACGAACGACCTCTTTTCCCACAGCCTTTCGGCCGCTAGCGATGTAAGGGGCTATTTGTCGAAAAATCGAACCTAAGAAACTACCGATACCCGAGGCTCGCTGGTACGCTAATCCTACAAATACGTTTTTGACACCATTGCCGCCACCTAGCTGCGCGTTGTAATAATTCACGTAATGACTCATTTCGGCATGGTTTATTGACAACGCTTAAAATGAAGCGTAACCGTCAGAGTTCTGTACTCAAATGGTATTTTATGATCAAGTTGGTCTCTTATATCGATAATGATACTTTGAAAAGAATGATGCAGCAAGGGTATAACAAATTAAATACATGATTGTCTTTTGTATTTGTAGCCGTAAAAGGTTGAATAAATATACATACATCGATACAAGTTTAATAAATTATTTACGTACCTTTCGACCTACATGCCCTACATCCCACGCCATTCATTATTATTATTTTCAATTTAATTTTTCTTAAATTAACGTCCGACGAATACTATACTTTTTACTTATTTGAAAGTCCGTTAAGAGTTTTATTATAAATTTGTATAGCCTACGGGTCATTTCAAAATTGTACACCATAACCACACTTTTATTGACAGAATAACAGTCGTGAAAAATGAGTAGCACCTGGCTTCGGTTACCATATTCCACCCACTCTTATTATTCACGTTGGAGGGGAGGGGGTGTGGGAGAAGACCATCATAGACCCTCATGCATCGACGATAGAGTTTTCTGGCCAGTAATAGCACGCAGAGCAAAGCGACCACATCGTCTCTCGAGGCTGCACTTTACAAGCAGTTTTGTCCGTATGTCCAATTGTGTTCAAGTGGCGTAAAATTCTCAGTTTGTTTTTTTGTTAAAGAAATAACCATGGCTACTTGTCAAGCGCGCGAAATACGGGAAGTGACGAGCGAATTGCCGAGTCTTTTACTGTCAACAACGTATGGTCTCAACAAATCTAACACGAAGAGACTCTGCGTAGGATTGGACTCGAAAAAGAACCAACAGAAAATGTAAATAACATTCTTAATGATCCTAAATCATTCAAACAATACTATTCAATACATAACGCCGACATAGAAGGTTTTATTATGGAAAGAATCGTCGACGACACCGATCTGTACAAAAGTGTATATCTAAAAGTTTTATTATCCGAAATTCTTGCATTTCATTTACCTTTTATTGCGAATGACTTGAAAGATTATATGAAGACTGTATAAAAAATATTAATAATAAACACCAACCATAAGTTATATATTTTTTCATAATTTATTCACACCCACTTTCTATAAATGTAACTGTAATTTGATGTCTGTGATTATTCGTATCCCAGCCAAAGCATAAGATAGTCATGGGGATGTACGCTGGTAAACTCGCTTCTGCTCGCTCTGCTGACAGCGGTGTAAAGAAAGACAGCTTTAAGGAATGTTTTAAAAAAAAGCAAAAAAAACTTGAGTGGTTTCAAATGTCCAATCACAATGACGACGTACGGGAGAAAGTTATCATTGATAATAATAATAATTATTTACCCTACAATCCTAGAGTAATGTAAAAATATATTGGAAAAATTTTAATGCTCGATATATAATATGCGTATACCACTTTCTCACCTCATTCACCTACGTAAGCCCGGACAAGATGGGCCAAAAACAGAGCAACAGCAGCAAAGGTGAAAAATCTTCTCTTCTTCAGGATAAGAATAAAAAAGAAGGAGATAAGAAGGCAGCGGATACTTCACAATGGAAAAAATACACAGAGAAATATTCTAGCAATACTAACTCATTGCCCGAAAAAAACGGCTACAAAAGATTATAATTTAATTGTAAAAACGGTCCTTCTCAGGGCCACAATGCCATATTATACGTAGAACACACTTATCATGGATAACTCAGGGGAAAAAGCAAATTATTTATGCTTTATATTTGTTTATTTTTTATAATTATTATTTATTTATTTATTCATTTATTTATATATGTGTGTGTGTATATATATATATATATATATATATATCCCGCCCTGGCCATTATCATCTGTGCGACTACAACGCTCAGCCGCGACCTTGACGCAGGTCCCGCATGTCGGGCCTCCCCCAATATAGGTCAAGGAGGGGACGGGGAAAATCAATACTGGCGGCGCCGCGCCATAGCGGCCTTAGTACCAAGGGGGGGGGGGGGGGGAATCAATACGGACGTCTCGCCATGGTGGCCTTAGTACTACTCATATTGCATATATTCCGTAATGCGGGCGCCGCGAGCGACTTCTTTTTTTAAACTGGTTTTTGACTAGAATTTTCCAGTGGCTGTGAGACCGGCAAGATGGATCGAAGTTTCGGAACATTCCGAAACTCAACGTGTATAATTCACGAAAATCGTAACTCCGCGCATTTTTTATGCATGTCAGAGGCCTATCGTGCAATATAAATCCAGCTTGAAAGTAGCAGCGTGCGCATCGAGGTAAAAAGCGTCGGCTGGGATTACATCCGAAAAAATTTTCGGTAGGTCACTTATTCATCTGTAGTCCTAGCCGTTGCTTACTTCTCATCGCAAGTGAAAGGAGAAGATTATACTCCCCAAAGCATCATCGCAAAATCTCTTCCGGTGATTAACCACCACCACCCCTTTCCATCTACTACTATTTTTCTCGGAGCTTGTAAGAGATTCCATCTTGTGCCTCTTAAGAAGACGACAATTCCTACTGCCAGCTCAGATTTTTGTATCATTGCCTTTCGGCAACGCAATAGCTCGCTAACAGCACTACTGAAGTCTTTCATTCGAAAATTATTTGTTAACTTATCAGATTAGGTTTTTTCTTTAGATCCGTGATAATTATGTAGGTAATATGTCGTATATCACAGATCATAACCAGAAAGTGGATACTAAATCGAACAGGGAATCAGATTGGCTCTCAACAAATATTGGCAGGGCTCGGAACTGAGAGCTCTTCATTATAGTCTATACCAGTAACGATCAGCTTTAATATATTTTCGCGCGGTTACAGAAGACCGGAGGGTGGCTTATCGTAAAGATGTGAAGCATTTGCTTTATTCTGATGATCGAACGTACACGCAAATTACTAGAGACGATATCTGTGCAAGCGTGGATCGCTTGACGTCTGTGCCGTGAGCGATATCGACTTCAGCTACTGAGAACACCCCGAACTTATCTCAATATTGTAGGAATAAAGGTTATTATGTTTTGTTCAGAATACAATATTAACAGACTACTGGATTTACAATTGCAAGACACTGAGAACGTTTTCATTCCCTTTATCGATGCTGCAACTAACTGTGCTACAGTCATAGACTCTAAATTATCATGGAAACCGCAGGTTAATAGAGCCCTTTACTAACTCAAATCCTTTAAATCATGTACATACAACCAAGGCGTTACGCATACAGCTAAACATTAATTTCTCGCCTGAACCACAGCTCTTTTGTATATCTTAACTCAAGTACGTGTAAAAATAGAATTTGTGAACTGAAATTTATTTATTTTTCATGTCAGAAAAGTAGAGCTTTCAACATCAATCTTTATCAAACATTTGTCCAAGCCTAATTCTTAAAATTTTATTTTTTGCACAATTCATCTATGTTATTCGGATGTATATGCTGATTGAAGACGTATAATCTTGTTTACGAGTAAACGTAATATTCCTGCGATGAGCACGCAGTTCAGTATGTGTACCCTAGCAATAACATTCAATATCGTTCTTTATAACGTAGTACCGCGATTTTATAGTTTTTGATACACAACTTCGGTTAGTGAACGCTTGGGTACATTCTACTGTGAAAGCGCTCTAAATAATTATTAATGGTTTATTAACGGGGGAATTTATAATTATTTTGTTTGAGAAAACGGGGAGACGAGATATCGCGACCGAGTGAAAAACACACGAACCCTCACACGCACAGACTTCACGAAACATCGACAGCCTAACTCCGCGCAGACGACACGGCTCGGCTAACACCGAGCAGCCAAGAAGACGACCCTCATACGCACGCACTTAACCCTCTGTTGCAGTATATTTGTAACAGTAAACTTTTATGTTCTTTTTTATCATCTTCGGCATTATGTCACTGCATGTATTTGCATTTATTTTTTGGAAAAGTTAATATTTTGTATCTAAATATATTCAAGATCATCTGTTTGTTCCATGTATATTCAATATATCCATCTACATCGAGTACATTTAAGTGCATCCAGTGAATTCAAGTGCATCCGATGCATCCAAGTGCATTCGATGCATCCAAGTGCATTCGATGCATACAAATGCATCTGGTTCATCCAAATGAATGCAAGTATATCTGGAGCTTCTACGTCTATCCATGTGCATTGAAGTGCATCTGCTGCATCTGCAATGCTTATAATTGCCCCTTAATTCCTAAGTTCCGGAAATTATGTCACTATGTTCCGTATCCAAATACGTGGATTTAATTAACAATCAATGCAATACTACTCAACTAATTAAATGTGAACTTTCATATTATTTTCAACGTCGTCGTCATCGATTTATATCACGACTTAGCGTTCTTTTTTTGGAAAAGTATATTTCTTACATCCAAGCGCATGCAAGGCATTCACGTGCATTCATATGCACCTGGTACATTCACGTGCATCCTTTGTATTCACATGCATCCGGTGCACCCACGTGCATCCAGTGCATCCGGTGCATCCACGTCCATCCGGTGCACCGCAGTGCATTCGTTGCATCAACGTACATCCAGTGCATCGCAGTGCATCCAAATAAATCAAAGTGCATACGATTTTGTGCATACCCACTCACTTACAAAAGTAAAACATGTTCACATGCAAATGCACACATATATATACTCATAAACATGAATATATACATTCATCCACATATATTTACATAAGTGTACTTACCCACACACGCAAGCACGCACATACATCAGCGCACACTCTTGTAGACTAACACACACATGCATACGCACATATACGTACATCCACACTCACATACACACTCACGAACATACGGACACGCAGACACAACCATTCTCCCGCACATACACACGCATGCGCTTTTTTTACGTATACGTGTAAACACATGTACACATTAATGTACTATTTTTATCAAGTAAACTACTATTATACAACAGAATTAATACTGAAGCTAGAGCTTCGCCTTATTTTGTCCGCGGATACGCCTACTTAATTATTATTATTATTATCATCATCATCATCATCATTATTATTATTATTATTATTATTATTATTATTATTATCATTATTATTATTATTATTATTATTATATAATATTATCATTATTATTATTATTATTATTATTATTATTATATAATATTATCATTATTATTATTATTATATAATATTTACTGAATTTAAAAAAATATTCAGAAAACCAACAGTTTTTAAACGGATTTTTTTCTTTCTTCCGGGTTGAAATTTACTTTAAACCAGGTGGCATGTTATAGAGAATGTACTTCGTAAGAAAAGCAATAGATATCAGAACCCTTTTCTTATTGCTTCATTGTGCTTAAAAAAGTAATGTTTTTTAAATCGAGTGGCTCTATTATATAACTATATTCAACGTACTATAGAATGCTTTCTATATAACAGACACACATTTAACAAGCATAAATCTCTTACTTTTCAAAAGGGGAAAAATTTTACCAAAGGTGTTTTAAAAAATAAACAGTTATATTTTTTAAACGATAAAATATGTAAACTTATAAATTTCTTAAAAATCCAGCTATGCGTAGCTGGCCGCCATGGCAACTTGGGCAATACAGATTTTTAATGCTGGCACATACTTAAAATGCTCTTTTCTTCATAATATTCGACAATTAATAACAATTTCTTCAATTATGAAGTTCATCGGAAAATAGTCTTTTCTTTTATAGCGCGAATATCAAAATCTAAATTACCAAGCGTACGCAAGATACATTTAGCTAGTTTTATACTGAGTATGTTGTGATAATGATCGGTGACCCTATCTAAAAAGAATGTTCACATGCCCCAAGGCACAATCTATAAAATAACCGATTAAAAACTCATTGAGTCGTTTTATTTTATGGTAAAGTATCAGTACTGTCAGTATTAAAAGTTCCAAAGTTTAAAAGTTCCACGCACACACACATCAACAAACATACACACGCATGCACGCTCACACACAAGCACGCACGCACGCACGCACGCACTCACATCCATACAGACATTTTCTAAGAATAGTGTATTTTGATTCCTAATGTCTCAAAATATGTTTCTATAATGATTTTAGCACAACTTCTTTTTACCATCACAAAGCTTCCTCTATGAGGAAGCATAAGGTAATGGGGAAAATATCACATTTATATTTGAACAATTTCATATAGAAATGATTAACTGGGTTTGAGAAAGATAAGTGCTAATGAATTGGCAGCAGTTTTTTTACGTATTTATGCTGAATCGAATAAAAATATAATATTAAACATGAAAAACCGCTTCCAATTCATTGCCACTTACAAGGAGGCCATCAATCCTGCGGAACTCGGTTTTCGATGATACGGATGTAACAGACATCTAATTCGAACATGCCAAATACACCTATCGTCTCAGAGCTGGTTTCATCCTGATACAAGTTTTCACCACTCCATAGGCATAACCCTGTGCAAATTCGGGATGTGATTAGGTAGGATAATATAAAGGTATGGAAAAAATAACTATGGGACACTTGCTATGTCAAAAGTGGGATAAAAATAGCATAAGGCTACACATTGGCGGGCATTTGCAGGAAAAAAGAAAATATTATTTTTTTCCCTCATTTGCGGGAAAAAAGTAGCCCATTTTTTCCGCAAATTTTTATCCTACAAAATGCTTTTTTTTATTTAATTATTTTCCTTTATATTAATATACATTTTCAATAAATTCTATTTCTTACCGTAAGTCCCTTTTTTTAAGTCAATAAAGTGGCCACAGTTAAGTCGGGAATAAAATTCTATATGTAACACGGGTATAAAGTCGAGTATTCCCTCAGGTGATTACCACCCTCGGGAATCATCTTCGACTTTATTCCAGTGTTACATAATGTACTATTTGGCCCGCTCTTGGCAAAAACGGTTTACCCAGCAGGCGAAAGGGTCACGTTTTTCGCCCTTTACTCAAACACTCACTGTATATCTATGTGTAAGCGAGTTTGCGTGCGTGCGTGCGTCTTTGTGCGTGTTTGCATGCATGCTGGCGTATTCATGTGCGTGAGTGCGTGCGTAAAATTTTTCCAAAAATTTAAAAATTTTGAAAATTATTGACAATTTCAATAATTATTAAAAATTTTAAAAAATTTTAGAAAATTTTTTGAATTTTGGAAAAATTTTATTGATAATTTTATTTTGGTTTAATAAATATATGTTTACACTAATTTGAAAAATAGCCACAATTACACCCGCTTTAGAGGCATAAAAGAAAACACGAAATCAAGACATATATAACAAAAAGTACGGTGTGTACCTCGGGTGGAAAGTATTTCTTACTCTTATGTACTCGCCTTCGGATCGTGCTTGCTCGCCTCAACACGTACTACAAAGCACACGTGGGCAAAAACCGGTTACTTTACATCCTTGGGACACAATATACTATTTGATACCCCTTCCTTAAAAAAAAATACAAAGGTTTGTTCCTCTTTGAGAAAGCAATAAAGAGCCCTTAAAAATTAATTTTGACCGTGAATATTCAGAGTACTACTCATCCACATTCACACACACACACACACACACACACACGCACACACACACATACACACACACACGCACACACATACACACATGCACACTGCACATCCAAGTGTGTTAAATAACTCACCTAAGGTGTGTACCATAACACACTCCATTATGTGTGTTACAATAACACACTTACCTGTGTAAACTCAAATCACACTGATTTCGTGTATAATTTTTAGATGTATCATGCGTGTTAAATTATAAACACGATCCAAGTGCGTAAAATACCGCATGTAAATGTGTAAAACAACACACCTACGTGTTTGAAACGATGATAACACGGATTTAATGTGTAAAATAATGCACGAGCAAGTGTGTTATAAGTTGTACAATGCTACGATAACCTCAATTTAAGTTTTTTTGAGTTACACATTTATACATGTTTATAAATATGACTTATTATTGTCATTATTATGACTGCATATACTATAAAGCATTGTGCAATTTTATTTATTTAAGGGGATGTGAAAGGGAAGGAACAATTTCTAAGTTAGTTACAGACTCAATAGTTTTTATTTTTAAAATAAATTGTAAATATTTATATGAAAAATGGTATTTTATTCCATTCGTTTAACTTTAGCAGAAAAAAATAAACGAAATAAAATTTATGTCAATTTCATTCATTTTATCACTACAAAACCTTTGTTCCTGTCTTCTTAATACGGTTTTCTTCATAATGGGAACCCAAAATTCGTAGCTATAAATTGAATGGAACTGCTTAGATATGTTCGGTTATTATCTATTGAAAAAGGAAGATACCGGAGTACTATTATTTCCAAAGAAATATTTACAAACTATTATAAAAATAAAAAACATGAGTCAGTAACGTAGGAATCTTTTTTCCCTTTTGCATACTCCAAAGTGGAAATGGGAAATGATTCATTTAATATTTATTGTAATACTTAAAAATAAATCTTGATATGTGTATAAACATGCGATCAATAATTAGTTGCCATTAAAAACAATTGATTGTTTTTAATTATTTTCATTGATATTTTATTGGATAGGACTTACACTTATCGGCTTTTCATATTTATCATTTTTCCTCTCTGTTGGATATACATTTTGAAAAAAACATAATATAAAAATTAGATTTTATTATTAAATGTACGAGAGAAATATATTGAAATATGTTAAGATTTTTATCTATAGTTGCATAGTTTTCAACGTATTGTTCTCCCAGCCGTTAATAATTAAACATCCTTAGTAGAAAATTATTTAGTTTTATCGAAATTTCCTGCTTTATTAGGTTGAAAGTCTTCATTATGAAGCGAGAATTTAGACAAAACTTGATAATAGGGAAGAGACATAGTATAAAAATAACAGCTGATCCTATATTCTATAATAAATAAATATGTATTGATTCACTAGACATCATTTTTTAATCGATTAGATGTCTCTTGAGTTTGTAAATGTAGCGTCGTATATACATTGTTTCCCATGGTGCGCGGCCATATTGGAATTCTAGTCACGCAGTTTCTTTATGGCGTTCAAATTCTAATACAGAATTTTGTTTTTTTTAAAAATTCTTACGCAGTAAACATAGACTTAAAAATTTTGATACTTATATTTTTGTGCATAGTTTTAACTAAAGATTATTTAAAAAATACAATAAAAAATCATGTCTCTTAACTATTATCTACCAAGGCTACTAAAAGTTTACATGAATATTCTCAGGAATTCTGATAGAAAAAAGTTATGAAAGTGAAAAGGTGATAAGTATTCTTGAATGTTATTGAAAACTATAGTTTTAAATATATTTAAATAAAGAAAATTTATTTATATAGATACGTTCATATTTTATTATGTAAATATATAATATAATTCAAAATAATAAATAATAATATGTTTTTTGTGAAACACGGTATTTTTAACGCGGATTAATATTATTTTTAACTGATCACATTACAAGGCGGAGTAGTAGTTGAAGTAACTTAAGTGGAAGTTTAATCTTCCACATAATGGACAGAGTGTCTGACTGCTGTGCATGAGCTTCCAGGTTCAAATCCCCGTATCTCCAAAAACATTTTCAGTGTTTAATTCTTAGTGTTTTAGGTAGCTCAAGTAATTAAAAAATATCTCAACATGTAGAAATACTGTATTAACGAGAAATAATGTTTTCTTCTGTAAATTTTTTCAATATTTTCAAAATTTTTAGAAAGTTTTCTTCATTACAAAGCTTTTTTTTAGAAAGCAATATGGTTAAAAGATATTTTTTGTTAAATTGAGAATTCATTCAGAAACTCAGTAAACTGAGACTATACATTGCAGATGCCACCTTTTTACCGAGCGAACACGTGGGCACATAATATCAAGTCGCGCATGCATCAAACGAAACTATGCTAAAATATGATAACGGAGGCGTACCAGCTGTACACTGTGGATTCAGATTACAACACTATAGTTTCTTCAGCTTCTTTGAGTACGTTGTCGGCATTATCTAAGTAAACGTTTATCAGTTAACAGTGAAGTTTAGACGACTAAAGTTGTACATCGTCTGTTTTTTGCAAAACCGAAACTGTAAACACTCAAATCCATTGTTACCACCAATAAAAAATATTAAAAGTTACAAGTTAAGGTAGCGTTTTCATAGTACAATAATTTAAAAGTATATATCACCGTTGACTTCTACAAATAATACTGTGGACTTTCACGCGTGTATGCGATTTAGTACTTTTTGTATGCCATAAGGTGCTAAATAAAAATAAATCTACTGAAAATTAAAACTCACACTTTAAAAAAGTACGAATAATAGAAATTAAATCATTTAAAGAATATAAATTTCTAAATCATCAAAAGATTGTAAGCGTTATAAGTAAAACTTAAAGATGCCAAATGAAAGAGACGTGAATCAATCAGAATTAAGTGATAGTGAAATAGATTGTGATCAAATTGATGAAAATATTATTCAAATATTAGTTGCTGCAGACATCAATTTAGGTTACGAGCAAACAGTAACAAGAGGCAATTATTAAATTTAACGTTCTTATTATTATTTTAATGATAATAATTACTAAAAATATTACTTGTAATTACTTGTTCGCAGATCAAGAAGATGACAGTTTTAGAACATTTGAAGAAATTCTTATGTATGCAAGAGATTATGAAGTTGATGCTATTCTTCTTGGAGGAAATTTATTTTATGAATCGAGCCCTCCTCTTAATGTGATAACCAGATGTATTACTTTATTAAGAAAGTACTGTTTGAGCGAGAAGTATGTGATTTATTCCAATTTATTATTGAAGTACTATATAATATTTGTTTACATTTGTACTGTGTGTGCGTAGGTGTACGTGTAAGTATGGTGTGTATGGTGTGTGTATGTGTGTAGTGTGTTTGTAGGTTTGTGTGTGTAGGTATGTGTGTAGGTGCATGTAGGTGTGTATTTATAATACTACATTAATAGATTACTTATTTTTGATATCCTATTTTGTTTTATTTTCGTATGTTAGATCTGTTAAAATAGATTGTTTAACAGATCCAGAATGGGTTTTTAGTCATTGCCCCAATAAAATTGCAAATTTTAAAGATCCAAATTTAAATATTGGAATGCCAATTTTTTCTATTTATGGACATCGTGATGCTCCAAGTAATATTTACATCATTTTAAATATTTAAAAAAAATAAAAAATCCACAAGTATTAATATAAACATAATAAACGCCTTCTTAAATTACAGTTTTTGGTCCAATCGGACCTTTAGATCTTCTTGCTGCAACTGGACTTATAAATTATTTTGGAAAATGGTCAGATAAAACTAAAATTAGCATACCGCCGTTATTACTTCGCAAAGGTATAACTACTCTAGCTCTTTATGGTTTAAACCATATGAACGACGAGAAATTATCTAAGTTGATCAAGCATGATAAGGTATATATAGACCTACATTAATATCTTTAAGGAGGTTCTATTAGCATATATATGTCATAAAAAACAAACATTTTTTACTACAATTTAATCTCACATAATGATATAAAAGTCAATATATTATAAAATAAGGAGTTTATGTCAAACTAAAAAAAATTTTTATCGAAATTCCGTTATTGTAAAATTAAATATCGTCAACTAGAGAAAAATTTGTCGAAACAGTGAAGACCTTTTCGTTTGTTATTCGATTTTAATTTTAGAGGTCTCATTTTGTTCCATGATAAATTTCAGAGTAAACGACTTACCCATATAAAAATTGTATGTTATCGGATAACCTGAAAAGTTATGTCCAATTATTTATAAAACACATGTACGAACTTATAAGCAATTGAACGTAACTTTGCAGGTTATTCGATGATACACAATTTTTATATGGGTAAATTGGTCACCCTGAAATGTTTTAAGGAACGAGATGAGACCTTTAAAATTCAAATCAGATAACAAACAAAAAAATCTCCACTGTTTTGTCTAGTCTTTCTTTACCTGCCAATAACTACTTTTGCGATAACGGAATTTCGATAAAAAATTATTTTTTAGGTAGACGAGGATACCTTGTTTTATAATATATTGACTTAATTGTCATTAAGAGTAATTAAATTTTAGTAAAAAATGTTTTTATTTTGAGGTCAATATGATGATAGAACCCCCTTAAGATATCTATATACAAAATATTAACTGCATAATTTATGTTGATGTTACCTATTTTTAGCTATTAAATAAAGTCTTAGATATTCTTACCCTAAAAAATAAGCATTACTTTTAATTACTCAATTACTCTTCATTCAATTACTTATAAACATTTAATTATAAATAGTTTAATTGTCAATTTTTAATAAATTAAATACTCATCACTTCAAATTCTTAATGTGTAAATGAAACTTACAATTTATAGAATTTTAAACTTATAAATAAATTGCTGAAAAACATAACAAAAAAAAAATTGTTAGAGAATTTTTTGTAAGGGGGTATTTTACTATGACGTGACAACTATATATGAATTTAAAATTTCTATTCTATAACAAGAATGGACAATAAATTAAAATTTTTACTCTTTATTAAATAAATCTTAAGCTATGTAATAGTATATTTTATATTGATTTAGTTATTGACATAATATAATATACAGTAAATGTTGAATCCTGAACACCGCTGCCAATTCATTGTCACTCAGCTTCCTCAAACCTAATTAATTGATCCAATATGAAATTATTTGTCCTATTTAATTTTGTGGTGAAAGTCAAAACGACTAGTTCATTCTTTTAAATATCAGGATATATAAATTAAAATTGTTAAATTGCCGTTTAGACCTATGCAAAAGTATATAATAGATTATGCAATACTATTTAAATTGTATAAAAATGCCAATAATAAATTGCACAACACTAGGCTTATTGATTACATTATTTTATGTATATAAAAAATACATACTACATTTAAAAGAATTTCATTTTTGTAATTTTGTTCGAGTTTATGAACTAGTATATTATGACACTGTTGTGGAAGATGGTTTTCTACCTAGCCCGAGGGTTTTCGCACGAGCGAAGCGAGTGAGAAAATCGAGCAAGGTAGAAAAACACCTCCCACAACAGTCTCATACGATATTTTATAGCACAACAACCTCAAAATCGACAATAAAGTTGGCATTTTGCGGTTAGTGTGCTATAAAATTAATTTATTCATTTATTACAAAAATATCATAAAAATGAAAAAAAATTATAAAACAAAAATCAAAACGAATCTATAAATATTAAAAAAGGAAATTTATATAAATTTTCATCAAATAACGAAGAAAATGAGCTCTGATTGTTTAAAAATTATCGAGTAATAACGAAGAAATAAACGATAAAAAAATTGTTGAAAAAAAAGAAATAATATAAAAATAAAAAATATTATAAAACCAAAACGAATTGATGAATCTTTAAAATTCTTTTTGATTGTAAATCTTCATCAAGAAACAAAAAAATGAGCTTCTTACGCATGAAATTGGTATTAATCGTCTAATATTTTGAAATATTACTTACACATTTTTTCTTGATTAGTTTGGGATCATATTCAAAGAAAACCGCTACAAACGGCTTTAGCAGAATCGGATATAATAGTACATTATGGAGCAAGGGACTAAAATCGTAGACCATTCCCGTGGGTGGGTTTACTGCTCGAGCGAAGGGAGGACAGTAATCACCTAAGGGAATGATCGACATTACTCTCGTGTTGAATATAGAACTTTATTTACGACTTAACTGTGTAGCCACTTTGTAGACTTGAAAAAATGGTACCCACTCATGCATTGTTAATACACACTAAAATTTCAAAATTTTTAATTTTTTCAAAATATACAATATTTTCAACATTTTTTAAAATATACAATATTTTCAAAATTTTTCAAAATACACAATATTTTCAAAATTTTTCAAAATATACAATATTATCAAAATTTCTAATTTTTTCAAAATATACAATATTATCAAAATTTCTAATTTTTTCAAAATATACAATATTTTTAAGATTTTCAATATTTTCAGTATTTTCAAGAATTTTACGCTTTTCAATATTTTCAAGATTTTCAATATTTTTAAGATTTTCAATATTTTCAAAGTTTCTTAAATTTTTAAAAATGTTCATAATTTAAAAAAATTTTCAAATATTTTCAAAATTCTTTGAATTTTTAATAGTACATTACTTCCGCAAATGCGGGTGTAAAATATGTGAGGGAATAAAAAGCTACTTTTGTCCCCATTTGAAGGTCAATAAAGTAGCTATTATAGTTAAGTCGTGAATAAAATATATTATAACTCGAAATGATTTTTAACATATCTGTATGCGGAAAATTCATTAAGGTGAACCTGCACTACTCTTTTGCCTAAAAATCGAAATTTTTTTATCACATTTCTGTAATACTTACCTTCGAGGAACATTTTGGGACCTGCTGAATGCCATAATTCGATGATTCAACAAAATTATATAGTCGGTCAAGTAAAATAATTAACATGGGATAGTATGCAAAATTAATACTTCAAACACGTTTTTCTCGAAACTCAATTTTCTATTTTCAAATAGTTCCTCATGCATTTCATCTTGATGAATTTTTTTGACATTTTGCATGCTTTATTCAATTTGAGTTAATAAGTATCTCTGAATTCTTTAAATAGGTTAGATCAGGGGGACTAGCGCAAGGAACTTCTTTAAAAACCCTTATCTTTATCTTAAATATATGTATTTTCTTCTATAACAAGGGCTGTCGGCGATAAAATAAGTTAAAAAATGGCATATTACCTTTCCGAATCATGTTAAAAATGTTAGAAAAATTTAATTTTTTGGGTCGAAAGGGAGAGACTTTTTCAAGACTGATGCAGGTCTACCTTAACTCGCAAATGTATAAGTCGAATAAAAATTGAGTTTTTTACAAATCTTTTAAAATTAATAATTTTATTTTATGCCCATCTGAACGAAAATAGCCACTTTTTTCCCTGAAAAGTGAGACCAAAATTACACTTTTTGTCCGCAAAAATGATTAGCGGGAAAAAAGCAATTTTTTTCCCTAGGGAAAA
This sequence comes from Gastracanthus pulcherrimus, assembly GCA_949152435.1. Lineage (NCBI taxonomy): Eukaryota > Metazoa > Arthropoda > Insecta > Hymenoptera > Pteromalidae > Gastracanthus > Gastracanthus pulcherrimus. The sequence continues at coordinate 53,647,374 of OX424574.1, forward strand.
AAGAAACTTCACTAGAAAATAGTCAAAATTCCTTTATTCCATCAAGTTTTACCAATAACCCTGATTCTTGATTGTCTTTTTACAGTCTCTTAGTCCCGCTTTCCAAGTCAAAAAGTAGCCGCAGTTGAGATTGGCATAATAGTACATTATGCATCAAGGGAGTAAAGTGGGTAATGTACGCACTGTGTGACGTTGCCGACCGAGCGAAGCGAGGTCGGCATTTCACACAGTGCATGCTTGCCTTCTGTACTCCAGAGGTGCGTATACTACTTTTCACCACACCCCCGTAAAGAAATGACTGTACGCATCTCAGCAGGCCGTACAGTACCCCATGCTCTGCCTAGAAGTAAAGTGACTTGTGTACGCGCGACGCGCTGTTTTACCGCTCGAGACGCAGTCGAGAGCGGAAAAAGGCGCATCGCGCATGCGCAAGTCACTTTATTCCCTAGGCAGTCCATGCGGTACTGTACGGCCTGCTGAGAGGGCGTACAGTCAGCACTTTACGCGCAGTGTGGTGAAAAGTACTATATGTAACTCGAGAAACAAGTCGATTTTTCTCGCGGGTGAGTTTACTGCGGGACAAATATTCGACTTTTTACCCTTGTTACATAATGTACTATTTCTTCCACTAAAAAAGCTTTGTGATGATTGTTAGATATATAAATTAGAAGAAAATTGCATCTTCTCTTTCGAAACGCACATAAGATAAAGGTACCTATTATGGAATGGATTTCGGGGTGCATTTTATACTTTTGTAAAATTGGGATTGAATAAGCATATAACGTTAAAACTTTTGATAGTACTCGAAGGGCAAGACTTTTGTTGAACAGATAATACCTTTAAAAAATAAATTAATCGTTAATAATTGATTATATTAACAAAATACTAAAGTGAGCCATTGTACGTATAAAGAAACAGTGCAATCGCACGATGTCCGGGTGTTTCATAATTTATGCCCCTATTATGAAACGTAATAAATATTTAAATATCACTTTATTTGACTGATTTTACTTACAATTGATGTATCTATCGTAAATAATGCGCCTAATATTCGCTATGAGCGTCTGCTTGGAGGGGATAAATGAAGTAATCCCAGCACCCATGGTGACGCAAAGTGGCAAAAATGTTTGCCCGTAAATGTATTACTATATATTATATTGTCGATACAGATGACCAATTATCAATAAAAATTTTATTTTCGCTTGTGCATGTTATAATTATTTCTTATTTTATCATTTTTTATACTGTTTCATAAAAGGGACATAGTTAAGAGAGTATTTCATAATAGGTACTTACTATTAACACGCATATATGTATATATATATATATATATATATATATATATATATATATATATATATATATATATATATATATATATATATATATATATATATATATATATATATATATATATATATATATATATATATATATATATATATATATATATATATATATATATATATATATATATATATATATATATATATATATATATATATATATATATATATATATATATATATATATATATTTAGTAATTTAAATTTAAACATATGCAAAAATATAGCATAGATTATGAAACAATATTGTTGTTTAAATATTTTTTAATATGTATAATATATACCATTTTTAAAACTAAATTTAAGATAAGATAATAATATGTAATTAAGGAAATCTTAAAAATGTTCATTAAGCATAATTATTCGAGTTAATTATTCAAAATAGTTTATTCAAACTCATTTTAACTGTATTAAAAGTTATACCTAACAAATTGTATTGGAACATCGAAAATATATTGATTAACTAAAAGATGCTCTACAGACTATTTTTTTTTAACTATTCAATACAACATTTTTTTTACAATTTATTGGAGTAATAGCATATTTTTGTGATAAAAAGAAGAGTATTAAAAAAAATTTTACGCACACATACACACACACACATACAGTGTTGGGTAATAACGCAATAAACATAATGAAGTTACTTAAAAAGTTACATTACTTGTAACTTTTTAAATAACTTCGTTACTTTTTTTATAAAGAAACTTGTAACATAACTTCGTTCCATTTTTCAAAATAACTTTAAGGGCACTGAGCAACCTTAAGGGGGGAGTCTGCTTTAAGAGCCGAAAAAAGCGTTTTTTCAGCGATTTTTTTGAAAGGGAAGGAAATGATTGCGGTAAACGAAATTTTGAGAACATAATGTACTATATTTTAGCTTTAAAAAACAATTTTTGTTATTAAAAAATATGAAAATTTCTGCAAGTTATGACCATTTTGCCGGAGCGCCTGGAGTCTGCACTTTCTAATCGGTGCCGGTGATGGAGGTCGTGCGGTGCGGCTGAAACAGTCGAGACACAATTTATTTAATTTTTAGAAGTTTCTTTTCTATATGAACTCAAAAAATACTGAAGAAGTTGTCAAATTCCAAATTTTTTCAAAGTTTGAAAAAAAATTCACTTTTTTGAAAAAAAAAATTTACTTTAAGTTGCAAAAGAAGTAGTTTAAATAATACTTTTGTCCAACTGTTTTAGTTCAAATAGAAGATAATTTAATAATGAAGCTAGATCACATTGATTTTTTTCGATCGGACGTGTATTCTTTTTGCTATCACCGGCACCGTTTTCTAAAAATCGTAAAAATGAAAACTCGAGAAAACGCGCTTTAAAGTTTTCGGTCCAAAAAAATATAAGTTTTTGGGTACTTACAGTAATTAGAGATTAATCAGCTATCCCTGGGCCAAACATTAGTCGTTCCTCTTCTTCAAAAAACTCGTTTTGTCTGAGGGTTTCCAATCTTCGGGCTGTACGAGCCTTCTTGCTAGATAATTATGCGCGCCGGTTCTCCCACGTTATGCGCTCAGCATCGACGGCGTCAGCAAAATTTTTGCACTGCTGCCCGATGATTGATTTCGTAGCCATTTCGTAGCCGGTATATCAATGGTCCTGACTGGATTTCGCGTCGACCACACATACACTGGACAATAATTTTAAATCCTAGGCATCAATGACCGCTTTCTGTAAACGTTAATTTTTGCTTGCATGATCTGCAAATTGCGATTTCCGAAATGGCGAGAAACACATATAAATTCAATAATGCGGTAGCAGTGCGCAGAATGAATAATGGCATCATCGCTGCTTGCTGTCGTTCTACTCACTGCGGCTCGTGTGTAAGTCTCCGTCGTCCGATGAAACACTTGTAAAACGATTGCCGTGAAATTTCCGGTTTCGCGGTTCCGCAGCACGCTGTCTTTTAGATCGATCACCTTTCGGGTAGCTTGACATTTCGATGTGTACTCGGCAAAATCAAAAGTGGAACTGAAAGCTGACGCTACAAACAGCAGCGTAGAAGCCGATGCCGAGAGCTATAGTATACCGTTATAATGTATACCGTTATCCCTACTACTACTCAACACAGACCTTCTAGAAACTCCAAATAATGTTTCAAAGGACGGTTATACGAGTATAAGGTAAAATGCCCAGTACTTGGACACTTTTTCAAACGAAAGTACGGAATCAGTGTTTGTAAAGCCAAAACTCAATATTTTCCCCAAATCTTTAATCTAATCGTTATTGCGGCATGTATTACTGTTATTAGTACAAGAAAAAAGACGCTTACATACTTTTTTATATTAAAAAAGTAAGTTTTAAAATGCAACTATATGTCGTAGTAGTTGAACATCATATGCCAAGCTGCTCCTAGTACTTGGACAGAGTTAGGACCCAGTAGTTGGACATATGAATTAAATGTGTCCAACTACTGGGTTCAGAAAAAACAGTGGACGTAAACTTGGACAATACTTTCGGTATATTACAGTTGTCGACATAACCTCAAAATGTTATATTTACATTTATAACAAAATTAAGACGTAAATTATCATAATTTTGGTTAAAGTACATACTACATATCATAAACTATCCTAATAAATGCCAATGAATATATCGTTTTATCACCTTTATCACTAGCAACAACTTTTGTCACTGTCCAACTACTGGTCACAATTTTCGTTTTGTCCAAGTACTGGGCATTTTACCTTAGTCGAATAATAGAATACATCGAGGGGCGGAGCGCGCGCGCTCGGGTCTACCCGAGCATTCGCACCTGCTCGATGCTCGGCCACTAAAACTGCTCTAGCTTCGGAAATATGTCGAATTAGCCTCTGAAATTTTTAAGACATATCCTTGGATAGTTTTGGAATAGATTTAAGACAAAAAAAATCGATTTGTTGAAGCCGGTAAAGTAGACTCCCCCCTTAACTTTTGGAAATATCGAATATTTTCTATTACGTTTTACAACAAAGAATATTGAAATAAACCTACACGTATATTATCAATAGCAATAAAAGTTAATTGATTATTCAAAATGACAAAAAGATAGTTATTTCTACGTGGAAATGTATGGAAACGTATAAAAAAATTTAACTTAAAATGACATAATTTTTTTTACAAATTCCCACATTTGCCTGGAAATTACATGTTTATTGTTTTGTGAGTAAAATGAGTTCTTTAAATTCCCTTTTCAGTATTGTTGATTCCGGGAATCCTGCAGTAAGTACAATAATATATGATAGTATTGATACGAGGGTAGTTCAATAAGTCTTTAGAATAAAGTATAAAAACAATTTTTTTTGGGTACATTTTTTTTTATTTTTCAACATAATCTCCTTGGAGCTCTATACACTTGGTCAATCGCTTTTCAAGTTTTTTTAATCCTTCAGAAAAGTGCGTTTTCGGAAGTTCCTCAAAATAAGCACTTACAGAGGCAATGACGTCTTCGTTGTCCGTAAATCTCTGTCCACTGAGCCATTTTTTCAAGTTTGGAAATAAGAAAAAGTCACTGGGAGCTAAATCTGGTGAATACGGTGGGTGTTCGACCAATTCGAATTTTAGTTCTTCAATTTTAGCCATTGAAACGAAGCATGTGTGAACTCGGGCGTTGTCGTGATGAAAGAGAATTTTTTTTCTCGCCAAATGTGGTCGTTTTTTTTAATTTCTTCTTTCAGCTGCTCTAATAATGATGCATAATACTCACCAGTAATTGTTTTACCCTTTCCAAGTAGTCAATAAGTATAATTCCACGTGCATCCCAAAAAACTGTAGCCATAACCTTACCAGCTGACTTTACGGTCTTTGCCTTCTTTGGAGCTGGTTCGCCTGTGGAAATCCACTGTTTGGATTGTTCCTTTGTCTCAGGAGTGTAGTGGTGTATCCATGTTTCATCCACAGTCACAAATCGACGAAAAAATTCCTCAGGATTCCGACTTATGCGCGCCAAAAGAGCCTCAGAGGCGACCACTCTATTGCGTTTATTCTCAGCTGAGAGCAAACGCGGCACCCATCTTGCCGATAGCTTTTTCATGCCTAATTTTTCATGTAGAATTGAAACAACTGCACCTATAGATATCCTTATGGCCTCAGCTAACTCACGCACTTTTAATCTTCTATCCTTCAACACCATATCGTGGATTTTATTGATGATTTCGGGAGTAGTTGCTTCTACGGGCCTTCCTGAACGTGGTTCGTCACTTATTGATGTACGACCACGCTTAAATTCATTTACCCAGTTATAAACCGTTGCTAAGGCAGGGGCAGATGTGCCATGAACTGAGTCCAATTCATTTTTTATCTCATATGGAGTTAACCCCTTTAAATGAAAATGTTTAATTACCGCTCTGAACTCGTTTTTTTCCATTTTTCTTAACAAGCAATTATTTTTTTTTCAATTGGTTATAAAAACACGTAAACTCAGAAGATGTGGACTGTGACTGCACCATATATCTAGTCGGGAGTGGTGCTGACTGAAAACAGATGATTTGGAGCGATTCGCGCGCCATCTGTTGGTCATTCTAAAGACTTATTGAACTACCCTCGTAGTTCAGGAGAGCCATTTTAGGTTAAGATTTTCTATGCATTTAAAAGTAAAAAAAGTGTTTGTTATTTTGAATATGTAAATGATTTTTATTAATATTGGTAATTTAAATTTAGGCTTGTTTCAATATACTTTGTTGAAGAAAGAAATAAATTTTTCAAAAATTTAAGTTGTTTTAGTGCTCTTAAATCCCTAACCCATAGACCTAGGCTTAATACTAAATATATGAAGCAAAACCTTAGTAACTTTTAAGCTAATGGATCTTAGGTTTTAGTATTTATAAATATAATATAATTAATATAATGAATAACTATAGAGTTATATTAAATTTTCTTAAAATTGCTCCTTAAATATAAATTTTTTCCAAATCTTTTTAGGTTTATACAAACAAATATAAAAGTTTTTACAAAAAAATCTGTTGTTCATCATAAATTTCTTCATATTTTTCTTCTTTGTAAATTATTGATTTACAACGAAAAGTTTATAATGTTTTTAGAAAAAATAACAGTTTCCCAATGGACCTAGTGCGCACAGAATTTCTTATACCTACATTTAAGAGATAGCCTACTTACTTTTTATACCAATTTAAAAATATTTGTGCATTTATATAAAATTGGAATAGAAGTAACCATAGTTAAAATTGAGATCATTTTATTTAAATAAAAAATAGTGCTTTTGTATAACTTTTAGCTTTTTTTATAAATAATTATTTTTCATTTGATTTAAATCAGCACACAGCATCTTGACAATGCATAATTTCTTTATAATGTTGTAAAAAATATGTCCAATTAATTTCAAAAAGTTTTGATCAAAACTAATTCCCTCAAAAAGTTCTAAATAAAAGAAAAGCATAAACTGAAGAAAAAACTATTTTTGTAAAAAACAGCACATTTACCTTATTGAATGTTCATACTTAAAAATTTCATTTTACAACTGAAAATTTGACGAAAAGCAATAATGCGATTCGATTTTGTGTTAAGAAAGGTTTGAGGAATCGAAAAAGAAAATATCGAATTGTTATCAAAAAAGGCTAGGGATTTCCCTTAAGGTAGAACTCTGGTCTTTTGCCTAAAATATCAAAATAAAAATTTATATAATTTTTTAAATCACTGTAATTGTAAGAATATTTTAAAGCCTATGATGTCAAAATTCGATATTTAATGCAGTTAAACTTATTTAGGTAACATAATTTACATTAGAAAACATACTAAATTTAAACTTTAAAACTCTTAGTGTCTCTCAAAACTAATTTCCTAAATTTTAAAAAGTGGATTCCGCACGAGGTTTTCATGAATCTATTTAAAACATTTAAAAAATATACCTCAGCATATATAGAACATAAACTGTTAATTATATTTTAATTTTTTTCTTCTAATTTCATTTTATCCATCAGTCTTTATCAAGAAACGTGATTTTTTAAGCATTATCACAAGACAAATGGAAATTAGTATGTATTAAGGAAGTAGAAGACGATTTTTAAGTCTTATCAACAGTTTCTTTTTTGTTGGCCAAACAGTGAAATGACTCGTTTTTTACAGCTTTATCTCAAACTGCTATGCGTAAGTGACATTTTGGAAACAGGTAATTTTTGTTTAAAAAAATCAATTTTTGTCAGTAAGTCTGAAAATAATCGATTTCTTCAGCTAAAACTTGGCACCGAGCTTATTAAGGTGATGCTAAACCCACCCGTCACCGGCAATTATGAGGATCCACTATTTTAATTTAATTCTCAATTTTTAGTAAATATCTCTATGAAACGTTGTTCTTGCAATATAAAACAACAATACTCCAGAGAGATATTTTCTCAAAAATGAAAATTAAATGAGAAAAGTGGTTCCTTACTGCCAAAAAATCGATTATTATTTTATTTCTTTTTTCAATTCTTTAAATGTCCCTGGTAGAAATCTTATCGTGGCGGCCACATTCGCTATAACGGCCTTTATAGGCAAACTAGATAGTACAAGAGTGTACAAAACTCGATAAATCCACACAGATCTATATAGTTTTCTCAATAATAATATGTACGTATAAAATCTGTGAGGTTATATATTATTTATTGAACAGAAGTTTTATTGTAAAAATTAATGTTAAATAAAGTTTAACATGCAAGTTTTCAATTATAATAATAAGATCTACAGTTATATCCATACTATTTACATATAAAAGTAGTCAGAAAGCATATCTAACCTAAGAAATGAAAATTTAGAAACAATGTTCCTTGCATATGAAAAACAGTGATCACAAAATAATGTTATTGATTGATGTAGTTGTTTCTTGAAAAGTAATGTATAAATAATAATAATATCATATGTACAAATATGTACTTTATGACATGCTTTATTTAAAAACTAGAATTTTAATTTCAGAACTACAAATAATTTTGTATCCATCTGCGAGTTTTTATAATACATAAACTGCTCATCCGTGACAACATTTTCAAAGACAAACACATTAGTCGAACACATGTAGACGATAATTTTCTTTATAAGTAACAAATTACTATGTATTAACTGGTCATAGATGTCAAATGAAAGTGTTTGATTATAAATTAATCACAGTAGGAAATACAAAAATAGAACATATATATATATAATAACTCAAATACATTATTTCTTTATAAAAATAGAAAATTACTCAGTTGATAATAAATGTGTGTGAAAATAGTTTTCCTTACATAAACCATACAGGTTTGGAAACCAAGCCTGTATTTAGGATGGAACATAATCAAATGTAAGGAAAATAATTTTACATAAACAAAATAAATATATGCACAAATACTTCATATACTTAGTTATTTGGATATTCAGATTATTTTCTCATTTTGATTGTTTAATATATATGTGTAACATAATATTGTTATTGAGTTCTTAAATACAAAAACTCGATGTATCTAAAATTAGATAACCTTACACTTTAGAGGTTATTTACAATTATTTACATTGGTAATAGGTGAACAATAACAAGTAAATACCTTTAAATCAAAATAATACATAATAAGCATAATAGATTATGCTTCTGTTTCTTAAAACATAACCTTTAAGTGGTTGTTATTGTCATAATTTTGCTTATCTAGTTTTATCGGGGCAAATAATATGGGAAACTAGAAGGGTCGACCGTTACACGCCTTTATAGTAACTATCTAGTTTGCCTACATAGATCTACACAGTGCGAGATTATTCTACATAGATCTATAAAGTGGACGGGATAAATTTCTACCAGGGGTACTTTTTTTTTAACAAAAACAGCTTTTTCCGGAGTTTTGGTTTTCTTTAATCAAAACATCCCAGGTGCATTAGCTTTTGTCGAATCTTTTATACACTTCGAAAATTGGTTAAAAAGAGCGTAAGACATTATAATACAATAATAATAACATTCAAGTAAAAAGACTTTCTTACGTAACAAATTTATGTTATACTTGATTGCTTTTATAAAAAAAAAAATAATTTTGAGTTCTTACATTCATCTTCTATTTAGTATAACTAAGGTATTCTTAAATTTTTAAAAATTCTGCTTTATGGTCAATTTATTATAAATAAATAATTATTGGAATTTTTTATATTTTTACAATTTGGTTGCTATATTGGATCCGACATTTAAAGGTCAAAAATCTGATTAGATATTCATTATCAGCGAATCAAGAAACCCCTGTATACAAAATTTCAAAAAAATCTGTTGCATACAACAGTGTGAAACTGCGTCGTCAAAAGTGGCACCCTACTACAGGTTACACTATAGTATATACTATAGAGTAGAGTGCCACTTTTGGTGACGTAGGTGTGAAACCACTGGTAGTTCAGAAAACTTAGAAATGTTGAACTGTCTTCCAAATATCAAAAAATTATTTTTGAAGTATAACTCAACTTTACCTAACAGTGCCTCTGTAGAGCGCTTATTTGGTACTGGGAGGTAGATTTAAACTTCAAAAAAATTCAAACTTACTGATGATTCATTTGAAAAACCACTATTATTGAAGTTAAATAAAAAATATATTTAGATATAATCGTATTTAAATTATTTATATCCAAAATTTTTATTTTATTACAATAAAAACCAGTACCATAAAACGGAGTAATTATGTCTAGTTTGGGAAATAATCTTGCGTAATAAATAATAATTCCCAAATAACTTTAATTTGGTATGATTATCCTTTTCCATAGAGTACGAAAAAATTTCTTTATATAATCTTTACATATACAATTTGTAATAACTTATTTAAAGTGATCATACTAACTAGGACAGTGTCAGAGGTTTAGTTTTTTCCAATGGGTACTTATTTTTCAGATATTAAGCAACTGATCTCGATTGTGTGATATTTTAGTAAAAAACTGTGCCTTTACTTCTGATCATAGCTCTTCAAGTTCTTACGCTAGAATAAAATACCCAAACGTAAAAAAATATACGAAAAGAGCTTCAATTTCAGCTTTATTTCATACAAAAATATTAGTCCGGGCCAAAGTTATTAACTCCAGTTGCTGATATATTAGCATTGCAACAATGTAGAAATTACTTTTTTTCTTCTATTATATCCTAGATTACTAAAAATGTTTAAGCTATTATTATTACTATTTTTTATTCGTATTTTAATGATTATAAAATATTTATTACTAGTTCGCCGGAAAAACGACTTGAGTCATCCGGTATAAATAATATATTTAAAAATTGTTTAATCATTTATACTTCACATTTTATCATCTAAAATGATTACTGAATAGTATAAGTTTAAAATGAATGCAAAAAATTTCAAACAGTAACACTTTAAAGTTTACAAATGCACCGTGAATCTTTAAATCGCTTTTTTTCAGCCAAATTCGACTTAGGTCGTTCATTGAGCAAACGGCTCAAATAATGTTAGGTACTTTCTTAGCTTTTAAAACGATCCTTACTTTTAGATGGAGCGGGGACAACTCTTACTTTTTCATTAAACAAATCACTGTTAAAATAAATAGTAAAAACTTGGATTAGAAAAGGACAGCCTTTTTAATACTTTTTTATTTATGTGAATTTATAATTTAGCTTTTTCTAATTTGAGAACATAAAATTAAATAAAATTAAAGTAACTTTTAAGTAACTTTTCGTTACTTTTTGAAGTACCTGTAACGGTAACGAGTTACATCTTTTCATCCAGTAACTGTAACGATAACGAGTTCCCTTTTTTGTCAAGTAATGGTAACGGTAACGAGTTCCTTTTAAATGAGTAACTTACCCAACACTGCACATCTATACGGACATTTTCTAATAATAGTGTACTTTGATTCCTTATACCGCACAACATGTTTCTAACATGTTTTTAGAAAAAATTTCTTTTTTACTATCACAAAGCTTTCTCTTTGAGGAAGCCAACATTCTTCTCTTCGGCCATAACAATTTAGGCATCTTTTCATCTTCCTTCGACTTGGATCATTGGATAAAATTCAATTATGAGATCTTTGGTATACTAACATATTGCTAATGATGTATAGACATAAAAATAATTACTTGGGATACATTAGTAAATAATATTAAAATAATCAACAGTTTTACAGTTTAGAAACTAAAGGTTAAAAGTTCGACGGATATGCCAATATATCAATTAGAAAGACAATTTGTTTTTAATTGTTAACATATTTAACGTATAAAAATTCAAATAAATATTTTTCCATTTTTCCAAATTATCTAAAATCAACATATTTTTTAAAAATATACTTTTCCCCACACCTGCCTCGAAAGTACCACGTCTCCTCCCGGGCACCTGGAGAGAAATGTGTATTTTCGGTGCTGGTGTGAGGAAAAATAGTATACGCAACATTGGAGGTAAAATGGCGACCCCATAGCACGTATTTGCCACCCTCGCCTTCGGCTCGGGTAGCATTTTCGACGTGCTCTCGACTCGCCAATTCTTTACCTCCCTAGATGCGTAATATACTATTTTATTATCCGATCAACTCCAAAATATAATCAGTTTTAAGTTGCCACGTGCCTATAATATGTATGGAAAATTTCATCTCGTAAAGTACCCTTGACGAGTTGTGGTGGACACAAAATTTCGTTTCATACATACGTGCGTACACACACATACACACATAGACATACACGCACACACACGTACGCACGCACGCACTAACGAACACACACAAACACACGCACACACACAAACACACACATGCAGACAGACAGACAAAACCTATTTTTCTGACTCCGAAACTTCGAAATCATCGGAATTCATCAAAATCTCTGATTAAAAAAGTTTCATCTTTACAAAGCTTTAAAACTATCTCTTTGAGAAAGCAAAAATTCTAGTGAGACATAATACTTTGTTATTCAGTTGTAAAATCCAACTCAAGCAAATCTACCACCTTGCGGGAAACGAATTTTGATAAAGCTTTGAGAAGTGTTTTCTGATATCTAAAAATTAACCCTACAACACATAGTTTGATTTTATACATTGAGAGAAGAATGCCTTTACTTGAAGGTGATGCTAAAGCCACCAGTCACCGACAAACATGAGGAACCACTTTTCTTATTTTATTTTTAATTTTGAGTAAATATCTCTATGAAACGTTATTATAAACGTAGTATTGTCCTACTCAAAAACAACCACTTTTCATAGAGATATTTTCTCAAAATTAAATATTGAATGAAAAAAGTAGTTCCGCGTATTTTACGGTAACAAGAGGGTTTATCATCACCTTCAGTAAATTGGTGCATTTGAAATATTCTGAAACATTCATTACATTTAAAATCAGATGCCTTAACTATTAAGACATTTGCGCTCAACTTTCAAAAATTGAGGCTGGTTAGCAATTTTTAAAGTCTGTTTTACTAACTATTAAGACATATTATTCAGTTAGTCGCATTTCAAATTTGCCGACTTCATACTTAATTTTACAAAAAGTTTGTGTTATTAAAGTGGAAAATAGTAGGTACCTCTTTTTATGATCACAACTCTGGAAGTCTTTATGATAGAATTATAACTTAAATCTAAAAGGCAATAAAACTATAGAGAGAGATAGAGAGAGAGAGAGAGAGATAGATAGATAGAGAGAGAGAGAGAGAGAGAGAGAGAGAGAGAGAGAGAGCTAATATATTTATACGAAATAAAGTTCAAGTTAAAAGTCTAGCTTCGACTACTTTTATTTTCTTTTTGGGTACTTTTTCTAACATAAAAAGTTGTAGACTTATAACCAGAAGAAGTACAATTTTTTACTAAAATAACGCAAATTTGGAGTAAAACAGGTATACACGTTGAGTAAAGAAGCCTATGATATCAAACCGTGGATGGTAAGATTCAGTTTTAAGTATCAGAAAACACCTTCTAACGCCTTATTAAAATTCGAGTTCCGCAGGGCGGTACCTCTCATTGTCAGTCTTGACCTCTTAAGTAACAATTATTAATATAAAAACAATAAATTTTAAAAAGTTAACTGTTTTTGTTTTCAGTTTGAACTGTTACAAGAGGAAACTATTCCTACTGTTTGTAGTGTTATGGTATTGCATCAAAATCGTGCACGACACGATAGATGTGAAAATATCTCTGTCTCCGAAACTTTATTACCAGACTTCTTAAACCTCGTTATATGGGGACATGAAACTGTATGTCAGATTAAACATCAACCTTTTCCTAATAAAAGTTTTCGCATTTCCCAGCCAGGTAAATCTTTATATTTGCTACAAAAAATGTGTATGTTTAATAAAAATTATTGATCATTTAATATAAATATCCTTAAAGTATCCTTTTTCAAACTAGATATTTTTTAAGAATATAATATAAAGTATGACTTCAAAAATGAACTCTCACATACATATAAAAGAAACAGTCAAACTCGTTTCTGTTATAGATGTAACGTTGAAATAATATCTATATAGAAAATGAGTATTGATTTATTCTGCATCACACATAGTGTGTGGTATCGATCCCGGTATGCATATACACGAAAGGAAATTCTAAATTTTATAATATATTAACAGAGTTCACGAGTTTGAAGTGTTAGACCTTACATGTGATAAAAAGCATGATCTCCTTACTGTTTAATTATGCTTTCATGCGTTCAAAGTACGGAGACCCTGCCATACTATAATTCCATGATAGTCATCCTCGCAATCGGCAGTATGTAAGGGGCCTTTGCTTTCAATGCATGAATTATATAGTAAAATGTCAAGGGAAATCGACATGCTTTTAAAATAAACCAGGTTTCCGTACTATAATAGCTACGTTTTCTTCGTGTACTTATATTATTTGAAATACCTAATATATAATACATCAAACCCTCGTTAACGCGAACTCGATTAATACGAAACCTCATTAATACGAATTACGAACTAAATTCTGGACCCGTCAAAGTTAAATGCTCGGTTAATACGAAATATAAACATATAATTTGACGCTCGTATAGAGTTTTATATTCACCTTATTCTACTAAAATGTAATAATATTAAAATTAAGTAAATTTTTTTAAATGTCGAAATATTGAGGGTTGAGATTTCTAATTGCCACTTAAGGGAGTACTACCGGTAAGAAATTGATGGTTCAGAAGAATCTAAAATTTAGCCTTCGAGTAGATTTCCGTACAAAATGACTGAGTTAAATTTTGGTGAACTTTTGGAGCGTGCAAAAAAAGTTATAGAATAAACATTTCAATTTTCATGAATCGCACATCTTTCTTTTTAACTCTTGATTGTATAATACTAGCGGTTCAGAATTCGCTCAAATTTGACAGATTAGTTAAAAAACTAAAGAATAATTTGAGTGCTTATAAATAAGGATGTGGAGCCTTGGAGCGTAGTAATAAATAAATGAAAATAAAAAAGTTACCTAAAAAACTGAGTCAAATCAGCTTCCATGTAAAACTTTTTATTGATAATTATGATAAATAGAATTACTTAATGAGAACGTATAATCATTATTTAGTGTAAGTTGATTTATTCAACTTCTGCTATTAACAAGGAGAGTGCACACCCTCCGGGAAACGATTTTGGTCAGACTTTGGGAGGTAGTTTCTGGTGCTCAAAAATGAAGCTTGGCACCCGTAATTCATTCTAATGGGTCTCTGTTGTCGAGATATGAGGTAATTTACTCGAAATATACTTTATTTTAATGAAAAAAGGTACCGTAAAACGGGGTGACTTTGACCACTTTCAAGATTCATAGCTCAGCCATTCCGACCTATATTCGATTTAGGTGGACGAAAAAAATCTTTAAACTCAGATCTGTACCCAAATAAGTCAATAAGACCACACAAAGATTTTTTACCTCATCTTATAAGTCTATGAGAAATAAAAAACAGGGTTGCCAAAGTCACGCCGTCGGGTAGGGTGACTTTGGACACCCTGTCTTAGATGTTGTAAAAGTAACTGCAAGTTTATGAAACCAATATTTTATTTTATTTCTGTAAATATATCGTAAGTAGAAATGTATTTTTAGATGAAATATACATTTTTAAGCATAATAATTATTGTGATAATAATGGTAATAGTAATAATAATGATTGGGTATAGGAACCTTCTTTCTGTGCTTATATGTATTTCTGTGTCCTCTAAAAATATTTTGTAAATAATCATGGAAACATTTTGTAGTTCGGTAAAAGTGTAATTTACATTACAAACTATTATTTTACCGAGCTAAAAGCTGTTTTTCTAGTTCTTTAAAGAAATTTTCCGGGCATAGAAATAGGCACTCATTATTACTCATTACCCAAATTATTATGAAATGAAACATTTACAGTCTAAAAAGAGGAAAAGTTATATAATCATAGATTAATATAATTATAGGCGATGTAGTTTCGGGTTTTATGTTTCGTAGACTTCCGACATATGGCCGCTCGATATAGGTGATTATCTTTAAAAATTCTGTGCATGCTTAATAACTTTTCTATAATCTGAGTAATATTAAATAATATTTAGATTACAAAAAGTTTTCTAGCAGGGATACCATTTTGAATATTAGTAAAAAATCTAAATACAAAAATAAAAAACAATATTATATTCTTATAAAATGTAAACAATGCCGTCATTATATACCAAGACTCCACTATAATTTACAATGAAAAAAATTTGTCTCCAAGTCATTTTCAATCCAATTATAATTTTCTATTTCTTAAATACATATATAAACGGAAAATCAACTTTTCACTCTTTATTTATACTCAATATTGCAACTTTGCCAGTTTCTCTTGTTATAATGCCGGCATCATAATACGAGACCGCTGCAGTTAATTTTAGTGTTAAGGGAGCGCACCAGTGTAAAACTGTAAAATACCATTTTTTATGAGTTCATACAATTTTTTATATTTAAAAGTAAACATTTTGAAAATTTTTTAATTACAAATACTTGATAATATCTATAATTTAACCGTTGTAAAACCTCAAAATCTTGATCCTACACGTCACCGTAAATTACCATTGTCAATACCATATTTATTGGAGGAACTTTGCAACGTGCACGATTCTAGATGACATGATGAACGAAATTTTTTTAATTAATAATTACAAATTAATGATAATAATGAAACAAATTTTAACAAATAATGTTCCGCTTAAATTGTAGTACATGTCAAAAAGAATCGAATTACCATCGAAAAAAAAATTTTGTTCACCATGTCACATACAATTGTGCACGCCGTAAAATTCTTCCAATAAATATGGTATTAACAATGGTAATTTAATGTTACATATAGGTTTGAGATTTTTAGGTTTTACATAGGTTATATTAAAGATATTAGCAAGTATATAAAGAAAAAAATTTGTAGAATGTTTACTTTTCAATATAAAAAGTTTTATGAACTCATAAAAAAGAGTATTTTTACGGTTTAACACTGTATATTCGCATCAGTACCAATAATAAACAATAGAAAAGTTAAAATTCTTTCAATTTTACGTTGAACTATTGTTATAACTATTAGGCAGAGCAATAAGACGCAAATCTATAAAAAACTAGATTGCTTACTTTCTTTTAGCAGCTTTTAGATCTTGTAATCAAGTGGTCAAAGTCACCCCGCGTTTTAAAGAAAACTCATCAAAGTGAGTTTTTAAAGAAGTTCACCGCTGTTTTGCTATATACGGTAAAAATTTCGGTGCTCTTGTGATGTCGGTAGTTATATCAACCAAGAGAAAATTCAATTTTGAAATTCTACATTATCTTCAGTACGATAGCGCGACAAAGTTTAGAAGATATAAATTTACATCTATTTTTACTGTGAATTGTAAGACCCATACACTTATAAGAGTGTGCTTAAGTTTCAAAAATAACGTAGATTCTATAAATTTGTACCTTCATTTATCCAAAAAGTCATTCGTCAAACCCATTTTTTAATATCTGAAATACTGGGAAGCCATTTTATATGAAAATCGAATTTGGACTAAAGTCACCCTGTCGGCCAAAGTAACCCCATTTTACGGTACCCCTTCTTCTGCCAATAACTCTACAAGTTTATATTATGAATAAATGATCCAAAAGATAATAAAATGTAAACGAAAAGAGCTTAAATTTCAGCTCTGTTACGTATAAAAATATTAATTTGATCAAAAGTTATAAACAATTGAAGATGGTGACTTAAAATGCATGGTAAATCAACGAATATATAAGAATTATAAATTATATTATAATTAAATTATATTAATTATAATTATAACTCATAAGAATTATAAGTTAAATTTCTTCGAATATTCATGCAATTCAAGTTATCTTCAATTGTAAATAACTTTTCATTAGATTAATGTATCTGTACGTAAAACATTAATCTGACCAGACAAAACACTGGAATCTTTTTTATTTTGTATCCGATTTTAACTTACAATGTCTCATTTGTTCCTTGAACAATTGCAGGGGGACACCCCGGCCCAAAAATTAAAGAATAATCACGACCTGAATGGGGCCTACGGTGGCTCTGTCGATTCCTTCCGATTCGTAATTATATACAAGCAATTCCTCACTAACGCAGTAGAAACGCCAATGTAGTCACTTGTGCCGTCGCTCAACCAATCAGATGCGGCACACACGTATACACTACACAATCAAACGCTATACGCACACATTATACTGCGTAGATTTCTGATGCTTTACGTGAAAGAGAGAGTTAACGAGGGTTTACTGTATGTTGTTTCCACCTTCTCTTAATTTTTCTGTTATTGAAAAGAATCAATTTTTTTAAATTAGATATTTTATACTTTTAATAAATTTAAAGTTTTCACGCTCATCCCTACTAACATTATATCACCTAATTTTTCACCAGATCAAACACTGAATTTTTCTCTAGGGATCTGGTTCTGCGTAATGATTTGAAATGATCGCGTACTTAATTTCTTATTCTTTTAGGTAGTTCAATAGCGACAACGTTAACTCGAGGTGAAACTGTTCCAAAACATGTAGCTGTATTAAAAATTTATAAAGATGCGTTTAAAATGAAATATTTAAAATTAAAAACCGTTAGACCCTTTATATTTGATCAATTGAATATAAATGAACATAATGATGAAGTATGTAATTTTCAACGTCGGCCAGGAGCATTTGGAAGAATAATTTCAAAAAGTCGTAAAGATGCAATTCAAGATTTTGTGGATAATTATATTCAAAATATTTTGTTGCCCCAAGTTCGTGATCAAGAAACAGGTTTGCCATTCACTGTTTTTCAATATAGACGATATTAATGACGTTATCAATATTTTTATTATTACTTTTCAGGTCATCCCAAACAACCTAAGAAGCCTTTGATGCGATTAAAAATTCTCTGTAGTCAAGAGCATGATCATTTTGACTTATTCAAGTATAATATGACAAATTTTACTCATTATATTAATTTAAAATGTTGTATATTATATAAATCGGCAATGTTATTTTTATATATTTTTTGACTAAAGATTATTAAAGAAATATCAGGACAAAGTAGCTAACCCGAAAGATATGATATTATTATGCAACAGTTCTTCAGCAACAAATTATTTAGATGTGGGTGATGATAACGACAATGAATATTACGAAGAATTGTCTGGTATTTACTTTGAAAATGTAATTATTCTTTATTGTTTTACGTACTTACCTGGTAGAAAGTTAACTAGAATGGCTGATTAGCTTATAAATTATTAGCCAGATTAATAAGCTATTAATAAGTCAAATTGTAGCTAATATCTGTCTAGAATCTGCTTAAGACTATGCTTTAAGCAAGAACGTATTTTGTTTGCAAATCTAACCTATTTATATTTTGTTTTGAAAAGTTATTAGTTTTTAAAAATATACATTATTATACTTTATTGAATGTTTAATATAGTATGCCGCCAAAATAAATATTTTTATCAATAAATAACAACTTACGAGATTATAGAAATATGTATATGCAATATTAAAAGTATTTGATAACTAATAATTTCCTTTCCGAAAATTAATTAATCGTAACTTAGTCCACAAAAATGTTGTGATTGATGTCGAAAATAAAATTTTGTAATAAAACTTCATTTTAAAACTATAAATATTTGTTTACCAATTCTCCAAATTTCGTCATAACTTACATTATTCTGTTTTTATTGTTATTTTTAATATAACAATAATTACATGACTACATGCATTCTATTATTATAAAATAAATTTCTTTAATAAAGACACTTGAATTTTACTCGGGGCATTGGTACTTTTTGTGTAAATAATACTTTTTAAATTCAATAACATAACCTCCATTAGTACTAGACATTTATGGTACATTTTTAACTTTAATTTAATAAAATACTTTCATTATTATAAAACTGTTATTATTTCCATTATTAATTAATACATAAATTACTTAGTTTATCAATTTTATATTAACTAGAATATTAAGCAGACTCTAGCTAGAAATTAGCTAAAAAGCATCTCGTTTCTAACTGATTTCTAGCTAATCTCTTAATCAGAATTAAAACAGATTTAGGAAATCTAGCTAATATCTGTCTAGAAACCAGCTTAGATTTCTACCAGGGTTAATATAGACCTAAATCAATGTATATTAGTTTGAACTCAATCATGTTCACATTTAAGGAAACACAGGACTGGAGGCGTACTGTTGAAGGAGGGATGTCGGAATGTTTTAATCGTGAGGAAAACCGGGGGAAACTTAAAGTTTTATCACTAAATAATCTTAACAAAGCATTAGTTCAGTTTAAGAAGCACGATAACAGAGCATTTGAACGTTTAGTAAGGTATTTAAAAGTAAAATTTTATAATATATTTTGATTAAGATATGTATATGTACAGGGTGTCCCATTTTAAAACAAACAGGCAAATATCTCTAAAACTAAGGGAGATGGAAAAAACTTTAAAGACAAAAGTTGACCTTGAGGTCAAGGATCAAGGTCATTTGAAGGTCCAATCTATTATTTCAAATAGGAACCACCAATTTTGACCTCGTAAATGGAAAGAGCGGAAAATTTTACGTTCTGATATGTCCTTGGGTCAAGAACATGATCAAGGTAGTGGTCATGGTCAAATCCAAATCAATCAACGCATCAGAACATTTCGATAATCACGCGAAAGAAAAAAGGTGTAAAATACAGAAGTTCTACAGTTCGGAGGGGCAAACTGATTGTGACCTTGACCATGACCTTGAGGTCAAGAATGCCATTTCAAGGTCAAATCAATTTTTTCAAACGGGATGCCCCACTTTTGGCGTCGTGAATAGAAAAATCCGAAAATTGTATCTTTCAGAAATTGCCCTGGGCCAAGGACATTGTCAAAGTTATGGCCAGTTAAGTCCAAGGTCAGTGGTAAACCGGGCAGTTAAGCAAGGTCAAAGCTGACCCAGTCAGTGAAGGCAAGGTCAAAGGTAACCCGGCCAGTTAAGGCAAGGTTGGAGGTGACCCGGTCAGTGAAAAGCAAGGTTGGAGGTTATCCGGTCATTGAAGACAAGGTCGGAGTTTACCCGGCCAGTGAAGGCAAGGTCGGATGTGGCCCGGCCATTTAAGGCAAGGTCGGATTTTATCCTGGTCAGTGAAAGGCAAGGTTGGAGGTTACCCGGTCATTGAGGCAAGGTCGGAGGTTACCCGGTCAGTGAAGGCAAGGTCAGAGGTGACCCGGTCATTTAAGTCAAGATCGGAGGTGACCCGGCCAGTGAAAGCAAGGTCGGAGGTGACCCGGCAATTTAAGGCAAGATCGGAGGTGACCCGGCCATTTAAGGCAAGATTCGGAGGTGACCCGGCTATTTAAGGCAAGATCAGAGGTGACCCGGCCAGTGAAGGCAAGGTCGGAGGTTACCCGGGCCAGTGAAGGCAAGATCAAAAGTTACACGGCCAGTTAAAAATACTTAGAAAAATTTCACGTTCATATGTGTATTCAATCATAACATCCAAGTGTTTCTGTCACGATTTTCTGAAGTAGATGCTCAAAAGTTGCACCATTCACTTGTTGACAGTATTCTATTCTTCTTTCAAAGTTTCTAATAGTATTTAATAATACTTGACGTGGAATACTTAAGCAGATTTGTGTAATCCTTTGAATCATGTCAGCTCTTGTAGTTGGCCTGTTACTGTAGATTTGATTTTTTAGGTAGCCCCATAAATAAAAATCTGGAGATGTCAGATCTGGAGATCTTGATGGCCATTCTACGTGACCTCCTCGACCAATCCATCGATTGTTGAACCTTTCATTAAGAAAATCTCTTACAATTCTGGCTTAATGTGGAGGAGCGCCATCTTGTTGTAACTATATTCTGGCCCTTGTATGGAGATCAACGTTTTCTAGAAAAAGCGGCAGCTCCTATCTGAGCAACTGTAAATAAGTATGTTGAGTTACGTTACCTTAAAAAAAATAGGGTCAAATTAGATATCCGTTAATAATACCACACCATACCGTTACACTCCAGCGATGCTGATGATCAACTTCATGCATCCAATGAGGATTAACAGGCGACCAGTAGTGACAATTATGTCGATTCAACATATCAGTACTCTCGAATGTAGCCTCGTCGCTAAACAGAACATTGATGAAGAAATTTTCATCATCAGTAATTTGTTGTATTGCCCATTGGCAAAATGTTATTCTCCGTCGTTGATCTTCCTCAGTTAAAGCTTGATTTAGAGTAATGTGAGAAGGATGGTAATGCACATATCATAAGTATCTACTGGCCGTAGATCTTGGAATACCTATTGTTAACTCGATTTCGCGTAAACTGACATGAACATTTAAATGTACCATAGCTAGTATAGCAAGAAAGCGAGGATTATTTTCATAATCGTGTTCATTCAGTGTCCTCCAGTTCAATATCACGTATTACCGTATGATCAGGATGTTGTCGTTGAGGGAATCGAACACGATACAATCGGCTTGCCTCTCGATAGTTTCGTCGACATTCTCCTAAAATAAGAAGAATGTCAACTATTTCATTAGCAGTATAGTCAGGCATTCTTTTTAGGTTGTAAATGCAATTATTTATCGAAACCGTAATTTCCGATCAGAAATATGTACAAAAAACGATCGCAAAACAAGTTTAGATGGATAAGCACATTTGCAGCGGACCAGAAAAGAAATAAGATGTTATTATACTATACAATTTTTTAAAACGAAAAAGTTTAATTTTCTTTGACAGTATCAGTGTGCTCAATTTGAAAACTATTTGACGTAAACACTAATAATTATTAATTATTACTCGTCAATGCTGAATACTCCCGGTGACTGTTACTTACAAATGGTCAGTACTTATTAACTCGTGTTATTATCTCATATAAGTGGTTAACTGGGGTAAGTACTGATAATAGTTGCTTAATGGTTGTCAATCCTACTTAAGACTGATCATTTATCATTAGAAGGGGTCATTCATGATAAACTCCTGTCATACCCAAACAAATTCTAATCTGTTACTGTTTGAAAAAATCACGATTTACTTACAATTCTGAACGAAAATGAAATTTAACCTTCAAATGCATTCCTACACGGATAGAGCGGAAAATTTTACGTTCAAATATGAGCTTGTGATAAAATCATGGTCAAATTCTAAATCAATCAACGCATACAAACAAATCGATAGAAAGAAATAATCTATATGCGGATTTCTCCGACATCAATGTGGGATAGAGAGGATGGTAACTTCCCCGAGAATTTTGATCCCACAGTCAAACAATAAGGTCATTTCAAGGTCAACTAGTATTTTTTCATAAAAATTCAGATTTTTAATCAAGAATATGGAGAGCAGGTAACAACTCTAACAGTGTCATGTAGGTGTGAGGGTTAGTTACATAACATGACCAGCACCAACTTGGCGTAACCTTCAATTACCTCAATGACCAGTTCTATACGTCAATGTCTCTCAATTACTTAAAATAACTAATTATACTCAATCACTTAAAATGCCCTTTATATTGCCTTAACTTGCCGGAAACTAACTATAAATTTGACCATGACCTTGATTCAGTCATATCAGAATGTAAAATCTTCCGGTTTCTCTATTTACGAGGTCAAAAGTGGGGCTTCCCGTTTGAAAAAATCGATTGAACCTTCAAATGAAATCATCCTTGAACTCAAGGTCATGATCAAAGTCACAGTTTGCCTCTCCGAACCCTACAACTTCTGTATTTAACACTTTTTCTCGTATGCGTAATTACCGAAATGTTTGACCATGACCATGACCTTGACCGTGACCTTGACCCAAGGACATATCTGAACGTAAAATTTTCCGCTCTTTCCATTTACGAGGTCAAAATTGATGGTTCCTATTTGATATAATAGATTTGACCTGCAAATGACCTTGATCCTTGACCTCAAGGTCATGACCAAGACTACTATCAGTTGGGCCCTTCTGAACCCTACAATTTTTGTCTTTAAAGTTTTTTTCCATCTCCCTTAGTTTTAGAGATATTTGCCTGCTGGTTTTAAAATGGGACACCCTGTATATATATACAGGGTGGGCCATTTTAATCTCCGCACCTAAATTTCTCCGTTCCTAAGCGTGGTATCGAAAAAAAGTTGAGACAAAAGTTGACAAGGGCAAAATATGCTTTTTCGAGAGGTTATTTGCTTCGACCAGAAAGCCGTAATAATTCAGAGAAAAAGCATATTATCGTTTTTCAGACGTTTGACCTTGATTTTTTACCTCTGTAAGGTCACAAAACAAAATTTTCTCAAAGACATTTTCGATGTAAAATTTTCCGCTCTTTTCAATTCTGGGGTAAAAATTAGGGGTTTCCATTTAAAAAAATCAAGTTGACCTTGAAATAACCTTGAAGATCAAGTTCAAGGTTAAGTTCAAGGTCACCAATGTTTGACCCCCTTTATCCTTGTCAACTTTTGTCTCAACTTTTTTTCGATACCACGCTTAGGAACGGAAAAATTTAGGTGCTGAGATTAAAATGGTCCACCCTGTATATATATATATATATAAATATATCTTATAATTTTTTCAGAAACGAAATACAAGAAGTGGTCAATCATATGATAAATGAAAATATAGAAGTAGAAAATGCCCTTGACGTTATTCAAAATTACAGGGATGAAGAATACTTTATTGAAGAAGTGTAGTGAATGAAAATATGTATTACATTTGAATTATAATCTAACTTTATTATCTTATATGTGATTAATAAAAGTGAAACTAAAAGACTAAATTGCAATAATAGAATGAATTGAAAATATTGTAAATAATTAACTTTAGAAAACTTATCTTTGATTTGATAGAGAAAAAAATAATATATTTCATTAGAAATTTATTATAACATCTCTATAATAGTAATAATAGTAAAATAAATGTTTAAAGTTTATTGGTTTAATTGAACAAAAACTGTATGGAAATGTTAATTTTGATATTTAATAAACTTTATATTTTGTACATTACATTTTCTAATTAATTTTAGCGCCTATATATAGGGAGGAACCGCTGTATTTAGACAAAAGCTTGTAAAGATTCTCAATTTATAAAACCGACGCCAAATCATTGGCACTTAGTTTACTTTAACTTAATTAATCATTCATATATGAAATTATTTGTTCTAATATGTTAATGTGATTTGTGGGGGAGCGTCGGATGTTCCCTCGCCCTGAAGTTACCGCAGCATGAGGCTTCTCTTCAATCGTGCATTCTAGGTTGTGTGCACAGGTGGGTTGAGAAAAAGCTCTTTTTCAATCGAACTTTCACTAATAAAAAAAAGATAATCGATTTATGAATGCATAAAATGAATCATAGATTATCATACCTTATCATATAGGGGATAAAATTTGAATAACTAAAGTACGATTAAAATCTAATCATGAATAAAAAAAATCCTAATTAAAAAATAAAAAGGATAAATAATCTTAAATAAGTAAAAGAATAAATAACTAAAATAAATCATGAATTTAAAACTGCGAAACCCAGGAGATAATCGATTTATGAATAAAAAAATATAGATTATTCTCTAAAATTTTGTGAGTTAAAATCTAACTCCAAATCCATTGAGTGGATCCATTGAGTTAATTTTGTGCTTCCACTCTGTTATAGTTGATTATTACTAAGTATTACGGGCCTTGTATAAAGTACGTAAAGGTCGATAAGGGGGGGAGGTCACGAAAATCTTACGAATACTTACGTGCAGGGGGGTGGGGGGTTGAACAAATTCTTTCGTAATGCATTTTATTTTGATATCCTTTTCTAATCGCGGCAATTTGATTGTCGCCCTGCCCGCGAAACGCGGGCAATATTAATTGCTAATCATACACGCGCGGCAACCCTGCGTGTACATCTATAGCGGGCGATTTCAGTTTTGTCGCCGCGGGACCATCACAGTCGGTAGCGGCGGCATGCGCACGCCGGACTACGCTATGATAGACCGACAGTTTCAGGCGGCTCGCGGCGTGGCGGCTGCTAGCTCTCCCATGAGCCGTCCACTGCCGGGTCAGTCTCTCACTCTTTCTCTCTCTCTCGTGTCTACAGCCAGAGTGGTGAGCCTCGAGGAAGCTGTTGCTGCTGTTGTGAATCCTTTCTCCTCCCGCGTCTGCGTGCATCAGGACTCAGGAGAGAGGACGGGTCGCGCGTGTGTGTATTGTGACGGACTTAAGCCGTTCTTCTACTCCAACGTAGGAGAGTTCGTTTTCCAGTTGTGTTTTTGTTACACGCGGTTCGCGTACGGACCCGAAGAAGTGCGCGAGAAACAACCTCTTCCGGAATTCCCCCTGATAGTTACGCTCCTGCAGCCGCCGAGGTCGGAGCTGCAGAAGTGCAACTGTGCTTTGGGTTTTGGTATGCTAACTCGAACCAGCAGGAGGGCGCGTTAGCTCTCCGCCGGGCAAGCAGTCAAAACCCCGAGAAAGGCACCAGCGCGCTTTTCTCGGGTAAAACCCTGAAGACGTAGTCTCGGGCAGCGCGTTGGCCACACCGAGCTATGCCTTTTATGAAATTCGTTAGCGCGTTTCCCCCTCCAGTGGCTACTGAAGGACGTCCGGCGCACCCGAATAATAGGTGGAGGCGGGGAAAAATGAGTTATAATTATTAGTGTGAAACTTGGTTTTTTATTGAGGGTAACAGTACAATTAAAGAGGAGTGGAGTTGCGATAGAGGGAAGCGAAAGAGAGAGATTACACGCGGTAGATAGGCGAGGATTCGCCACATCACCGTGTGTTCACCACAAGAAGCGGCCCGAGTTAACCCTAGTATCCCGAGCGCGAGGCCTGCACGCTGGCTAGCCACGGCTTGAGAGGTCAGAGAAAACTCAGTGCTTCCTCGGCTGTGCGTCGCCGATATATACCCGAGCCCACTCTCTCCATCTCTCTCGCTCCCGTCCTCCTTCTCACGATATTCGCGAATCCCCACTCTTCCAATATTCGCGAATTCGTTGCTCCTCGCTGAACACGCTTTCGTATGTCTGCGCGCTCGTGTGTGCATATGCACACGCGCGCGTTCTTAGCCATTACGTTGGCCCCGCCGTATCATCTTAGTTAACAAATATAAAACCGAATCATTTCCGCAATAATTAAGTAATTAATTAAATGATTTCTTATAAAAAACTAACTTTTAATTAATACTACGTTTTTTTTATATCCTAAATGTATTAACTAATTTATTTTGCTTATAATAATTACTAATGTTAATATCATATTAACATTAACAATAATAATTAATGGTACCGTTCTTGATAATAAGGGTATAGGTACAGGCCGTCTCAGTGCCCCCCAATAAAAGTTTCAATTTTGGAAACCAAATTTGAAAATTTTATTTTGTTTTCTAGGCGGCGTATACCTTTACTGGCTCGCTCTCCTAATAAAAAAGTAACGCGTCAGATAACGTATTCTGTTTTTATTTATTCTATATAAAAAAAACATGAAACAATAATCGAAATAACAAATAATTAAAAATTAAAAAAATAAAATTCCTAATTTTCGACTTGTTGAAGCCACTCTTCAAAGTCGTTGATGGCATCCATCAGGTCGTCCGATTGAAGGTGTTGGCATGGGGCCTCTAGCTCTGCTAATACTTTGTCGACGTCCAATCCTCCGATATCGTGTGCCATTGAGATTGGGTTTTGCTCGGGGTTATCGGTTGAACTTCCCTCCTGGACATCGCTCTGTCCCTCCCTGGCCTTTTGCCTGTTTTACGCATGTTTTTTATTTTTTAATGCCCGAAAAGCCGATTTTTTTTTTTTTTTTTTTTTTTCCTCGTTTTGTGCTAAATTTTGCGTACCTCGCTATGATGTTTTGGCGTGCCTGTAGTTTCCAGGAACTGTCTTCTAGCTGGTCTATGGCTCTGGGCTCGTATTCCTCGCCGTCGCTTAGACTTGGTAAGGCCTTTTGGGCCGTTGCGATTTTCTCCATGTCGCTTAGCGCAGTGGGAGATGGTAGTAAATGCATTACCCTTTTCCTCTTTCGGCCCTTCTTTAGGGCTTGCGTTGCCTCCGGGTCGGGTGTCAGTTCGATGTCTGTTGGAGTGGGTCCGTAAAATTCGGGCTTCCTTGGTGAAGCTCCGGGTCGCCGAGCTTGCGCGCTTCCAAAAAACACCCACCCTCGGTGTTTCCGTATGGATTTCTCCATGTCTCCGGCCACCTGCGTTCCCTTCTGCTTCGACATTGTGTCCGGGCCCAGCCGCTTGTCCTCTTTTGGCCCTCCGGGTGGGTTCCATCGAGCAGGTCCCTCGGCTCGCTGGAATCCTCCCTTCCTTGCGCATTTAAAGCGTACGCAGGATATGCGTGTCGTTTTATATGGCACCGTCCTATGGTACCCGCTCCCCAGCGCTAGGTCTCTTTCGCACACGACCGTCTCCTGATCGCACATACCGAATTGCACGTGCCTTTCGGTACTCGTCGCTACGTCGCGGGTCGCGTTTCGGGTTTCGCACATGATGCTCGATCTAAATCGACTGTGAGGTCCTTTTGTCTTGCACCTTGACTCGTCACCTCGGCTTTTCCCCTCCCTTCTGCCGAATTTTCGCACACGTGCCAGCTCCTTGTTTACGTTTGAATTCTCCCATGCGTGTACCGGACCTTCGGTCCTCCCTGCTTGTGTTTCTCCGAAAACATCGCATGTTTCTTCGATTTGGCTCTCTTCTTGTCCCTATCTCTATCTACCTTTTAATTCTATTCTTTCTCGCTACATTGCTTTCTTAGAGTATTTTGAACCATATTCTTTTTTCTTTGGGCCGATTTCACGGTGCCTCTTTTATTTTTAATTTTATAATTTGTTTTAATTGATGTTTGCACGTATACGTGTATACACGTGGTGTCCAATATATACGTGCACTCATTGAATTATTGTATTCTATTATTTTATGGTTCAAGTGTCTCTTTGTTTACTTAATTCATTTTAATAATGCATATACCTTAATTATGTATTGGGCCGATTTCACGGTGCCTCTTTTTGTTTATAATGTTCTGTTCTGCATTATTTAAATAATTACATTTCGTTTTTACATATGTGTTTTTGTTTTTCGCTTAATTACATGTTATGCTCTTTTACATTTGTTTAAATCTAAAATTTATAAACTCTTAAGCCTGTTCTATTCTATTGTGTGTTTCTCTCTCCCTACTGCCCCCCAAAAAAAGTTTGAATTTTTGAAAAAAAATTTGAAAATTTTATTTGACCGTGCCAGAGAGAGAATACCCTAACGGTATCAAATTTCACTTGCCCAATTTATGATTATTTTCGTGTGAACAAAAACAAGTTTATACTATAAACGTTTATTCTAGTTTATCTAATTTGTCAATTTTTTGTTTCAATAATAGATTTTTCTTTTGATTACTTACTCACTGTAATACGGTTTTAAATTTGCCAAGTGAAATTTTCCCCGTTCTTTTTTTAATACCGGGTCGTAAAGTAAATACGTATCGATTCCCACGTCTTGTTGCACGATAAATGGCCCTTCAAAAACATCAAAAAATTTTGCTATTTTGCCGTTCTCCGCATCCGATACGTTTAACGCTTTCACTAACACTTTGTCGCCGTCTTTAAATTTAAAGTGTGTTTTATTCGCATTCCGTTTCGCTGCTCTATTCTTTAAGAATTTGTGCGCATAGTCGCGAGCTAGTGATATTCTATTGTCGCGGGACACATCGTTGTCCTCTTCTGGTATTTTTAAATATTTTTCCCATATCCTTGTTGGCTTATGGCCCATATGCAATAAGATAGGTGGCTGGTTCGTCGTTTCATGAGGGATTTCATTTATAATGTTTTGAATTTTTCGAATATACAGAGCCCACCCGCCGTGTTTATCCTTTACGAAAGTGCGTAAAAACCTTGCCAATTCTCGGTGTACACGCTCGATTATGTTACTTTGAGGGTGTCTGATAGATGAATATATTATGCGTATCCCCTCGTTTTTTAATGTATCAATCCATTTTTTGCTCGTAAACTGCGTCCCATGGTCTGATATTATTGTCTCCGGTTTCCCATAAGTTGGTATGTAATCATTCATTAATTTTCTAATTACCGCTGTCGTGTTCGCCTTTTTTAGAGGATAAAATACTACGTATTTACTGAATACGTCTATAGTAGTTAAAATGTATTTTACACCACCTCTCGACACGGGTAAGGGACCAAAAAAGTCTATCGATAACATTTCTCGCGGTTTATTAGTTAATATAGGTTGCGTGATTTCGTCATATCGCTGCGTTAAATATTTAGTTTTTTGGCATGTATCACACGTTTTTAGTATTTCAGCTACCCTTTTTCGTAAATTTCGTGAGTAAAAATGCTCTAAAATTATTTTATATACTTTTCGCGGCCCCACATGTCCATATATCACGTGTACCTCCGTTACAAGTGGTTTTAAGTTCCCCTCTGGTATATATATTTTTGCACAATTAATCATAATTCTATATAATATATTTTCTCGAATTTCGAATTTCTTTTTTATTTTAGCGTCCCCAGCCCTTAGTTTTTCCATAATCTGAGACGCGTATGGCTCACTTCTTTGTAATTTATCCATATTTTTACACAAATTGATTAACGCCGGGCTTGGCTTTTGTTGTACCACTGCGGCTATAATTATTTCAGTTTTTTCCGCGCGGTTCGGCTCTAAATCGGTGACGCGGCTTAGATAGTCCGCGACGACGTTTTCTTTGCCCGGTATATATTCCGGGTCGATATTAAAGTCTTGTATAGCTAAATTCCATCTTTGTAACCTGGCATTACGGTACTTGCATGTTTTTAAAAAGGCCAGAGCTTCATGATCTGTCCTCACGTAAATATTTATTGCCCCCCGTAAAAACGTGTCCAATCTCTTTAATGCCCATACTAATGCAACCATTTCTTTCTCAGTGGTAAAGTATGCGCCCTCGCTCCCTTTTAAAGTTCTACTTACAAAACACACGACTTCTTCTTCACCCTCGTCATTTAATTGCGATAGTGCCGCGGCGCACGCAAAATCCGAAGAGTCGGTGGAAAGTATGTAAGGCCGTTTCGGGTCTGCGTATTTTAAAATAATGTTTTCATCAAAAATTTCTTTTATATTGTTAAAAGCTCTTTGTTGCACTGCGGTCCAATCAAAAAATGAACCCTTTTTAAGCAGCTCAATCAAAGGTTTTGTGTGGTGCGAATAATTTTTTACGAATTTAGTGTAAAAATTGACAAACCCCAGAAAACTCTGTAACTCCTTTACATTACGGGGTCTTTTAAAATTTTGTATTGTTTTTATTTTCTCGGGATCCGGCCTGATTCCGTGTGCTGATATAAAGTGGCCTAGAAATTCGATTTCCTCGCACATAAAGTTTGATTTTTTAAAATTTAATCTTAGATTATGGGCTAAGAGTCTTTCATACAGCGCAGCTAAGTGCGACAGGTGTGTTTCGAAATTTTTTGATTTTATCACCATGTCGTCCACAAACAATACTAAAAATTCGTCAAAATCTGACGTTGTTTGATCTAGTCCTCTAATTAAGGCTGATCCGCTAGTTTTTATCCCAAAGGGTACCACGTTATGCTCATAAATGTGATTATCACACTTAAAAGCCGTATATTTTTTGCACCACTCTGCGAGCTTTACCTGCCAATAACTACACGTGAAGTCTGAGGTACTTGTTATCGGCTTTCCCGCGCATCTTTGCAATACCTCCTCAACGCCTGGCGGCCCCTCGTAATCATCAATAAGCCGCGCGTTCAGTTTTCGAGCGTCTAAACATAATCGCACAGAACCGTCCTTTTTTTTTACTACGGCTACTGGGTTAATATACGGGCTGGTCGAGCGCCTAATAATTCCTAATTCCAACATTCGGTTTATTTCCTTTTTTACCTGCTCGCGATATGCTAGTGGTATAGGATAGGGCTTAGTATAGAAGGGTGTATCGTCCTTCAAAATTAGCTCGTGCTCATAGGTAGTTAGCAAACCGGGTTTTTTTTCAAACACTTTTTTATATTTTACAAGTAATTCTTTTAATTTTATTTTTTGTGATTCATTTAGATTTTCACATAAATTTACTTTATCGTCGATTTCTTCTACTGAGATATCGTACGATTCTTCGCGGGATTCCGTACCTTTTCCATCGTCCTCGTCGAAGTGATTCCTGAGATCTACCTCATTTTCGAGGTACTCATTTGCATGCTCGATGCACAGAGACGTATATTCGTTCGACGCGAACCGCCTATCTGTGTAACCGATAACACCGTCTTTCTGATTTACTTGAAATAATAAGTTTTGATTTACCGTGTCAATTAGCATTTTTAACGAGTCTTTTATTGAGTCTTACCCGATGATACACGGTTTTACCAATTTTGGCACTACTAGAATTATTAATTTTGCCTCTAATCCTCCGATAGTTATACTTAGCAGTATTTGGAACTTTAATCTCGCCGATTTTGCCCCCGTCGCGCCTTTAATGACTTTTCCACTTATAGGTAGTGTAGGGCATTCTTTAAGTTTATTAATATTTGCGTAATAAAATTCTTCTGAAATCGCCGTGACTTCACTCCCCGTGTCGATTAACGCTTTTACTTCGTTTCCGTATACGCTTATGCTGATTTCCGGACAACACGTGGTTTCGGTATTTTCTCCAGCGGGTTCTACATCGTATAATAATGTTTCCCGCGGGTCTTCTATTATAGAAGCTACATTTAAGTGCTCAGTTGCGCCCCGTCTATTTTTTACTTCTAGATCCGAATTACGTGACGCAACTAATCCCCGTTTCCCGGGGTTCGAACATCGCTGATATCTATATCGAACACGTTTATGTCCGATTGATTTTTCTTATCTCTCCACTTATTGGTTTGGTTGTTTTCCCATTTTTTAGGATTTTTATACGTATTATTCCCGGTTCTTTGACTTTTGGTTGGTTTCGCATTTTGCATGGCACTTATATTTTTCGTTTGCCAAGGTTTTTTACCTTCCGTATTTGCAACAGGAGCCGCGGATTGGCTCGGCGCGTTACTCGTGAATTTTTTTGTTTCTACCGTGTTAACGGGCGCGCGGTCGCCTTTTGTGCGTTGATCATCGCTGTCGTATTCTGCTAGTATTTTCAATAGACTATTTTTATCTTTTACCCTTTGCCCTGCTATAGCTAACCTGATACTCCTCTCAAAATGCTCGCCGATTTTTAATACCAGGTCTTCCTCGGGTAATTCGAGTTCAAGTTCTTTCGTTAATCCCAGGATATAAATCGCGTAATTTACGCGATTCATGGACGCTGAAGCATACCACTGCCCGAACTCTACTTTTCTTTTCGCCACTCGTCGCATATTCGAATTCCAGTACCTGTCTTTGAATTTGTTTAAAAAATCGTCGTAATCTTTTATTTGGCCCTCCTGCAGGTACCACCAGTTATGAGCATCGTCTATTAGTGCCTGCGAAATTACACATAGTGTTTCATCGGCATCCGGCCGTATTAATGTAAAATAGTTTTCTAACTCAAATATAAATTTCATCGGTCTTTCCGAGGGTAACCCCTTAAATTTAGGTATATTTAATTTTATTTTTCTCGATGCTTCACTTCCGCTGGTCCCTGCCGAACTGGCACGCCCCGCATTGTGTTTGTTTATCGAATTTTCGAGTTTTTTAACCGCCTGTTCGTTTTTCTCATATACCTCATCTAATCGCGCGATTAAGTATTTTTTCAATTCTCCCCCGCTATCACTATCTTCAAATTGTTTACTCAACTTCTCGTAATTTGAATATAACTCTGTATTTTCCGTTATTAAATTATCATTTTCCGTTTCCAGTATTTTGACACGATTTTCTAAGGCTTTCACGGCCGCTTCTAGTTTCGCGCCCCGCTGCGTTTCTGCGGTGCTCGCGTCTTGGGTTTTTTTTAACAAGTCTGACAGTGCATTTATGCGTGCAACTAAATCGGTATTTATCGCTTCAATACGTGAAGTATTTAAAGGAGGTGACTCTAGTCCATCCGGAGTTTTAACTAAATTAGTAATTTTACTTTCCAATTCGTCCTGTCTCTCATCTAGGCATTTTAATTCCTCGGAAACTGCCTTTTCCCAATCGCGGTGCTTACGTTGCTCATCATCGAGACTCTCCACGGGAGCTGTCGTCTCGATGTCTGTCATAAACGCCCCCGATAACCTTTTATTTTGCGGCATTTTGTATTTTTTTTATAAGAAAAAATATTAATAAAAAAATACTTGTAAAATATTTTATTTTTATAAATAATATATTTTTATTGCTATAAATATCCGCCAGAAATCATAATTTTAATGACCTAATTTTTCATCTATCATTTAAATTTTCGCTCGTTTTGCAAAAAATGGATTGACCTTTCCCTTCATTAAATTTATTCAATTTTTAAAGAATTTATACGGCGCGTGAGCTCAATGATCTTATCATCTTGTTCCTGCTGTATTTTTTCGAATTTCCCGAATTTTGTTATCATTTTTCCTGTAACTATTCCCAGATGGCAACTCAATTTTTCGGTTTTTATCGTTAATTTGTTGACAACTTGTATCGCCTCATCTAACGACTTCCATAGATTTTGCATGTCTTGACGCTGATGTGCAATTTTATTCTTTAAATTATCATTCTCTGTTTTTAAATTTCGTACTTCCTCGTCAAGACTTAATATCGTTCCCCATCTCTCCTCATCAATCTTAATTAACCGATTTATCAATTTTTGCGTGTCTGTAATACGCGAATGTATACGCGTTTCTGTGAACGTCCCGTCCCATTCCGGAATCATTTAAGGCTGTTTCTACGTGTTTTTTTCCCTCGAGTCCCTGTTCTCGGGCGCCAATGTGACGGACTTAAGCCGTTCTTCTACTCCAACGTAGGAGAGTTCGTTTTCCAGTTGTGTTTTTGTTACACGCGGTTCGCGTACGGACCCGAAGAAGTGCGCGAGAAACAACCTCTTCCGGAATTCCCCCTGATAGTTACGCTCCTGCAGCCGCCGAGGTCGGAGCTGCAGAAGTGCAACTGTGCTTTGGGTTTTGGTATGCTAACTCGAACCAGCAGGAGGGCGCGTTAGCTCTCCGCCGGGCAAGCAGTCAAAACCCCGAGAAAGGCACCAGCGCGCTTTTCTCGGGTAAAACCCTGAAGACGTAGTCTCGGGCAGCGCGTTGGCCACACCGAGCTATGCCTTTTATGAAATTCGTTAGCGCGTTTCCCCCTCCAGTGGCTACTGAAGGACGTCCGGCGCACCCGAATAATAGGTGGAGGCGGGGAAAAATGAGTTATAATTATTAGTGTGAAACTTGGTTTTTTATTGAGGGTAACAGTACAATTAAAGAGGAGTGGAGTTGCGATAGAGGGAAGCGAAAGAGAGAGATTACACGCGGTAGATAGGCGAGGATTCGCCACATCACCGTGTGTTCACCACAAGAAGCGGCCCGAGTTAACCCTAGTATCCCGAGCGCGAGGCCTGCACGCTGGCTAGCCACGGCTTGAGAGGTCAGAGAAAACTCAGTGCTTCCTCGGCTGTGCGTCGCCGATATATACCCGAGCCCACTCTCTCCATCTCTCTCGCTCCCGTCCTCCTTCTCACGATATTCGCGAATCCCCACTCTTCCAATATTCGCGAATTCGTTGCTCCTCGCTGAACACGCTTTCGTATGTCTGCGCGCTCGTGTGTGCATATGCACACGCGCGCGTTCTTAGCCATTACGTTGGCCCCGCCGTATCATCTTAGTTAACAAATATAAAACCGAATCATTTCCGCAATAATTAAGTAATTAATTAAATGATTTCTTATAAAAAACTAACTTTTAATTAATACTACGTTTTTTTTATATCCTAAATGTATTAACTAATTTATTTTGCTTATAATAATTACTAATGTTAATATCATATTAACATTAACAATAATAATTAATGGTACCGTTCTTGATAATAAGGGTATAGGTACAGGCCGTCTCAGTATGTATGCGCGTGTGTGTATGTATGTGCGCGTGCAGCGGCTCATCAATGAGTCATCATCCTCCAGAGGCGAGAGAAAAAGAGCAAGCGAGAGAAAGAGTCGTGCGTACAGCGTGCGATGGTGTTGGTGCCGTGTGTGTATGTGTGGGACTTCTCGTCGGTGCTTGCTTCAACCAGTCCCGTCTGCTGCGCGATCAGCTGTTGCCGTCAGTATGGATGTGTGTGTGACGGTCCCTAATTTTCTCGGTCGCGATTCTCCTTCTCCTCATTCCCTCCAACAAACAACACAAAAATTTCTCCCCATTAATAACAATTTTAAAATAATATTTTAATGCTCGGCTCTGGTAACAGGGCGATTCGGTTGTGATTGACTGCCCTGAGTTAAAACAACATTTTGACGCGAAATACGTGTCACATATTTTATATGAATGTTTTAGGTGATTCATACAAATAAACTGTTAAATAACTTAATTACATAAGTTTTTCTACGATCCGTAACAAAATTTGAAAGAAATGATGTAAATTTCTTTGCATGATCACTTGTAGTCAACTGGAGTAAGATGGTATCAATCATGACGTTGTCGACAACATCCAACTTTAACATTTTTTATCTTAAAAATGTATCTTACTAGTGATTTTTAAAGTTTTGTATATATGACTGTGAAATAGTTTACTATTACTAATTATTTTTTTAAAACAAATTTTATATACACCAAAGTCAAATTACAAAATAAATGTAATCAAATGATCAGGAACTAGGTCCGTGACGGTTCAGCTCCATCTCTGCAATATGGATATTTAGTATCTTTAGTGAATTGCAAACTTTTCTTTCCTACACAAAAATGTGTCATAGAGGGATGGGGGTGGAGGAGAGCATTAAACAAACCTTTTTTGGCCCTTTTCTCCGAGACGGTGAACGGTATGCAAAAACGGTTTACAGCACGTTATTCAGGAGACACTAATGCATAAAAAGGCACCTTTAAATAATTTTCGATGAGTGAGAAATAAATAACTAGAGTGATTTTTATATTTACACAACGCCAGTGAATCTATATACATGAGCAGCAACTGTAGCGTCTGAGAGAGTCGTCGTTGCCATAACGTATCACGTGACTGCGTGCCGACGAGTCTGCGGTGCGCGTACATACACGCACGTAAGTGCGAGAGAGAGAGAGAGAGAGATCAGATTCCCGCGTCTTTTTCAAACGTATTCATCGCGTTATTTGCATAGAAATATCGTTTTTAAATACCAAGATATGTATTTTCTTTAATGTGAGATTACACCTTTAAATTTTCAATTAATTGATAATACAATTTAAGGTAAAAATGAGTTATTTGCCATATAATACCTGTTCTTTTCGGTAAATTCGAATATTTTATAAAAATATGAAGAAAAATAAAGGGAATTTGTACATAAAAATTATTGACCAAAGGTACAGTCTTTTTACACCAAAACTATTCGAGTTTTAAAAAATTTTTATTACGAAATATGAATTAAAAAGAGAAGCTGAATAATGTTATATACAAATTCCCACATTCATATCATAAGTACATGATTTTTGAACATAATAAAACCTTGGAAACGCGAATTCGATCATGTTGGCTCTCAAAACCTTGCGGAGTCCAATAGATTTATATTATTGCCAACCAAAGAGACTTAAGGACTGTAGAAAATATATTTAAAATTTTTCCGTCATATTTTGATAAACTATGCTTTACCGAAAAAAAAGTAATGTATGATGAGTGACTCATTTTTACCAAAAATTGTATTAACAATTAATTTAAAATTTAAAAATGTATCTGTCCCCTTAAAAAGAATAACTTCCTTATTGTAACTTGGTAATAATACAAATGTTTTGAATGATACCCTGGGAGAAATCTTATCGTTGTGACCATATACGCTATATCGGCCTTTATAAGCAAACTAGATAGTAGTATACGGAGAAACTGTTCAACTGCAAAAGAGCGTGCATCACCGGGCGGCAAAAGACGATGCTGAAATGCACCACATATCGACGTGCGTAACTTGTTTTTTTTAAGTCGCGCACGTTCATAGTCTATGCATCTGATGACCGCTGTTTTTTTGTTCATTATGCACGGCGTTTTGACGTGCAAAAATACACATTCTCCGATCACCGACTATTATAGTAGTTTTGTTTAACGCTATAATACGCCAGATCAGTTTTCGTGCAATCTCTGCAGTAAATTGGACGATTTCGTAAAGAATTTTTTGATTGAGTAGAATTTCCCTGATCTGACGTATTTTTTTAAAGGTAAATATATGTTTATTTATTTATTTCATACAATTTTGAGACTACAATTTAAACATTCAAATCCTATTTATAAATATTATATTAAAATCAATGTAATTTACATATAATTTCATTTTTATATTTTATAAATATATTTTTAATGAAAATATAAAATTTGTAGTTAAATCAATTAATGAAGAAAAATTTTACAATTTGTCTGAAGAACTAATCGACAATATTATACCTATTGATTATGACTCAAGTGATCTGTTCAAGATATGTTACAAAGTATTTTTAGTGTCGTCGCTAGTGCGAACAACGAGGCGAACGAAAGTTGATATTTGCACGTCAAATCGCCGTGCATAATGTGCAAAAAAACAGCAGTAATAAGATGCATTGACTATGAACGTTTGCGACTTAAAAAACAATTTTCGCACGTCGATATGTGGTTTATTTCAGCACGATCTTTTACCGCGCGGTGCTGCATGCTCTTTTCCAGTTCGACAGTCTCTCCGTGTAGACTGTACAAAACTCGATGAATCCGCACAGATCTACATAGTTTTCTCAATAATAACATGTACATATAAAATCTGTGAGGTTAGGGGAGAACGGGGTAATGCCGGTCACTGGCTAATTCCGGTCACCCTTATTTTCAATAATCTAAACATTTTTAGGTAATAATTCGAATAGTATATTAAACGCAACATAAAATGCAATTAATCTAATGTCCAAACAACCTTCTATTCAGTTTTATTAAGGAATTATACACAATCAAAGTGTAGGCCTAAACAATTTGAAAGTGGAAATAACAAGCACGTTTGCTTAGGTGACCGACAATACCCCGTCCTCCCCTATATTATTTATTGCACACAACTTTTTTTGTAAAAATTAATGTTAAAAAAAGTTTAACATGTAAGTTTTAAATTATAATAATAAGATCTACAGTTCTATTTATACTATTTACATATAAAAGTAGTCAGAAAGCATATCTAATCTAAAAAATGAAAATTTAGAAATAATGTTACTTGCATATGAAAAACAGTGATTACAAAATAATGATATTGATTGATTTAGTTGTTTCTTGAAAAGTAATATATAAATAATAATAATATCGTATGTAAAAATATGTACTTTATGGCATACTTTATTTAAAAACTAGAATTTTAATTTCAGAGCTGTAAATAATTTTTTATCCATATGTGAGTTCTTATAATACATAAGCTGCTCATCCGTGACAACATTTTCAAAGACAAACATATTAGTCGAACACATGTAGACGATAATTTTCTTTATAAGTAACAAATTATTATGTTTTAACTGGCCGTAGATGTCAAATGAAAGTGTTTGATTATAAATTAATCACACTAGGAAATACAAAAATAGAACATGTATAATAAAGTATTTTTAATCAGTTGATAATAAATGCGTATGGAAGTAGTTTTCCTTACATAAACCATACAGGTTTTGAAACCAAGCCTGTATTTAGGATGGAACATAATCAAATGTAAGGAAACTAATTTTACATAAACGAAATAAATATACGCATTAATACTTCATATAGTTATTTGAATATTCAGATTATTTTCTTATTTTGATTGTTTAATATATATGTGCAACATGATATTGTTATTGAGTTCTTAAATAAAAAAATTCGATGCATCTAAAATTTGATAACCTTTATACACTTTAGAGGTTATTTACATTTACTTAAATTGGTATTAGGTGAACAATAACATATAAATACGTTTAAATCAAAATAATACATAATAAGCATAATAGATTATGCTTCTGTGTCTTAAAATATAAGTTTTAAGTGGTTGTTATTATTGTCATAATTTTGCTTATCTAGTTTTATCAGGGAAAATAATATGGAAAAGTAGAAGAGACGACCGTTATACAGATCTACACAGCGCGAGATTATTCTACATAGATCTATAAAGTGGACGGAATAAATTTCTACCAGGTTAATTATTTATTAAAGAACGTATTCTGTAAAATGAATTTTGTACATTTTTTAATAAAGTAATTATCCTATTTGCTTATTAATTTGTCTTTTAGAAAGGTTTAATACTTTTTAACGAAATTGCAAATAGCAATCAAATTAGAACGAGTTAAAATATATTGAAAAACTTTTATTTATAAACGTAGAAGAATACACAACACAAAAAAATATACATATATCTTCAATTTTGCTATAAAAAATTCAAACTTCGTGAAGGCTAATAATATAATTGTCTTGTGAATCATCTAAATCAAGTTCATTAAATTCATTACGTGAAATATCGATCTCGTACGTCATTTCATCAATAATTTTTAAGTACAAATTCCCACATGAGCAACAAAATTTTTAAATATTTTCCTTTATATTTTTATAAAATATTCGAATATACCGAAAAAGAACAGTTATTATGTGGCAAGTGACTCATATTTACCTTAAAATGTATTATCAATTAATTGAAATTTTAATAGGTGTAATGTCCCATTAAAGAAAATACATATATTGGTATTTCAAAACAATATTTCTATGCAAATAACGCGATGAATACGTTTGAAAAAGACGCGGGAATCTGATCTCTCTCTCTCGCACTTACGTGCGTGTATGTACGCGCACCGCAGACTCGTCGGCACGCAGTCACGTGATACGTTATGGCAACGACAACGACTCTCTCAGACGCTACAGTTGCTGCTCATGTATATAGATTCACTGACGTTGCGTAAATATAAAAATATCTCTAGTTATTTATTTCTCACTCATTTTATGCATTAGTGTCTTCTAAACAATGTGCTGTAAACTTTTTTTGCATATCGTTCACCATTTCGGAGAAAAGGGCCAAAAAAAGGTTGTTTACTGTTTCCCCCCCTACGACACATTTTTGAATTTTTTGGTATAGGAAAAAAAGTTTCAAATCGACTAAAGATACTAAATATCGACATTGCAGAGTTGGAGGTCAAAAGTGTATTTCAGACCTTCGTTTACTAGACTATTTTTACGGAGGACATCTACTACCTCTGCGTAGATACCCTGTTTATAAACCCAACTTTCTATTAACCTCAGTTGTGCGATGCGATGTCTAGCGAAACCCATTTTCTCGGCTTACTAACGTCTCGGAAACTTTTGGCAGTGGGTGCATATGTGTACATCAAGCATAATAATCCCGGCAGTAGAGTTTAATTTCGAATGCATCCATGCCACAACTCATGGACAACCGAAACTATCACTCCCTGGCTTACCGCTGTCAGTTTTTAATGAAGAGATTCATCGACCTTTTTCGAGGATGCTCATTTGAGAATTTTTGGTAATTTCTGGCATTTTATAATTTTTTTTGTCCGTTTCCTTGGTACAAAAATTCCATAGAAAAATAAAATTGAAAAAAAATTGAGTTCCTACTGGGATTCGAACCACGACCCCTAGATCGGCCATGTTTCCGTAGGCAATTCCCTTATCCATTGAACCGAGGGGGGAAGGGGCTCTTCTGAATTTATCTTTTTATAATATATCTTCTATTTATATCTTCTGTATTTTAGCATAATGTTTTTAAGGCCAATCAAAAACAAGATAAGGACAGAAGCAACAAGTGTGTGTGGGCTGAAGATAGGCAGAAGAAAAGCTGAATTTGGGAAAGATTTCCGGTCTCTCCGATCTTGGCCATTGACTGCCCACGCTTCGCACCGTTCGCACGTCGATATATAAAGGACATTAGAGTAATTGGGAGTCGGATCCTTTTGAGATAAAGTATTATTAGAATTATTGTTATTGTTATTTAGATTGTTGAGGGAAAGTAGGGAGTGTTAAAGTTAATAATTAGGTTGTTAGCGTTCAGGGAATGTCGGAGCTTTCGCAAGCGGGAAATTTGCGACTACGCAGCGACCACGAGGCGGCGACTTGGGATTTCGAAGCAGCTCGCGACATTTAACTGCTGTGAGTGGACTGAAACTATTGTCGAGTGATCCTCGGCACTCTTCAGAGTCGGTAACCGATAATTTATTTAATTGTTTTATTATTATATATATATATGCATGTAAGGTATGTTGGTGGTGTGACACCAGGGTAAATTCAGTGCACGACGAATAAATTTCTAGTGTTAGTAATATAAAATACGGGGTTATAGAGTTAAACTTTATATGAGTGCAAATCGTGAAAATTCCCGCGTCGCCAAGGGATAAATCGTGAATACCGGTTAATTTGAAGGAAAATTTAGTAGCAATTTAATAGCTCAGAAAAACGTGGCGATTTGACCGTAAAGCGACGCGCGCGAGGGTTCACGTAGCCATATTGAATAGCGACTAAATTGTAACATAGCGACCAGATGTGATAATTGGAAAATAAAATCAAGGTACTTAAATTATTAATCAAGAGTGTCATTATTTAGTAGAATTAATTATCCTGATTTTGGTTCACAGAACTTCCTCTGAGATAAGGCTCATGCAAGGCTAGTCGCGCTTTACCTGGCGCCCATTATTAGTAAATTCGGTAAAGTGCAGAGCAACACAAATATTATTTTTATTTGATAAAGCGTGTGATTAGAAATAGGGTCCATATTCTTATCGTTTACCCAATTATTGATTAGCATTAATAATATGTTATATCTGTGTTTAAAAATCTTAAAATACACAAATATTTATAACAACACAATTCTATAAGTAGTTTTAATCCATACATAAGTAATTTATCAGACAAAAGTCGCATAAAACGTGAAAATAAATCACAACACTATGTACACTTTATAGGTTAATATATGCTCGTGCATGAGTCTATATTGTGCAGTCGACAGAGCATGAATAACCAAACACTTTTACCTCGCCTAAGTTTCACATCTATAATCATACAACCGTAAAATGTTATATATTTAATATATCTCCTGTATTAGTATTGCTTAATATGTTTTTGTTTATCATATAAAATACTTATGTGTCAATAATATATGTGATCAGGAATTGGGTCTTGATATGATCAGAAACTATTCCCATACAAATCTTAAGTGATCAGGAATTGCTCTCACAGCTCTTTTCCTTTGAGGCTTTATATTTAACTTTATTTTGATTATTTATGTATTTTTAAAATTGTATATTAAAGATTAAGAGTTATATTTGTTCTAGAAATGTTATTTTCAATGAATACCTCATTTTTACGATTTGACACAACAAATAGCGTGACGACGCGCCTTAACTGATCAGGAACTGGGTCCTTGACGGTAAAGCCTGTACGGGAGCTACGAGTATTTAAGGGGCCAGAGGATGTTGATACAATACAATACTATTATTCAGCGATTAAATTGAGTTTAATAGCCAAAGACTGTAGCATTAACGCTAAATATATATAATTAAATTTATAAAAAGTTTTTAAATAAAAATAGTTTACCAAAAATGTTTCAATTTACTTACCTGTTTGTAAATTAATTATCTATGGTTTATTCATTTATTTATGAATAATCATAAACCAATAAAATTAAGAAATACTTCGTTACGGAAAAATTAAATTATTTTGATATGGTATGTTGTTTACTTCGAATAAGAAAATCTTACGGTTCCTTACGTGGGGATATGGGGGGGGGGGGGGGGGTCAAAAGTACGGAAAATAGCCCTATCTCTCTAAATTTTTTGGAGTGGATTTTCACTCGTTTTGAGTGAATTCTCACTCCAAGCGATTATGTAAACACGGTCACTTATTTTGGAGTGAAAGAATACACGTAATGAAAAAATAATTATTCACGTTTTTTCACGTTTTAGAAATATTTTGATAAATGGATACAGTTTACTGGAAGATTGCAATTCAGAGATAAATTAAAATAACTTCAGAAAAATTGTTGGTTGGATTTAAACGTATACTTAATTTGTACACATCATACACTAAAAAAAATTATATTTTTTAACCGACGGTTAAATGACGCCTTTGTATATGTACTAAAACTTTAACTGTGCACTTTTTTTGAAAGAATTTGTCTACTCATAATTTTTTTTTTGACAAGGTTATAATTTGTTTTAAATTTTATTACTAAATTAACAGAAATTGAATGCTTGTCCAAATAAAAATTATTTCGATAAAGTAGACGGTTAAATTTTTAGTACATATTAAAAGGCATCATTTAACCGTCGGAACAAAATTTTTTGATTTATCATATGACGTGTAAAAGCGCACGCCCCAAATTCCCTTCAATAAATAAGGTATTCGTATTACGTACATCGACAGGAGCGCTCTTTATAGATTCGTTTTGCCTTGAAGAGTCAATAACTATGAGTGGTTCAAGGTTGATAAATTCAGACTTTGTCAGCAGTGGCTGTGGGTCTCTTCCATAGTAGGTGATTTAAAAATTGGCATACATATCATAGAGAACAGCTAACTGATTCTTAGATATGTCGAGATTCATATTGTTATATGGATAATATTGTGAATTCAAGAAAAGTCTCACATTACTAATCTCACAATGGTCAAATCGACTGGCATTTTCAGTTTCTTCTAATTTTTTTTTTGGTTTGTAGTCCGAGAATGACAAAGCGAGGTTTTTCTAATTGATTTGAAGTTTTCACTGTCCAGACATGTTTATTCGTGCTCGGAAGTAGAGGATATTCAAATAACTCCCAAGATCGATAACACATAGAGATAGGATTATCTTTGCCAATGAAATTCAGCAGCTGGATCTTTTGTTTATCAGATGCAATAACATATGGCATTAACCACTCTATCTTCGTTATTTTTACCTGGTAGTCTTCATATGTAGTTACACTATTTGCTACAGTACCTTCTTGAATTATTGCATTCAAGTCATTTCTTGATCTTGTGAGAATGAGTTCATGCTTCACATTAACTATCATTTTTTTATAGTCTTCTGCAAAGCCCAAGATCATACTCAGAGGAATGGAAACGTCAAAGTTGCCGTGTGCATCTACCAAAGTTTTGCTTTCTTCTCTAACGTCAAGCCAGCCTGCATTTTCTAACATGAGAGTCTGATTCGGATTGAATGTCCATCCTTTCATGAGACTGCTTAAACCAACATTTTTACTTTTATCTATCTCCACAGCATTAATTTCGTAACGAATTTCATCAAACAGATGGCAAATGCCATTGTTCACGAATTTAGTTTTAGTTAGTGCTGTTCCATCTGGTTTTTGCAGTTTTCCACATACATGGATAGAACTGCGCGATGGTAAGAGATATAGATCTTGATGTTCGATAGAAATACGAATTTCATCACTATTATCAAAGCT
Source organism: Gastracanthus pulcherrimus (assembly GCA_949152435.1). Classification (NCBI taxonomy): domain Eukaryota; kingdom Metazoa; phylum Arthropoda; class Insecta; order Hymenoptera; family Pteromalidae; genus Gastracanthus; species Gastracanthus pulcherrimus. The sequence goes on from OX424574.1 coordinate 53,692,365, forward strand.
TAGTGTCGAGTAAGGTTGATATGCGTGAACCTCGTAATGACTTATCGAATACGACACCTGATTGAATGCTTAGAATTTCGTCCATTTTTCTGGAAGCAGCAGAGAATTATACACGTAAATTTTCTCCACGAACTTTTAGACCTAGGCTTCTGAGGAACTGAATGCTCTTCCGTGTTAACGGTTTGAGTTTCTTCGGTCGACTGATGACCGATTGACATGTTGGTTGACTTATATGCACTCTAGAATTGTAAATGATGCCCATTATACAGATTTGATGTGGAGTCTAATAGTAATTTCTTCTCCACGGAAATTCACTAAATTTCCATCTTGATCTACGATTTGAATTTGAAGATGATCTATGCACTTGACACTGAGTGGTAGATATATGATATGAGATGGAACTTCCAAGATTTTATATCCTGGTGGAACTCTGGGAAAGAACTCATGGATTGTATGAACTTTTTTGTTGTTGATGTAAGCACCTGCGGTAATATTGCACTCCACTCTGAGTGCGTTGATTTTCAATATTTTCACAGGTAAATCAGAACTGTGATGAGTTTTTTCCTCGAGAATGCGAGGAGTGAAGCCAAGAAGACGACCTATTGAATCGTGAGGAGTGAGATCTAACGGATGACTGCAATTAATTTCACTTCTGAGAGTATTGTTGTTAGCTCTCAAAGAAAATTCAATTCCTTTAGATTTCAAAGTTTCTTGTAAAAATTTATTAATAGCATTAATCTCGTAACTGCCAGTAGGGATAGTGATAATATTTCGATTCACATGAAGTTTATTATTGGAATAGTCCACATTGGGAATCTAGTTGAATGTTAAAAGTTCAACTAAACCCAAAACAAAATTTTTATGCTGAGGTAGTTTAATTGATGGAAAATATTGTGCTTCTAGAACAGAAGATTTTCCTGAAAGACTCAAAGTGAAACTGTCTTCCATGACTGATTGGAAGAGAATGATTCCCATTCGTTTACAATCTTCTCTTTTATAGTCTTCCGGTTAAAAATTGAAGACAAAGATGACCACAAATGAATGAGTAAAAATTTTGATATCTTTTATAGTTGTATTTTACTTCTTTCACGTTGAAATATAACATGAGCTCTATGGGAGGTTTCAGATCACCAAAACTGTCAAAGTAAATTACTTTGGAACCATGTTTTCGATAACACACCCAGTAAGTGCCTTTATTTTTCATGTCATCCAAGTTAACAATAGCAGATTCATTACTCCATGGACCATCGGAAGGCAGATTATTTCTCATAAAAACACCTCGGAAATGTGGAATTTGCAACATACGAGCATAATTTAGAAGATCATAGTCAGTCAGTGAACAATTTGGCAAAGTTAAAAAGTTTTTTTTTTTTAGTAACTTGACCATGACCAACATGATGTTTCATAAATAATCCCATTCCAGTTTTATATGGTTTAAGATAGAGACCTTCGCCTAAAGCAATAGCTTCCATTGCCTTATTATGTCTCTTACTTTCTTCATGGTTTTTCTGTGAAGCTTTAGCATCATTTACTGCTTTAGCTATTCCTGCAGCTCCCCCTGCCAGAGCACCGGTCGCACTTAGTCCTGCGAACAGCGGTATGAGAAACGGAAGAACTCCACCAATTTTTGATGGAATTGGAAGAACACGTGGAATGATAACTTTCCTCTTACCACCAACTTTCTTAACAGCTTGACGTGCACCTTTCAAGGCGGATTGAATAACCTTGCGAGAACATTTACTTGGTGACATTGATTTTTTAGCAGCCGTCACTAACTTACTAAATTTTAGACCCATTCCAGTTATTCCTTTTAATTTCATAGCATTTGTAACAGCAAAAGCATATGCTTTTTCACCAAGACTGGCATCCTTGGCTTTAACACGTTGCCAAGCTTTATCAGCGAGCTTCATGTCAGCTACTTTACGATCACCATTTTTATCAGAGTACACTATGTCATGTTCTTTGCATGCCTGATCAGCGGATTAATTCCAGGATCACCTCTTTTCAATCGTTTTTTCAATTTAGTTCCGGGACCACAGTATTGATATCCAGGAAGATGCATTTGAATCGGCAAGTTATTGATCACTTTATCAAGCAATCCATAACCTTTTGGTTGTTTCCGAGATTAATGTACGATCATCTCTCTTCGAGTGTTGTTTTATAACTAAAGATCAAAATATAAAACATGCGTTTATATTTCCACAGTTCAATATCAAACTAGACTTTGTAGCGTGAACATGGATTTTAGCGAGCAGAACGTTAAACTCCCCGTCACAAACTTTGATTTCGGAAAACAGAAGAGAAGGAAGCGTCATGGAGAATTACTACCTGATACTATACGAGCAGTATTCTGCGGGCCATCTAACTGTGGAAAAACAAAAAGTTTATTGGCTCTAATTACACATCCCAATGGTCTTAGATTTGAAAATTTGTATGTATACTCTAAATCCTTGAATCAGCCAAAGTATCAATTTATTGAAAAAGTTTTGGAACCGATAAAAGGTGTATCATATCTACCTTTTAGTGAGCATGAATCTGTAGTATCTCCAGATGAAGCCCGACCAAATTCAATTATGATTTTTGATGGTGTGGCTTGTGAGAAGCAGGACAACGTCAGAGCATTTTTCTGTAGGGAAGACATAAAAGTGTAGACAGCTTTTATCTATGTCAGTCGTACGCTCATATACCGAAACACCGCGTAAGGGACAATATTAATATGTTAGTAATTTATCGTCAAGTCGATATTAATCTAAAACATATCTATGAAGATCATGTCAATGCTGATTTAACTTTCAATGAATTTCGAAATCTTTGTTCTGAATGCTGGAAGAATGATAAGTATGGATTTGTTGTTATCGACCAAAATAGCGTGATGGATGATGGTAGATACAGAAAAGGATTTGACTGTTTTGCAATAAAAAAGAAGTTATGAATCCGAAACTTACAGTTCAATTGTAGACAGCATCTCGTTAGCATGTCAGACTTCAAGAAAGAAAAGAATATTCTCAGCGAGCTCTTGCGAGCACGTGTGGCTATAAAACAAAAATACTCTTTATTGAAAAAGGAGAGAGAAGATTTTGAAAAAGTTTTTAGTGATACATTGAAACCAGTCATTACACCACTCGAGAAGCTCGTCGATTCGAAAGTCGAAAGCTTGCCACCTTCTAGTCACATTTTGAATATAGACAGCAAAAGGAAACCGAGGAAGAGATTGAGATTCGATCGATCAAGTTATATAGTAAACGATATAAATGAGTCGGGTTCCGCATATGATGATGATGATGATGCAGATTTTTCTTCGATGGATGGCACAATGATGAATTCAACATTCAAATCTGCGCTTGAAGGAAATGAATCAAGTGACTTTTTATCATTGTTAAATGAAAGCCGCAGCAAAATCAATAACATATACGGAGTGCGGAACGTCAATGGAGTGTATATGATTGGCGATTCAGACATTCAATTTCATGATAAAATGGTAAAAGTGAGATATAAAAGTTATCCTAAAAGTGGGGGTCTAATGGAATTACTCTTCAAGAAACAACCAGATGACAATCTTATAAGTTCAATAGATCGAAAAAATTATCGCAGCATCCTGGAAGCATCAAATGCTCATCGGAAAAGATACAGAAAAGATGAAAGTATACGCACTTCGAAGAGTAGAAAATATATGAATATCATAGGATATGTTCCGCAGCGTCGTAAAAATAAATCCACCACCGGAAGAGGCCTCATACCTAAATATAAAATAGCAAAGAAAAATTCTTCTATAGATCTAGTCTACTGGGATGACCCAAACGAGCTTATCGAGCGACTGCGATTATTCATTGTGGAACGATCTGCTGGAAATAACAATCACGACAATGAAATACAATCGATCATTGAGGAACTACGTGAAGCTGGACATATATATTGAAATGCATCTTTTCTTATAAGATCAGTAGCATCATGAGTCTCGACGTGTTCGGAGGAAAACTTGAGGGCACGCAAGAAGTGAGTCGCGGTCCACCAGACATTGGTTATAATCTTACATTAGATGGTAATTTTGATTTACAAAATAAAAGGTTATGTAACCTTGCTTATCCAAGTCAGCCTAATGATGCAGTCACCTTGGAAGTGCTTCTGACAACTATAAGTAAAGAAGTTAGAAATCGAACTAACATAATGGCTGTAACGAAAGTTGACTTAGAGATTCCCATAAACACTGAATTAAATAAATCAATAATGTTCTTTCCCATCTTAAAATTCGATTAGATAATCTTGAGACAAAATTGAAAGAATGCTTAGAAAAAAAAAAAAATTTTGACTCAATAAAAGTTTTATAATCACGAATTTTTCTTAAAGCTTAAACATATTATCGAAAAAAAAATGGAGCGACAAAAAATAGCTGAAGTGTTGCACAAACCAGCTCGCCGCATCTACAAGCGAAGAAAATATGATATACGTGGAATAGATGAGACTTGGCTAGCTGATCTTGTAGAAATGATTCCATACGCCAACGAAAACAAAGGTTTTCGCTACTTACTTACTGTCATAGATACATTTTCAAAATATGCATGGGCCATACCAATCAAGTCAAAGAGTGGTAATGATGTTACTCTAGCTATGAAGTCAATACTGAAACAAGAACGCGTACCGACAAATCTACAAACTGACCAAGGAAAAGAATTTTACATTTCAAACTTTCAGAAACTCATGAAGAAGTACAAGATAAACCTATACTCTTCACATAGTAATCTTCATGCAAGCATATGTGAGCGTTTTAATAGAACATTAAAAAATGCAATGTGGATAGAGTTCAGCAAACAAGGGAGCTATAAATGGTGGGATATCCTGCCTGAGTTGGTGAAAGCTTACAATTCAAGAAAACATCGGACAGTAGGAATTGAGCCTAAAAATGTTACGCAGGCAAATGAAAGAGAGGTCAAGAAGCATTTTCCAAATGAAAAGTTACCTGTGAAAAAACCGAAATTTAAAGTACAAGATAAAGTGCGGATAAGTAAGATAAAACATGTTTTTGAAAAAGGTTATACAACAAATTGGTCTACTGAAATTTTCACAATATCACGAGTTGTAAAAACGAATCCGGTAACTTATCATGTCAAAGATTATTATGATAAACCCATCTCTGGCGGCTTTTATGAAACGGAAATTCAGAAAACTATGTATCCAGAAATTTATCTAGTAGAAAAAGTTTTAAAGAAAAGTGGAAATCGTGCATATGTTAAATGGTTAGGCTTTAGTAATGAGCATAATAGTTGGATAGATAAAAAAAAATTATTTGATTTAGCCAAGATTTAACCAAATATATTAATGTAAACGCAATAATGTAGGTACTAGTAAATAAGAAAGCAATCATATTATGTTATTGTATTTATTTATGTATTTTTAAAATAATAATAATAATAATAATATTTTTTTTTAAATAAGTATTATAATCAAAGCAAGCTGCGTATTTCATTCAAACTTAAAGGAAGATCCACCCTGATATTTCACAAATAAATTCATTTTATTTGCAGTATTGGAGAGTCTGTCAAAAAACTCTTTATCTCTTAGGATGGCTGATGAAATCTTCTCTGGTAAAAAGATTTGAAAACTTTCGTCGAGTTCGGCTACGACCTTCGTACCGAATCTCGTCTTCACCTCCTTAAGTGCTGTCACCATGTACTGATGATCTTTTTCCAAGTCTGTTACTTTCTTCCTCGGCAAGAAGTCGCGTTCAGCAATCTTATTAAGTGTAGATAGATCCATTCTGGAAAAAGTAAAAAAATAAGAACTTCTAATAGAGAAAAGATTTGTTAGAGCAAAAAAAAAAGAAAATTGGTGAGAATTAACTGTGAACTTACTTAGAAATTTAGTTGAGTCTTGGTTTCTTCTCGCAAGGATGATAATTCTCGAACTCTTCGATTGCTCGAATGTGCTCCTTGTCGTGGTCTGTCTGTTGATATAGTCCATTCTCCACCACAATTTCTGTCCCTTCCATTGCCTCCTGGCAATAAGTATTTTTTTTCATCGTGAGGACTAAGAGCAATTTTATTCTGTCTTTCAGTATGCACTATGTGCAATTCTGAACGAATGTTGCATTGATCACGTTTTACAATAATAAGATCCTGAAGACATTTTCCATAATCCTCGAAAGTTATTGTCTTTTTCACAACGCTGGATTTTATACCATTGGCTTTTTTCACTGTCTCTCCTCCATCAACTAAAATACTGTACATTTTGCTTCGTAAACCTATAAATTCCATCATGATCTTGCCACAGCATTCGTCTTTCATTAATCCTGGGACTTTTTTATTGACACGTGGAATGTTAAACTGATTATTCTCATCATAATCAGAAGTATCAAACCTGTGAATGTCTTCTTTCATTATTTTATACATATCAATGTCCTCAACTTCATATATCAAACTATCAGTATCTGTATAAAGAAGTTTACATTTTTCTCCTACTGGCTGTTTCATATACGAGTAATGGAAATCTAAACTAATGTCTTGGACAAATCAAGGATACAAAGACCAACGTATATCGGTTTCTTGATTCTGATACTTGTTCTCTTTAGCTGAATAGCAACTAAATTTTCATCAAAGATGGCACAGCTGTAAAAATGTGGTTGAGCTATGCGTGCTTCTGCCCCATATCTGCCTGTGAATTTATTTACTAATCGTACATCAACACGAGACCGCTCTCGCTCGATACACTTTCCATAGACAGCGTTAATTAATAATTTATAGAAGAGTTTTTCAAACTCATTCTTCGCTTGCTTTCTCTTCTCAGTATTTAATTCGACATAAGGTTTAAGCCAGGCCTTCTGCTCGAAACTCAGAATTCTATGCACCTTTTTCAAACGAAGTCCATTATCCAGCGCCTGTTTAAGTGTTCGATAGTGAATCACATACTTTTTCTTATCGTTCAGAGTAGTGAGAAGTTTGTTCTGCTTTGAGCCAGGTGGTGCACGGTGCTCTGCGCAGAAAGGGAAGTCTCGATGTTCATCATGTATTTCCTCAGGATACTCCAAGTCTACTTCAGCAATGTAACCTATATCTGAATCTGGTGGTGTATTGAAGAAGCTTGGATTCGCCTCAAAGTCAACCCATTTGAATTTTCCAATCGATAAATGCTGTACCATCGCCCACCCATACAGATTATTTATATCAAAATATAAGAGTGTCTTCGTTTTCTGTTTCTCATCGTATGAAGAACCCATGTATGGATTGTTTGCCTTAGCATATCGATTACAACACTGGCTTATTCCTCCCCGAATGCCTGCTTCAATAAACATTAGCATGTCAATATCTGTAAGAAGCTCTAATTCTACCTTTGTCATTTTAAGAGCTGCTGAAAATGTTAACCCTGGCGTCGTGTAAAAGTGAGCAGGACATAAATCATAAGCTTTAAGAGATGTCTCTCGAAAACTTTCGAAAACGTCAGCCAATAGTAGAACATCTGTTTTTAAGTAAAGATCTGAATACTCTCCCAATGTTTTTATATTGAACTTATCCCAGACTCGAACAGCATGCTTGTAGTCTTCTTCAGCAATATGGAAATCTGTTAGTTTATTATAAAACTCATTCTTGTCTGGCAATTTTGTAGACGATAGCTTATCAAATGCATCTACATAATCATATGGAAATATACCTTTCCGTCTGAGAAGATCTATCATTTCATCTGTGAATCCATTTGATCGAAACTCTTTCACCGCTATAGGCACGTTTTGTAGATATGATGCGAGCTTTTCCAATGATGATGGTAGAAAACGCCAAGAATCTATGAATCTAAAGCTGATGTCGCAGTCATCTATGTATTTCGTGAACGAAATATATTTCTCCTTATTATGAGGTATTAGACTAACTCGTCCTTTCATCAATGTAGAAGTAGCGATCTCTTTCAAAATGAAGTGAGTATCATAATTGAGGTTATGAAAAACAACGGGAATGAATCTTGAGTTCTTATGATTCAAATTACATGAGTTGTGAGCTGCACCTCTAAAACTGAAGAGAAAAAAGAATTCATTTTTTTTTCTTTGGGAATCACCAAAAATTAATTTTAAATATAACTAAACTAATAACATACCGCCCTGTAAAATGACAATGGTCTCGCACTGCAAGTTCTTCATCACGGATTGATTTTCGACACATATGACAAACGGTTGACTTCTGGAAAGATAATTCTTCTAGAGCTGTGAGTTTCATTGGTTTAGGATTCTTGTAGAGATGATCTATCTTCTCACTTATTGATTTTAGTTCCCGAACAAACCATTCTGCAGGTGTCTCTTGATCTCCAAATTTTTGTCTGTAAGATTTTTAGACAGATAATCTGTCATCAAAGCTGCATTTTGTGTAGTAACCTATGCTGTATGCTTCATGTAGTTGAAAAGCATTCTCATTCTCAGTAGGCTTCAATAAACATTCAAAATCAGCATAAATAACGAAAGGAACTTTTTCTCTCTTTTTGTAATCTTCGAATTTGAGAATGTTGTTATTTGAGTCTGGCAGATTGATTCGGCAATTATTCATATTTTTACAATGATTTTCATGGATTTATTACATTAAAATTAATATATAATAAAATAATTATTTTTTACATATATATATATATATATATATATATATATATATATATATATATATATATATATATATATATATATATATATATATATATATATATATATATATATATATATATATATATATATATATATATATATATATTATTACATAATAACTTATCGATGAATGTCACATCTTCTACGATGCGAGGTTTTACTATTTATGGTCGCGGTGGTGGTGGTGGTGGAGGTGATGGTAGTGATGGTGGTGGTGGTGCTACTGCTGCTGCTATCTTTGGTTGAGTTTTATCCTACACTCGGCTCTGCATTTGCAGCCAATCTCGTTTCGCTTGCTTACTTTGAAGCGAAGCTTTGTCGTCCTTCACTTGATCTGAAAAAATAAAAATTGCAAAAGAAAAAGTTTTAAAATATAATATAATATAAATATTAAAGTATAATGAATTTTTAAATTTTTGTATTTCTTACCAAACTTTGTCGACCTGGAATGTGACTTCATCGTACGCAAATGGGGTGGCGTGGAAGGCATTTACATCCTCGACTTGTTTTCCAGCTTCATCTATAAAATAAAATAAAAAAAAAAAAATTATTAGATTATTATTTATTATTTAATTTTAACATAAAAAAATGAATAACAAAAATAGTTACCTTCAGCTTTCCTCTTTCGCTCGTTGTTTCTGTTGTTGCTGCTGCTGCTCAGCGATGAAATTTTTGGTATACCACCAACATCGTGTATACTTTTTCCTTTCGCCGCCTTTAAGCTGCCCCTTGAGCTCGAGCTAGAGCTGGAACTAGAGCTCGAGCTGGAACTCGAGCTGGAACTCGAGCTGCATCTCGAGCTCGACCTTGATCTCGGCGAACGAGCAACCGGTGCGCTCTCTTGAGGTATTATTCCCTCGTACAACTGTTGCATAGCAGCAACAGGGGGTAGTGGTGGTACTGAAAAATAAATAATTATTTAACATAATATTATTTTAATTATTATTAATAAAATTCTATAAAATTTTACTTACATGAATGTATCGCATCCATTGCCCATGACACATGGTCAAGCATCATGAGCAATGTGGGCCCGTTAGAAATGAGCCACCGGATACTATCCCGCATCATTTGCAAATTTGTCTTGCTATTTGATGCTATCTCGAATTTTTCTTTCAAATTTCAAGTTGATATATTTTTTGAAATTTGAAAATTTACTGACTGACTCTAGTTTGCACCCTAGAATTTATATCGTCGAAAGAGCTTACCCCTTCTTTCACTTTTTCAAGAAATTCTGCGATTTGTTAAAAATTCTCCTCCCTTAATTAGAAAAACGCCTGCCTTGTAGAAATTTTCCACCCAGACTTTTTTTTAAGAACCACCTCCCTGTCGGTCACATCCACGCCTACACATTTTTTTCGTGAAAGTTTCTACAATCTTGATGTCGAGAAAGTGCATCTCTAGAAGCTGGCGTCAAAGTTGCTGGGAAAAGTGCCACCTGCGCGAAGTCCTTCAACGTGTACCAAGCCTTGCTGTAATAAATGGTTTCTTGCCAAAAAACTGGCAGCGTATAGGCCTAAAAAAGCAAGCGTACGCGCAGTAAGCCTTTCTCTAAGGATCGTGTATTGTTGGGGACAATTTACTACTACCTGCACAAGGACCTTCAACAGGCGCTATGCCTTACTGTAATAAATCGTTTCTCGCCAAAAGACTGTCAGTGTTTTGGCTCGAAAATTGACTTTTCGAATCCATGCGCGCAGTATGCCTTTCTCAAAAGCTTGTTTATTGCTGGGAAAAGTGCCACCTGCGCGAAGTCCTTCAACCTGTACCAAGCCTTGCTGTAATAAATCTTTTCTCTCCGAAAAACTAACAGCGTATAGGCCTAAAAAAAAGCAAGCGTGCGCGCAGTAAGCCTTTCTCTAAGGGCCGTGTATTGCTGGGGACAATTTACTACTACCTGCACAAGGACCTTTAACACGCGCTATGCCTTACTGTAGTATAGCGTGTATTGCGGAGAAAAACTGACAGTGTTTTGGCTCGAAAATAGACTTTTCGAATGTATGCGCGCAGTATGCCTTTCTGAAAAGGTTATTTATTGCTGGAAAGTAATTTACTACTACCTGCGCGAGGACCTTCAAACTTGCGTCATGCCTTACTGTAATAAATTTGTTTCTAGCGGAAAAAAACTAGCAGCGTATCAGCCTGAAGAAAAATAAATTTCCGAATGCCTGCGCACAGTAAGTTCTCGAAGGCCGTTTACTGATGCAATCTTCCTGCTATCTGCGCGCACCTACAGCGCATACCTGCGACGAAGACGTTTATTGCTAGCAAAGTCAGTGAGCAACGTTCTATCTATTTTTAAAAGCAGAGGAAAGAAAGGCTGACCCTTTCTTTTCATTCATTTTCGGCTACTTTCCATTTCCTACGCATGCCATCTGTTTCTTCGAAATGAGGAGCAAAGAGTAAAGAGGCTGCTCTTTTCCCTCTCTTCGGATGGGAGTAATACGTTTACGTATTCGGGCCTACAGAGTGGGGATAGAAAAAATCAGATACGAATTCTACATCACTTTAAGAGGGGACAGTTCAGAGGCGGGGCTTAAAACATACAATACGAATGCTGAAAAATTGGAGAAGGGACCAGGCATAGGCCTTATACACACTACCGATTCTGTATCACTTTGAGAGGGGATAAATCCAGGGGAGGGGCTTAAAACATACAATACGAATGCTGAAAAATTGGAGAAGGGGACAAACAGGGATACGGCTTATACACACTATGAATACTGGATCACTTTGGCAGGGCAGGGGGTGATACAGAACCCGCATGAGCCAGTATGCCTACAGCCTATCTACTTTTAGATCGAATGAGAACGCCGATGCCGAGTACTAAGCCAAAAAAATATAAATAAAAACACTAGCTTGTTGGCTGCGCAAGGAGGTACGCGGTAAGAGAGCAGGTGCTCAGTAGAGAGGGACCTCTCCTTTCCTCACCCCTCGCGGGAAATCTATCTAACCTCCTTAATAAGTACAGCATTGAAAATAGTGATTTATTGTGAAGTGTAGGAAATAGATTTTGAGATTTTACAACGGTAAAATTAAAGATTACTAAGAATTTATACCATAAAGACTTTCAGAATCATTGCTTGTAAGTATAAAAAGTATCTTGGACTCGTAAAAATTTTTTTAGCTCAGGCCTGCCCCTCTAATGCAAACTCTAAGCTTGCGTCTCTCTCTCTCTCTCTCTCTCTCTCTCTCTCTCTCTCTCTCTCTCTCTTGCAGATCCTCGCTCCTGCTTCGCGGCTAGCTGGCGGGCGCTGTGACTGGTGAAAGTCCTTGACGGTGTTTTAACGTGTGTGCCTCGAGTTTAAGTGCGGTTGCAGACATTAAATTTGTTTTTTTTGGTGCTCTTATTAAACTGTGGAGTGTTTTCTGGCCGTCGTATCATCGTCTCATTGAGGTTAGACTCTCATCAAGTGCCGTATTCACCGTCACGGCAGACTCTTGATCGATTGATCGATTGATCGAAATATTTTTCCACGAGGCACATGGAAAGCAGCTATTAAGCTACTGGATTTAGTCGCGAGCAGGAGGAACGTGTGCGATCTGTAAGCTATTTTCACTGTCGGCTGCTAGGCCTGTTTACAATTTACACATTGAGCTGCGCCAGCTGTCAAAAGGCTGTGCGCAATACCAACGCGCTAATTAAGTGCTCTACGTGCACACGCAAATCCCACTCTGCATGCATGAAGTCAGTGCAGAAAACGCGTAGTAGCACTGCTCTCAAGTGTACCTATTGTATAAACATCAGCAACAGAGCCAATACCAGCATCAAGCAGCCGACAAAAACACACACTAGCATAGACGAGAGAGAGAAGAATATAAGCAAGACGGGCGACAACAACAAGCCCGTCGTCAAGTCTGCCGAGCAGTTGCAGGCACGCGTACCGGCGAAGCCGCCGAAACAGCCGAAATGGTAAAATATCCACTACAAGTAAAAATGATAAATTAATAATATCGAGTATTTTTGAGGGAGATGAGAGTAAACATAAAGAAATTGCGTATGCTATTTTAGCAAAGGTACTCCCACCTTAAAAATAGAGGATATCTTAGGCACCCGCCTGCTCCGATCGGACAACTTGCGGTCTGCTGCACCGCCAGCAGACAAAAGTGAGCGACGAAGGTCACCGTGGGTTGTTACCCTCTCTCGAGCCGACTTAGTGGATAAATTCATGCGTGCTAAGCGTACCATTACTAGCTTTCACATGAGGGATATTGACGTCACGCATCTCGACCAGGAGACTATAGATCAACTTTTAACAGGTAAAATATTTATAAATGAGATGTTAGACAGTACCACCTCACAAGCCAAAACTCTTGGTTTTAAGTATGTCTGGCACAGGGGGGGGTCGTTTCCTTGTCAAGATGCGGGACGGTGGTATCTTCATCTCTCATGTTTTCACAAATGCTGCTGAACTTCAAGCAATTAGCTTATTATATTCCAACAAACCACAACTACCGGATAAGCAACGTGATTGTAATAAAACCATGTTGGAGAAGAATATCTCTCCATCAACATCAACATTGGAAAATCGACAAAACAATTCTAATACTGACAAGGCATGACTAGGTAAACACGGCGAGAGAGGGGGTCATCGTGGGGGACTGAGAGTAGGATTTATCAACGTTACCTCACTTAAAAGTCACATTGATATAATCCGTCAACACCTTTTGACTGGTTCCTCCTACCACCTCATTGGGGTGGCTGAGACGCACCTCCCACCTGAGGTCGGGGACGATCGCGTTCAGATCGAAGGCTACTCAATAATTAGATTAGATAGGAATGAATTTGGGGGTGGGCTAATACTATATGTGCAAAACACGTTTAAAGCCAGTATATTATGCAAATCCAAAACAACACAATCAGGTTGTCCAGGCATTCCTGAATACATTATGTGTAGTATTCAATCACGTGACCATCCCCCACTTTTTGTAGCACTTATATATAGGCCGCCGCACATTCCTTTTTTACAAAACTCCGATCTCATAGATAAGCTAGCTCTACATACACAGGATTTTAATCATAAAATTATAATGGGTGATCTGAACGCGAATCTCCTTAAAACATCAGAAGATGCTAAATATGTTAGGCGACTAGCAGCTGACCTCAATTTAAAAATAATAGACCATGGTGCGACTCATCACCTCGAAAATTCTCACACGTGGATTGACGTAATGATGACAGATGACAATGACATAGTACTTAACTCAAGCAACCAAGCGGCACCATTCACGAGTAATCACAATTTAATTGACGTTGAAATTGTATATGGTACTAACTTAGTACCGAAACCGGGAATTTTTAAGTATAGGGACTTTAAATCTATAAAACAGGATGACCTACTGTCTTACCTAGCAAAATTGTGATTGATCGCCGTTTGATTGCACTGACGATAAAGACGTTGACGGACTGCTGGAGTGCGTCAGCATCAACGTATTGGAGGCTATTGACACATTAGCTCCTGAAAAACAATTCATGCCGAAAAACAAGGCAAATCCTCCATGGGTTGATGCTGAGCTGGCCCTCTTGCTCAAGAAACGAGACGCTGTACGGAGACGTTACGTACGGACCAAGGACGAAACCTTTAGACAGGAGTACCACGCCTTTGCCACAAAGGTGGAACAGTGTTTCATGTCTCAGCGAGAAGCTTACATACAAAATAGAATATCTGACGCCCTTCATAACAAAAGGGATGTATGGAAAGAACTGAAGGGCCTGGGACTCCTGCCAAAAACGCAAGACGAGCTTCATGGTTTCACGCCGGACGAGCTAAATACGCACTTTGCGGGTGTATCGATCTCCCAAACTGAGAGTGGCGTAGATTTGGGCGACATCTTGGACTCAGCCAGTGATGACGGCTTTAAATTTGAACCTGTGACAATGTCAGATGTAGTCCTGGCAATTGCCCATTTCACGTCACAAGCAAGAGGTGAGGACGGTATTCCCCAAAGTGTGATAGTCAAGGCTCTACCTTTCATTGGCAATCACATATTACGCATTTTTAACTCCTCCTTGTGTACGGGGGTTTTCCCATCAGCTTGGAGGGGGGCTCGTCTAGTGCCGCTTAAGAAAATCTCTGTGCCGTCATCGGCCTCCGACTTCCGTTCAATAGCATTGTTGAGCTTCCTCTCCAAGGTGCTGGAGAAGATAGCCCATGACCAGATCAAAGAGTTCATTTATAGAAAGAAGATCCTTGATCCACTACAGACAGGTTTCCGACAGTATCACAGTACAGAAACTGCATTAATAAAGCTAACAGAGGCATTCGAACGGGTATTAACGATAAGAGAAAACTACTAACGATTCTGTTACTATTTGACTTTAGCAAGGCGTTCGGCACTATATCGCCATCTAAACTTCTCCGTAAGCTGATTGGAATGGGGTTCTCTAGGGGTGTGCTTCTGTGGATTAAATCTTATATTATTGGTCGTAAACAAAAGGTCATAAATAGCAATGGGGATTCAGATTGGCTGACCACTAATCTGGGCGTGCCACAGGGCTCAGTCCTGGAGCCTCTGCTTTTCAGCTTGTACATTAATGACCTACAAGACGTACTGACTGGTGGCGATGTTGAACACTTGCTATACGCAGACGACTTGCAAATCTACACTCAAGTTGCCTGGCGGGATCTGCATCGGGGTATCAGCCGCATGTCGGATGTGGCGCGGGCAGTGTCAGGGTGGGCCAGTGTGTCCGGACTGAGACTGAATGTGGGCAAACTAGAGAGATAGTTTTTGGTTCGGAGTATAATATAAATCAGCTGCATGATCTTGATTTGCCCGGCATTGAGTTTCAGGATGGCGTGCGTGTTCCCTTTTCTGACACTGTCACAAACCTCGGTATTGTCATGGACTCCAAGCTTACTTGGAAAATGCAGATAGAGGCAATAGGAAAGAAAGTTAACTGTGCCCTCTATAGCTTAAGATTTTTCTGTCCATGCACCACCGAGGCTCTGAGAAAGCAGCTTGCTTGTGTGCTGGTAGTCCCGCATTTAGATTACTGTTCCGTGGCATATCTTGATGTGTCAGAGGAGCTCGAGACAAAGTTACAAAGGTTGCAAAATTCATGTGTGAGATACATATGTGGCGGGATGAGCACATCAGTCCTCACAGGAAATATCTTGGCTGGTTTACTATAAAGTAAAGACGACCGTATTTTGCGCGGTTGTTATTGTATAAAGCAATAAACATGAGACAACCTCCGTACCTTGCGGCACTCTTTTTAAAAAACACGGCCAGGACTTCCAGTAGGAATGGAGTAAAAGAGCTCTCGGTTCCGGGACCGCGCACTGACACTGGCCTACACTCGTTTACAGCTCAGGGTTCGCGTTTCTGGAACAACCTCCCTTGCGATGTGAGATATCTTCCGTCCCTATGTAAGTACAAAGCAGCGCTGATGAGATATCTGAGACAGCAGAATGGTGACCAACAGAATTAAAATTAAGTGTTAAGTGTATGTGTTGCCTTATTCATTAATTTATTTTTATTTATTTTTATTTATTTATTTTTTGTATTTATTGTGTAACTTTCTTATTTATTTATTTGCTTGCTTGCTTGCTTGGTTGCTTGCTTGCTTGCTTGCTTGCTTGCTTGCTTGCTTGCTTGCTTGCTTGCTTGCTTGCTTGCTTGCTTGCTTGCTTGCTTGCTTGCTTGCTTGCTTGCTTGCTTGCTTGCTTGCTTGCTTGCTTGCTTGCTTGCTTGCTTGCTTGCTTGCTTGCTTGCTTGCTTGCTTGCTTGCTTGCTTGCTTGCTTGCTTGCTTGCTTGCTTGCTTGCTTGCTTGCTTGCTTGCTTGCTTGCTTGCTTGCTTGCTTGCTTGCTTGCTTGCTTGCTTGCTTGCTTGCTTGCTTGCTTGCTTGCTTGCTTGCTTGCTTGCTTGCTTGCTTGCTTGCTTGCTTGCTTGCTTGCTTGCTTGCTTGCTTGCTTGCTTGCTTGCTTGCTTGCTTGCTTGCTTGCTTGCTTGCTTGCTTGCTGGCTGGCTGGCTGGCTGGCTGGCTGGCTGGCTGGCTGGCTGGCTGGCTGGCTGGCTGGCTGGCTGGCTGGCTGGCTGGCTGGCTGGCTGGCTGGCTGGCTGGCTGGCTGGCTGGCTGGCTGGCTGGCTGGCTGGCTGGCTGGCTGGCTGGCTGGCTGGCTGGCCCACTCGCTCGCTCGCTGGCCCACTCGCTCGCTCGCTCGCTCGCTCGCTCGTTCGTTCGTTCGTTCGTTCGTTCGTTCGTTCGTTCGTTCGTTCGTTCGTTCGTTCGTTCGTTCGTTCGTTCGTTCGTTCGTTCGTTCGTTCGTTCGTTCGTTCGTTCGTTCGTTCGTTCGTTCGTTCGTTCGTTCGTTCGTTCGTTCGTTCGTTCGTTCGTTCGTTCGTTCGTTCGTTCGTTCGTTCGTTCGTTCGTTCGTTCGTTCGTTCGTTCGTTCGTTCGTTCGTTCGTTCGTTCGTTCGTTCGTTCGTTCGTTCGTTCGTTCGTTCGTTCGTTCGTTCGTTCGTTCGTTCGTTCGTTCGTTCGTTCGTTCGTTCGTTCGTTCGTTCGTTCGTTCGTTCGTTCGTTCGTTCGTTCGTTCGTTCGTTCGTTCGTTCGTTCGTTCGTTCGTTCGTTCGTTCGTTCGTTCGTTCGTTCGTTCGTTCGTTCGTTCGTTCGTTCGTTCGTTCGTTCGTTCGTTCGTTCGTTCGTTCGTTCGTTCGTTCGTTCGTTCGTTCGTTCGTTCGTTCGTTCGTTCGTTCGTTCGTTCGTTCGTTCGTTCGTTCGTTCGTTCGTTCGTTCGTTCGTTCGTTCGTTCGTTCGTTCGTTCGTTCGTTCGTTCGTTCGTTCGTTCGTTCGTTCGTTCGTTCGTTCGTTCGTTCGTTCGTTCGTTCGTTCGTTCGTTCGTTCGTTCGTTCGTTCGTTCGTTCGTTCGTTCGTTCGTTCGTTCGTTCGTTCGTTCGTTCGTTCGTTCGTTCGTTCGTTCGTTCGTTCGTTCGTTCGTTCGTTCGTTCGTTCGTTCGTTCGTTCGTTCGTTCGTTCGTTCGTTCGTTCGTTCGTTCGTTCGTTCGTTCGTTCGTTCGTTCGTTCGTTCGTTCGTTCGTTCGTTCGTTCGTTCGTTCGTTCGTTCGTTCGTTCATTCATTCATTCATTATTCATTTATTCATTCATTCATTTATTTATTTATTTTATTTTATTTGTTGTGTAACTTTCTTATTTATTTATTTATTTTATTTTATTTGTTGTGTAACTTTCTTATTTATTTATTTATTTTATTTTATTTGTTGTGTAACTTTCTTATTTATTTATTTATTTTATTTTATTTGTTGTGTAACTTTCTTATTTATTTATTTATTTTCACCTATTTATTTTTATTTTTATTTTTATTTTATTTATATTTATAAGGTTTTAAATACAGAATAAAATTTTAGCAACCAGTTCGAATGTATTTATAGGCATGAATGGGTGCATGAATGTAGCTGTAACGTGTCTGAATATTTTTGTTTTTTTATAAAATTGACGTGATAGATATATATTGTAAATTGTGCGTATGCTATTACCAAAACTTTATACTGACTGTACCTGCTCGAAATGTGACGAAATATGATAACATGACTATATGTGATTTAAAAAAAAAAAACTACTGTGACAAATACGTAAATTTAATTTAATCATAAGAAATTAAACTATATGTACATATATTTCTGTACCATATTTTTGATTGTTATCAAAATAAAAAGTATATCTATCTATCTATCTATCTATCTATCTATCTATCTATCTCTCTCTTTCTCTCCTACGCATGCACAGTTAAGGGGTCAAGCCTGAATTTTTATATCTTAAATATGTATATTATACGGTATTTTGCCACGAATTAGTTCTCTCTAAGTAGTCTGTATAGTCCCTTGAAAATTCGCTAATCTACGTTATTGAATTTAAGCCTTTTTAACCACTTACCACGTGTTTTTGAATCGGGCGGTGCATTGTTCATGGTCACCGAGGCTTTTAAGTATTCTTCAGAAGTTTACTCATGGACTTAAGGAGCTACATTCTTAGAATCAAATTATGTTCAATAATGATTCACGGCTTGTCTAAAAATTTTTTTTTAATAAATCGATTGATTCTCTTACCGAAAAAAATTTTCGTTCTTCATGTCCCCTAGAATCTTGTGAGGAACAAAGTTCTTTTAATAAATATGGTATTGAAAACAATGAATTATTGTGACATGTAGGATCAAGCTTTTGAGACTTTACAATCGTAAAATTTAATATATTATTGTATATTGATAGCATAAAAAGTTTCAGAATGATTGCTTTTATACATAAAAAGTTCTCTGAACTCTTAAAAGAAATTTCTTTATTTGAGTGTAACCCCAAAATTAGTGCCGTGCAAAGCCTATTTTCGATTGAATATATGAAGTCGTCTAACATGTTGTAGTAAAGACCTATATGTCTTAAATTTTGTGAATAGGCTTCTTTCAGAATGACGTTTAAAAACCCAAATAGCCGCCGCATATCGTACTTCGAAAGTATTGAAACCGGAAGTGTCCCAAAGTAGGTATAGTCCCAAACTGGGCGATTCCCCCTATGTTTTTCGGTATTTTTATTTTTCTTTCTATAAAGTGAACGGTACTCTATATTTGAAATTCAAGGACTACTCCCCGCCTCGGAGCCATTGGTACGGGCCTAGTCGGCCTTGTCCTAAATACGTCACTGGGTGGAGGGCACGTCTTTTGCCAGATGGCGCGTCGTGGGCTTCTATTATGTAGTTGCAAAATAGGTATCTCTGCATTAAAATAACCCAAAAGGTAAAGACAATTCTTAAAAAATTTCTAAAGAGTTCATAAGAGTTTACATGAATTTATGATATTGTTCATAATATATGTTCACAAACAGTTTCACATGAACTCTTTGAAAGCATATAAGTGTATGTCCGGTGACAATTCGTATAACGTTCTAAAATGTTTATAGGTGCAATTTTATGGAGCGTCTAATTTTTTGCGTCAACTAGACCACGTGATATATTTACGCACACTTCCGTATTTTTCATGTTAAAATTGTTGAGGTAGGTAGGTAGATATATATATATATATATATATATATATATATATATATATATATATATATATATATATATATATATATATATATATATATATATATATATATATATATATATCACGGTGTTCCTGAAACGAGGCTGAATGCAAAAAAATAACACATCAAAATAAATTGTTGCATATGTTTAAGTATCACCCAAATAACATATAAAAAAATTTTTAGCCCGATCCCCCCCCCCCCCCCCCACCGTTTTCAAATAAAATGGTTTTGAAGGTCGAGAAGACAATTTTTATAAATCATTTATTTAATATCGTAGATATCATTATTTTTTTTATTTAACAACTTATAATATACATAAAAATACAATATCTAACAGATTGATAACAAAAAGAAAGAGAGTTAATGTACATTTAGCTACTAATTCATATAACAAACTTAAACATGTCTAGCATTATACTCTTGAACCGCGCGTAAAAGTTTTTGTGGGTAATCTGGATGCTCTTTGGAAACTTTGTAATTCGTCCAAATCGTTTTAAAGTCCGCATGTAATGATTCCGCGGCTTGTTCACTGTAAAATCCTAGGCCCTTTTTAACTCGATCACAAAATTGTGAAACATGGAACCATACGGCATGAACTTTAGGTGTAATTGGAATGTTTATTGCAGTATAACTCTTTTGAAAATTAGAAATCGCCTTTTTATAATTTTCTTGCAAAGTACGAGAAAAACAACGATGAACAACTAACTGAAAATCTTGAAAACATTGTACATATTTTAAACATCCTATTGCACAAATACTTCGCAAAATGTCAACTTTATTTAACAAGGTTTTACAACTATTTCCCGCAAACGAAGGACTGCCATACGTAAAATCACGTGTGCCATTACATTTTTTAGCCCAATCCAAACTTTCCTTTTCAAACTCTGAGAGCATGTGTTTATACAAAGTATTAACAACACCAATCATAAGATGCAGTTCCGGTGGTGCAATCAAATCAATAATCTCTCTGTCATCGTCATCACAAATAATTGGAATGTTTATACAACTTTGGAAGTTTTTAGCTAATGACTTGTTACAATTCTTTTTTCCCAAGCATAATACATCTCTTTACATCCGTCAATTGTTCTGTATTCACCACAAACATTCAGTTCATTCTTCATTGCTGTACACCACGTGCAAGGGTACATACTTGCATGTGATCCAATCCCTACTAAAATGTTTGCGAGTTTTAGGTCTGTTGCAATCGTACTTTGAAAATCTTTAATATTTAACATTGACCATAACATCGAAACATTCTCATGATTTTCTTGGGTTTCCGGTATTATGCCAAGAAGAAGTAATTTTTAATTCCAGAATCTTTGATAACTTGATCTTCAGATGTATACTTTTGCCGCCCTTTTTTCGATTCTAATAGTTTTTTATCATCCGTGGATTGTATATATATATATATACTACAATCTATATAATGTACATGCTTTTTTGGGAAATCGAAATAAAAACTATGTATATATATATAGATAGTTTTTATTTCGATTTCCCAAAAAAGCATATACATTATACAGTACAATATAATACAGTCACAATGCAATACAATATATAGGATATAACGGCCGTATTTTACAATAAAATGGAATAAAGTACAGTCTTAAAAACTCAAACGGGTTAACTTCAATATGTTAATGTACCAAATATTAGTTTTGTATGCTCGACTATCGATTCAACCATCAACTGTTAAATTGCATGTGCGCACAGTAATATTTCGCTCAGACGTTGGCAACAGTGTTCTCTCCGACGCGCGCCCTACCTACGCTTGGGTAGGCAGTCTTACTCGATCCTCGATCGAGTCCACATCAAGCTCTGTCTTTCTATATTAAATAAATACGTTTCTTTTGTTCAATCTAATCGATATATTGCCGTTATTATTCTACCACCTTATTCTCACCTTCTATTTAGTGCATCTGCAACAACGGGTTATGGGCCCAGCACCCTGACTGCGCAGTTTTGCAAGTGAGAAGAGAGCAAGGCTGGTAGAGCGTCGCGAAAAGTGTCGCGAGGGCTACGAGCAGCGACACGTGGAAAACGGTTGCCGCGGTCCGCCATTGCAGCGTCGCGTCGAGTTGCGCACGTAGCATTTTTTTCTTCTCATTCGATCTTTGTGCACATAACGCTGGAAAAATGCCGGACGATTTTTCGGCACGAATGGTGAGAAGGTTTGATGGCACGGGCTATCAAGCACGGAAATTTCAAATTACAAAAGTGTTAATGGTGAACGAGATTTTCGATCTAGTCAACGGAACGAGAGTGAAGCCGGCAAACCAAGATGGCGACAATGCTGCGCTGACAAAGCAGTGGGTAAAGGACGATGCAAAGGCATCGGCAATCATCGCTTCTGCAATGCAAAATGAACAGATTGAAAGCGTACTAACGTGCACGACATCGAAACAAATGTGGGACACGCTTAGTCAAATACATGAACAAAAGTCAGAAACAAATAAGTTGTTACTGACACAACGTTTTCACGCGTGCAAAATGCTGTCGTGGGATACAGTGATTCAATATATCACAAGAACGCAGAACATGGCCAGCCAGCTTGCAGATTTAGGCGAGCCGGTATCAGATTTTACGCTGATGGCAAGAATTTTAGATGCTCTGACGACAAAATATAGCAACTTGCAAACGGCGTGGGATAGCGTGGTGTCGGCGAGACAAACGGTCTCAAATCTAAAAGAAAGACTCATAAAGGAAGAAAGTCGTTTCAACGCGGAAGGTGACTCGGCCAGTGCCTTGGCAGTGACGACGCAGAAAAGTGCGACGAACAAAGGCGAGTCCAAAGGTCAGCAGAAGAAACGACGATCGAAGAAAAACGTGGTATATCACCGATGCCAAAACAAGAGACATTATGCTAGCGAGTGTTCACAGAAAACCAGTGACCGTGAGAACAATACAAAAGGACAGTCGGGAAGTAGTAGTGTGTTCATGGCGTCGATACCCAATAAAAGTAGTGGTGCGCAGAAATGGGTGTTGAATACGGTCGGTGATAAGAGAGATCTCCTACAACAAAGTGAAAGAGATATCTGGCTTACCGACAGCGGTGCATCAGCACACATGACTCCCAGAATGGACTGTTTAATTAACTTTCGTGCTTCAAGAGTCGACACTGTCTCACTCGGAGACGATGGCGAATGTGAAGTAGCTAGTGTTGGAAATGTGGAAATGCAGAAGCTAGTGAACGGTACCTGGCAAGACGCGATAATCGAGAATGTGTTGTTGGTACCTAAAGTGACTGTTGCGTCGCAACATTTTCAAACTCATTCTTATGTGAATTCGTTACTTCTGCGCCTGCGCGCGCAGTGAGTGTGTGTGTGTGTGTGTGCGCAAGTATGTGTGGCGTGGCGATCGCACCGCTCGGGGCGATCGCTTGTTCTCGCCGGCACGACTATTAGTTATCGTCCAGACCGGATCGCGTGCGGAGATCCCTCGCGTCTATCTCTCTCTCTTGAGTACGATTCCATTGTGCCCCTGCGCACGTGCTTTCAGCTCACCTCGAGCTTCCGTGTACTAACGGGTGCATACTTGCAAAATTACTCGGCCTCTTCGAGGTCTTACCGCTGCTGACGGTGTGCTCGCTCGCACAATCAGCATTTCCATCAGTGAAAATCTAATGAATCTATTGAATGCATGTGCGCGCGTATTCGCTCTTTGTGAGGTCACTCTTGCGTAACTTAATCGATCTCAGTGTATATTAGTGCTTTAATAAATCAGGGTTTTTTGTGCCGCTCGGCTTTTTCCCATAAAAGGTCGTAATAATTATTTAATACCTAAATTCATTTTCCTTTCCAGCAAAATAAACTCAGTGAATATAATAAAGATAAAACAAAGAAAAATAAAGAACATTTACTAGGCCTCTTTGGGCTACCCCCAAAAGGTCAAGATTCTTCATGGTGCCTCCTGTGAGGTAGAAATCTCTACCTCTTTTGTCAACTTTGTTTCCGCGAATTCAAAGAAAGGGTGACCTCGCGAAGTGTGCAGTGCGCGCGTGGACGTAAGGAAACATAGGGGTTCGAAAACGTGCGAGCGCAACTTGTCGCAGCACGACCTTTAGTCTCTACCTCCCCTTATTTTGACCTCGCGCCAACAACAACGCAGCGGCGTAACAACACGCAGTCAGTGGCCGCCTTGACATGGAACGCTGCCGGCCATCAGTCTCGCTTCGGCGAAATTAAGATAAGTCTATTTGTTTCTTGACAGCGAGATAAAGGCGTGTATAATCTTCCTATTGTGTCAATGTGACAATTAACTTAACAATTTCTATTAAATCATTTATCTCGCAACAGTAATTGTTTATTTAAACTAACTAGCTCGTTCTAGCTAATGCTGTTCTTCGTAATTAGTTTATTAATATTTCGTGTTTGAATTAAAATCCAAATTTTATAATTCATTTATTTAAACTAACTAGCTCGTTCTAGCTAATACGGTTCTTCGTAATTAGTTTATTAATATTTCGTGTTTGAATTAAAATCCAAATTTTATAATTCATTCATTTAAACTAACTAGCTCGTTCTAGCTAATATTGTTCTTCATAAGTAGTTTATTAATAGTTCGTGTTTGAATTAAAATCCAAATTTTATGATTCATTTATTTAAACTAACTAGCTCGTTCTAGCTAATATTGTTCTTCGTAATTAGTTTGTAAATATTTCGCGTTTGAATTAAAATTCAATTTTTATAATTTGTTTATTTAACCTAATTCGTTCATTCTGGCCAATTGTGTGGGCGTAATTACTTTACAACAACGTTCGTTTGTTAATAGTTCATGTTGAAATAAAGTTCAAATTTCATTTTCTTGATACGCGGTAGTGTAATTTCTTGGCATTTTTGCAAAATGCTGTTGTTCATTTGTGTAAATTAAATCCATTCATTACTTTCATTTCGCGTTACAAGCCTAGTCAATTATTTATGAGGGAATCTCGCTTATTCATTGATTAAACTTGAATAAAATGATTAGCTGATCTAATCGAGGATTGACTCAATTTACGATAAAATCTTGTTGAACAATTTGAAGGCCTTAAAATGGATAACGACGCAGAAAAGCGTATACAGTACATTGAACGGAAGAGTCAAACCTTGGCGAGATCAATTGAGTCTCTTCAGGAATTTTTGAATGGAAATTCGAGTAACGCACTCAATGCAGAGTACCGTTTTAAACACATTGAAACTTTATTCACCTCGTACATGCACTATCATGAGGAATTAATCGCGATTAAACCGGACAGTCCTCGTGTCGCTGCGTTTTCGAAAATCGAATCAGATTATTATTCTGCCGCGGTTCAGGTACACAGCTTGAAAACGCCCGTCCCTATTGCTAATTCAACTGCGCTGAATGCCACCAATCTGACATTCACAGAGAGACAGGATTTACCGAAGCTCCCAGTTATTCAAGTCCCCAAATTTAACGGTCGTCACGATAACTGGACTACATGGAAAAACAGCTTCCAATCGTTAGTTCATAATCGCGCGGAACTCACTGCCTACGTGAAACATGCGCAACTTAGTAATGCCGTTCAGGGCCTCGCCGCACAGGTCATAGAAGAATTCGCGCTTAGCGAAGAAAATTACTCTCTTGCTTGGGAGGCTTTATATAAACTCCTTACTTTACCCAAGGTCACCGAGGCCAAGTTGGAGTTATTAGCGGAGCTCATGTATACCGTGCGTCAAAACGTAAAATTGTTGCAATCGTTGGACGTTAACATCCCCGACATAGTAATAGTTAACATTTTGGAAAACAGCTTACCGAACAGTGAAAGTCGAGATGGGTAGATCGTCTATCGATCGACAAGCTACCTAAATTGCAAAAAATGTACGATTTCCTTCAAAATACCGTGTTTAAATTGCGTCAGATGGACGACGGTTCTAAGGTCGGACGAACGAATAAAAAACGGGCCGGAGACGATGATACCTTACCTTTTTCCAAGAGGCAGAAAACTACTGCGCGCACCTTGGTCACAACGTCCAGTGCTTCAAGCATTGCATGCGTCAAATGCAAGCAAGCGCACAAACTCTATTTTTGTCCTGAATTCAAGGACCTTAAACAAAAGGATAAGTGGGATTTGATTAAAATTAATAAACTCTGCCGCAATTGCCTTTGCGCGCATTCTTCCCCTTGCTCCAGCACTGGACGATGTAAAAAGTGCAAAAAAGACCATCACACGTTGCTTCACACGGACAAGAAGTTTAGGGTCGAAACCAACGAAATCTCTCAGTTCGCGAAAAACCCGATCGTTCCGAAGCCTCCCAAGCATGACTACTTACTCGTCAAGCATACGCGTCGAACGCGTATGATTCGGACTCTCAACTTATGACGACTGCCATTTTAAGATTTCAGTCAAACCAAGAACAAAGTTTCATGGCACGCGCTCTTCTAGACACTTGTTCAAACGCTAACCTAATGACTTCTAGTTTTGCTTCTCGGTTACAGTTATCAACTAATCAATGTTTTGTAAACATCGGAGCAGTTGATGATGCGTGCACTGTTTCGGATAAATTCGCGAAAGCCATTTTTTATTCAACTTATAATAGCATTAAATGTCAGTTAAACTTTTTGATAGTACCGAAAATCGCTGATAAAGTGCCTAATGAAACTTTTCCTCGGGAAAGATTTGACATACCTAAAAACGTATCATTAGCTGATCCGCAGTTTCACATTCCTAGATCTATCGATGTTCTGTTGGCATCGGGCACTACTTTGTCGTCCCTTGCGATAGGTCAGATAAAATTAGGTAGCCTTCAATCACAGATCACCCTGCAAAAAACGTCCTTTGGTTGGGTGGTTGCCGGTGGTTCAATGTCCAATGGGGCTCCCAACAGGGTGTCTTGCAATGCTGTCAAATTAGACCAGCTTCTTGAGAAATTCATGGCCGTCGAGGATCTTGACTATCGACCTGTCAAGGCTCCCGACGATGTCGCTAGCGAAGAACACTACATTGAACATACAACTCGCGATAGCTCAGGCCGTTACACCGTTCGGTTACCGTTTCGAGATGGCAAATTTGAGCTAGGGGCGTCTAAGGCGCAAGCGTTGAAACGATTTCGCGCGTTAGAAAGGAAGTTTGAATCCAACCCCAATCTCAAGGCGGAATACGAGAAGGAGATCAATAGCTACTTGAAATTAAATCACATGACGTTATGTGAAGATGACGAAGATGGTTATTATTTACCCCATCACGCGGTCATCAAAGAGTCGAGCGAAACCACCAAGTGTAGAGTAGTTTTCGATGCCTCCGCAAAAACCACAACTGGAATCTCATTGAACGACATCCTGTTAACGGGACCTACCATCCAGGAAACCCTTTTGAAACAGATTTTGCGCTTCTGTACGCACCCGTTCGTGGTCACTGCCGACATAGAAAAGATGTATAGGCAGGTTTGGATTCATCCCGATGACAGGAGGTTTCAAAAGATTCTTTGGTATCACGAGGGCAGGATTAGGTCGTTCCACTTGAACACGGTAACATTCCGAGTCAAATGCGCCCCCTTTTTAGCGATCCGGACCTTACATCAACTGGCCAAGGACGAGGAAACCAACTTTCCAGGGGCTGCGATGCTGCTTCGCCGAGATTTCTACGTCGATGATTTTCTTTCAGGTGCAGATACCCTGGACAACATCTGGACAATCCGAGACGAAATGATTCAGCTCCTCGGTCGCGGGGGGTTTGTAATCCGTAAGTGGTCTTCTAACCACCCGTCCGCTTTGCAAAACATAGACAAGAAAATTTTCGACCTACACTGTGGGATTCAGAATAATTCTGTAAAAAAGACTCTCGGAGTAGTGTGGGATTCTCAACGTGACACATTTACGTACTCCGTCGCCCCGGAGGATCCTGCGGCTACCTCTACTAAGAGAAAGCTCTTATCTCAAATTGCGAAAGTTTTCGACCATTTAGGATTGTTGGGTCCTTTAACGTTGTACGCAAAAACCTTAATACAGGATTGTTGGAAAGCCAACCTCACGTGGGACGAATCAGTACCCCAAGACGTCCATACTAAATGGACCGCGTTAGCCAATCAACTTCCCTCGCTACAGGAAATTGCCATGCCTAGATCTTTGCGCTGCGAAAATCCAACCTCTACCGAAATTCACGGTTTCTGTGATGCGTCCATGCACGGGTATGGCGCCTGTCTATTCATCCGTTCTACTGATTCGCTGGGACACGTCACTATTAGATTAGCTTGTAGCAAATCCAAGGTCGCTTCATTAAAACATAACACGATCCCGCGATTAGAATTAGCTGGCGCAGCTCTTTTGAAAAGAATCTACATCGAATCAAGAGATCAGCTGGGCTTTTCTGTTGAGCGGGTAGTTTTCTGGTCGGACTCCATGATCTTTTTATGCTGGCTAAAAAAGGCTCCTCATATGTTGAAAACATATGAGTCTAATAGGGTAAAGGATATCCAAGAATTAGGTGAGAAGGCCGAGTGGAGACATATCCGTTCGGGGAACAACCCAGCTGACTCGCTGTCTAGAGGACAATTACCTAACGATCTTCTAAAGAACAACCTCTGGGCGTCAGGCCCTCAGTGGCTAGCCCTGTCTGACGACAATTGGCCTCAGTCGCTAACAACACCTTTCCCGAATAACCTCCTGGGTTTCAAAGAGAGAATTGTTTTAACCACCACTCTCACTGAGAGCAACATCTATTCCAGATTTTCCGATTACGGTTTCTTAATCAGATCGGTAGCTTACCTTTAGCGTTGGAGGAAAAGGGGACCATCCCCGAACGACCCCACAAACACCAATAGGTCGTCGAAAGGTGTTCGTTATCTTACACCTGCGGAAATAGCTCATGCCGAGCGCCTTATTCTCCTTCTCATCCAGCGGGAAAGCTTTGCTCCCGAAATTAAGATTCTCAATTCTGACAAACCCAATTCCATTGGTAGAATCTCCGGTCCGTTCAAAGGGCGAACTAAGTTCGACGAGATCAATCCTTTTCTAGACAGCGATGGTTTAATCCGGGTAGGCGGACGTTTGAAAAATTCTAATCTCCCATTCAATCAAAAACATCCGATACTGCTTCCGCAAACTCATCACGTCTCTGATCTTATCATTCGCGATGCTCATCAACGAAATCTCCACGGCGGGATTCAATCCACTCTCTACGCGGTTCGCGAAAGATTCTGGATTCTAAACGGAAAGAACCAGGTTAGACACGTCATACACCGATGCGTTCCGTGCATTCGTCAAAGGCCGAAGTTCCCTCACGCAAAAATGGCAGACTTACCAGCGTCTAGAGTGGTTCTCAATACCGCACTCGCCGCTACGGGCGTAGACTTCTTCGGTCCAATTTTAATCAAGGAGAAGAAAGATCGGAATCGTAGTTTCATTAAAGCGTATGGCTGTGTTTTCGTGTGTATGGCCTCTAAGGCTGTTCACATTGAAGTTGCTTCCGATCTCTCTACTCAAGGTTTTTTAACGTGTTTTCGACGGTTCATAAGCATTCGCGGTAAACCGCAGGTGATGCAGTCCGATAATGGAACGAATTTTGTAGGAGCGAACAGCGAACTTCAGAAAATTTACGACTTGCACGCTACGTCGGAATTTAAAGACGCGATTCAGAGTTATGTTACATCTGAACGCATTGAATGGAATTTTAATCCACCTCTTTCCCCACATTTCGGCGGACTTGTGGGAAGCTGCGGTTAAAAGTTTCAAACATCATCTCAATCGCGTGATGAAGGATCAAACGCTCACGTATGAGCAACTCGACACTTTATTAAAAGAAATCGCATCCGTTTTGAATTCTCGACCGTTATACGCAAACTCCGCGGATCCAAACGACGCGTTAGCTATAACGCCTGCACATCTGTTAATCGAACGTCCGTTCAATCTTTTACCCAAACCTGATTTTGTTTCAGTTCCTGACAACCGCCTAACCATCTACCAACGCATCTCTAAAACCAGACAGGACTTTTGGAAAAGATGGCACAAGGAGTACTTGCACGAATTGCAAGTTCGCAAAAAATGGTTGACGTCTACCGCTATTCTGACAACCGGTTCTGTCGTCGTGTCGATGGAAGACAACCCTGCATGCGCAAGATGGCCGCTGGGCGTGGTCATCGAGGTTCACCCTGGGAGCGACGTCATTGCTCGAGTAGCAACAATCAAGATGGCGTCGGGAGTTTTCAAGCGGAACATCACGCGACTTTGCGTCTTACCTTTAGAGCAGGAAGTTGCGATTCCGGCAGAGTCTCAAACCCACTCCCTCCAAACGTAACATGCCCCAGATGTGCGCTCGACGGTTTGCCCAAAAAGAGTCGAACCATCTGGCACTCTGGAAGTGCGAACTACAAGCCTGGTCCGAGAAGGGTAGAATTCGGAAATTCTACAGCCAGAAGCTCAGGAGTCATGCCGAGAGGGTGACTCTTGCGACGCGATACCTGGTCCGGTAAACTGGGTTCCTGTCTGCGATGAGACTCTGACCCGTTAGATTTTTTTTGCAAGGAATGCGACCGACGGCGGTATTTTGACTAAATTGATGTTCAATAAGTTAAATGTATGATGTAACAATTCAATTTCGTATGCGTTGAATTCAAACTAGACTAGTCAATCATAATGATTCTAATCAACGAGGCAGTCCCTCCAAAGGAAACTGACCCTCATCAAATGCTTCCTATCGATCCAAAGATCACCAAAGTTGCGAATAGATCTAAGTTGTTAATTATTCGTTAAGTCTAACACTGCTCTACTGTTGTGATCCAAACTAGTTTCGCAGCTGTTGCCGGCAGTATGTTGCGTCGCAACATTTTCAAACTCATTCTCATGTGAATTCGTTACTTCTGCGCCTGCGCGCGCAGTGAGTATGTGTGTGTGTGTGTGCGCAAGTATGTGTGGCGTGGCGATCGCACCGCTCGGGGCGATCGCTTGCTCTCGCCGACACGACTATCAGTTATCGTCCAGACCGGATCGCGTGCGGAGCTCCCTCGCGTCTACCTCTCTCTCTTGAGTACGATTCCATTGTGCCCCTGCGCACGTGCTTTCAGCTCACCTCGAGCTTCCGTGTACTAACGGGTGCATACTTGCAAAATTCCTCGGCCTCTTCGAGGTCTTACCGCTGCTG
Organism: Gastracanthus pulcherrimus; assembly: GCA_949152435.1. Lineage (NCBI taxonomy): Eukaryota > Metazoa > Arthropoda > Insecta > Hymenoptera > Pteromalidae > Gastracanthus > Gastracanthus pulcherrimus. Next base: position 53,723,086 of record OX424574.1, read on the forward strand.
ACGGTGTGCTCGCTCGCACAATCAGCATTTCCATCAGTGAAAATCTAATGAATCTATTGAATGCATGTGCGCGCGTATTCGCTCTTCGTGAGGTCACTCTCGCATAACTTAATCGATCTCAGTGTATATTAGTGCTTTAATAAATCAGGGTTTTTTGTGCCGCTCGGCTTTTTCCCATAAAAGGTCGTTAAAATTATTTAATACCTAAATTCATTTTCCTTTCCAGCAAAATAAACTCAGTGAATATAATAAAGATAAAACAAAGAAAAATAAAGAACATTTATTAGGCCTCTTTGAGCTACCCCCGAAAGGTCAAGATTCAACAGTGACGAAAAATTTGTTTTCAGTGGGGGCGTGTACGAACAAAGGTTATCGTATCGGTTTTGACGACGACGAAGTTGTGTTTCGAAAGAACGGTAATATCGAAGCCATGGGTGCGAAATAATCGAACAACTTGTATCGTATGTTTTTTCGAGTGCTGCGAGTTCGCGATGAGACGAATATAGCTGTGAAAACAAGTCTGAAATTGTGGCACGAAAGACTTGGACACTTGCATAAACGAGCGTTTGTTGAGCTAGCAGAAAAAAAACTCATCAACGGAGTGCAAATAAAGAACAGCGACGATTTTTTTTGTGAGGCGTGTAAGCTTGGAAAGCAACACAGACTGCCATTTAAGAAAGTGACAGAAAAAACGTGCAGCCAAATACTATGTGTCTTTTATAGACGCTGCTACGGGCTTCCGGTGTATGTATTTCATGAAACACAAATTCGACGTGTTTGATCGATTTCGTGAGTTTGAACGTTTTGTCGCCAACAAGTTTGGTCGTGTGATGAAAATACTTCGAGCTGAAAATGGTGGCGAGTATTGCAACGCAAAGATGAATGATTATCTCAAAAGTCATGGTATTACCATGGAGAACACCGCCCCTACACTCCCGAGCAAAACGGGAAAGCGGAGAGGGAAAATCGAATGATAGTAGAGTGTGCGAGGACGATGCTGAACGCCAAGGGTCTACCAACTTCGTTGTGGGCGGAAGCCGTAAGCGCAGCTGTTTATACACTCAATCGCATTGGACAGGCACAGAAGGATGTAAGCAAAACATCGTTTGAACTCTGGACAGGAAAGAAACCAGATGTATGTCAAATGAGAGTTTTTGGATCGGATGCATATATGCACGTTCCGAAACAGTTTCTCACGAAGTTTGAGGATCGAGCCAGGAAGGTCATTCTGGTCGGGTACCAAGGAGAATCCACAAACTACAGGTTGTATAACTCAGAAACAAGAAAAATATCTGTCTCCAGAAATGTATCGTTTAGAGAATACTGTGTGAACACGAAGGCAGAGGACTCGGAAGACGAGTGTTGTTTACCTATAGGAAAAGAAAACGATCTTGCCAGAGCGGCAGCAGTGGATGCGTGTAGAGATGAAGCAGCAGCGGTCGATGAAGAAGAGGTTATCGATGCTGAAAATAATTACTTACCTGATGTCAGTACTGTCGATCGAGAAGAAGCGGTGGCTCAGGATCAAGCGGATCAAGAGATCTCGCCACGTCGATTAAGTAATCGATCCGATCTGAAACGACCAGAGAGGTATCAACTAAATTTCGTAGAATGTGTTGTACCCAGTTCCATCCAGGAGGCGCTCTCGGGACCGGAAGCGTCAAAGTGGAAAGAAGCAAACGACGATGAGTTGCAAGCTCATCAGATAAATAAAACTTGGAAAATCGTGCCCCGGGTACCAGGTGAAAAAATAATCGATACGAAGTGGGTTTTTAAGGCGCTTCGAGACACAAATGGCAGCGTGTATCGTATGAAAGCCCGTCTATGTGCAAGAGACTTTCTTCAACGAGAAGGAATCGATTTCCATGAAACGTTTGCGCCAGTGGTGCGCTACGACCCGCTAAGTGTGCTTCTCACAATAATTGCACAAGAAGACTTGGAAATGCTCCAGTTCGACAAGTGATCGTGAAAGTGGAGTATGCAAATTGATCAAATCGCTGTATGGCTTGAAACAAGCACCGCGTTGTTGGAACGAAAAACTTTGTGATGTTCTAAAGAAGTTTAATTTAGTATAGAGTGACGCGGATAAACATGTTCTATGGAGTGTACAAAGAAACCGAAGTTTATTTAGCTCTATTTGTTGATGACGGAATAATTGCGGCAAAGTCGATGGAAGTTTTAGAATATATTGTACAGGATCTTAGTAAATCGTTTGAACTCTGTCGGCGATGGTACTCAATTTGTAGGTATGCAAATATGTCGCGATCGAGAGCGAAAATCTTTGTTATTTCATCAAAGTTCATACACGAAAAGAATAATTGAAAGATTTGGGATGACGAGTGCGAAAGGTGTGTCGGTTCCAGCTGATCCACACACAGTTCTATATCCGTTAGACAAAGAAGAAGTCGCGAGTAACGTACCGTATCGCGAAGCAGTAGGCTCGTTGATGTTCCTTGCAACAGTCTGGCGACCTGATATAGCGTTCGTTATGAACGCAGTAAGTAAATTCCTGAATAATCATGGTAATAGTCATTGGTTAGCAGTCAAGCGGATTATCAGGTACCTAGTCAACTCCAAAGACCTCGGAATAGAGTATGTGGGTGACAGTAAGCTAGACGGATATTCAGACGCTGATTACGCGAACGACACTGAAACTAGACGATCCACGACGGGCTATGCCTTCAGTATAGCAAACGGGGTAGTAACATGGTCGTCACAGCGACAAAAATTGGTTTCTATGAGTACGGCTGAATCTGAATATATTGCGGCAGCTGCGGCTGCAAAAGAATCAGTGTGGCTGCGAAGTTTGTTGAATGGTATTGGGCATCGATGTGTAAATGCAACCATTTTACATGTTGACAATGAAAGTGCTATACGGATTGCAAAGAATCCAGAGTATCATAAGCGAACAAAGCATATCGATATCCGCTACCACTTCATTCGGGAGAAAGTAGCCAGTAACGATATCAAAATGATATATGTGTCTACTGAAGGGCAAAAGGCCGATATATTTACAAAAGCATTGCCAAAGAACCTGTTTTTTTGAATGCGTGAAAGTCTTGGACTATATTCTGTATCGTCGAGCATTTAAACGGCGGAAGTGTTAATGTACCAAATATTAGTTTTGTATGCTCGACTATCGATTCAACCATCGACTGTTAAATCGCGCGTATGCACAGTAATATTTCGCTGAGACGTTGGCAACAGTGTTCTCTCCGACGCGCGCCCTACCTACGCTTCGGTAGGCAGTCTTACTCGAGCCTCGATCGAGTCCACATCAAGCTCTGTCTTTCTATATTAAATAAATACGTTTCTTTTGTTCAATCTAATCGATATATTGCCGTTATTATTCTACCACCTTATTCTCACCTTCTATTTAGTGCATCTGCAACAACATAATAAACAATTGAACTGTCATGAATATCATTTAAAAGGTTATCTAATAATTAAAAGTTTCAAAAAGTGCTGAAAGTTTATTTATATTATATGGAAACATATTTAAAACCTTACAAACCATCATTAATGTAAAATATTATCTTGTAGAAAGATAATACATGCTCGATAGTGAAATAATATATTAAAAAAAAATTATGAAGTTAATATAAACATTTGGATTCCCCCATAAAATGTCATGTGGTCAAGTTAACGCAAAAAATTTGACGCACCATGAAAATGTACCTTATTTCTACCTATGATTTTGGTACCCTGTTTTGCCGCACCCAGTTTTTCCCCCAGCAGTTGTTTTTAAAATTAATATATATCTTCCTATATTATATACTTGTAATAACATAGTACGTTGTAGAACTTGTAATGACATAGTGAAATATAAAAATTTCAGTAATATTATATTTATATATAGTTATAGCTTAGGTATATACTATCCAATTTCAAAAATAGGTCTACCTCATGCAGGTCTCATTATTAGTTGAAATACCAGCTATAGATAATGAGAAACTTAAAAAATTAGTGATTAAACATATGCTACATAACAAAATGTCCACATAACAAAAATTCTCCATGTTTTGATAAAAATAAAGATACATGTAAGAAAAATTTTCCTAAACTTTTTTTAGAATCTACCCCATTTCAAGAAAATGGATATCCGGAGTATAAATAGACCTAATAATATTTCAGATAACTATACATATTGAATTAAAAATCGAAATCAAATTATTCACGTAGATAATTCCATGGTAGTTCCTTATAATAGTTTTCTGTTTAAAAAATATAAATGTCACATAAACGTGAAATATTTTGCATCATGCACATCTTATTATACGTTGGATTCAAATGATAATTTATCAACTCCTGAAGACATTGATAAGTATATATCAGTTGAAATACCATCTATAGATAATGAGAAACTTAAATAATTAGTGATTAAACATATGCTGCATGGTCCACATAACAAAAATTCTCCATGTTTTGATAAAAAGATGATTTAGCTAACATAATAAAATATGTCAATATACCGCAGTACTACATTTTTAATTTAAAAACAAAATCTTGGGTTGGGTATCACGATCACGTATGCGAAAAAATTATGCATTTGGTAGTTTAAATGTTGTTTCGCCAAAAGATAGTGATCGTTTATTTTTTAAATTAATATTAAATCGAGTTAAGGGGATGCTGGATACCGACATTCTAGTTTTTTTATTTATTCAATGAATAAATGATATTCTCAAATTTTGCGAGTATACTCACAATCTATTTATCAATAAGAATGTGCGTACGTTCGTAAAAGCTTATTAAAGTAAAAATTGACTGCGTAAAACGAGAAATAGATTATATCGGTAACTGGGTATAAGGTATACGTCTCCGACCTCCCCTTAGGGTGATGCTGAACCCACCTGTCACCGACAAATACGAGGAATCACTTTTCTCATTTAATTTGCAATTTTTTACAAATATATTTATGTAACATTATTGTCATAATAAAAAACAACAACTTTCCAGAGAGATATTTTCTCAAAATTTTAAATTGAATGAAATAAGTGGTTCCCCATATTTGACGGTGACAGGGGGTTTAGTATCACCTTAAAGGTGCTACTTCATTTGAAGATTTGCGTACTCACAGTAATATTACATATACCTCATATAAAGAAGCTGCAATTTCAATGGGTTTAGTATATGATGATTCTTAAATTTATAATATTTTACGAAACTTGTAATATAATGTTACCGTTTCAATGCCGTCAATTTTTTGCATCATTTCTTTTAGCTGAAAATATTCAAGATTATAGTATTTAGGAAAAATTAAAAACTTGTTTTACGGGTGATTTTCATGAAAATGTTGGAAGAAATATCCTGTAAAGATTTAGGATTAGCTGAACCAGAACACATTTTTGTAGAAAAAGATGATCAAGTCAATAAGGAATTTATAGTTTATAGTAAAAAATGTTTAATACTATGTATAATCAATTAAATAATGACCAAAAATTTATTTTTGAATAGTTAACGAATAGTACATATAAAATTTATTTAATTGATGGCCCTGGAGGTTCAGGTAAAACATCTTTATACAAAACATTAATATATTACTTTTCATCAATAGACAAAAAATTGTTATCAATGGCTTGGACTTGAATTGCATCTACTTTGTTATCTAAGGGTATGATGAGTCATAGGACATTCAGATTACCATTAGATTTAAAAAGGATAAAAGCTGTATTCTTAAAACTAGAATCTGATAAAGAAATTACGCGAAGTATATGCTATAATTTGGGATGAAGCTTCAATGAACCCAAAGGAATGCTTTAGAAATTGTTAATAGAACATTAAAAGACGTATGTACTAGTGGTTTGCCCTTTGGTGGATAATTAATGATTTTAGGTGACTTTCGTCAAATTCTCCTAGTTACGGAATATGGTTTTAAAAGTACAATAATAGAAGAAACAATAATGTTTTCAAATCTACGGCCACTATTTAATATTATGAAATTAGAAAAGAACATTCAATCAAAAAATAAAAAATGTGCTTATTTGCTATTAGATATTAGTGAAGGAAAAATTGATCCGTTTATAATACCCGATAATCGGAAAACCAACGACGTTAGTTAAAAATTTACGAAATTATTAATAATACTTCATCTATTAATTAATAGTGTTATACTAGCCTCTCATAACGAAGATACTAATAAATTAAACAATAAAGTATTAAAATTACTAGAAGGTGAGGTAACAACTTATTAGTTTGGACTATGCTACACATAAAGATATTGATTAAACTGACGATAATTTCAACGTTCTGCCGTTAACCATACGGCAAATCGGACATTAGCTTCCGCGACGACGTTGTCGCGAGCCACGTGGTCGCTCTTGGCGTCCGCCAATCGCACCGCGTTCGTCGTGGCGGTGGCGGCCTACTCTCCTTCTCTTTTCAGCCGCTCTTCTCAATTTCCACAGCATATCCTACATATATAACAACGGATACGCTTTCGGTTTCGTTTGCGCGTTGACCTTTAGGTGGTCGAGGCAGAACCTAGCGGTGCTGCTGTTCTTCTTCACCACGCCAATGGGCTCGACCAGCCACTATTAGATGGCTCGGTAAACTTCTGTTCCAGCATTTTATTCACTTGCTGGTGCATTTCCTGCTCGATTCTTTCAGAAATAGGGAAGTACCTCTGTTTAAACTTGTCGACACAATCGATGTGATGTGCAATATCGCACGTGAACCAGCACGTATCCCTTCGGTCTTTCAGGAAGTCGTTCAGGAGGCTTTCTAGCTCCTGGTGTTTCGAATTCATGACATCAGCGATTCCTGCTGACGATATCGCGGCGTCCGCTGCTTCCAAGCTACCGACTTCGATCTTTACTCTAACTTGTGTGCCCTTGAAAGACATCACATCTCAATCTGGTTAAGATCGCAAGAGCTCTTCTCTCTCGTCTGAGAAAATTGAGCTCGGTTGCGCTACCAATTCTGTTATCATAGGGTAGGAACGGGAAAAAATAACTTGAGAAAATTGTGATTAAGAACACTTATATTAAAAACTTACCAGAAAAAAGGAGAATACATAGTGCATCGCACGATGTGCATAGTGTCGTGTCGATGCTGAGACTACCGGAACTTTCACATTCCGGTTTACATGATACCTCGGGCCAATGGCCCTTACTACCTGGCCCAGACGTACTTCTATCGTCGACGAAGCAGACGACGGGCCTGACTGTGTTTCCCCAGCCATAAACTCAAAGTGCGCAGCACCGTGTTCCGCAGATCTTACCTCAATAAAAGAATATGCGCGTCATTGGCGACACCCTTTTATAAATCGACCTAGCTTAAAAATATTAGGCTGGAAAATATACGCATCTAAATGGTCATCTTCAACGACCTCATACTTACAACGTACAAATAAAAAAATAAAAATATTCTACCGTACACACTCAATTTCACATCCTCTCACCATCGAGATGAGAGGAAACTCATTTCGATTTACAAAATATTAAATACATGGAAAGAGATACATATAATAAGAATTTCATAACAGTAAATATTTTTTCATATTCTATTTATAATTTAAACTATCCGGCTTAACAATTTTCCTGCCGCTTCGAGTTACAACACGCGGTTTTGAATCATCCTGACATAGCTTGTCACTCACTTTCACTTCACTTTGTTGGTTTTCTGTTTTATCAGAGTTCTTCCACTTCTCAAAAATAAAATCGTTGTCATTCACATTTAATTCTGACACAGAATACTTAATTTCTAAACGTACGGCCGTTCGTAAACGTACTACTCTTACGTTACCATCTTTACCTGCAATAAGTTCTATGACTCGTGCCAACGGCCAATTTAAGCGTTTAACATTCTCATTTTGTACAAGAAGAATATCACCAACACTTAAACAATATTCGCCTTTCTATTTACAATTTTTATGAACTAATGTTCCTAAATATTCATTTCGAAAACGACGTCGCAGATCGTCTTTTATTTTCTGTCGATATTGAAATCTTTTCTCAAATCGGTCATTTTCGATGTAATCTAAATCTAAAACGCCTATCTCTTTTATATCATGCAAGATCATTGATAGAGTAAGCGGAACTACATCTTGCGCATTATCAGACATGAACGTGATTGGTCTTGAATTGATTATAGCCTCGCAATCTATTAGTACCGTGACCATCTCTTCATAGTTCAAGCAAGATTTTTTAAGCGCTCTTCGTAATAAACGTTTCAATATCCCGATGAGACGTTCCCAGATACCACCCCACCACGCCGCGGTTGGAGGGTAAAATTTCCATTCATTTATTTTGTGACTGCTATAGTGGCCACTTTATCGAAATTAATATTTTTAAATATATTATTCAAATCCACAAAAGTTGTGCCGTTATCGCTATAAATGATACTCGGACGGCCCCTTCGCACAATGTAACGTCGGAGAGCTATCAAAAAGGAGGCAGTGGATAGCGAATTAACTAACTCTAAATGCACGGCTCTGTATACTGCGCAAGTGAATAGACATACCCATGCCTTTTGACCGCCCTTCGGATAGAGAGGTCCGGCAAAATCTACGACCACTATCTCAAAAATGATCACTTCTAGCACTCTGTTTAGCGGTAGAGGCGCAGGTATAGCATCAAGCGGTTTTGCACCGTGACGACGGCAATTAGTGGATTCATATATCACTGATCTAATTACTTTTCTACCCCCTAAAATCCAATATTATTCCCTCAAAGCACTCATTAAAATTTCTACTCCGGCATGATTTAACTCAACATGTTTTCCCTTGATCATTAATGAAACTAATTTGTTGTTACCGGGTAAAATAATCGGGTGTCGGAAGTTGTACAAGTCCTCGCGTAATACAATTTTCGTTTTCAAACGTATTAAACCATCGTTGTCTTTGAATGGTTGTAGATGTGTAAATTTATTAGTATCCTTGCTATCTTTAAAAGCTTCTGCTTGTATAGATTTTAACAATAAAATTTCAGCATTCTCGATTTCGCGACACGATAATTGCCCTTTTACACGTGATTATATTCCTCGGTTCTTTGCATTATAAATAAAACTATTGATCCATGCTAATACACGTTTGACTTTATCATAATTAGAAAATTTTGTAAACTACGGCTGATAATCTTCGAACGTTAACAGCGTGCTAACTTTTTGTTGCTTTTGTGCTGACTTTTTTAATTCTTTATTGACTTATTCTTCATCATACTCCGAAATATTAGCTGGCCAATTTTCCGATTCCGCGCTTAACCATTCCGGCCCCTCCCACCATCGGGAAATTACCAGCTGCTCTACAGTGCAGCCTCGCGAAGGTAGATCGGCGGGGTTTAAATGACCCGGAACGTGTCTCCACTGTTCGGAGCGCGATAACTTACGTATTTCGCTTACGCGATTCCACGCGAAAATAGCCCAATTACTTTCTTTTTTAATCCAGGTTAAAACCGTAGACGAATCGCTCCAATAGAAAATATCAATGTCTGTATTAGTAAATAATTCTAAAACTGAGGCCGTCAATCTGTCTCTAATTGTTGCAGCTAGCAATTCTAATCGCGGTATACTCGCGCGTGCATCGGAACCCTCCTTCGAAGCCGGGGCAACGCTTGATTTGGCCTGAACAAACCTGATTTTCACATCCGTTTTTGTCTCGATGCGTACAAATATGACCGCGGCATTATGCTACCTTGCTAGCATCGCAAAACGTATGTAGTGATACTCTGCGTCCGGTTTAATTTCGCCAAATAAACATCGCGGTACCTGAATTTTGCTTAATTCACGAAAGTTCTTAGCCCATTTAAAAAATGTATCCTTTATCTCAGAACTAACTTCTTCAACCCAAGAAAATTTTAAAGCCCAAGCTTCTTGCAATATAAGTCGCGGACAGAGTATGACCGGGCTCACGAAACCTAAAGGATCAAAAATACGATGAGCGATTGGTAGAATAGTTTTCTTCGTTACCTTATCAATATTTAACTGGTCCACGAAAGCCACATTTAGAGAGAGAGAGTATCATTCTTTTTATTCCATAATATGCCTAATACACTGATCTGACTCTGCGGAGCATCATCATGCGTATACTCCCACCCTCGCAAATCGAAACTGGCTACCTCCATCATTGTTCTTGCCTCTTTGATAAAACTATCTAATTGTTTTAAAGAATTCACGCTAATAACACAGTTATCTACGTAAAAACTATTTTTAAGTTTTATAATATTTTCTCTGAAAAATTCTGTGTTTTTATCGGTAGCTAGAGAAGTTAACATTTTTTCTAGATGCATGGCAAGCACGGCACTCAGAATAAAAGGGCTACATGATACGCCGAGTACTACTCTACAATGTCTTAAAGATGTAATATTGCCTTGCTTGTCACGCCACAAAAAACGCAAAAAATCGCGATCATTTACATTTAGACTAATTTGCAAAAACGCTTTTCTAATATCCGAGATAACGCCTATTTTACCTTCTTTAAAACGTAATAAAATCGATGAAATAAGCTCGATAAGATTCGGTCCCTTCTCGACGCAGTCGTTGAGCGGCGGTGATTTCCTCTCCTTGGCTGATGCGTCGAATACAGGCCGTAATTTGGTCGTACTATTTTCCTTCATGACGTGTTGTGAGGCAAATAATGCACCCATTTGTCCATCTGATCGAGTGGCACACGCTTGATGACACCTTCGGCCAGCCATTCCTGGAAAACAGCGTCGTAGTCCTCAAATAATCCGTCGGCTTTCAATTTCTTTATTGTCGATTCAAGTCGACTAATTGCCAGCCGTTTGTCGTCGCTGAGAGGCGGGTGATTTTCCAACCAGGATAGTTGCACCTCGTAGCGCCCTTCTTCGTTTACCACCACATGTTTTAGGAGCGCCTGCTTTACCTCGCGTTGACGATATTCTTCTAGCCGCTGCTCAATAGGATCTTTACTCCCCAAAATATCGAGGGACCATAAATCAGCAACCACCTGGCTATTGGCAAACATGGTCCTCGTAAAAGGTACTGCATCACGATGGACATGCTCGTTTTTTATTGCCCCCATAACAGTCCAGCCGAGATATGTTTCAACGGCAACTAATCCACACTTTAAAACGTGCCGTTTGCCTGTAAGCAGTTTACCTGCCATATCAGCTCCGATAATAATAGACATTGCTCCGTCTTTCGAATTCAGGTCCGAGAGTTTTATATTTAAGTCTTTAATTTCACTGCACCACGGGCACTTTTAATCAACGGAATATCGTTACAAATCACTTTCTGGTCGAACGTCGTAAAATTACATTTATAAGCATTATTTAAGCCACCAATATGCACTAAGTATTTATTGTGTTTCACTGTTCCCGAACTTTCTCCACCAAAAAATGGGTGATTTAATAGCTGCTCACCAATCGGAATGTAATCCATTGGTCTTGCGGCCTTTTTACTGATGTATGATCTCTGTGAGCCATCATCGATGACTAGTCTTACATTAACCCTTTTGTTTCCATTATATAAAGTCACTCGTAGAGTTTTTAAAGACACCTCGGGATCACTACTAAAATTTGCTAAATTGCACTCATTCATTGGCTCTGTCGTATTGGCTTCGACGTCGCGTTTTACCATATTTGGGCACATCAAGATTACGTGCCGACGGGAACACCAGGCACACCTTAAATGAACGCGACACTTTTTACAATTATGTCCAACGTGTAGACAATTAAAACACGCGTTCTTTCTTTTCACGATTTCTTGACTCTCAGAAAGGCTCATATTCTTCGCCTGCTCGCAGTTCGCACTCTCGTGATCACTAGTGCCACAAAATAAACATAATCTTGCTTTATTTCTTGTTGTCAAAAGAGCTGTGGCGCTAGGCGCATCCTTGTTTGCGCGCACTTTATGTGTTCTGCCTTTTCCTCCTTCCATATTATATAGAGGTGTTGGTTTCAAATTAAACCCTTTCACGGCCATAGAGATTCGTAATTCATTTTGAACCTCATTTTCTAAAAATTTGATATGCAGCGTTAGACGATTTTTTGATTGCGCATTTGAATCACTGTCATTAGGCACTGTATGACTTTGAGCTAAACTCCTTTGCCAAGCGCGCAATAGCTCTTCAGGTAACGATGATTCCACAAGTGGAAAAAGCATCGCCGCACATTTATCGATAGTGACGCCCAAAGATTCCAATGCTCGTAAATGTGACTCAATCTTATCCTAGAGAGTCGAAAGCACAATCTTTTTGTCCGGAGTCACAGCGTTTTGTAAAACTAATTGCAGAAGCTCGCGCACGTACACTTCAATTTGCATATCGTCACATCCAAAACGATTTTTTAAGCTCGAAATAACTTTATCATAATTTTCGGCTGTCGGTGGAAAACTTTTTACTAATTCGTCAGCTCGAGATGCGAAAGTCATTGCTTGGATAAAATACTGAAATTTATCTTCTTTCACTATACCAGTATCTTCATGAATTTTCTTAAATTGAGTCCAAAACGATAGTCACGCGCGCACATTACCGCTAAATTTAACAAGTTCGAATGTCGGTAATTTAAACGTTTTACGCACTCCGTTTATCGCGGTTAATACATTTCCTTGCACATTTTCACTCGTTCTTGCCGCTGCGACTGGTGCAGTTGCGGCCGCCGCTGATACTGCGACTGCTACGCTCTCAAATGTTACTTTGGCGATCATAAACTTTTCCTTGTATACAGCCGCCTCATCATATTCTTGACTCACCGTTTCATCAGTAGTATCGGTATCGTCAAGTAGAAGATCCCTAATATTTTCGGTAGTTGCAGACGAATCCTGCATTCTCTCTTCTCAAATTTTGAACGCAACAACTGTTGACGAATGGCTTATTCCCTTCGTTTCGTGAGCCTCATCAAACGCTTTAAGTGCTTTAGAAAAAGCAGTACGTTCAATCTTCCTCTTCCTTTTTGCTTTATCCATCTCTTCAGAAAAACACTTATCACAATCACAATTTAAAACACTAAAACTCCGTTCTTATTGATAAGAGGCGCCACACGAATGTACTCGACGTAAGGACCTATAGGGGGGCGAATTGCGACTCAGATCATTATCTAGTAGTGGCCAAATTAAGAGCCAGATTAGTAGTCGGTCAAAATAGTAAGCGAGCGAACAAAGTAGAAACCTTTGATATTGGAAAACTACGAAGCGGGATAGAGCGAATCAAGTACCAAGTAGAAGTTAGCAACCGATTTCAGGCGCTCGAGGAAACGGATGAACAGACGGGAGTAGATGATGATCCGAACAGGTTGTGGGGGGCTATCGAAAAAACTATAAAAGGGGCCGCGAACAAAGTACTGGGTAAGAAAAAAAGGCCGAAGAGCAAACCATGGTTTGACGAAGAGTGCGAACTCTGGTTTGAAAGGCGCAAGAAGGCTAAATTAGATAGTGTACACAATGAAAGCGGTAGGGCCGTAGAAGAATACCATGAAATAAGAAAGCAAGTACGTGTGATTTACAGAAACAAGAAGCGCGAGTATCAGAAAAATGAAATTAGAAATATAGAAATATAGAAATCAAAAGAAACTAATAGTAGGGAAAATAACCCGCGCGAGATGTACAAAGGAATAAACGCTATTAAGAAGGGTTTTCAGAGTAGATCGCAGTTAATGAAAGATAAGGACGGGAACCTCGTGACAAGCGAAAATGAACTATTGAAATTATGGAAAGATTATTTCGATAAGTTATTAAACGTGCATGAAAACTCCGAGGAAATGGGAGACGAAATCCACACTGCTGAACTCCATATGGACGAAACGACCTACAAAGAAGTAGAGGCCGCGATCAAAAAGCTAAAAAACAATAAGGCCGCAGGAAACGATTCTATACCAGCTGAACTACTTAAATATGGAGGCACCGTGCTTACATCTAAAATTTTTTATCTAGTATGTGCTATTTGGAAAAATGAAACAATACCAGAAAATTGGAAAGAATCCATCATCATACCGATCTTTAAAACGGGAGATAAAACAGACTGCAATAACTACCGGGGAATCTCACTTTTAGCTACCTGCTACAAAGTTCTGTCAAACGTAATACAGGCCAAACTCACACCATTCGCGGAAGATATAATAGGAGATTATCAGTGTGGATTCCGGCGCAACAGGTCAACGAGCGATCAAATGTTTACCATTAGACAATTATTAGAGAAAAAGTGGGAATATTGCGAAACTATACACCAGCTATTTGTGGACTTTAAGAAAGCGTACGACTCTGTCAAACGAAGCAAAATGTATGAAATCCTAGTGCTCCTTGGCGTACCAAAAAAACTCGTAAAATTAATTCAAATATGTCTGAACGGAAGCACTGGAAAGGTCCGAGTAGGCGGTAATGTATCCGAATCGTTCATGATACGCGACGGTTTGAAGCAAGGTGACGGGCTTTCAACGGTACTCTTTAACCTGACGCTAGAGCATGTTGTTAGAAAAATGCAGGCTAGCGAGCTAGGCGCAACACTCAACGGAACAACGCAAATTTTAGGCTATGCGGATGACTTGGATATAGTGGGAGATAATGGTGAAACGGTGGCGAGAAATGCGGAAATCCTTATAAATGCGGCTAAAAACACGGGGTTAGAAGTGAGCGAATCGAAAACGAAATATATGATCATGGAGAAACTGGGCATTCGCGAAGCAGAGGGGGATCTTAGAGTCGGAAATTTCACTTTTGAAAAGGTTAGCGAATTCAGATATTTAGGTACAACTATAAATGATCGAAACGAAATTAAAGCCGAGATTAATAAGAGACTTCATTCGGGTAATGCCTGCTTCTACGCTGTGAACAGATTACTTAAGTCAAAGCTACTGTCGAAAAATGTCAAAATAAGGATATATAGGACTATAATAATGCCGGTAATCTTGTATGGGTGCGAAACCTGGGCGCTCACTAAAGCGGAAGAAAATCGTTTAAGGGTATTTGAAAATAAGGTTCTGCGGAAAATATACGGGCCAAAGAAAGATGAGGAAACTGGGGAGTGGAGGAAACTGCACAATGACGAGCTACATAATTTGTACGCGTCACCAAATATTAACAGAATAATAAAATCACGGAGACTAAGATGGGCAGGGCACGTGGCAAGAATGGGCGATGATCGTACAGCAGCGCGCATAATGAAAGGAAAACCGAAAGCAACGCGACCTCTTGGTAGACCTAGACGCAGATGGGAGGATAACGTAAAATCAGACGTAACTGAAATTGGGCGGGAAGGCGCGAAATGGATGGGGTTGGCACAAAATAGGGAAACGTGGAAGCCTTGCGTAGATGAGGCGATGAACTTTCAAGTTCGAAATGCCATTTAAAAAAAAAAAAAAAAAACTCCGTCCTGTCACGGTCGCCAAATGTTTTCATAGGGTAGGAACGTTAAAAAATAACTTGAGAAAATTGTGATTAAGAACACTTATATTAAAAACTTAACAGAAAAAGGAGAATACATAGTGCATCGCACGATGTGCATAGTGTCGTGTCGATGCTGAGACTGGCGGAGCTTTCGCACTCCGGCTTACATGATACCTCGGGCCAATGGCCCTTACTACCTGGCCCAGACGTACTTCTATCGTCGACGAAGCAGACGACGGGCCTAACTGTGTTTCCCCAGCCATAAACTGAAAGTGCGCAGCACCGTGTTCCGCAGATATTACGGCAATAAAAGAATATGCGCGTCATTGGCGATACCCTTTTAATAATCGACCTAGCTTAAAAATATTAGGTTGGAAAAAATACGCATCTAAATGGTCATCCTCAACGATCTCATAATAAGCAAGTACAAATAAAAAAATAAAAATATTCTACCGTACACACTCAATTTCACAAATTCGGCCTCTCCTTCGGGATGAGGCTCGCCTGGTTGCAGCTGGACTTCTTGATATGCCCAATTCTGCAGTTGCAATGACTCTGCTTCCTCTTTGATGGACCTCGAGCCTGCATGGGTCGGTTCGATCACATCGGTCTCTCATTCGGGAAAAGACCTGTCTGATTGTGACCGGACGTCAGAGTCTATCGTCGTCGCTTCAGCTTCGACAAATAGCGCCACTCGCCGGAGGTGGGTGCGCCGAACTGCCGTCACGTTCGTCTACTTGCGTATCGCTGAATAACGTGTACGTATCCTGGAAGTTCACAGAACTTTCTTGAAGACGTCGACTTGTTGCCTGAGCGATCTGATATCAAGAAAGAATTTCCATTTTCTGATATCAGCGTTATCGTTTCCTCATTCGGCGTTCCCGTTTCCCTAGGTGCATTCATGAGAATGCTATCGGTCGAGTGGTCTTTTCCCTTTTGACGTTCTCGGGTGGTCCACGCAGTGACTGCTCAAGGTTTCTGTGGCCAGTCGATGGTCTCTTGGTTCAGCGGTGTGTGACTATCGTTAATGTCTGTTGCAATGATAGTATCGATGAACTGACGTCGTAGTTGTGATCGACTATTGATTGCTTCGCTATCTGTTTGCTGGACTTCGACGAAGTCATTGACCGAGTAATTTCCGAGCAGCCAATTTTGTAAACAGTTGGCACGCAAGAAGTAACTCACATCTGTCCTCAGCTTCAACTGTGACAGAGTATGTTTGAGTGCTTGGCCGTTTATTAACTCCATTATCCACGTTTCAATTGCTTCTGACGCGAATGACGCCATCTTGTAGGATTTGCTTGAGATATGACTGATCTTCTTTAAATATGTGCGAGGGTATATTTCAATTCAGTGGCATAAGCAAAATTTCGTAATTAAATTTTTCATGTTGGAGCTAAGTGTACGATTTTCGCAAATTCTAGTGTTCTTGTCTGTACAATTTTTGCTCTTTAATTGTTTCGCAACTAAGATCAATCACGGGTATATCTTCAATAAAATTTTAAAAAGAAATAAAAATTTCAGTAGTTGACGTAACTCTTCTGATGTTGAATCTCGTTTCTATTTCGAAAGTGTGTGCAAAATTTCTCGTAAATTGTTCTGAAACGAAAAATAAAAATGATAAAATTAAAACAATCTACTTTAAAAAAAAGGTGTAAATTATTTTCAATTTTAATTAGCAACTTTTTCAAAGGCGTATTGCTTTATTTTAAAGAAAAAAGATTCTGAGAAAGAACAGAAAAATTAATTTTCCAAAAGAAATTTAGATTTTTGAAAAATATTCGATTTTCCAAAAAAAATGATCAGTTTTTAAATTACTGTGAAGATGTAAAACTATTTTTCGTTTCGTGGATCGAATATCTCACAAATAAGCGTTTTTACAACTTATTTTCGAGAAAAAAGGGATTTTTATGTTAAATTATTTTTTATGTTAAATTATGTTAAAAATGATACATTGAGAGAAAGGATTCTTTGCGGCAAAGAATATTTCTTAATTGTTAAGTTTTGTGGATTTAAATACGTTAAAATGAATATTTCTTAACGGTGAAACGCATCGCCTTAATAGTTAAGAACCGAGTATTTGAGTAGCGTCAATGGCTGACCGCCTAACTTTAAGGTTAACTGAATTTTTCATAGTTCTAAAATGTTTATATGACCGTTACATGTTAGTATAAGTTTTCGCCTGCCACGATTATGTCTACGTAAATGATCTTTTTATATTCTAATGCTTGAAAAGCATCATTATATGCTAGAAAATCTTCAAATAACATTTCGTATTCGGCATGTTTATCTTACTCATGCAGAACTGTCTCAATTTCGAGTTCTGAACTATTAGGAATTCAACATTTGCGGCAAGTACATGAGAATTCGATTTCGCAAGTGCACGATTCATTTGCTGCAAAGAATCCTTTCTCTCGCTATATTTAGGAAAAAAATTGACTTTTTAAAAAATTATCTAATTTTCAAAAAAAGAATAATTTATTTATAACTAAATTTCTTCTATTTTTACCTCAACTTAGCCATTACTCCAGCTTTCTCGCAAGTGCCCGAAAATCCACAATTGCAGTACATAAGTCCGATAGCACATCTCTTCCAGAGCGTCTAATAGAGAACACTGAATATAATTTATCGAGCGAGCCCAACGCTCCCTCGCACTCTCCAATTTTCACGGAGAGAGGTGAAAGTCGACCACAGAGCATTATGAAACACTAGGAGGTGGCACGAGACGGCGAGTCTCGCCACGCTGAGGGGAATCCTAGGACATCGCTCGTCAACCCACAGTCGCGCGCCAATTCCCACGTATCATGCGCTCTGGATCCCACACTGCGAGCTCCGACCCTCTCGCGAGAGATCAGTGCGGTCGCGATAGAAGGCTATATCATCTCATAGTACCTCCTTAGCATTTATACATGACCGATACCATAGTACTACATCCACCGTACATTAGATGTTAAAAAGAACTAACAACCAAGCAAAAAAACACAAATAAAATTGAGTAAGACTTAAGATGTTGTGGAGATTATTAGAATCTAATTTTTGCCAAACATTAATAAACAATAAATATATTGTTATTAAGGTTTATTAATTAATTCAAATGTATTTTACTAAATTTAAAGAGTTCTTGTAAATATTTTTTAGGAATTGTGTGTCTTTAATTTTATTTAACGTACTGTTATAGGAATATATATTAATTATTTCAGAAAAAAAAGTATATTAAAATTGTTTTCACGGTCCAAAATTTTAATGTCTGTAAAATTTATGCTATGGTTAGTACTTTTTACATGTTTCGCTAATGCCGAGGCATCTTTTATACTTTGTACATCATTTTTATGTTCATCTTTTCATTTTATTTAACGTCTTATAGTTTTTCCTATATAAGTCGCCGCACAATCTTTACAATCAATTTTATACATGATTCTTCTGTTATCTAGCTTATCCATTTTGTCCTATCATTATTATTGACATTTTTGTAATAAAATTTTTGTATAACATTTTGTAGCATTGAAGGGGGGAGTAAAGAAAACTCACGAAACGTCGCTTCCACGGCATTATTAAAGGATAGTTCCACTAGATCAATAGAGTTTTTATTTTACTAATACTACCTGCGAACAATAAAATCACATCTATATAAAATAGCTTATATCTAGAATACAAGGGCCCATTAGACCAAATTAAGGGTTCCAGGCCTCATTTTTAGGTACTAGAAAGCAACTCCATCTCATCAAAATCCGTTTTCCGCAACGTTGGTGTTCTCCTTGTAAGTGTAGAGATAGATAGACATCTCCGTTCTAAAGTCGAACAGCACATCACAGCACAGCACAATTGTGCTATAGCACAGCATGGGATTGCGCTTATGTGGGCTCTCTCTAGTAACTTCTAGTAAGTTTCAGTGGCTTCTTATTCACAGACACACTCGGTGCACACGCGGGTGTGCACTCATAGTAACTAACAAAATGTAACTAGATATTATGTGATATCTGTAGGTATTTCTAGCTTTCCCCTACATACGAGCATACACCTGGGTGTGCACCTGCGTGTGTCTGTGTAGACGTAACAAGTAGAAACTAGTGTTAAATTACAAAATGTGAGTATACACCCGAACTTGAAAACAACGTTTCGAATATGCCGTGGAGGAAGCTAGTGATACCCGGCTATGGCTAACCTAACGAGGTTCACGTTTCGAAGGGAGTTGTATTTCTGAACCCCGTGAACCATAGTGCCGTAGTTTATGACGTTTTTGACGTTGATAACCTATTGATGGATTTAGAAATGCAACTCCCTTCGAAACATTAACATTGTTAGGTTAGCTAACGCCAGGTGTCGCTAGCTTCCTTTAGGCACATTCGAAAAGTTGTTTCCAGGGTTGGGTGTACAAACTCATAATTCATAGTCGTGGCTCAATCTCAATCTCAATCATAGTCGGAATTAATAGTCGTGACTCAATCTCAATCTCAATCTCAAATATGGTCGCTCAACTTGAAACCATTTCTTGGTTGGAGTAGCGCATATTGGTCATTTCATAGTTTATCTGGTATGATATTTTACGTAGCCACGAACTTGAAAATGACCAAGATCTGCTACTTCTATTAAGAAATTGTTACCATTTGAGTTGCCATTTGAGATTGAGATTGAGATTGAGGAGAAGTAAAATTATTTTTAATAAGATATTAAAATAATGCAATCGTATTTCGAAGTAGGAGTAACTTAGCGTATTAAAACATTGTCAGAATAGGGATACTCTATAGGAGTAATGGTCACACGAATAAGTCTGGTACATAAACAATAAGAGGCGAGAAAACTCAGTAAAATATAGAGAACTGCTCGGGGAAAAACTCCGCCGTCGAGCAGAGGATTAATGGAACAGCCCCACAGGTCTATACCGCGGCGAAGTAGTCCTCCCATTGCCGCTCTTCTCTGCCGGCCGCCTCAATAAAAAGATAGACTCCGCACATGTGTCATACCTGGAACGGAGAAAGTCCAATGCCTGTGGTACACAAGGCGGACCTGGAACGGCGTCTTAACATTCACCCCCACCAAAAAACGGACCGTTCTGCTGAACGAGGAAGGAGGCGAAGGACAGAACCGCTTTGACCTCCGTGCGAACAACTACTCTCTAGATTTTTAGACTTGTATCATTCCTGTATTTGAAAGCTCTATAGAATATACTCTAACATTCATTTTCCACACATTAATTTTTGTGTTATATATTTTATTTATTAAGTTCCTTTCACTTCTTTTCGTGAGTCGGGAGAATATTTCAATATCCGTTCGACTACGAACCATAATATATTATTATTCTATTATATCATTATATATTTAACTAAATAAATATACATTTTATATATTCAACCTCGCGGTTATATTCAATCTTTGTATTTAGTACACCAGAAATCCGCGATGTTACATACAGCACATTCGAAAAGTTGTTTTCAGGGTCGGGTGTACGGACTCACAGTCGGAATTCATAGTCGCGACTGAATCTCAATCTCAATCTCAATTATGGTTACTCAACTTGAAACCATTTCTTGGTTGGAGTAGCGCATCTTGGTAATTTCATAGTTTATCTGGTATGATATTTTACGTAGCCACGAACATCAAAATGACCAAGATCTGTTACTTTGTGATGACCCAGGTCGGGTTAGGTTAGGTAGCGCGTGAACCGAAAGCGGTTTATTTAAATAAATTAGAAATAAATAAATGAATAAAAATATAATAAACGCGGATTGAAATAAGGATGTTTTGATTAACAACCACACTTTCTCTCTGCGTCTAATCCGGGCTTGAGACCGGCTACGGCCGCATTAAAAGAGTTTGAAACGAGAAATAGCGAGGAGAATGAAATAGATGAATATCGCGAGATAACCCATGTGTCCTTTAGCACGCCTAGACTCTGACTGACTTTACTCGTGGTACAAATTCGTTATAGCCCTGTTGAGCTACTCTCCTCCTCCGGTCCCTTTTTTGTTTATGCATTCTAGAGGCTGTTGTCAGCCACATGCTGTTGTCGTGCAAGCGACACGCTTTTCTTCCCGGAAAAGCACTTGAACTCGAACCCCCCAATGTCGCCTAGTGCAGAGGTTCTTTGTTTTTTGGTGAACGTGTTTTCTTTGCCTTTCAGACACAGTTTGTAAAATTGAATATCTTGTGTCTGAGTCTGTTCGAGAATCGAATGCTTATATATTTTTGAATATATTCTAAATAAATGCGTATTATTTTATTTAAATATTTGCGCGCATAAATGGCGAATAACACGTGATGTATCATTACATTACAACTTCTATTAAGAAATTGTTTCCATTTGAGTTGCCATTTGAGATTGAGATTGAGATTGAGGTTGAGTTACGGCTATAAATTCCAGCCTAGATATACCAGGAGAAGAAACGGCATATGACATTTAGCTATTTCACCCGACAGAATACGGTCGTTCAGATATAGTCGGAGTCCAACCAGAGATGGCGTTGTCAGCTGATAACGCCCGGTCAGCTGAAGAAGCATGAAACACAGTAATCAACGCCAATCTAGACTTTCGATTGTGCATGATTATTGAAGTTTGGTATAGGATAATATACGCATAGTATATTTTGACTATACTTTCTGCAAAACAACAGTTGATACTATAATAAGTAATTATTATTAAAAAATTAATTCAAAATTTAAATATTTATTCAAAATTATTATGAATTTTTATTGGATGTGAACGCTGTAAAGTATATGATTTAATAAATACAAATAAATAATTAAATAGTCTAAGTATCGATTTTGAATTGCTCGAAAAAATACAAAAAGATTCAGTTCAAAAAGAAATAACATGTGGTAATATAAACAGTTTTAACAAAACTATAAACAATAAAAATGATTTCATAATACTTGTAAATATAAGTATCTCTGCAAATTTTGATAAATTGAAAATGTTGATAAAGAGCTTGAATAATAAGGCTCTAAAAAATGCTGAAATTGTACCGATTTATAAATCTGGTGTGAGACACAATGTATCAAACTACAGACCGATTTCGTTAATATCCAACATAGCTAAAATTTTTGAGAGAATAATATATAATAGAATTTACGATTTTGTTAAAAAGTGTAATATGATATCTGACCATCAGTTTAGTTTTATGAAAAACGTAGGTACGAAAAATGCTCTACATTATATATCGAATATACTATACAATTACTTAGATAGTAGTAAACCAACGCTTTATAACTTTTCTGGATCTTACCAAAGCTTTTGATACTGTTGATCATGAAATATTACTTGAGAAATTATATTGTATTGGTATCAGAGGATAGGCGTTGGACTTACTAACAAGTTATCTAAATAATAGATACCAAAAAGTCAAGATTAATAACAGTGAAAGTGATAACATGATAATAAACATAGGTGTTCCGCAAGGTACAATTTTAGGACCTTTTCTTTTCATACTTTATATCAATGATCTATTGAAAGAAATTCCTTTTGAAGCAATTTCATCTTATGCAGATGACACTGCTGTGATAGCTACTGGCAATAACTGGAGTGAAGCTCGGGAAACTATGAATAATTATCTTCTAACTGTAGATAAATGGTTAGCAGTAAATAAATTATCATTAAATATTGTCCAGACGCTACATATGACTTTTGGTAACTATAGCGACAGTGTCCCAACTCAAATGAATGTTAAGATAAATGATAAATATTTAACAGGAGTTGAGAATTATAAATATTTAGGCATCATATTTGATTATAATTTATGACCATAAATTATAATCAAATATGATGCCTAAATATTTATAATTCTCAACTCTTGTTAAATATTTATCATGTTGATGTACAATAAACGATACATAAAATAAGATTATTGAGGTTTGATTGTTGGAACTTAATTTAGAAATGATAATCTAGAACTAAAAGGAAATTAAAAAATGTTCAATAAAGTTGTAATAATGCAGTACCGAGTGCTTTGAAATAACTAAAATTAAATGTTACATATAACAAACTGAAAATTAGTAAATTACTTTATTTTAATAGGAAGAATACTTAAAAATATTTGTTTAGTAACTCTAGCTAAATTATTTTAATAGTGAGAAACAAGTCTGCTAGAGTTAACAAATATATATATTCTCTTTCTACTATATGACTATAACTTACTCATCCATTTTTAGATTCTATTTTAATATAGTTTAGAAGATGCGTAGTATGTTGCATTTGGTTACTGTTCAAAAATAATATTCTCATAAGTGACTCTTACGAAGATAAAGAACTCAATCACTATAATTGAATTAAATAAGTAAATAGGTAACTGGTTATTTAATCTTAATAGAGAATCTGCACTTCGTACTATTTCTTATAGGAGCTTTACTGTAGTTATTAAAAAAATTAGTAGTTAATGCCCAGATTTGTCATGTTACGTATCTTCTAAACAACTTTACAATGATAGTAACTGAAAATAGATAAGTTAGTTACAGTCGTATTTCTCTAATTGAAAGAAAATTTTGTGGGATTTTATTTGAGTCAATATTAAAATAGATCAGCTAGAGTTTTACAATTCAAATATTTTTAAGTATTATTAATAGCGTAATTTACCATATTTTAGTTTGTTATATGTAGCACGTAAGTTCACAATCAGTTTCACTAATTTTAACATATAACAATTTGTATAATAACACACTCATATTTACATACCAATTTAACTATTTTAATTCTTTCGAAGTACTTAGCACTGTATTACTGATGCATAAATATACTCTGTTAGAACTTTATAATGTTCAATTTCAAAATAAATTATTGTACACAAAAAAATAGAAAATTAATTTCTATCCAAATAGTTTTGTTATTAAATAACTTTAAGAGTAAAGAAGGATATATGTCACTTCTTAGTTTATCTATATTTTTTTTGTTCTATTTCAGATTTTAGTTATAAAAATATAAAAGTTATAATATATTGCAATAAATATTAAGATTCACAACTGAAATGAATTCGAATTTCTTTCACAGCATGATTCTAACCTCAATTTTAAGGACTAAAAAATTATTCTAATAAACATTGTGAAGATTTTTTTGAAGTCTACTGTAATTTCTGAATAAAGTTCAAACAATATCAACTCTCAATAATCTTGTTACTTACTGTTTGTTGTGTATGAAAATTTGTATCCGTTTGCTGTTTATTTTGTTATTGTTCAGACACCCTGACTATCGCCTAACCATTCCCTGACGTTAGACTGCAGCTTTACAAGGCCCTGACCTGCGCGCCATTACATACCACATAAGGATCTTGTCAGGCACCCTGATAAGGGCCACATTAGTTGCTCAGGTAGCCTGAACTCAATTTCTACTCGGGATTACCTTTACCACTAACCCAGCAGTCTTGTTGTAAAAGTAGTATCTAAAATACATCATAAAGTGCACCGGTAGTCACGTTATATATAATTATATATAGTTATATATTATTATATCTAGTTATATATAATTATATATAGTTATATATTATTATATCTAGTTATATATAATTATATATAGTTATATATTATTATATCTAGTTATATATAATTATATATAGTTATATATTATTATATCTAGTTATATATAATTATATATAGTTATATATTATTATATCTAGTTATATATAATGATATATAAATGGACTCAAAAAATTTTTAAAAAGAAAGTTAAATATAGTCAGTAAATAAATGTAATGCTAGATATAGTTATAAGTATTTGGTTAAGTTAACTCGTATATAAAATGTTATATATAAACATGTATATCTGTGGGTTCCTGGAAAAACGACTTAAGTCCATGTTTTGAAAATTGAGTTCTGTGCAATTTTGGTATCCTTAGATAGTATATTTTCTGATAATAATGCAAATAATCGGAAAAGCGTGAAAACAAATGACCATATCTACTACTTATAATTTTTATTAACATTAGTTTAAATGGAAAATAAAAACTTTAAACCTTAATATCTCTATAACATGAACTGGGCCCACAGATAGATGCTTAAATAAAGTTATTTATACTCATATATAGTTGTACATAGTTACGTTACAAATCTGTTTTTGAGAAAAATAATAATTTTAAGCTGACAGGGGCACAAGACAAGTTAAATAATAGTTACACGATTTGGATAAACAAAAGCTAGAAGAATTAGCATTTGATCTCAATTTTATAAAAGTATATTCATGCAGGGTTATAGTATGAATTATAAATCAAACGAAAACTAATTCGACACTATACATGTAATATTAAAAAACCATAATACACTATACGGTGAAGCCAATTTTTATTTTATACAAAATCAAAGTTCATACATGTACCTTCAGTCATTTGGGATTGAACCAAACCGGATTATTTTTCATCATGAAACCATGGCAATAAGACTTTCGAATATTGTAGTATAATCAACGAAGAACGTGTACCACCCAATAAGCACATTTTCAAAAAGAAAGAATTCTTTATGAAGTCTTGAATGTCCGCCTATATGAATACTTAAAGTAATCAAAAAGTATTAATAAAGTATTCTTTGTAACATTAAATTGATGAAGGATCTTTATATGTTTTAATAAAAAGAATTCCAGAAGTCTTCTTTAAATTCGGTTGTTGCATGATTTTCTTTTATTTCATATACAAATAGTTTATGCTAAAATAATTAGGTTGTATTTTTTTTCAATTTAACGGAAATATAAGTAATTACAGCCATTTGATTGTATCTATATATATATATATATATATATATATATATATATATATATATCGAAAATTAGTAAACTTTAAACGTCTATAACTTTCAAAATTTTCATTTTTATGGCAAAAAAGAAAAAATACGTCCTAATTATGTTTCGTTATTCTACTTATATCATGCGAAAAATCAACTTTTTATTTTTATGCAACATCCTAATAGTCATAAAGAGTTAAAAGAATTATATTTTAAATAAATTATGTTTAATCATAATAAACATGATGAATTCACGAATGTCACAAATATATTTAGCTAAAACCCTAACTCGCTGGCCCTTCATTGAGTAGTATTTAATACTCCTCTCTACAAAGTTTGAGTCGTTAAAAACAACGACAGCTGAAAAAATTATTGGAATAAAATTCCATCAACAATTCATTCAAAAATTTTTTAGGGTACCGTTGATTTTAATATCTGAAACTTTGTAGAGAGGTAGATTTGAGTATTAACTCAATGAAGGGCTAGCGAGTTTGGGTTTTAGCTAAATATACGTAATTTTATAATTATAGATAATTATTCAATACTTGGTCAGTAAAAATCTAGGCGGTAAATTTGAATTCTCAATTGACTTCCGGACCTCCTCAAAATTGGAAGAAATATTTAGAATTTTTTGAGTCTATGATTAAAAAAAAATTATTGTAAGTAATAACTTTATTTTTTTCATTGATTTAATTTTCAAATACTTTCATAAAAGTATATTATTCGGTTCAATATATATTCTGATGTCTAAATACATGAACTGGATGTTAAAAAATTGGAATACTGTCCCGGAATAGTTAAACGTGTACTTTGAACTTACCGAAAAACCTGTACTTAATTCCGCGTATAAGAAAGTCGTGACCAAAAGGGTTACAAGGTTAAAGGTAATTAATATTAGATTTGTGAAAAATTCATACTATTAATATTTACTAATATTCCTTTATAATTTATATCAGTGGATACTACTTTTAGTTAAAATAATTTTTTTTTTAATATACAAATTACTAGAAGACATATAACGTAGAATCAAATTTGTAATTATTTTATCATTAAAAATATTGGAACAATGCGAAAAAATCGCGAATCGCAAAATAAACATTTATTAAAAAGTCTCGATAAATTCTAATTTATTTTTCGAATTTTTATGTTTATTTAATATTTGGACATTCATTACTGCAAATTATACAATTTATCTAAATTTCGTATATTTTTGTTGAATACGGGAGATGATGAATAAGAAATATGTTAAATAACTCTGTTTTATCGGCACTCTACTTTCAATACTAATGCAAAAATATTTAATTTAAAATGTATCGGTTTTAAGAAAATATATTTTTAAGTCATTTGTTGTGGATATTTATTTTGACGAATAATAATATTTTCATTACTAGTAATTGTAAATTATAAGTCAGATTTTTTCACCCATTTCAAAGTTCTTCCGTAGCGGAACGGTTAGAACGTTAGAGTTTCACGCAGAGGTCGTCGGTTCGATTCCTAGTCACGTCAACATTTTTTAATTGTTTTATTCTTTCACATTATTTATTATAATAACGGGTTGGACCTAAGGAGGCTCCATGAAACCCACAGCTTTGCAATAAACTAGTAGGTTATTCGTGTTTACTTCCTTGAAAGTCTCGGGATCCAAGATCCCGTTCCCAAGCCATCTCTGTCGATGTCCGGCTAGGTTTGGGCATTTGCAGAGAAAATGGCTGGGAGTCTCCTCTTCGTTGTTGCACCATCTACACAGGTTGCTTGTTCCCTGTATTGTGTATAAATAGCACCGCAGGTCGTAGTATCCAGTCAACGGGCCCAGTACGATGCGTGCCCTCCTTTTATTCAATCTGATGATTTCTTTTCCCAACTCGGTGATATGCTCCGCCAGTAGTTCTTTGGACCATCTATATCCTATGAAGTTTTTCCATATACTCCATCCTTCTATTACTAATTTTTTCTTGATCGCGTCACAGCCTTCCTGGTATGGTACTCCTACCTTCCTTTCTGGCTGCCCGCTTTTATTTGCTGCTTGCCTTGCAAGCTGATCTGCTCTTTCGTTCCCTTTTATTCCCGAGTGTCCAGGAATCCAGGTGATACAGTCCCTATATACTCTGGCCAGCTCGTTTAGTGTGTTTTTAAAAGCGCCAATTACCGTTTCCTTGGCGCTTTTTGCCTTTTCAATATATCAACAGAGTGTAAAGCCGTTTCCGTGGATTTACCCAACGAATATGCATGTTGTTCCTGGTGTAATGGTGAACTTCCCAGGATCGTTTCCCTTATGTACCTGTCCACCAGCCTCCCCAGCATTTTCAGCATAAAGGAGGAAAGGCTAATAGGTCTAAAATCCTTCACAGACGTGTAACTTTTCTTTCCGGGTTTCGGTATGAACGAAACCCGTGTACGTTTCCAGCTTCCCGGAATATATCCAATGGCGATACTTCCTCTAAAGATCCCCGTGACCAGTCTCAGTACAGCATCGCACCCTTCCTGCAAAAGTTTTGGGAAAATGACGTCCGGTCCCGGTGTTTTGTACGGTTCGAAGATGTTAATCGCCCATTTGAGTCTTTCTGGTGTGACGATCTGTGCCGCCAACGCCCAATCCGCATTTCTTCGTGTCCTAGTTCTCCCAGATATACGTATTTGTCCCTCCCCGTTCTTATTTTTAGTGAAGTCCGGGAAGTTCGCTCTCAGAAGTAGTTCCATTGTTTCCTCTTCTGTTTCCATGTAGTATCCGGACCTGTCTTTAAGGCTTTGTAAACGAATACTATTATCCTTGGTTAGAAGTCTGGCTATTTTAGCCGTTTCTGATAAGCCTTCTGTACTTGAACAGATATTATGCTATTTCTCCCTTTTGGCTTTATCTAGTTCCTTTTTGAAGTCATTTAGCTTATACGTCTATCCTTATACGTCTTCCATCCCTCTGGGTTCCTTGTTTTCTTTGCTCTGTTAAAGACTTTCGGGCCTTCCTTTTCAGCGCCTCTAGGTGTTTTTTCCACCAGGGGGCACCGTTTGGTTGTCCCTTTGGCTTTAACGGGCAGTTGTTCTCATATGCTCTGGTAATGGCTGTCTGGACCTGTTCCAGTGTCTATTCAAGTCTATATTCCGTCCCATAAGTTCCTTTAAGGTGTATTAAACGTTCGTTTAGCTCTTCCTTATATCTCTCCCAGGCTGTATCCTTGGGATTTCTCTTGGGCTCACTCCATATTTTCTGGATCTTCATCCAGAATGAAATGGTCCTATGATCCGACATAGATGGTTCATCCTCCACTCTCCATCCATGTATATAGTTTCTAATGTTCATACTGGCCACGGTGAGGTCTAGAACCTCTCTTTGGTTACTAGTAACAAAACTCGACTCATCACCCCAATTCATTATGTCTATTTATGTACTAGTAATATATTCCAGCAGAGGTTCAGCCCTCTCGTTGATATCTGTGCTGTCCCATACTTCATGGTGAGCATTGGCGTCGGAGCCGATGATCAAGTCGAGTCTTTTATCTCTGCAGTATTCTATTACTTTCCTCATACCTGTTGTTGGTATTTCCTCGTCGTGAGGAAGGTACGCTTAAGTGATTACGATTGTTCTCCCTCGGCCTTCCTCGTTCTTGATATTCACTCTGACGGTCGTGCAATCCCTAGAGCTCAGTTCCTGTAACATAAAAGCGTTAATACCCTTGATGCAGATGCACGCGCGTGCATTTCCATCATTTGTTCCTACAAACAGTTATCCACTTGTATTTAGTCCCCTAATACGTCCCCTCCATACCCAAGGTTCCTGTATTAATGTTATTAGGGCTGTGTTTATATGCACCTTTGCCATGCTCCTTGCTAAAACTGCAGAGGCGCTTTTGCTATGGTGGAAGTTAATCTGAGAGAAGAGTATCTTGTTGGCCGCCATTATTGCTCTACCACGTGAGGTTGCGCTTCTTCTTGAGACGTCGTCACTTTCCCGTCGGCGGTACACTCGAGGTTCAGTGGTTTGAAGGTCACTGAACCGACGCCCGCCGTGAGTCTGTAACTCCGACTCTTCAGTGTAACGGCCGATGGTTCATCTAGGCCCAGAATCAGATAGCCTTCCGGCGTCTGCTTCAGGACCGCCCACCTGGACGTGTCCACTCCCCCATTCTGCCGCCGGACCAGCTTCAGAAAGTCCGGTACAGTTTTAACCCCCTCGGGGAGTCGAGTCATCACCTTGATGATCCTCAGCTCTTCCGCCCTTACCACTCTAGCCATCAAGTTCGGATCCCCTAGGTCCAGTTTCTCTGCTGCCCCTTCTATCCAGGTCGCTGTTTATCGCAAACGAAGATAAGGGTGCCTTTTCTGGGGAAAGTTTCCTTGAATCGGGGTACAAAGTCCCCCTCTTCCATCTTCAGGACTTGGTTAACAACCCCCTCCTTGAACTTTCCTATCACGTCAGCAGGCATCTCCCTTCCAAGGTACTCCCCACAAGTGAAGGCGACCCTCGGCAGGTTTGATGCCGCCGTCGCGAAGCTCCCACTCTCCTTTGGTCGCTTAAGCAGTCTCGAAGCCTACTCCGGCGCCTCCAGGCTGGAAGATGCCATCCTCTTGCCTCCCGAGGTTCCAGGGACAGGAGTTGAAGGTTGGGCGAGTGCATTGGCCCTTTTCTTTTCCCTCTTCCCCTGCCGCCTGTTTGCCCCGAATACGGGCAAGGGTCGGCCCTTCTCTATCGCCCGTTGCTTCAGGAGTTTCCTCCTTTGAACCCCACTCAGATGTCGATTCAAGCCCGTCTCTTCCTCGGGTTCCTCTCCAGCTACCTCCGTTGCCGGAGTTCCCTGGAGAGTTTTCTCCAAGTTGACGGCGATCGGTTTTTGAGCCCAATTTACCTCCATCTCGTTCACCATTCTTTCAGATACATCCATCAAATTATTAAAATATTGAACAAAGATACAGTCTTTTTACGCCAAAACTATTCGATTATTAAAAAATTTTTATTACGAAATATGAATTGAAAAGAGAAGCTGATTAAAGTTATATACAAATACCCACATTCATATCATAAGTACATGTTGTTTTAATATAATAAAACCTTGAAATGGACAATTCGATCATGTTTGCTCTCAAGACCTTGCGGAGCCTAGGAAATATAGAATTTATATTATGGCCAATCAAAGAGACCTAAGGATAATAGAAGATATTTTTTTAATTTTTCCGTCATATTTTGATAAAATGTGCTTTACCAAAATTAAAGTAATATATGATGAGTGACTCATTTTTACCATAAAATTTATTAACAATTAATTTAAAATTTAAAAGTGTATATGTCCTCTTAAGGGGGCAGACCTGGGTTAAACTCAAAAAAATACATGTTTTTCCGAGTCCAGAGAACTTTTTATGTTTAAAAGTTCAATCATTCTAAACATTTTTATGCTAGCAAAACACAATAATATCTTAAATTTTACTGTTGTAACACCTCAAAATCTTGATCTTACACGTCACAATAAATCATTATTTTCAATACCATATTTACTAAAGGATTTCTGATCCTGACACGATTCATGGTGACCTGATGAACAAAAGTTCTTTTTGTTACTTTTTTTCGGAGATCCAATCGATTCTTTTAATTTTTTTTTAATTTTGTTTTTAAAAAATTCATTGTATCTTCTAGAAAAAATAATAAAAAAAATTATAACGAATAAGCGCTCCGAATTTTTTGTAATACATGCCAAAAAGAATCGAATAACCATCGAAAAAAAATTTTTGTTTATCATGTCACCTCGAATCGTGTGAGGATCAGAGGTCCTTTAATGAATATGGTATTGAAAGTAATGATTTATTGTGACGTTTAGGATTAAGATTTTGAGGTTTTACAACAGTAAAATTTAAGATATTATTGTGTTTTGATAGCATAAAAATGTTTAGAATGATTGAACTTTTAAACATAAAAAGTTTTCTGGACTCGGAAAAACATGTATTTTTTTGAGTTTAGCCCAGGTCTAAATTGTCAAAAAATCGTTTTTTTTTATTTACCTTATTTATAGGAAATTTCCCGTAGAATAAGCTCCCGAAAACCGTTTTAAGATATCATAATTCCTTTTAAATTTAGAATATAAATACTGAGACAGCTTTTTTGCCGATTTTGCGTAAATTCGGTATTTTATCAATTATTATTTATTTTATTATTATTTATAACTAAATGTTTGATTGATTATTTTATTCAGTTATAAAGCAATAAAATATAATATAATTGGAACCAATTTGAAGGCTAGAATCCTTCAGCGCCACTACAGGTGAATAGTTGAACTTACATGCGTTTGAGATAAAGGTCGATAAATCAGATCGAATTTTTGACTAACCTTACCCGTACATTTTTGCTACTTTTGACAGTTGGCTTTTATGTTTACAAACCACCTGTTAGTAAACACAGCTAATATTTTTATTGTACTGAACTTATACAGTGTTTTAATTGCATTTGACAATTTGTGAATGTGTGTAAATCAGTGTGGTGAAAATGTCTTCTAAAAGAGATAAAAAAGAAAGGTTCACAAAAGAAGCCAAGACTATCCACCAGCTCAGCGAGGAAACTCTAAGACACAGCTAGTCCTAGAGACACCAGTGATACAACAAACAGAATCATTGACACTTCAATTTTATTTTCTAAGCTTAGAAGTGTTCTGTGTTGTAATCGGTGCCATGGCAGTGTTCAATTAAGTGAATCTGGTGTGCAGGGTCTTGGTTTCAAAATAGATATTGTGTGCTCAAAGTGTGATGAAATAGCAGTGATCAACTCCAGCAACAAATTAGGAGCCAAAGGAAATGCATATGAAATGAACAGAAGATCTGTGCTGTCAGCTCGTGCACTTGGACATGGACACGCTGGCCTTTCAACTTTTTGTGGGATTATGGACCTATGCAAGCCAGTTGCTCAATCGACTTTTGATGAAATAAATAAGCAGTTGAGTGAAGTGTGCGAAAGTGTCGCTCAAGAGTTTATTATGATAAGTACAGTTTACTCAATTTATTCATTTTTGTGCTTTTTTTTTCATTTCAGGTTATTCAAGGAGGAGGAAGACTCATGGGACTCCACGCACCAGAAAATATTGATGTACACTGCTGCAGATGTTTGTCTGCTACGTTGAAAAGAAGAAAAAAGTAGTTGCAATTGATAAGATGAGTATAAATTATATCTATTAGAACTTGTAACTTAATTGTTAAATAACTCTAAATGTTGTTTTTATCAATTTCAGCTTACTGTCCGTAAGATTTCAAGTGAACGCATGGACAGATTGGACTCAAAATTTATGGAGATACTCATTATAGTAGTATTTTTCATATGATCGTAGGGATTTTGATTTGAACGAGTAGAACATTTTTTACATCTATAAAAGTGATAAAGTTATTAAAAAATAAGTGTTATATTGACAATGTTCATATAAAAAAATACTTCTACTGGTTCAAATCAAAATCCCTACGCTCATATTAAAAGTACTACTATAATGAGTATCTCCATAAATTTTTAACCCAATCCATCCATGCGTAGACTTGGAATCTTACGGACAGTGCTTAAAGTCTTCGAAAACAGTCTGGTTTGCCATGGAGGCATAGAAGGTCCAACGAAGGTAAAAAATATACAACCCTTATTAAAATAAATATCAAAATAAAAATTCTTAATTAATTTTTTTGTTTCAGATTTTAAAGGTGGTGTGTCCCCTTAAGGGGACATATACACTTTTAAATTTTAAATTAATTGTTAATAAATTTTATGGTAAAATTGAGTCACTCATCATATATTACTTTTCTTTCGGTAAAGCACATTTTATCAAAATATGATGGAAAAATTAAAAAATTATCTTCTATTATCCTTAGGTCTCTTTGATTGGCCGTAATATAAATTCTATATTTCCTAACGATTTTTTAATGCAAATAATGCAATGAATACGTTTGAAAAAGACGCGGGAATCTGATCTCTCCCTCGCACTTACGTGTGTTTGCGTACGCGCATCGCAGACGCATCGGCGCACAGTCACGTAGTACGTTATGGCAACGGCTCTCTCAGATGCTACAGTTGCTTCGCATGTATATAGATATACTGGCGTTGCGTAAATATAAAAATCACTCTAGTTATTTATTTCTCACTCGTCGAAAATTAATTAATACTGATTTCTTATGCATCAGTGTCTCCTGAATAACGTTCTGCAAGCCGATTTTGCATATCGTTCACCATTTCGGAGAAAAGAGCCAAGAAAGGTTTGTTCACTGATTTCCCCCCCTACGACACATTTTTGAACTTATTTGTGTAGGAATAAAAAGTTTCTAATTGACTAAAAATACTAAATATCCACATTGCAGAGCTGGAGGTGAAAAGTGTATTTCAAACCTTCGTTTACTGGACTAATAAGAATATGTGCAACTGTTAGTTCGGGTTTGTAATTAAATTTGTAAATCTCCAAATTTAGTTTTATCATATGACCTTTATGAACGCTCATATAATTTTTTGTTCTATGTCCTATACCTAGCGAAAGACCATCCTTAAAGGACCGTTGATGTCACATCATTTAAAACGATTTTTCTATATATTCTTTAATTAGAAATTTTGAACGGATTTTTTTATTTGATATTTTAACACTTTATGCAAATAATGTCAAATTGTTTCAATTTGTCAAAAATTTAAGTACATGCAGCAAGTTAAAGTGTGCGTGACATTACCTTGGTATATAATTTGTGTACAACGACACGTAGCATTGAAGTATATACTTTATATGTACATAAAAAATACGGAAACTTTAAATGACTATAGGCATAATTAATTAAACATCTATTTTTATGAAAAAAGAAAAAATATGACTTTAATGTTTTTCATGTCTCTACTTAATTCTCTTTAAAAATAAACATTTTTTTTAAATCTCAATTTTAAAGATATAATAAAAAATTTAACATTTTACAAAGAAACTGTACTATGGTCTACTGGAATACAGTATTAATTAAATGTATATGGGTGATTGTCAAAAAGTTGGCTCTTTTTAAAAGTATGATTTTCAAAAAAATAAAGTCTTTGAAACCGAGAGTAATAAATATGATGTAATAATATTAATCATATAAATAAAAAAATTAAAATGGGCGAGATCAAAAAACTCTTTTATGCAGTTAAAAAAATATTACAATGTTGAAAGTTTCTTAAAACGAATTCTTCTAAATTACGAATTAATAGAGTATAACTTTCATTTAATATTGTTTGATATATATTACCTTACATGAAGTATCTCTTGATTAGCACAAATTTAAAATTGCATCGCTTATTGCAGAATATGAACAATTATGATCTACACTTAACTATATATTTTTTAGTAGTTTATTTATTTAAATGCACCAGATGCATGTGAAATTAAGAAAAAAGTAATTCCTCTCTCTTTTTAAACGATAAATTCGAATTAAATATTTTTTTTTCAAACTGAATGTTCCTTTAAACAATGTTTCGCTGGACAGACAAGACATATAATAAAGGTACGGTAATAGAAGTGCAACATTAACTAATTATTTGTAGAAAACAATACTAATAAATAAAATAAGTATATGTGAACCACTTTTACAAAATGTATATAAGAGTTACCAGTAGGAATCGGTTGCATTTTAATTTGTGAATGTTTTAATACAACTTTCTTTGAATAAAGCCCTTAATTGGTACAGACAAGACATCAAAACTTGGGGAGACATTTCGAAACAACCATACGTAAACGAGCATCATTCTTGAATTAACTAAGACTTACATTAACCCTCTGTGTAATTCTTTTTGTTAAAATTTAGCGTATTACTAAATTTCTTGGTATATTCGGATGAAATTAAGGCTTGGGACATGGGTCAGACAAGACATTTTGCATAGTTTTTTATTTCTTACTCAGAAAAGAAAATACTTGATATTCTGAAAATTTTGCAAATTGTTGCTTACGATAGTCCGGTTGTAGTACTATTCTTTTGAGATGTATATAATGCCCTGTTACTTTGTAAAACAGGAGGGACAAGAATTGTTCAACTTTTTGACAAACACCCATATCAGTTTTCTTTACTATTAAGGAATGCGAAATACTGATGTCATTGATATTTTTCCGGTTTTTCACTTTCACATTTTTTTCTATTATTATGATACAGCTTTATACTCATTATTCCAATAGTTTCAAGCTGTATATAAAAGTTATGAGCTGAGTACAAGTGTTTCATGATCACTTAGAATGCAACTTTTAACAGCTCATAACTTCCATACTTTGAACTTTTAGATAAAATGACTACAAAGCTATTTCTCTTAAAATGGGCAAATTAACATACTAGAAAAGAATAATTCCTTCCATTATTCCTATTTTCAGACATATTTCTTAGATAATGATTTTTCGAAATTTATTTGAAAGACTGTGCACTTATATCGCTATAAAGTAAGTTTGCCATTAGATAAACTATGTTAACTATATTTCCCATGCTTGATATATTATAATATTAAGAAAATATAAAAAATTCCATACGTGTGCTCTAAAACATTTATTTTAATGATTTGGACAATAAAAAAAATAAGTTTTCAGTTTATACATGTTCTTATGTGATCATATATGATTGCATATGATCATATATGATTGCATATGATCACATATGATTGCATATGGCCATATATGATTGCATATGACCATATATGATTACATTGCATATATGATTGCATAGGACCATATATAAGTATATATATGAACGGTAGTCATGTGCACTAATATTCGTTAAATGTGGCATTTACAAATAGCAAAAGTAGCTCAGTGGTTAGGGTTAGGACTCAGAAATTTGAAGATCCAAGGTTCAATTCCCACCTCGGGAACTTTTTTTATTAATTCATAAAAATAATCATTATATTTCTCATATATGATCATATATGATCACATGTGATTACACCTGCCATAACTCGGATATGCTCATATATGATCATATATGAACCCTTCATACAAGATCATATATGAACATGTATGAATTATTTTTACCCGGGTTTTTTTATTGCTTATTCAATTCAATTTTTATCTGGAAACGAAAAACCAAATTCTTTGAAGTCATAATATAGCACAACTATAAACTATATTAAGTTTTAATCCTCGTTATTAAAGATCGATAAAATGGTGCAATTCTGTTAAATGAAGTTAAAATTATTCCGTATCATATGCTGCAATTCTTCTCAAAGCTGCAACGTTTTGCAATTTTTCTTTGTTTTGTGAGTTTTCAGTTTATTGGTGATAAAATTCTATATTTCAAAATTATGAAGCATTTTTTACAGCTTTATTTTAAATATTCGGAATTAATGCTATTTACGTCCATCCCTAGAGTGAGAAATCTATTAAATCCTATTAATTCCTTCTTCCAAGTAGGAGAAGATCCTATTTGCGAATAGAATGTATATGTAATTTTTGTATTGGTGAATAGTATTTAATAGATTTCTCACACTAGGGATACACCGAATATACACTCTTATAATGTAATTCGTCAAAATGCAAGTTTCTTACTCGTACATACAGATTTTTATATTCCAGCCAATCAAAAATATGTTTTTATCACACTTGCACGAATCGCGTTTTTTCGTAATCATATAGCGGGACTAAAGTGGCCGTTTTCCGATCGGTGGGTGGTAAAGACTATCAAATTAGCGGGCGCAAACGTAAATTTTCGAAAATCAACTCTAAGTGGGTTTATGCCCCCCTAAATATCAAGTACCATCCGAATGATACCACATGTTTAAATGGACCTAAATACTCTAGTAGGTTGATTTTACAGTCTAACAAGCATATGTTTGCACCGTGTCGAAGAACGGCCAAATTTAGTTTCGCTTCATAGGCATAAAAAAACGCATTATCAATACATGTTTGACAAAAAATACGGTGTCCACCATGGGGCCCTTGTGGAACTAAATCTACGTAATATAACTCATAAGAACGCCAAAAAGTATGTTATACTAAAAGAATCTATTCTAAGTCGATTTCGTAAACTCGCGTTATAATTCGTTAAAATATCTACGCTAATTTACGGCAAATTACAAAAATGCTACAACGAAGAAGTAAATCTGTAATTCTACCTACGCCTTTTTAGTAACAATAAATAATTGAAAATTATTTACTGTATACTAATCGATTCTACGCCAAATAACAATATTGCATAAAACGACCTTAAAATGATGTATCTTTTTGTTGTTTGAATTTTATAAAATTAAAAAATTACGCCGTTTAAAGAAAAAGTAAATATAACTGTTTAACTGCTTTTCTTTATTGTAATGTAGCGTAAATTCATCTACAACAACGCTAAGAGCTAAATATTCTACACGCTTCTATTTCTTTTCACTAACGACTACAAAATTTATTTTTACAATTCTCTCAAAATTTTTTAGAACATGACAAAAATCAATTTTTTTACGAAAACTACGTCAATTATATATTAACTTATCTGCTATCATTAAAAGGCGTTAAAAGATGTACACTTCCGTAGATCTGCTTTTCAATTATTGAGAAACTAAGCTGTACTACATGCAAACAAAAATAACTACTTTAGATTATATTGCAAAATTAGAATACCTTCGTTTTTTTTTATATTGGGTAATTCAAGAAAAACTTCTACTTGTACACCAATCTTCTACTTCTTGCTACGTACGACTACTACATCACTTTTACAACTTATTAATGTTCTGAAAAACTTTCTACATGTAGGAATGAAGTAATTTTTTTCTACTTCAAATTACATCCTGTAAATACTAAATTATCTGCTTTCAATAAATGGTGTTAAAAGTTGTACATTTTTGTAGAACTGCTTTTATTCCACCCTCGATCGATATGGCCACTTTTTGCCCTTGCCAGTCGGGGCGAAAGTAGCATATATTTCCCGTAAACTTATTTGTGGGAGGAAAGTAAAATTTGTGGGGCGAAAGTAACATTTGCGGGGCGAAAGTAAAATTCGCGGGGCGAAAGTAAAATTTGCGGGACGAAAGTAAAATTTGCGGGGCGAAAGACAATTTACAGGACAAAAATAAAATAGAAATTTTTTTCATTTACAATTGTATTTTTTTACAATACTATTCGTTTTATAATTAATTGATATACATCCAGTGGTTTTTTACAAAAAATAAAGAAATTGTAATTACAAAATAAACAAAATCTTTATTTACATATTTTCTATTTGAGCACGTACATACTCATTCTTCTAGATCAACATAGAAAAATATAAAAAAAACGTGTCGGCCCTACTCTTCAGGGTCAATAAGTGACCACGGTCGAGAGTGGAATAAAATACTATATGCAACACGGGACGAAAGTAGATTTTTCCCTCGGATGATTACTGACCTCGAGAGATTTTTCCCTCGGGTGATTACTGCCCTAGAGAGACGATTTTTCCTTCGGGTGATTACTGCCCTCGCTTCTCTCGTGCAGTAAAGGTCCCCTCGGGATAAATCTTTTCGCTCGGGAAGTAAACCCAACCACGGGAAAAATCTGAAACTTTCGCCCCTTATTGCAAAATGTACTATTCAATTATCGAGAAACTATAATTCATGAAAAACTTCACCAATTATCTACTTTTTACTACTTATACTTACTAATTCATTAAACGTCAGTTTTACAACTTTCTAATAGTTCAAAAAACATACTATATGTATGAACGGAGTACTTTTATCTACGACAAATTACATCCTATGAACACTAATTTTTTAGCTCTCATTAAAATGTGTTAAAAGTTGTTCACATACGTTGAACTTTTTTATCAAGACTTTCTTATATCTAGAAGCTACGCTGTACTATGCACAAATAAAACTAGCCCGCCACGCGGTAAAATCTTGGAACGCCTACGCGCTTTGCAACTTTGTTTAAATGATGTCTTTGTAAAAAAAGTTGGATACAAAAAAGTTGTATTTTTTCGAGATCTACATATTTACTGTAAAAAGTTTTTGCGTATAATGTGTTATAATCAAGTTGTGGATTTAAAATCGACTTTTTTGCCATTTTTTACTTTAATTTTTGTTTTTCTCGATAAACTTTGTTTAAACAATATTTTTATAAAAAATGTAGAATACAAAAAAGTTGTATTTTTACGAGATGCATAACTT
Source organism: Gastracanthus pulcherrimus (assembly GCA_949152435.1). Lineage (NCBI taxonomy): Eukaryota > Metazoa > Arthropoda > Insecta > Hymenoptera > Pteromalidae > Gastracanthus > Gastracanthus pulcherrimus. Next base: position 53,763,098 of record OX424574.1, read on the forward strand.
TACTGTAGAATTTTCTTACGTATAATATGATATAATCAAGTTGTGGCCTAAAAATCGATTTCTTAAATCTCTTTTTCTCTTTATTTTTCGTCTTTCTCGTCAAATTTTGTTTAAATTACATTTTTGTAAAAAAATATTCAATACAAAAAGTTGTATTTTTTCGAGATCAACAACTTTACCGTGGAAAATTGTATATAAATATGATGCTTATCCAAGATACAATTAAAACTCGATTTTTCAACATATTTAAAAATTGTCCTAAATAGTAATATACTCATTGGATATGGTTGAAAATAGATACGGCACCTAGACGTATGTGATGGGACAAGTTTCAGTCAGTTCCACTGCAGCCTCGTTGAGTTGTCGCATAAACTTGATTGTATACATACATATATCCATATCTCTAGTCTACTCGTCTAATGGCCATTGGACCGATTGGGGACGGCGATGTGCCATCTACATCCAAATATACATCCATATATACACTATCCGTCATACATCCATATATGCATCTACGGGGTTGCTTGAAATGTATTCATATAGCGTTAAATCATGTTTTATGCCATAATTTGTTAATTTTTAAGATATTAATCATTTTAAGATTACGAAAATATAAGGTTCTCCCTTGGAGCGGTTGTGCCGAAAAACGCCTGAGTAAAAAAATCTTATATACTCTGGTAGAAAATTATCTAGTTTTATCGAGGCCCTCGATTATTTCCAAGACAAACTAGATAGATCTACATAGTTCTAGATTAATTTTCTACCAGGGTATAATCATATATAATATTAAATAAAAAATTTATATATAACTGTATATAGAATAACGTTATATATAATCATATATGATTGTATATAATTATATATACTTGTATATAAATTTTAAATTAAATAAATTAATAATATAATATTTACTTTATGCAAATTTAACATAAAAAATAGTTTCTATTGTAGATTAGCAATGTCTTATGCATTTTTTATTACAAAAAATTTATTACAAAAAAGAAAAAAAATCGTCCCACGTGGGATTTCAACCAAAAATCTTTGACTTTTGAAGCCATTACCTTAACCACTACCCCAGCTTTTGTGGTAACCAGAATAGAAATTGAGTTCAGACTGTCTGAGCAACTAATGTGGCCCTTATTAGGGTGCCTGATAAGATCCTTATGAGGTATGTAAGGCTGTAGTCTAACGTCAGGGAATGGTCAGGCGATAGTCAGGGTGCCTGAACAATAACAAAATAAACAGCAAACGGATACAAGTTTACAAATTTTTTCATACACAACAAACAGTAAGTAACAAGATTATTGACAGTATTTATTGTTTGAACTTTATTCAGAAATTACAGTAGACTTGAAAAAAATCTTCACAATGTTTATTAGAATAATTTTAGGGTCCTTAAAATTGAGGTTAGAATTATATTCTGAAAGAAATTTGAATTCATTTCAATGGTTGACTCTTAATATATTTTTTTTTTAATTAACGTCGCCATGTTTGTGCTCCCATGTGGTGCTAATCGACGACGGGGGTCTGCGGTGCGTTTGTAAACAAAGCACATGTAATTTTTACAGAGGTGCTTGTATCAATCGGCAGAGACTAGGATTCGAACCCGGGTCACCGGCGTCGGTATCCGACACTCTACCGACTGAGCCGCCGCAGGCCCCAAACTCTTAATATTGATTGTAATATATTATAACTTTTATATTTTTATAACTAAAATCTGAAATAGAATAAAAAAATATAGATAAACAAAATGTGACATATATCCTTCTTTACTCTTAAAGCTATTCAATAACAAAGCTACTTGGATGGAAATTAATTTTTCATATTTTTTGTACAATAATTTATTTTGAAATGGAACATTATAAAGTTCTAACAGAGTATATTTATGCATCAGTAATACAGTGCTAAGTGCTTCGAAAGAATTAAAATAGTTGAATTGGTATGTAAATATGAGTGTGTTATTATACAAATTGTTATACGTTAAAATGACTGAAACTGATTCTGAACTTACGTGCTACATATAACAAACTAAAATATGATAAATTACGCTATTAATAATACTTAAAAATATTTGAATTGTAAAACTCTAGCTGATCTATTTTAATATTGACTCAAATAAAATCCCACAAAATTTTCTTTCAATTAGAGAAATACGACTGTAACTAACTTATCTATTTTCAGTTACTATCATTGTAAAGTTGTTTAGAAGATACGGAACATGTAAAATCTGAGCATTGACTACTAATTTTTTTAATAACTGCATTAAAGCTCCTATAAGAAATAGTACAAAGTGCAGATTCTCTATTAAGATTAAATAACAAGTTACCTGTTTACTTATCTAATTCAATTATAGTGATTGAGTTCTTTATCTTCGAAAGAGTCACTTATGAGAATATTATTTTTGAACAGTAACCAAATGCAACATACTACGCATCTTCTAAACTATACCAAGATAGAAGCTAAAAATGGGTTAGTAAGTTATACTCATATAGCAAAAAGAGAATATATATATTTGTTAACTCTAGCATACTTATTTCTCACTATTAAAATAATTTAGCTAGAGTTACTAAACAAATATTTTTAAGTATTCATCCTATTATAATAAAGTAATTTACTAATTTTCAGTTTGTTACATGGAACATATAATTTTAGTTATTTCAAAGCACTCGGCACTGCATTATTGGTATATAAACTTTATTAAAGTTTTATAATGTTTAATTTCAAAGTATAATGTAACAAAAAAAGTAGATTAAATTAACTTGCTTGACGACGTCTAGATAATGCGGTTCATAGTTTTTGATGTCTACATATACGTACTGGAAGAAGAAGGTGTCCAGGTAGTTATGGTGGCCGATGACGAGGTCTAGATAATGCGCTCCGTAGCTTTTGATCTCTACATATACGTACTGGTAGAAGGTGTCCAGGTGGATACGGTGGCCGATGACGAGGTCTAGGTGACGTGCACCGTAGCTTTTTGTATCTAGATGTAGGTGATATAGCGTTTATTACGTGGTTATAATAGCCGATGACGAGGTCTCCCTGTGCAAAAGCATGTGTCAAATCACGTATCGTAGCACATATAAAAGCACTGGCCAAATCATGTGCAGGAACATGTAAAAAAGCACGTGACGTAATGAACCCATTTAAACACGTGTTCTGTACGTGCTTCAGTATGTGTTCCAGCATGTGCTTCAACATGAACGAGAGAAAATAAATATAAAATGTAAAAAAATTTGCCCTGATCGGGGCTTGAACCACCGATCTTCCAGTTAGTAGGCACTTACCTTCACCACTCTGCTAATCAGACTCTTGAATTTTGTTAACGTATAAGCAATGTATAAGGTGTAATAGAAACAATATATTGTTGTTAAATGATATATGAAAAATTGATTTTGATAAGACAACAACAACAATCAACACTTTTTATTATTTAGCAATCAAGGGGATATGAAATACTAACCCGATTTCTACCTTACCGGCATTTTACTTTTTGAATCTCATCTTTGTGTTCGTACTTTTTGATTGTAACTTTAAAATAGTAATGTTCAATAAACAAATAATTTGTTTGTTTGATAAAATATATTTAAATTTGTTAAAAAAAACAAGGAAACAAAAACAAATAACATATGATGTAGAATTTATTTTTACCTAAAAATATATAACCATTTGTTTTTAATTTTTTGGTGGCTTGGGTGCGCTTAAGATTTTTCAGTATATTTTTTAGGGGGATATGAAAGGCAAGAGAAGATATCTATATTATTGACTCAATTTTTAATTTTTTAAAATATTTTTTTAAAAAATTTATAGGTAAGACGATACATCCAGATTTTTCTTTATCAATGAAGAATAACCGAATTTTTTTTAAGTAATTCCGGTTTACGTTCCAGATATCAAATACGGTTGTTTATAACAGGGAATTTAAAGTTCGTAGTGACAAAATGAATAGTTTTAATTGAAAATTATTTTCACGATTCATGAATTTCAAATTGTATATAGTTATATATGCTTATATATAAATATATATTACTTTATATATTTATATATAATTGTATATAATCTTAATCCATATATAACTGTATACAACTATCTTTAATCATATATAGTCATATATAATCATATATGAATTTAATGTATAATCTGTAACGTGGTATTTCGTTACTCTATTTATTTATAACTTTTGCTCAGCACTTTACCAAATTTATCAATACTAATGAGCGCCAGGTAAAGCGCGGCTAGCCCTGCATGAGTCCCTTTCCCAGAGGAAGTTCCGTGAAGTGGAAAATCAGGAATATATACTCATATAATAATAATTGCACAAATCTCACTCTTTAAGTACCTAGACTTTATTATAAATTACAATATGTACGGTCGCCAAATTTACAAGATTTTCACAATTCACCGGTCGCTAAACAAATATGGCTACGCTAGTCCACGCACGCGTCTTCCGCGGCGACCAAATCACCGCGTTTCCCGAGTTTTCCGAATCGCGTAATATCCCCTTTTTTCCACACTACAATTCGTAATCTTCAACGGGCCCGACGCGCACTGATTCTAAACGACGGTGTCACACCACCACGAGTTTACTCCATTGCCCCCGAGCACATGGCAGCAATGTGCGATATATATTAAATTATAACTTTATCTATAAGTTCCGAGGGAAGCTCGACAATTATAGTCCACTCACCGGCGCTAATTGTGGACGCCTAGCGGTGCTCCTGATACTACTGGTCGCTAGTACTTCCTCCGATACTATCCTCGCTACTAATGTCCGACGATTTTATAATACTCTCGATGGGTGCTCGCAACGTATGTCTATCCTCTCTAACGGGCGGGCAGGCAATCCCGCAACGTACGTCTGTATTCTCTAACGGGCGGGCAGGCAATGCTCAAAATCGGAGAGGGCGAAAATCTCTTCCAAATTTTCAGCTCTTCTTCTCGACCACCTTCAGCCCACACACTTGTTGCTTCCGCCCTTTTCTTCTCGGTGATTAGCCTTGATTTTCTCTAAATGCGAAAATCCAGGCTAAGTCTGCGGCCATTTGAGACGCTAATCTTCATTGGTCCGCTCCGCGATTGCCGCCCTGCCCACGAAGCGCGGGCAATATGAATCGCTAAATATACACGCGCGGGCAACCCGGCGTGTATATCTATATCGGGCGCTTTCGGTTTTGTCGCCGCCGGACCATCACAGTTGGCAGCGGCGACGTGCGCGCGTCGGCTTACGCTACGATAGACCGGTAGCTTCATGCGGCTCGCGGCGCGGCGGCTGCTAGCTCTCCCCATGCTGTCGACAGCCGCGTCGGTATCTCTCTCTCTCTCGTGGCTACAGCCGCGATGTTATGCCTCGAGGAAGCCGCCGCTGCTACTGTGAATCCTCTCTCCTCCCACGTCTGCGTGCATCGGGAGAGAGGGCGGTCGCGCGTGCGTGTGTGTGTATGCGCGCAGATAGTGGCTCATCATCCTCGAGAGGCGAAGGAGAAAGAGCAAGCGAGAGAGAGAGAGGGTCGCGCGTACATGTACAATGGTGTTGGTGTCGTGCGTGTGTGTGTATCGGGATCGACGTCGGTGCTCGCTCCGAGCAGTCTTCGATGCGGCGCGATCAGCTGGAGCCGTTGTGTGGATGTGTGCGTGTGTGTGCCGGTCTGCGGCTTTCCTCGGTCGCGACTCTCCTTATCCTCATGCCCTCAACAAAATAAAATAACATTTCCCCCCCCATTAATAACAATAATTATTTAATCAAAAATGCTCGGCTCTGGTGACGGGTGATTTGGTCGCGATTGACTGCCCGTGTTTTAATAACATTGGGACGCGAAATACGCGTCACAAACTCTCCCCCCCCCCCCCCCCCTAAACGGGACACAGCGCCAGAAGTGGACTGTTTATTCCAATAATCAAACGAGACTCTAGTTGGGCCATTGTATCCCATCAACGCGATTCCCGAACAACCCTCGGCACCAGAGCTTTGCAAAAATATATATATATCTATACTTATCACTAATCAGGCTGAGAACAAACAAAGAAAATTATTAATACCTCCACCTTACTACTTCCAATCCAACCACAGAGCAATGGCGCTCATAGATCGGGCGACCATAGGGGAAATTATAAGATCCTAATAAAAAAAATTCAATAAATAAATAAATAACAAGAATTTTAACAACTTACTGGGCATGGGTATGCCTCCGTCACTCCATGTTTCGGTCGCTAATTGGGTTCTCAGGTTATGCCCTTGGTCGCCGATGCATCGGGTCTCGGATGGGTCGCTAATCGTTGTGGTCGCTAGAGTGATCAGTTTGTTCTCCTTTACTAGCCATCTCGATAAATAACCACTTCAAGGTCGCTTGTAAGGAATAGGTCGCTACTACGGGGCTTTTCCCCTTGGGTGAATATATCTCTTCAATTCCCTCACGTGTACCTCGGGTATTTTTTTATCCTCCCCCATATTTAACACATATACCAGCGGAGACTTGACTTCTTTGATGGCAAATGGGCCGTCAAGCCGGCCAGCTAACTTAGCCGAGAACCGCTTGTCTTGGTTTGACAAGTGATGGGTTGCCCTCATTACTAAGTCCCCTACCTGGAATGTCGCATCCTTCCTGCCCCGATTGTAGTATTTGGCTTGTCGCTCCTTTGCAGAGTCGATATGCCTGATTACTAGGTCACGTAGGGCATCCAGTCTTCTTACTCTATCTAAGCAATCTTCGGGGTCTCTACTAACCATTTGTCGCTTTGGCTCTACTTCTCTTCGTAAACTCTCCATCACTCTCTCACGGTACTCTACTGGGACGACAAGTCTCTACCCTTCTTCTCGAGATAATAATTCAGGGAATCCTGGGTCTAATAGGGGGTCGCTACGAAATTTGTACAACATGCCATCTTCGATTCGCCAGTCTGGGAATCGGTGTGGGTGTCTTTGTACTTCTTCCATCCTAGCTAAGTATCGCTCGTCCTGTATCTCTTCAAATCCAGCTATTTCCCCTCCATCTTCATACATCCTCGACAACGCATCAGGCACTTTCAGCAGAGTGCCCTTTCGATGGATTACTTCGAAGTCCCACTGTTGCCTTTCAAGTGCCCAACGGGCTAGTCGTCCAGTAGGGTCCTTTAAATTACGAAGCCATTGAAGGGTGCTATGGCCGGTGATGGCCTTGAATTCGTACCCTTCAAGGTATGGTCGCAACTTTTTAATGGCCCATAATAACGCCAAGCATTCTCTTTTGGACGTGGTATAGTTTTGTTCAGCCGCCGTGAGTACTCTACTCACATATACGATGGGGTGCTCTCCATGAACCCCTTCCTATGTCAAAACCACCCCAATCGCCACTCCGCTTGCATCACTCTGGACCGTGAAGGTTTTTCCAAAATCTGGTCTTGCCAGGACCGGAGCTACCGTTAGCGCCTTCTTCAGACCTTCAAAGGCCTCTTGTTGGTCGCTATCCCTTGGCTTTACGCAATTTGTCCAATATGGAATCCATGCTCCTGATAGGATATGCATCCTTCCAGATCACTTTGTTGAGGTCGCTATAATCTATACAAAATCTATAACTCCCATTTGGCTTCTTGATGATTATCAGGGCGCTACTCCATTCACTTGCCGATCGCTCTATTACTCCACTCCTGAACATCTTCTCTATCTCTTTGTGTACTATTTCCGGCGCATTCGACGTATGCTGGGGTCGCTTAGATTTCCTCGTCGTCCCAAGATTGCTTCCACGGACCCTCGTTAGTCATCCACATCCGTCTGCCATATCATACATCAACGTCCCATATGGTGGTAAAGTCCTGTCCAAGTAAAATGTCGTGGTCGCAAGGATCTACGGCTCTTACCGTTAGCTTCCTGGACCTGCCATCCAATTCCATGTTGATGTCCAGATACCCGAATACTTTCTTTGTTCCACCTAACACACTTCTTATAACAGAGTTCGCTGGTCGCAATCGGTCCTTGAACTTAGCCGCTATCGCTGGTCCTACTAGGTAGACCGTGGCTCCTCCATCAATTAGGGCTCTGTATGGCCTACCACCTAGTATTACCTTCGTGAAGATGCGGTTCTCTGCGCTCGTACCTGCGACTTCGTCTTCGCCTGGTTCCGGAACCTCCAGTTGGTCGGCCTCCGGCGTACGTAGTACGCTACTCTCCCCCCTAGACTAGATGTGGGCATCCCAACATCTAAGTCTGTAACAGAGGAGGAAGGGCCCTCCAACGAGGGAGTGGACACCTGTGACTCTTCCAGAAGGTCGACCGCCTCTCGTACGAGGGCTAGGTGCTCGAAATCCTTCTGCTCGTCAGCTGTTGGATTGAGCTCCGTTACGTCGACCCATTCGAGGGTCGGTTAGGTTGTCACTCTTTCGGTCACCTGGCGCAGGAGTCACTGGATGCTCTGTTGAGAGTAGTTTTGTCCGCTTGCTCCGATATCGCCACTCTTCTCTCTCATGGTCGCTAAGTTGCTCTCGTTTCTTTTCACCTTTTCTCTGTTTTCCCTGAGTTCTCTAAAGTTCTCTATGCCGCCGTCATGAAGCTCTCTATTCTCTATTTTTTCTCTCTCTTCTCGAATTTTTTCTATGTGGCTCTCACTACTCTCTCTCTATTCTCCACCTTTTCTCTCTCTTTTCGAATTTTGTTGCTCTCACCACTCTCTCTATTCTCTACATTTCTCTTTCTTCTCGAGTTTTTTTTTCTATGTTGCGCTCACTACTCTCTCTACTCTCTATAAATTCTTGGTCGCTAATGATGTGGTTGTTCTTGATTCCTCCTAGTGAGGTGTTACTCAGTACTGGGTGAATCTCTCTCTCATGCAGCACTGACCTAACACCCCGAAGCTTCTTTTACTCTTCCTTGGGTCGCTATCGGTAGTTCCTGGTAAAACCCAGGGTCGCACATCATCTTCATAGTCATTGTTTGGTCGATACCTCCCTTGAAGGAGCTGACAGAGGATCGCTACGAAGTTTAACTCCTCTTGGAATTGGTCCCTTTCCATAGCGCCACTTAATCCATTCCCGATGAGGCGCGCTACACCGGGGGCAGGTGGACAGGTCTATGCCACGTCGGCCACAGTTATTACACCAACTGTGCCATTTAGGGCATAGACAATTCTTTGCAATGTGTTCCCTTTGCCAGCAGTTATTGCAGGACCTATCAGGAGGATCAAGAAGGGGGTCGCTAGCGATGGGGATCAGTCCGTTACTAAACATGATCCCTGTCAGCTTGACTTTCTTCCCCGCCAACCCCGTCACTGGAGGACGTTGCCTTGAGTGGGTCGCCGTTCCAGATGATGGTGACTCGGGTTTCTGGGCATCCTGCCTCGACCTTACCGATTCATAGTCGACTGGGATATTGGGGCGACGTATGGGTCGACCGGGAGGTAAACGGCGGGGTACTTCCTTACACCCCACTACAGCTCCCACCTTGGCTCGAATCGTCTTCTCTATGACTCTGTCGTTCACTCCCTCCGCACTTGCGACTCGTCTCTCTTCTCTCTTCTGTAGTAGCTCACTTCCGGTCGCTCCTTTCATTTGCTCACTTCCATCTTCTGGGATCGCTTCCTTCTCTTCCTCTTTCTCTAGTAACTTATCTACTGCCACTGGTGCTGCAATGATTGCTACTGCTGCTGCTTCTGCTGTCGCTGCTGCTTTTGCTGCTGTCGCTGTTGCTGTTTCTGCTGTCGCTGCTGCTGTTGCTGCTGCTGCTGCTGTCGCTGCTGCTGCTGCTGTTGCTACTGCTGCTGGAGCTGCAGTCGCTGCTGTCACTGCTTTTCCTTCACTCTTATCTCTAATCTCTTCACTCGTCGCTCGTGTCTCTTCGCTCTTCTCTCTCATCTCTTCACTCGTCACTTGGGTCTCTTCGCTTTTCTCTCTCGTCTCTTCGCTCGTCGCTCGGGTCTCTTCGGTCTTATCTCTCGTTTCTTTACTCGTCGCTCGGGTCTCTTCACTCGTCACTCGGGTCTCTTCACTCGTCACTCGGGTCTCTTCGCTCTTCTCTCTCGTCTCTTCATGGGCATTTCCTGCCGGGCTTAGCACGGCACTCTCCCCCCTAGACCCAGAACCAAAAGAACGTCAGCAGTGTTACTTGGCAAAACTCTCTTCACCATGCCTGTGAGGTTCACCTGTCCTTGTGAGGTCGCCTGTCTGCCCAGCATCTTCGTGGGTCGCTAGTAGGGCGTGCAGCCGTCCTGCTTCAATCGTCACAGTTCGGTTCAGATCCACGTATCCGCGTTCACGCTGCTTTTCGGGCGTGTCTGAACTGTCGCTACTGTCTGATTCGAAGGAACTACTACTACTTGAACTTTCTATGCTAGAAGGGCTACGTCTCCGGCGTCTATTGCGTGTCCGATCGCTTTTCACATCATTTTCCCTGGCGTCCTTGTCGGTCCGGTCCCAAGTGGAGTAACCTCGCTTCCGGTGCTGTATATTCCTCCGCGGTGTATGCCCAGAGTCACTGTCAGAGTTCGATGAGCTGCAGTATCGAGAGATTTGGTCATGAATGACTACCGTCGATCCCGGGCCTGGGTTCGACGTTCCTGGCAATCCTGCTGCCGGAGTTCCTGCCCATGACGGTCGTGCGTCTGCCTTCGAGTATAGTCCGTTTGACTGTGTGGTCGCTGCTACATGTTGTGTTGAGTCAACTGGACCGGTGAGACCTGTGAAACTTGGCATCCTGGTACAAGAATCATGCGTGACGGGCCTTTGTAAGTACTGAACATTGGGTGCTGTCATTTCTTCTTGCATCGATGTAGCGGTGGTAATGGTGGTGGTTGCGCAACTAATTGTCCGATTGACTGCTACCTGTGCTCTAGACTCTTGTATCTCCGCTACTTGTCTTGACATAGTAAGCGGCCTCACGTCTTGGCTGTCTTCGGTCCCTATACTTAGGCTTTCTAAAGTTTTGGTCGACTTCCTAGGTCTTTTAGCCCTTTTTCTCATGACCACGGGTGTGGGAATTTCCTCGTATGACTCCTCTCTCATAGTTGCAACCGTAGTCGCCGAGAATTCCTCTGATTATTATTCATCCACGGATGGGTCCCATGATACGTCAACATGATGCTCCACTGTCCTTATACTGGCTCGAAGAAGTCTGTCTCTGAGTAGGTCTGTTGTCCCAGATACGCTCAATCCCATCTGATCTAGAATTATTATTAGTTCGCTCGGGTCCATCCCATTTATTCTAGTTGATACTGCCATTCGCTGGAGTATGCGCGGATCCTTCTTTGCTGCTTGTCTTTTTTTTTTACTCGTACACCAAGGAAACAAAAACAGCGGTTTGGTCGCTAGTTACACTCTACAGTTACTGCAATATTCGCTATGTTGGGAGGGCCCGCCCAAGTCTTTGGAATCTTCTCAAAGACGGGGATTTAACTTGCAGTACCTGGTGCACGTGAATGGACAGGTCGCTAATAAAGGAATCAGTCTTAACTCTTTTACAGGACAATTTTCCTGCCTAACTACTGTGTCACTAATTTTCAATTTTTATAATGATTTATACGAGGGTAGTTCAATAAGTCTTTAGAATAAAGTATAAAAACAATTTTTTTTGGGTAAATTTTTTTTTATTTTTCAACATAATCTCCTTGGAGCTCTATACACTTGGTCAAACGCTTTTTAAGTTTTTTTAATCCTTCAGAAAAGTGCGTTTTCGGAAGTTCCTCAAAATAAGCACTTACAGAGGCAATGACGTCTTCGTTGTCCGTAAATCTCTCTCCACCGAGCCATTTTTTCAAGTTTGGAAATAAGAAAAAGTCACTGGGGGCTAAATCTGGTGAATACGGTGGGTGTTCGACCAATTCGAATTTTAGTTCTTCAATTTTAGCCATTGAAACGAAGCATGTGTGAACTCGGGCGTCGTCGTGATGAAAGAGAATTTTTTTCTCGCCAAATATGGTCGTTTTTTTTTAATTTCTTCTTCCAGCTGCTCTAATAATGATGCATAATACTCACCAGTAATTGTTTTACCCTTTTCCAAGTAGTCAATAAGTATAATTCCACGTGCATCCCAAAAACTGTAGCCATAACCTTACCAGCTGACTTTACGGTCTTTGCCTTCTTTGGAGCTGGTTCGCCTGTGGAAATCCACTGTTTGGATTGTTCCTTTGTCTCAGGAGTGTAGTGGTGTATCCATGTTTCATCCACAGTCGCAAATCGACGAAAAAATTCCTCAGGATTCCGACTTATGCGCGCCAAAAGAGCCTCAGAGGCGACCACTCTATTGCGTTTATTCTCAGCTGAGAGCAAGCGCGGCACCCATCTTGCCGATAGCTTTTTCATGCCTAATTTTTCATGTAGAATTGAAACAACTGCACCTATAGATATCCTTGTGGCCTCAGCTAACTCACGCACTTTTAATCTTCTATCCTTCAACACCATATCGTGGATTTTATTGATGATTTCGGGAGTAGTTGCTTCTACGGGCCTTCCTGAACGTGGTTCGTCACTTATTGGTGTACGACCACGCTTAAATTCATTTACCCAGTTATAAACCGTTGCTAAGGCAGGGGCAGATGTGCCATGAACTGAGTCCAATTCATTTTTTATCTCATATGGAGTTAAACCCTTTAAATGAAAATGTTTAATTACCGCTCTGAACTCGTTTTTTTCCATTTTTCTTAACAAGCAATTTTTTTTTTCAATTGGTTATAAAAACACGTAAACTCAGAAGATGTGGACTGTGACTGCACCATATATCTAGTCGGGAGTGGTGCTGACTGAAAACAGATGATTTGGAGCGATTCGCGCGCCATCTGTTGGTCATTCTAAAGACTTATTGAACTACCCTCGTAATAATAATATGTATATTTATATATATTTTATGTTACTCTGGAGATTACCGTATGTTTACTTTTGCTAAAGGGACAAAAGGAGATAAAACAAAGAAAATAGCTTCTTTTCTTGAGGTCTTCTTTATCGGTTCCTTTAGCTGAAAATGCCTACTCGAAATTTGTTTGCCTAATTTCTGAGTAGCGGCTGAAATATCCTGACGCGAATCTAATAAAGTCGCTATTCAGTCTTCAGTAGTTCTTGGTACTCTCTTCTTGTTCATATCTGGAGTAATAATCTGAGGTTTCTTCTGGGTCGCAATCAGTTTTCAGTAGATAATTCCCAATACAATTAATAAATATAAATATATGTAATAATCAATTTTTCCTTTGATACAGTAGTTATAATAACAACCTTAGTTGTTGTATTTTTATACCCAATTTCCAGCAATTGTTAGAAAATTTTTTCTCTTAACCAAATTATAAATCGTTCTTACTAATCGATTTGGGGGTAGTAGCACAGCCAATAATATTTTGTGGAGGTGTTCGCAAAATAAATTTTCCCTATACGGTGGTGTGTCTCCTACTCTACTACTTTAAAAAGTCATTGAGCAGGCTTGAAAAATAGGTCGAAATTCAGAATAATTACACACAAATTAATTCATCTTTCACTCTAATTCATTAACTCAAATTTCACTAAATCCCAAAAAACAAAAATTTTCTGAATTTGTCTCCTATTTTCCACACCTTCTTTATTTACCGATATTCTACTCAGTGCGTCGCCGCAGTCTTCCGCTTACACTAGTATTTCGCTATATTCTTTGGATATCGCTACAATGTTCCTCAAATAACCGAAGAAAAATTTCAATACTCAAAAAGAATCCTACGAAAGGTCCCAATTGAAACAAAAATTTATTTTACTACACACCCAAAAAAACTGTAAAAACCCTCAATCAAGAATCGCTCAAAAAAAAAATTGAAAAAATTTTCAAGCAAAATAAAAAAACCCTTTTAAATCCAAAAAAAAAATATTCTCAACAAAAACCTTTCAAAAAGAAAATGTCGGAAAATTTTCAAAGAAAATTACAACAATCTCTCAGAAAATTTTTTTTGAAAAATTGTCAAAAAGAACTCCCGAAAAACTTTCAAAATCGAAATTTAAAAAAAAAAGAATATTCTCGGTAAAATCTATAAAATATCTAAAAAAAAATTTTTGGAAAATTTCTAAAATCGAAAAATTGTCTAAAAAAATTGTCGGAAAATTCTCAAAAATATCCCAAAAAAATTTCTGAAAAATTTTTAAAATCAAAAAAATTTTTTAAAAATAAATTTGGAAAATTCTCAAAAATATCCAAAAAAAATTCTCGGAAAATTCCCAAAATTGCAAAATTTAATAACCCATTAACCCAAGTGAAAATTTTCTAAGTCTAATCTATAACCCAATAACCGAAGTCAAAAATGTTCTAAGTCCTACTTATAACCCATCTACCCAAGTGAAAAAATTTCAAAGTCCTACTTATAACCCGTTAACCCGAGTGAAAAAATTTCAAAGTCCAATCTATATCCCAATAACCCAAGTCAAAAAGTCCAATCTATAAACTTCTTAAACACAAAAAAAATAATTTTTTCACTTTGTTTAAATTTTAATACAACACAAAAAAACGCTGTAAGTCGCTGTACTTTCGCTTGCTCGGGTACTGTGTAAAAAAAAATTTTCCGACTTTTCCCGAACTAACTAATTAATTAATTTAGTCTGTCACTATTTTCCTGATTTTCCTGTTTCACTAAGCCCCCGTTTGTACGTCATTTGTAACGTGGTATTTCGTTACTCTATTTATTTATAACTTTTGCTCAGCACTTTACCGAATTTATCAATACTAATGAGCGTCAGGTATAGCGCGGCTAGCCCTGCACGAGTCCCTTTCCCAGAGGAAGTTCCGTGAAGTGGAAAATCAGGAATATATACTCATATAATAATAATTGCACAAATCTCACTCTTTAAGTACCTAGACTTTATTATAAATTACAATATGTACGGTCGCCAAATTTACAAGATTTTCACAATTCACCGGTCGCTAAACAAATATGGCTACGCTAGTCCACGCACGCGTCTTCCGCGGCGACCAAATCACCGCGTTTCCCGAGTTTTCCGAATCGCGTAATATCCCCTTTTTTCCACACTACAATTCGTAATCTTCAACGGGCCCGACGCGCGCTGATTCTAAACGACGGTGTCACACCACCACGAGTTTACTCCATTGCCCCCGAGCACATGGCGGCAATGTGCGATATATATTAAATTATAACTTTATCTATAAGTGCCGAGGGAAGCTCGACAATTATAGTCCACTCACCGGTGCTAATTGTGGACGCCTAGCGGTGCTCCTGATACTCCTGGTCGCTAGTACTTCCTCCGATACTATCCTCGCTACTAGTGTCCGACGATTTTACAATACTCTCGATGGGTGCTCGCAATGTATGTCTATCCTCTCTAACGGGCGGGCAGGCAATCCCGCAACGTACGTCTGTATTCTCTAACGGGCGGGCAGGCAATGCTCAAAATGGGAGAAGGCGAAAATCTCTTCTAAATTTTCAGCTCTTCTTCTCGACCACCTTCAGCCCACACACTTGTTGCTTCCGCCCCTTTCTTCTGGGTGATTGGCCTTGATTTTCCCTAAATGCGAAAATCAAGGCTAAGTCTGTGGCAATTTGAGCGCTAATCTTCATTGGTCCGCTCCGCGATTGCCGCCCTGCCCACGAAGCGCGGGCAATATGAATCGCTAAATATACACGCGCGGGCAACCCGGCGTGTATATCTATATCGGGCGCTTTTGGTTTTGTCGCCGCCGGACCATCACAGTTGGCAGCGGCGACGTGCGCGCGTCGGCCTACGCTACGATAGACCGGCAGCTTCATGCGGCTCGCGGCGCGGCGGTTTGCTAGCTCTCCCCATGCTGTCGACAGCCGCGTCGGTATCTCTCTCTCTCTCTCTCTCTCTCTCTCTCTCTCTCTCTCTCTCTCTCTCTTTCTCTCTCTCGTGGCTACAGCCGCGATGGTGTGCCTCGAGGAAGCCGTCGCTGCTGCTGTGAATCCTCTCTTCTCCCGCGTCTGCGTGTGTCGGGAGAGAGGGCGGTCGCGCGCGCGTGTGTGTTGTGTGCGCGGGCAGTAGCTCATCATCCTCGAGAGGCGAAGGAGAAAGAGCAAGCGAGAGAGAGGGAGAGGGTCGCGCGTACATGTACGATGGTGTTGTTGCCGTGCGTGTATGTGTATCGGGCTCGACGTCGGTGCTCGATCCGAGCAGTCTGATGTGTGCGTGTGTGTGCCGGTCTGCAGCTTTCCTCGGTCGCAACTCTCCTTATCCTCATGCCCTCAACAAAATAAAATAACAATTCCCATGCATTAATAACAATAATTATTTAATCAAAAATGCTCGGCTCTGGTGACAGGTGATTTGGTCGTGATTGACTGCCCGTGTTTTAATAACATTGGGACGCGAAATACACGTCACAAATCATATATAAATGTATATAATGACACATAAAATCATTTTTACTCGGGCGACTCCAGATTTTTAAAAGAAATTTAAAATATTATTTTAAAAACGTTCTGAAAAACAAATTCGTAAATTACAGAATAGTACATTATTCCCTCGGGTGATACTGCCCTCGCTTCGCTTCGCTCGCTCAGGCAGTAAACTCACCCGTGGTAAAAATATTCGACTTTTTTCTCGAGGTACATATGGTACTTTATGCCCATCTCAACTGTGGCCACTTTTTGACTTGAAAAGCGGGACTAATGGACTGTTATAAGAGAATATTGTTAAAAGACAATCGAAAATCAGGGTTATTGGTAGAACTTGATAATATAAAGGAATTAGGACTAGTTTCTAGTGAAGTCACTTTTTTCGCGCTAATCATTTTTGCGGGCAAAAAGTGTAATTTTGGTCTCGCTTTTCAGCGAAAAAAGTGGCCATTTTCGTTTAGATAGGCATAAAGATACTTTTGTCTACATAGAATTACGCCTCATAAATACTAATTTTTCGTTTCGTATTAGGTTGAAATATGTAAGATTTTATTTAATAATCAGAGCAGCTTAGTTTTTCTTAACTACTAACATTATTTTTAAAATTTTTTAATTTTGTTGATAATTCTTTTGATAACGCACTTCATTGCTTATTTATATAAATTCGAGTGGATTATTTAAGCTGTTTGTTTTCAAACTTGTTAAATCTTAAGTAATGGGTTCAAAATAAAAAAGTTGACAACGAAGACGTTCAAAATATTATTATTATATTTATTTAGTTCCATGTATTGATTATACAATCATTTTACATTTTCTCCTCTCTTACAGTCTTTTCATTTCCTGTCGCATGTACAAAAATATCTTTTATACTAGACTTAAATAGCATTAACAAACTTATTTACAAGCTATTTTACATATATTCTTATACAATTTCACCTCTATGTATGCCTCTTTTTGTAGATTATAATATTAATTTTCCTAGCTCTACTTACCCCTCTTTCTTTAACTCAGTGCTTCCGGTTTCCCCTGATTCTCTTCAGTGCTTGCTCTCGCTACGTCTTCAAACTTTCTACTATACTCATACATTCTCACGTTAAGATCCCCTCTTAACAGTTCCCTCATCTTGTTTTTTACCTTTTCATCCTTTCCCACTAACCCCATTTCTTCTATTTCCTTTCCCCACTCTTGCTTTATGATCCCCTTTGTCTTCTTGCATACCCATATGTGTTCTAACACCTCATTTTCCTTCTTACATACTCTGCGAATAACATCTTTATAACCTCGTTTCTCTCAGTCTTGCCCATTACTCCTTCATTTGTCCATTCCAACATTTAATATTCCAGTAGCTTTCACATCATAAACCTAGTTTCCATTCTCTATACCCTTCGCAGTAGCTAGACTTGTCTATCTTGCTCCATAGTACTTGAGTTTCCTGCTCTGCCCTTATTTTCCTCCCTTTCTCTAATTTTTCCCTGATCTCCCCGATTTCCTCTGTCTCCTTCCCACCTCCAAATTTCTGTACCGTACATACCTTCCGCTCTTGCTATAGAGTCCGTTAACTATAGTCTCCCTCTTAGATTATTTAGTTTCGCCCTTTTCCACATTCCCCATACTCTATTTATAGCTCTCATCACTTTCGCCTTCATCCTCTTAATGTGAGTCCCATATGTATTTTTTTAATTAAACCAGAACCCCAGGTACTTATATTCTTTAACTATCTCTATTTCCTCCCGCTTTTATTTCCATCTCTCTGTCCTCTTTCTTTTCCCCCCTCCCCCTTTTTGCAAATCAATACCTTCGTTTTTGGAGTGTTTACCCTCATCCCGTTTTTATCGCTATACCTGTCCAAATCATTAAACATTTCCTGTAGCCCCTCCTCCGTATCCGATATCATTGCCACGTCATCTTCTAAATACAAATTGCTCCACCAAATGCTCCACCAAATCTTCTAAATACAAATTAAACAGCGGTGGGCTCAATGGGCATCCTTGTCTTAGCCCTTTCCTCGTTTCGAACCTCTCAGATTTACCTTCCTCCGTAATACTCTCATTCTCTGTTTTTCTATATATTGTTTCAAACACTTTTAAAAATTTCCCCTCAATCCCCCTCTATTTCATTTTTTCGATTAAAATGTCCCTGTCCACCGTGTCATAGGCGATCCTGAAATCTACAAATTCCACATACAATTTTCCCCCTGGGTTTTTTGTTTTATTATTTATTAGACTATTTAGTACAAAGATATGGTCCCTAGTCCACTTCCCTTTCTAAAACCCGCTTGACTTTTCCTAATTATATTGTTTTCTTCCATCCAACTCTTCAATCTCTCCGCCATTATACTTGTTAGCAATTTATATTCCACATCCAGGAGAGCCACCCGCTGTATTTCTTAACTTCGCTCTCATTCCCCCCTTATGTATCGGGAAAATTCTCGCTATTTCCCACCCCTCACTGTCTCTCCTTCACTAAATATATCATTTAATTTTCCTGCTAGCTCGCTTGTCCATCTTAATGATAAATTTTTTAAAAATTATGCCATCAGACCATCCTCTCCTGCTGCCTTGTTCTTTATCATCTTCCCTATAACCCTCATCATCTCCTCCACACTAATATCCCTGTTCAGACCCTCTAAATCTTTTTCCTCATCTTTTGGTTCCTTATATTTCTCTCCCCTTGTATCCTCTTTAGTTCCCTCCATCTTCTCATGTTCTTCAGTCTCAGCAATATTTTAAAATGACCAACCCAATCCTGCTTTTTGATCCCTGTTACCTTTTTTCCTTCTTGGTCTAAACTGGCCTATCGCTTCCCAAAAATCAGTCATCCACTTGCTCTTCTTTAATTTTCTTCATCTCTCTTCCCTTTCTTCCTCCTTTTTCTTTTTAATAATCTCTTTTACGTACCTCCGTTCCTCCCTTAGCCTATATTTATCTCTTTCTTCTTTTGTTTCGATCCATTTTTTTAAGGTTTCCCAAACCCTCTTTTTCTGGTCGAATGTCTCGCAATCTTCTCCTCTCCCTGCCCTGTTACCTCTCTTTCTCGTTAAACCTATCTCTCTACTTGTTTCCCAAATCTTATTATACAGTATTTCAATAACCTCCCCTCTACGCATCTCAACCTCTCTACTTCCATTTCACTTCCCTTCCTCCTCATTCTCACTCATACTATCATCTTCCCCTCTTTTTATTTCTATTTCGACCGGTAAATGGTCAGATTCTATTCTCTCTCTTATTAACGTTTTCTCTATCACACTTCCCTCCTCATTTTCTCTCTCTAATAGTAGGTCAAGCACTGAGTGGTTATCACTCCCTACAAAGGTTTGTTTCCTAATCTTCCAGACCCTATTGCTTTTATATTCTTAATGTACATTTCAATATCCAGCTTATTTTTTATTACCTTCTTTATCTCCTCTTTTATATTCCTTCCTACTCTGCTTACATCCCGCCTAAAGATGATTTCCCTCCTTCCTTTCCGCTTTTTACCATTCATATTCATCCTCCCCTAATTTATCGGGAAATTTTTTCAAATATTCCATCTCTACCACTTTCTCCCCCCTCCCCCTTCTACCTCCACTTCTACGCTAAGATCTGCTATTTTATAGCGAGAGTAACTTTTTCCCTACTGTCCTTATTATATTGATCTTGTAAAAAATAGAATAGGTCAATAACTTTGTTTCCTTTTTTATGTAGTATTTCTTTTTCTACCATAATTATTTGTATTAGTTAAAAATGTAAATTTATTTAAGTCACTATTAGTATGTATAAACTGTCCACGCGATAATTCTTTTTTCCTAAATTTAAATGTCGCGCCATTGAAAATATTGTGTATTGTAACACGAACTGCAACGCTACTAACGATAAATCTCATAAAATCATGTCACGTTATCAGGTTCAGGGAGAGCAAGCGCGACCCACGCGTTCACGACGAGCACTTGGCGTCCAGACGCGGTGAGAGCGTGATCTTTATACCTTTTTCTGTCAATAAATTTTGGCGACCATGACAGGACACCGTAGTAAATATTCGTTGCAAGGATATAGTGAAAAAAAAATGGTTAAAATCCACTAGCTCAATCGACAGAAGTATGGATAAGATCAAGAGGACCAGAACTTCACAACGGACCATGTTCACAATAACTCTCACAGCTTTAAGCGACGAAATTAAGAACCAGACTCCTAATCAAGTTACCGTGCACACCTACATGGCGCTCTTGGAGAGCATATTTCGTGAGTTGGACGAAGTCAACAAGCAAATATTTGAGTTGATGCTTGAAGCAGCTTCGACAGAGGATGATTTAAATAAGAAGTTGGAGTCGGTCGACGATTATTTTACGAGGTTTGAGATAGTGAAGTTGGACATAAAGAAGATTCTACAAGGCATACCTGCGACGCCTACCGACGCGCACTCTACAGTTTCTGGAACAGCTACAACGATAGATAATTCGAGGAAATTCAAACTACCTAAGATCGAACTCAAGAAATTCACTGGCGAGCTCAAAGAATGGCTGCCATTTTGGAGTATATTTAAAAACATCCATCCAGACTCTACGCAGAAGAAAAATTCCAATATCTGTCTCAGGCGATGGTTGAAGGTACGAGAGCTAGCGATGTAGTAAACAGCTAGCCGCCTACTGCAGAAAACTACGTCAAAGTCATTGAAAACCTTAAAAATTGTTTTGGACGCGATGACTTGTTAGTCGAAGTGTACGTGCGTGAACTGTTAAAGTTGGTTTTTATTAAATCGAAAGGTACACTCGCCAATATGTACGATAAACTAGAAACCCAGTTACGCGGGTAGGAGTCGCTAGGTGTAACCACATCGATGTGCGCCGGAATGCTATACCCGCTAGTCGCATCCTCCTTGCCAGAGGAAGTTTTGCGCGCATGGCAGAGGCAAAATAGCGTTGGTAAAATGACGGATGAACGTCTGAAAGCTTTGATGGACTTTTTGGAGGGAGAGACACATAATAAAGAGAGAATCTCCGTAGCAAAAGCAAAATTCGAGTTATCGACCGAGCCAGATGCAACAATAGGTAAAACTATACCAAAAGGAAGGCTTACTTCCAACACATCTCAAGGTGTCGCTACTACGGCGGGTTTGATAGCCGCTAAGGAAACGAAAGCTAAACTATGTAATTTTTGTCAACAACCACACGAAAATGCGAGTTGCATACAGGCCAAACTAATGTCACTTTTTTATTGGTAGTGTGAATGGCGAATATGAGTGCTGCCTGAAAGCCTTTCATCACGACAAAGTCTGTCAGAAGCTCCCGATTATTCCAATGGGTGATTGGATGCACACTTTAAAATGTATGAACATTTCTCTCAGTGGCGCAAGAAATAATCAAGAACCCATTGCACTTCTACTGGGAGCGGACGTAACGGGAAAATTATACACGGGTAGAATACAGCCAATTGATAAAGGGCCTACAGCGTTGGGAATTAAGCTTGGATGGACCCTCATGGATGAGAACCACAGCATGGAATCAAGCAGAGAAGACGCTACACTAGTAGTCTTAACAATGTTTAGTCAAAGCGCAACAATCTCGGATTTATGGCAATTAGATGTACTGTGAATTACCGACCCAGCAATTACGCTTTCTAAAGAGCAACATTTAGATAACATTAAAAGGCAATTCCAGCAAACAATCAAATTGAATCAAGATAGAACGTACGAAGTTAATCTTCCATGGAAATAAAGTCACACTCAGATAAAAGGTAATAGACCATCCGCAGCGAAAATGCTACACGTGTTAACCAAAAAATTAAGGGAAGAAAAATTTGTATGAAGAATACGAAAGGGTTTTTGACGATTTTCTAGCATATAATGATGTTTTTCAAGCATTAAAATTTAAGAAGATCCTACACGTAGATATAATCGTGGCAGGCGAAAACTTATACTAACGTATGACGGCCATATAAACATCTTAGAAATATGAAAAATTCAATTAACCTTAAATTCAGGCGGTCAGCCGTTGACAAGCGACTCAAGTACTCAGCGCTTAACTATTAAGACGATGTGTTTAACTTTTGAGAAACATTCATTTGACCGTATTCAAATCGACAAAACTTAACAATTAAGAAATATTCTTTACCGCAAAGAATCCTTTCTCCCAGTGTATTAAAACAACAACGTTCCAAAAAATATTTACTAAAAAATTGAAAATTAAATGAAAATAATGGGTTCCTGTAATTGTCGGTAACAATTGAGGTTTCACATCACCTAGACTCTACGTTTTGTATTTTCTAAATCATTGTTTAAATATTATTATTGAAGAAACGATATGACATAGGCCCTTTTTTATCAATAAATGTGTCACGGATAGAATTCATTAGTAATAAGAAAATGTAACTTTATAATAAGTTGCTTTGCAAAAGGTCTCTAAAACGTTCTGTATAGTTTAAACGCGTTCTGTATATGTTTGCGGCGGTCGTCGGCGGTGACTTTCGGCGGCGCGAAGAGCGGCTCATTTCTAGCTCAAAAAAGAATGTTGCAGAGGTCAGATGTACCATAGCCCTTGTACAGAACAGCAGTTTCAACGCGCGTTGTAACAACCCGGCCAATTTATATAATAATAACTACTTTAAATACAAATTACGTATCAATTATTTGAACAAAATCCTTCGTATAATTACCCTGCTAAAAAAGATCAATTGATTATAATTAAAATCGATTCACTTTTAATCGATTTTAATATTTTTTAATTGACTTAATCATCTTAGGAAATGTATTAATTCAACATGTATCGATTTTAATCGATTTCAATTCCTATTGCTTTTAATGCGCATTTTATGGATTAATACTAATAAACTTTAATCGACAGTTAATATACACAAAATTTTAATGTCATTTAATAGGCTATTTTGCAATTCAATAGAATCAATGTTAATTAATTCGAAAAAATATATAATAAATTATTTTTAATTAAACAAATGATTATTACCAATTAATCGATTTCAATGGACTTATTTAAATATTTATGTGAATAGATTTTAATGGACAAAATAATAATTGATTTTAATTCATTTCAATTATCTTCAAAGTCAATCACTTTTAATGATGAAATTGGATATTGTCTATAAAATAAATTAAATTGATTTCAATTAACTTTTGAGCGAATCTATTTTAATGCGATGAATAATTATTGCCAGTTAATCGATTTTAATGGACTTGTTTGAGTATTTATGTGAATTATTTTTAATGGGCAAATTAACAATTGATTTTAATTTATTTCAGTTATCTTCAAAATTAATCACTTTTAATAATGATATTGGATATTGTCTATAAAATAAATTAAATTGACTTCAATTAACTTTTGAGCGAATCTATTTTAATGCGATGAATGATTATTGCCAGTTAATCGATTTTAATGGACTTGTTTCAATATTTATGTGAATAATTTTTAATGGGCAAATTAACAATTGATTTTAAAATAAATTGAATCGATTTTAATTAACTTTTAGCGAATCTATTTTAATGCGATGAATGATTATTGCCAGTTAATCGATTTTAATGGACTTGTTTCAATATTTATGTGAATAATTTTTAATGGGCAACTCCTTGAAAAGGATCTGTGTCAAAAGTCTTGAATAATGATAAACGTAGATGGCATTGATTTTCTATATCCAAAATTTGTATTATACGACCATATTCTCCAGATACTGATTGTACAACAGTATCATCAGTTTTTCTTGCGCGTTTATACTCACTGCTATGATACACACAAGATTTAAAAATAGATTTTTTATATTCCAAACAATTATTTCTAGTGATTGTTACCAGATGACCTTTTCCAATAAAAACAACGTTATCTGTACCTTTGTTATAAAATGTTTGTAATCTTTTCGGCATAAATAAGCTTTCACAAAGACGTCCAACTTCCTTTGACGACGAAGACAATTATTCCAGATCGCGGAAGCCTATGTATATCGTGAGTTGGCGTTATATTCAGATAACGTTTTTCTATTAATTCAATGTACTTTTTTTTTATTTTATACGAAGAATCTCCACTTTTTAACTCTTTCCAAATTTGAAAAATCACTCCAAGCAGCATACCATGCATATATTCGTATAGGAAGGACCAGACTAAATCAAAATGATGTAGATTTTGTAAAGAACAGAAACCTCTGACACTGTTTTTTATCATTTTACTATCTACTGCACGTTTCACATCTTCTTGATGACTTTCATGAGTCCTGTTAATACTTTCTTGTTCAAAAATATAGCGTATGCCATTAACTTTTTGAATGAATTTTCCAAACTGGTAACACCAACTGCAACCGCAATATCCTTTAAACTGAAGGCGGTTTTGGATAATGGGTCGACATACAGAATCAACAATGCAAACTATTATACAAAACTTGAATACAATTTTGCTACGATTTTTACGAATAATGCTAATTCCTTTAGTGTACAAATTTTCGATTTGCTCAACAAATTTATCGAGATATAAGTTCATCAAGCTATTTTTTGGCTCTTTCTTAACTATTAATAATCCAGCCAATAGAATGTAACGAAATCTCAATTTTGGAGACAGATCGTTTAGGTTAAGTTGTATTGGCCAGAAAGCCCTTTCACCGCTCTTTGTCAATGGTGCTCCATCTGTACTCATATTTAATGTCAACATATATTCTGAGCTTTTAGCCGGATTAATAGAGCACTTCATATTTTTATAAATCGATCCGTCATGAACGTCTGCGATACTGTCATCCAAGTTGCAGTCAGAAGTACTTCTCGCATTTAGGGGAGAACGGGGTATTGCCGGTCACCTAAGCAAACGTGCTTGTTATTTCCACTTCCAAATTGTTTTTTATTAACTTTAAATAATTATTCTGTTTGTTCAAACCATTGCCTTTTAATATTTTGTATTGATTTAATATAAAAATGTTAGACATCGAAGCTATAAGACGAAAGAAAAAAAAGGATTTTGACTGAATTTACTCCACATCAAAGGGTAATACCGGTCAGCCTCGGTAAAATTCCGGCCAATATTAAAAAGTTACTTTTGTAGGTGAAAAATTTCTTTAAATTAGTTATATGGACCTTCATATGATCCGTCGCATTATTATTCGCACTTACATAGTGAAACATATAATAACATAACCACTGTTCAATCAAAAACACTTAAGCAAAGTTACCCTACCTGAGAGCGCAGCGGAACGTTTTCTTAGCCTCACTTTCGGGAACGTCATATAAATAACATTGTGACCGGTATTACCCCAATTCTGCTTAGTAATTTAAATTCAAATCACAAAAAAAGCAATAGGATTATACTCTTTTTTCTTCACTACTTCATATTCTTAGATTGTTCAAATTAATAAAGTTGAAAAAAATAACTGCATAAAGTAAGAAATAATATGCATAAAAGCTTATTTTATAGATCAGATTTCTTATAAGAAATGTAGACATGAACTTTGATTGTGTATAATTCCTTATTTGACTAGAAAAATCAATTGATATAAAATAATTTGGTGAAGTAGCCGTGATATTATTGTTCGTTTCGCACTTTTCGCAAACAAAGATATTGTTTTTTCATTTTTCTGACGCATTTACAGAATGCACTATAACTTCTGAACACTTGTTACAGTAATAGTGATGATTTACATTTCTATTTTGTGACGAAAAACATTTTTTGTTCGTGAGATACGTTGATATATTTAAACTGTTCAATTTAGGACCAGCGCAAAATAACAACATTTTCATTAACATTAATCGTCCTTCATCCGAAAGATGGTATCTTAAGGAAAATGCACTACTTAAAATAATCACGTCACGCATAGTCAGTTTCGACGCGTCAAACATCAATTTGTCAAAAATATTTTCATCAACATTGAATTGTTCATTATCGTTTTCAAAATTACTTTCACTTTCGCTGTCATAAGAGTTCTCTATATTGTTGTCAATTTCTTCATCGGTATCACTATCAACATTTGTACCATTACTGCCACTTTCTTTGGAAAAATTAATTTCAGCTGACATTTCCATGTTTTCGTTTGGATTATAGCTTTTAGATGGCTGTGTACTAGTAAGATCCATATTTGCAATATTTGATTGTACATTGCTTGCACTTTCATCTGAAAAAACATTTAAAAGCATTAATATTAACGTATACATTAGACAAAGTAAAATAAATTTCACGAGATATCTGTACTGAATATCGACGATTGAAATGTATTAAATGATAATTTTTTGCACAAAAGCGTAATTAAAGCAAATAAAATTGATTAAACTTAATTATCTTTAATAATATACTGGATTACATTTAATCGATATTAATTAAAATCGATTTCCTTTAATCGATTTTAATTAATTGAAAATTGTTTAATACAATGGAGAAGTGAAACAGTACTTTGGAACGCGTTTTCTGTATTCAGATAATAACAGAATCTTTTTCAAATCGGGACGGATAAAGTGATTTACAGACGGAAAACTGTTTAAAACAATTTCCATGATAAGCATCATGCACATAGGACTCTTTCATACCTCTTTAAAGGAATTTATTCCAACAACAGAAATCTTTAAATAACAAAAAATATTAATGTTTATGTTCTAGAATTTCAAACTGTTTAAAACATGTAAAAAATGAAGTTTTCAAAAATTAGCAGAAATTAAAAGCATCGGTGCGGCCAAAAACGATGTTGAATAAAAAAATAGTACCTATAATATATACTATATTAGCAAAAAACCCTTTATAAGCACTTATATTCGTAACACATAAACAAACAAAATATAAATTTCATTAAGTACCATTTGATAAATGATGCAATTTCGTAATTACTTCTTCATCAGTACATGCAGATGATGCAGATATAATATGGTTTTGGTAGGAAGCTGGTGATTTCATTGAACATTCAGGTTCTATGAGAATTCCCTCTGATTCAGTGAATGATGTCTTTTCAGCTAAAATAAATATTATATCTCCTATTTATATACATACTTAATAATATCGAATAAACATATAAATATATATATATATATATATATATATATTAATAATACGTACGTTTATTTGCTCTGTCTTCTGATGCTGTAGCTTTTTTATACCTCTCTAGAGTTTGATTGGACACTTCATGTTGTTTAAAGTCAGGATCTAAAAGTCTGTTGTAAGGTCTTCTTTTCCTAGGTGGTTGCTGATCCGATTCGCTTTTACAGCAGCTGCTATTAGTACTACTGTCTGAGCTGTTCATTGTTGTACGTATAATGATCAATCTGCAAAATAATTATAATATTGCAATCACAATAATAATAATAATACCGACAAAAGAATATTTTATATAATGAAATTTGTCATATACATGTACTTGCTTTGTATAAAATAATTAATTTCAAAGGTTATATTATATCTCATATTATTGTAGTTGTTATTAATTTACACTTATGCATGAGGTAAATAATATAAAGAGTGATAAGTGTATATAATTTCGCTGTATATCAAAAAGTATATTAATAATAATTAGCATTAATTGTATAATTTTCATATATGACATGTAAAAATATTTTTATCTTTATTACACAATTTAATGTTTAATTTGGCACTATCATATATAATATATGCGTTATATTATTTTTCATATTATATCAATTATATGAGATAAATTATAATATATATGATAGTGCCAAATTAAACGTTAAATTGTGTAATAAAGGTAAAAATATTTTTAAAAATAGAAAAAATAATTATATTACTTCCTTATAAGAATTAATAATGTCAAGCAAACAAATAATTTTAACTATTGTTGTAAGATTGTGGGGGTTGGTGAGCGGAGCGAGCAGGGGGCGCAGCCCCCCTAGTATATATATATATATATATATGAGTTATATTATATTTCATATTATATCAATTATATGAGATAAATTATAATATATATGATAGTGCCAAATTAAACATTAAATTGTGTAATAAAGGTAAAAATATTTTTACATGTCATATATGTATATATATATATATATATATATATATATATATATATATATATAATTAGCATTAATTGTATAATTTTCATATATGACATATAAAAATATTGTGGAAAAAATAGAAAAAATAATTATATTATTTCCTTATAAGAATTAATAATGTCAAGCAAACAAATAATTTTAACTATTGTTGTAAGATTGTGGGGGTTGGTGAGCAGAGCGAGCAGGGGGCGCAGCCCCCCTAGTATATATATATATATATATATATATATATATAATATATGAGTTATATTATATTTCATATTATATCAATTATATGAGATAAATTATAATATATATGATAGTGCCAAATTAAACATTAAATTGTGTAATAAAGGTAAAAATATTTTTACATGTCATATATGTATATATATATATATATATATATATAATTAGCATTAATTGTATAATTTTCATATATGACATATAAAAATATTGTGGAAAAAATAGAAAAAATAATTATATTATTTCCTTATAAGAATTAATAATGTCAAGCAAACAAATAATTTTAACTATTGTTGTAAGATTGTGGGGGTTGGCGAGCGGAGGGAGCAGGGGGCGCAGCCCCCCTAGTATATATATATATAATTAGCATTAATTGTATAATTTTCATATATGACAAGTAAAAATATTTTTATATATATATATATATATATATATATATATATATATATATACTAGGGGGATGCGCCCCCTGCTCCCTCCGCTCGCCAACCCCCACAATCTTACAACAATAGTTAAAATTATTTGTTTGCTTGACATTATTAATTCTTATAAGGAAATAATATAATTATTTTTTCTATTTTTTCCACGCCACCTATGATTAAATAGAAAGGTGCGTTGATTTTTTGATTTTGTTTAATTTACTAATAATCATATTTAATAATGTACTGATAAATAAATGTGATTTATTGACATGATAAACTCACATATATTTTTCATGATTATTATTTAATTATCAGAATCCCTTTCTCACCTCTATTGAAAAAGATTAACTTAAAAATAATTACGATAACCTGTATAATAATTAACGTAGATAATTCTATATTATATTTATCATTCAAGTATTTGTTATAATTTTTAATTTATTCATTTGCAATAGAGATTACCCATCTGTCTCCTCCCTATCTCCGGTGGGTATACCCAATAAAATAAAATTTTATAGAGCACTATTTAACTTGTCAAATATATCTATATATACGACTTGTGTATATTTAGATCTATTTATCAATTTAAAATTAATATGTTCTACTTAATTTTTTTCTAATGGGTATAAAAAAGTAATCATATAAATATACTCTTGAAAGAAAAAAAAATTATTGAATTGAAAAATATTACTATTACAAAAACATATAATAAAATTTTTTAATAAAATAAAATGAAATGCTTTCTTACCTAATAAGGTTGTGCTTATAAAATATTACTACACCATGTCTTGAAATAATATTAAATAATCACGTTATTAATTATATGATTACTTTTATGATTGGCTAATGTGCTTTGAATATTTTATTAATTTTTCTTTATTTTAATAATTAGTTATAATATCTGAATATATGAAACATTAAAAATTTGAAGTGCAAATATGGCGTATTCGAAATAAATAAATGATTAACCAAATTTTATAACCCATACAATATACGCAATATTTATAACGTATTTATAATACTTTTCCAAACTTTCTGAAAGATAATAATTTAAAATTGGATTATTGTTTTCTACCTTTAACATTAAAATTTCAGAGACCTGCAACCGTATATAACATGGCACGTTTTCCCAATTTTTGAAAATTTCTAAATCACCATCTTTCCCAACAAAATTGTCTATTTCATTATTTAATTTAGTGTAATATAAAGTTTTATCTACAGAATGTAAATAATTTTTATATTTTTCTTCCTGTTCTAAATAGTCATCAATTTGTTCGTTTAAATCTTGTAAATTTCGCAAATCTTCGGCATTTTGTAAATCCTCTAACTTAACGAAACAATTTTGAATTGGATCCCACTTCATACTATTGTCAATTTGTTCATCTAAAGCCTCTAAAAATTCCAAGTTTCGTAAATTTTCAATTCCTTCGTTATGATCTTGATTTAATTTCCGTTCCATGTTATCCATCTTTATAATTTTCGAATATATATTAAAAATGTAATGAGAACTGTTTTTCCAATAGTTTATTTTATTTTTATTTATTTATAGACATATTTTAATTTCTTGCCATACTACATTAGCAATTTGTGTTAAATTTTCAGACTCATTTTGAATACATACTTTTTCTGGGTCTTTACATCTAGATAAAAGAACATATAATTGTCCATGAGAAAACAAAGGTCTTTTTATAAATATTCCTATCTCATCAAAACTTTGACCTTGGGTTTATTTATAGTCATTGCGAATTATTCGTGGAATGAATACCCTATCTCCAATCTTTTCTCCTGTTATTATTTCTGCCTCAATATTATATTTAAATAATTTTATTATTTTTAATCTTGTACCGTTACATAAACCATCAGTAATACTTAAATTTCTAATCAACATATTAAATTAAATAAAACAAAAAAATCAACGCACACATCTATTTACCTCCTGGGTTGTGTGGAAAAAATAGAAGAAACTTTTATTTAAATGTTATTTTACAAAAAAATTGGATTGATAATTGAAAACTTTATCAATTAAAAATTGTCTTGAAATCCTAAAACAATTTAACTGAATTTAATTGAAGTTTTTAAATGTTTTTCAAATAATGTAACCAGTCCATATAAGACAAAAAACGCAGCTGTCTATTTATCAATTTCTCTATTTACCTGAAAGATCGTTTCTATCTATTTATATCCCTGGTAGAAATCTTATCGTGGCGGCCACATTCGCTATAACGGCCTTTATAGGCAAACCAGATAGTACAAGAGTGTACAAAACTCGATAAATCCACACAGATCTATATAGTTTTCTCAATAATAATATGTACGTATAAAATCTGTAAGGTTATATATATTATTTATTGAACAGAAGTTTTATTGTAAAAATTAATGTTAAATAAAGTTTAACATGCAAGTTTTCCATTATAATAATAATATCTACAGTTATATCCATACTATTTACATATAAAAGTAGTCAGAAAGCATATCTAACCTAAGATATGAAAATTTAGAAACAGTGTTCCTTGCATATGAAAAACAGTGATCACAAAATAATGTTATTGATTGATGTAGTTGTTTCTTGAAAAGTAATGTATAAATAATAATAATATCATATGTACAAATATGTACTTTATGACATGCTTTATTTAAAAACTAGAATTTTAATTTCAGAACTACAAATAATTTTGTATCCATCTGCGAGTTTTTATAATACATAAACTGCTCATCCGTGACACCATTTTCAGAGACAAACACATTAGTCGAACACATGTAGACGATAATTTTCTTTATAAGTAACAAATTACTATGTATTAACTGGCCATAGATGTCAAATGAAAGTGTTTGATTATAAATTAATCACAGTAGGAAATACAAAAATAGAACATATATATATATATATATATATATATATATATGTTCTATTTTTGTATTTCCTACTGTGATTAATTAATAAATGCTTGTTATTTCCACTTCCAAATTGTTTTTTATTAACTTTAAATAATTATTCTGTTTGTTCAAACCATTGCCTTTTAATATTTTGTATTGATTTAATATAAAAATGTTAGACATCGAAGCTATAAGACGAAAGAAAAAAAAGGATTTTGACTGAATTTACTCCACATCAAAGGGTAATACCGGTCAGCCTCGGTAAAATTCCGGCCAATATTAAAAAGTTACTTTTGTAGGTGAAAAATTTCTTTAAATTAGTTATATGGACCTTCATATGATCCGTCGCATTATTATTCGCACTTACATAGTGAAACATATAATAACATAACCACTGTTCAATCAAAAACACTTAAGCAAAGTTACCCTACCTGAGAGCGCAGCGGAACGTTTTCTTAGCCTCACTTTCGGGAACGTCATATAAATAACATTGTGACCGGTATTACCCCAATTCTGCTTAGTAATTTAAAGTGTTCGACTAATGTGTTTGTCTCTGAAAATGGTGTCACGGATGAGCAGTTTATGTATTATAAAAACTCGCAGATGGATACAAAATTATTTGTAGTTCTGAAATTAAAATTCTAGTTTTTAAATAAAGCATGTCATAAAGTACATATTTGTACATATGATATTATTATTATTTATACATTACTTTTCAAGAAACAACTACATCAATCAATAACATTATTTTGTGATCACTGTTTTTCATATGCAAGGAACACTGTTTCTAAATTTTCATATCTTAGGTTAGATATGCTTTCTGACTACTTTTATATGTAAATAGTATGAATATAACTGTAGATATTATTATTATAATGGAAAACTTGCATGTTAAACTTTATTTATATATATATATATATGGGTAAACATGGGTAAACATCCCCCATGGTTTATCTGCGCGTCTCTCTCTCTCCCTCTCTCTTCCGCTCCTCTCTCTCTCTCTCTCTCTCCCTCGCTCTTTTATATATGAATATATATATATATATATATATATATATATATATATATATATATATATATATATATATATATATATATATATATATATATATATATATATATATATATAACTCAAATACATTATTACTTTTTAAAAATAGAAAATTAATCAGTTGATAATAAATGTGTGTGAAAATAGTTTTCCTTACATAAACCATACAGGTTTGGAAACTAAGCCTGTATTTAGGATGGAACATAATCAAATGTAAGGAAAATAATTTTACATAAACAAAATAAATATATGCACTAATACTTCATATACTTAGTTATTTGGATATTCAGATTATTTTCTTATTTTGATTGTTTAATATATATGTGTAACAAATATTGTTATTGAGTTCTTAAATACAAAAACTCGATGTATCTAAAATTTGATAACCTTACACTTTAGAGATTATTTACAATTACTTACATTGGTAATAGGTGAACAATAACAAGTAAATACCTTTAAATCAAAATAATACATAATAAGCATAATATATTATGCTTCTGTTTCTTAAAACATAACCTTTAAGTGCTTGTTATTGTCATAATTTTGCTTATCTAGTTTTATCGGGGCAAATAATATGGGAAACTAGAAGCGTCGACTGTTACACGCCTTTATAGTAACTATCTAGTTTGCCTACATAGATCTACACAGTGCGAGATTATTCTACATAGATCTATAAAGTGGACGGGATAAATTTCTACCAGGGTAAGTCTGGATATTTTCCTTTTAATCATTATGAGAGATTTTTTAAAAACATTATATAAAACTAAATACAATGAGGGGGGCTGAGGGGGGAAGAGGGGACATGAGGAGGGGAAAGAGGGGGAGTAGGAGGGGGTGAGGTGGTCAAATGAGGGGATGAGGGGGGTCCATGTAGAAGTCTACAAAAGTGAAAAATAACGTAAAAAAAGTAAAATTTAACGCTATTTTGAGGAGATATCGTAAGAGGAGGGGATGAGGGGGGCTGAGGGGGGGGGGGTCGAGGGGGGATGAGGGGGGCTGGTTGGTAGAGTTAGCGAATTAACTATATATAGATATATATAGATATATATATATATATATATATATATATATATATATATATATATATATATGTGCGGTCCCGGGTCCAAAGGTGTGTAAAGAATACAAGTGTGTTCTGTCGGATCTTTACAAATCACCGCCATATATGGAACAATTAAAATATAATAGAACTATATATAAATGGCGGTGATTTACAAGCGTCCAATATATATATATATATATATATATATATATATATATATATATATATATTCATTATTCGATGATGCCTCTCTCTTCGATATACATACATAGAAATGAACGTTGACTTTGCGCTGTTCTTTGTTTTAAAACGAATCTCGGCCGTGTATGCATGCGTGTTTTCAGCCAAAACTCACATGTGCACTTGAGGTGCATATGAACGGATCTTGCTTATTTTTTGCATAGACTCGTAAAATAGTCTAGCGCTGCTAATAAACTCATAGATAGTTAAATATTAAATATTTTTCATTCAACAATTTAATTGCAAACCAGTGAGCTACCTTTTATATGGTTAAGTATGTTCAACGAAAAAAAGTATCGAGGGAAGTTTAAGACTCAACTAACTTTCAACGAGACATTTGTTTGTTAACATTTGAAGAAGTTTCTCAGAAAATTTCAGATGAATTGGATGAAAAGTGGCAAAGATAGAGCGTGTATGTCAGTCATAGAATAAGAAATAATTTAAGAAACATGATAAAAGTTATCCTGAAATAAACAAAACAAAGTCGAACTCGTTTCGCATTGAAATCACACTGATTTTCTTGTTCGTTTACAAGCTGCATTTATTTGAATTTGAAATTCTTTTCATTTTTATCTTACAAATTGCAATTAGAAATCCAACATTTATTTCCTGTTAGAGGCCATTCCTACTGCCAGTGTGACCGAAATTTCGGTTTGTATGGTAGTAAGAAAAAAAAGCAAGAAAGAATTGAAACAGAAAATGATTATGTGCAAGTAATAAAAAATTCTAGAAATCCTCCATTCGAAATGGTTGCTATTTCACAGTGCGAAGTAAAAGATTATGAAAAACTGTTTGCGAAAGACGAAGACTTGCAGAAAAGTGTAATTAAAATAAGCAAAGTTGTTAGAATTGTATATTTTCCTAACGGACAAATTGATTTGTATTACGATTATGATGGCAATCCAATTACAATTAAACTAAGAAACAGCAGTGAAGTAGATTTGTCGAAAGTATCATTAGCTAAAAAGGTAGGAATAACGAAAGAAAAAGAAAAGGATTTTAAACATTTATTGCAATTTTGTACTACTAATGAGCAACATTTTGGTGAAAAATTTTTAAAAACAACTTCTATTAAAACTGTTGTCAGTAAAACATAGAATGTCAAAGAAGAACATGGTAACAAAAAAGTTCGAAAAACGGAAGTTGTCTCAACAAAAAGAAGAAAAGTAAGCGACGAACAAAAGCAAAGATTAGAATTAAAAAATAATAAAAAAGAAAAAACACAAAAACAATAAAAGGAAAAAAAAGTAATATGTTTTTGAAACGCGTTGTATGTATTGCGACTAAATTGTAAATAAATTTTAATGTAGAAATATAAATAAATATAAGTATTAGTTATTTGAAGTTTCTAATTTACTGAACAATGTCAAAAATCTGTGAAATTTATATTTTTAAAGATTGTAATTTACTATTCAATTCATTTACGCTGCAATATTCTTTTTAATGTGTGTGAATTTCATTTTAACGCTTTATTATAACCATTTATTATCTAGTGTATATAACATTTAGAATTAACAATAATTTCTAAAACTTTCGTACAAAGATTTAAAAATTCAACAACTTTATGAATAACTGCCGTTTGATTTTGCCTTTGCTTTGTTTATTTAATTTCTTATTGTTTCATCAGATACTTATTTTTCTTAACTTCTACACTATAAATCGACAGTATTAAATAGTATGATTTGATTAAGTATGCATTTTTTTAAAAAAAGGACAGAAAATCTTCAAGTAAACGGCATTATATGACTGACATACGCTGCGAGCGTCATGTATCGCGCAGACCCGCTAATGTTCGCGCGGAGCGTGCAAGTTTGGCAAAATCGCTCTATCTTTGCCACTTTTCATCCAATTCATCTGAAATTTTCTGAGAAACTTCTTCAAATGTTAACAAACAAATGTCTCGTTGAAAGTTCACTGAGTCTTAAACTTCCCTCGATACTTTTTTTCGTTGAATATACTTAACCATATAAAAGGTAACTCACTGGTTTGCAATTAAATTGTTGAAAGAAAAATATTTAATATTTAACTATCTATGAGTTTATCAGCAGCGCTAAACATTGTACAAACAAAGTATATATATAAAATGTTGCCATTTTTTATCCTCTATACAATGCTATTTTAAAAAATTCATTTCCGCAAATTTAAAAATTGGTCACCATGACGTTAATTTGTATATAGCGGCAACCCGAGCCGAGCGCTAAGAACGTTTTAGAATCGATGCCTTCAATTTTGCTTATTCTCTGTAGCTTTTTTATTTTCACCTTTCTTTTAACTATCAAGTATATAACATTTTAAGCTATATAAATTTATAGGTTATTATATATATACGCGAGGTTGATCATGGAGTATGCCTACGTCAAATTTGTGGAACAGCCTTTTATGGATTTGAAAGAAAATTCTATTACTTTGAACTGCAATGCTCTGAGAAAGGAAAGGAGTTATGCGAGATGATACGTATATGATATATGAGGAAATAAACACCCGCAGTTTTGTACCATAGGCCTTATTATTCAGAAAACATAACGTATTTGATTAGCATTGTTAACCTGTAACATATATATATATATATATATATATATATATATATATATATATATATATATATATATATATATATATATATATATATATATATATATATATACACATATAAATCTGAACTTTATCCTTTAACCTTTTATTGTAGAACCCAAGGGATAACAATTCAGGTATCTTCATACAATATATTTTCCTAAAGGTATGCCGATCTCGTTGTTAATCTACTTTATTAAATATGGAAAACAATTCAATAGAAATGTAGAGTAATAAAGCAAACAAATATCTAATTCATATTTGAAATGTAATAATGCTATTATTTTAAGGGAGTAACATACCTAAATCAGTTTTTTTTTAATTTTTAGTTGTAATAAAATAAATTATTATAAATTTATTATAAATTTGATTTCTTACAAATAAATACACTATTTTAATATATTTCACCAGAAAAAAGTCCCATTATCGATGAAATATGGTAGATAAGTGACCACTACCATTTTTCACGTATGCGCAGGCTCCAGACAGGATATGCAGGATATTTGGTCTACCAGGGCTTAAAATATTTGAAATATATATGTGGATAAAACTATTTAAATTTTGTTATTCTCACTTACTCAAATTATTTACTGTATGTGATTCTGAAAGTAGGGTTAATGTAAAAATTAATAGTACATTATGCAACAAGGGGCGAAAGTAGCAGATTTTTCCCGTGAGTGGGTTTACTGCCTGAGCGAGAAAAATCTTCTCGCGAGGGCAGCAATTACCCAAGGGTAAAATCTAGTTTCGTCCCGTGTTGCATATAGTATTTTATTCCACTCTCGACCGTGGCCACTTATTGACCCTGAAAAGCGGGGCCGACGCACTTTTGTATATTTTTCTAGGTTGATCTAGAAGAATGCGTATACGCGCGCTCAAATGTAAAATATCTAAATAAAGATTTTGTTTATTTTGTAAACGATTTTGTTTATTTTATTTACAATTTCTTTATTTTTTATAAAAAAAACCATTAGATGTATATCAGTTTATTATAAAACGAATGGCATTGTAAAAAAAATTGTAAAATAAATAAAATGTAAATTTTCCTTTTGCCTCGCAAATTTTACTTTTGACCCGCAAATCTGGTTTACGGGAAATATACGCTACTTTTACTCCGATTTTCAAAGGCAAAAAGTAACCATATTGGTCAAGTGTGGAATAATAGTATATTAAGCAACAAGGGTGTAAAATAAACTTCCCGCAAAAGCGATTTTACGCACAACTTGATGATGAATAGTGTGTGATAGTGTATTGTGTACCAAGGGCGAGAAATAAGCTTTTATTTGCGCGTGAGTTTGCCGTACGAGTCGAAGGCACGTATTGCAAACAAACCATGGCTGTAAAAGCCTCTCGCCCATGATGCATAATCGTATTTTTTGTGACACATGTATTGATTTTTTGTGGTTTTACGTGTCTATTAAGCAGAACTAGATGTGGCTGTTTTTCGACCTGGTGCAACTGTCGTCCTGGTCTATTAAGAAATGAAATATGTATACCTTCACATACGTTGATTTATACATACACACACTCATATATACACATAGAGATATATTTTTCAGGTAAATGAATGATAAGATAATTTAATTAATTTTATTTATTTTTTATTTAAAATAGAAGAATTTTGAAATTATATTTAATTAATACATCATATTTTTTACCGTACGTTGTAATATACATACACACATGCACGCACGCTTGCTATAGTGAGCTCAAAAGTCTTTACCGTAAAGTCTTTAGGATGGTAAAATGCTTCGCCGATCGGTAAATGGCCACGTCTTGTCCGCTTGAAATGCACGAAAAAGCGCGAAAATCGTGCATGTGTTACAAAAAAATTTGTACGCACCGATAACAGGTGCGTGCGTGCGTGCGTGCGTGCGTGCGTGTGTGTATGTGTGTGTGTGTGTGTGTGTCACGAAAATACGGTGTGCACAAAAATACTTGTGCGAGATGTTTTTTCGTCCTTGTGTGTTTGTAGTGTTTGTCTCCGGCTGTTTCTCGCCCTTGGTACACAATACACTATTACGTACCGATAGCAATGGATAAAATATTTTACGCACTGTTTGGCAGTGCGTCAAGTAACATTATTTTTACTAGGGTGTAAAATCACGTACGCACTAAAAACGATTTCAAAAAGTACTACACTAACTGCGCACAGAATCACAAAAAAGATTTATCGAAACGCATTTTTACCGTAGTGTGCGTGGAACACTTTGCTTCTCGCACAGCTCACCCCTCCAAAGTATTCTTTTTTCTCTATATTCAACTATGAAGAGAGAGTAGTTGCTATATTCAATCCTTTTCACGTGAAAAATGTTTGCGTTTTGCATATTGTACAAGTTTAATCTCTGTATTATTGTTAAATAAGGAATAAGTTCGAATATTTTTTGTATTAAATCATTGCCAATTAATCGCCCAGTATTGAGTATATTATAAATAATACATTTTCTCTATAACAAAGTCTGTCATGAGCATTGACGAAAGCGATAGTAACCCAGCAATTGGCGTACAGATTTCCACTACTGAGGAAGTAACAAAGATAAGCGAAGAAAATGCCAATATGAAAACTGATATTACCTCAAAGATAGATCAGAGCAGGAGAGAACGGGGTAATGCCGGTCACTGGCTAATTCCGGTCACCCTTATTTTCAATCATCTAAACATTTTTAGGTAATAATTCGAATAGTATATTAAACGCAACATAAAATGCAATTAATCTAATGTTCAAACAACCTTCTATTCAGTTTTATTAAGGAATTATATACAATCAAAGTGTAGGCCTACATTTCTTATAAAAAATCTGGTCTATAAAATAAGCTTTTATGCATATTATTTGTTGCTTTATGCAGTTATTTTTTGCATCTTTATTAATTTGAACAATCTAAGAATATGAAGTAGTGAAGAAAAAAGAGTATAAACCTATTACTTTTTTGTCATTTCAATTTAAATTACTAAGCAGAATGGGGGTAATCCCGGTCACAATGTTATTTATATGACGTTCCCGAAAGTGAGGCTAAGAAAACGTTCCGCTGCGCTCTCAGGTAGGGTAACTTTGCTTAAGTGTTTTTGATTGAACAGTGGTTATGTTATTATATGTTTCACTATGTAAGTGCGAATAATAATGCGACGGATCATATGAAGGTCCATATAACTAATTTAAAGAAATTTTTCACCTACAAAAGTAACTTTTTAATATTGGCCGGAATTTTACCGAGGCTGACCGGTATTACCCTTTGATGTGGAGTAAATTCAGTCAAAATCCTTTTTTTTCTTTCGTCTTATAGCTTCGATGTCTAACATTTTTATATTAAATCAATACAAAATATTAAAAGGCAATGGTTTGAACTAACATAATAATTATTTAAAGTTCAAAGAAAAAATTTGAAAGTGGAAATAACAGGCACGTTTGCTTAGGTGACTCGCAATATCCCATCCTCCCCTATGGAAAAGAGCAGAGATACGGGAAACAAGGAAAATGATGGAAAATTGACGAATAGTGTGAAGACCAGACAAACAATCGTGTGTAAGGGAAATAAAGCAAAAGCAAAACCAGTATGTACATATATATATTTAAACATTACTTAACATTGTGCAGCCTGCTTTTTGTAAAAGACGACCGATTAACTCTCATAATTTTACTCTAAGGAGTATTGAAATTAATAAAAATCGATTAAATTTAATTGATTTTCATTTATTTTCTTATTGTATATTCTTTAATATAGTGAAAATTAAATCTACACTTAACGAACATAAAAATAGCTTTAAATTTAAAATCAAATTTTTCTGCGTGTTAGATGCTAGATTTCGTTGAAATGGTTCGAATTATATATTTTTTTATTTGATAATTATTCGTAACATTATATAAATATATACGTTATATTTTTACAAACAAGCGACAAATAATAATTTAATATTGATTTTTTTAGATATATGATATAAAAGTTCATTGTGAAAAAGATTATAAAGAAGCGATGGAGAAGTTGAAAAAGACAATTAAAGAATTGAAAAATGAAAATGATAAATTAACAAAAAAAATGAAAAAATTAAAGGAAGAACTGGCTGAGGCTTAAATAAGGCAGAATCCATTAAAAAACGCAATGACGAGATACAGCAGTATATGATTGACGATGCAAAACTAAAAAAAGTACGTTAATTTCAATCTATTAATTAAGTTATTGATAAAACATTAATCTTTGTTAAAAAACGAGCATACCCCAACACTGATTTGTAACAAAGTGCGTTAAAAATTCGTTTCAGAGGGTAGCACTACATGCAAAATTAATCTGGGTATTTTATTATCTTTCGCTATTTATATCTTAATTAACAGTTATCTAGATAAATGATCTTCAGAAATAATGCTAAAGAGAATAATTATGCTAAAATACTAGAAAGATAAGTAAATTGTGTACATACAAATTTTAGATATATATTTATATCTATAATATAAATAATTTATTTGTGAACAGATATTAGCTATCTTATTTGATCTAGATAAATCATGTTTTTTCACGTAAGGGTACATTACATTCTTAGACAAAGTTTGTAAGCAAACATTTTCGGAACGCTTTAGGGTTTTTTGATCAACAAAACTTTTTGTATAATATTAGTCGTTTATTATTCGAATACTAAATTGTGCAAAGATTAATGCCGATTAAACCTTATTATTAGATTAGTTTTAGTGGAATCGAGTATACGTAAGCTCCTTGGAGTTGATGGCTTCAATAGAAACGAATTATAATTTTACTTGTTCATGCTATTAATAATTTATAATAGAAACATTTCAGAGGATCTTCATATTGCAGAAAGTCTTGAAATCAACGGCATCATCGACATATATGTCCTGTCCTGTCATTTGGTTTACCTATATTATAAAGTAATTTATGTATGTAAATTCGATAACCCATAATATTGGCTGTGTGTGCATTTGTAGCAACTTCTTTATTTAATTTTCTATGCATGTTCAAAGATTTGCTGATACCAAGATTAAGGAGGTTTATAGAAAGTTCCTGGTAAAATTGAGTAATTTACCGAATTACGTATGAAAATCAATTAAAATCTTTTGAGTTTGAATCGATTTTAATTGAATTCAAAACGAAATTGCAAAAATGAATCGATTTCAATCAGGTGTTGCACGGGGGTTTGAGGTTTTACTTTGGCGCATGATAAAATTTATTACGTATGGTAGTCCGGGCGCCAGGTAAGGTTCCGTAGCCGTTTTAGTTCCACGGACTACACCAAGGTTTTTCTTATGTATTTCGGTCCGCTGAACACGAATTTCGATGGTAATTTTCCGGAAAATGTTAAGCAAATGGTTTTATACGAATTTCCCGGAAAACTCGGCAAATACCCACTTTTTTTGCTCTGAAAATATTCTTTTCGTGCTTTTCACGCAATTTTACGAAGAAAATGATTGTAACAATTGTCACAGACACACACGTCTGCAACGCTTGCAGCGCGAGCATATAAGACGAGTCAGCGATAAGTGGAGCCGGACTACGATGTACTTGGTCTGCACCGTAGACGTTAGCTCCGTGGTGTGAGCACGAGACCCGCACACTGGGGACCTGGGTTCGAGTCCCGTCGTCTACTTTTTTTGCTGCCCACCTCGTCTCCCATTCATACGTAACACAATTTTTCTGAAAAGACGTTGTTGTTGAGTAAAAAATCATTAAAGTTTTTAAAAAATGCCATTTTTGCGGTTATTAGGGTTATACCACACTAACATATCTTAATCTTGTTTGATCTAAATAGGCCAAAATTATCCTTTATTAAGTGTACTTTTACCATAAAAAAAAGGTTGTTTTAAAAATTATTAATGGAGCGTCGTTTTCCGATCATTACTTGTAGTGATTATTTAAGGCAGGCGTAAGTATGGGCTCAGACGACCGAGCGACGCGACGTGACGCAGCGGAAGCTCATGAGCCTGCCTTAAATAATCACTACAAGTGAAGGCATCGATTCTAAAACGTCCTTAGCGCTCGGCCCGGCTGCCGTTATATCAAAATTGACGTCATGGTGACCAAAATTTGCAATTTTACGGAAATGAATTTTAAAAAATAGTATCGTGCAGAGGATCAAAAATGGAAACTTTCTATACATATACTTTGTTTGTACAATGTTTAGTATTTGAAAAAAAAAATAAAAACGGCAAAATTTTAAATCTTATTTGCACCACGTTTTTTAAACTTAGCTAGCTGCAGCTCCGACAAATATGAACGGATCTTGCTTATTTTTTGCATAGACTCGTAAAATAGTCTAGCGCTGCTAATAAACTCATATATAGTTAAATATTAAATATTTTTCATTCAACA
Organism: Gastracanthus pulcherrimus; assembly: GCA_949152435.1. Taxonomy (NCBI): domain Eukaryota; kingdom Metazoa; phylum Arthropoda; class Insecta; order Hymenoptera; family Pteromalidae; genus Gastracanthus; species Gastracanthus pulcherrimus. The sequence goes on from OX424574.1 coordinate 53,806,039, forward strand.
ATTTAATTGCAAACCAGTGAGCTACCTTTTATATGGTTAAGTATGTTCAACGAAAAAAAGTATCGAGGGAAGTTTAAGACTCAACTAACTTTCAACGAGACATTTGTTTGTTAACATTTGAAGAAGTTTCTCAGAAAATTACAGATCAATTGGATGAAAAGTGGCAAAGATAGAGCGATTTTGCCAAACTTGCACGCTCCGCGCGAACATTAGCGGGTCTGCGTGATACATGACGCTCAGTGTATGTCAGTCATAGAATAAGAAATAATTTAAGAAACATGATAAAAGTTATCCTGAAATAAACAAAACAAAGTCGAACTCGTTTCGCATTGAAATCACACTGATTTTCTTGTTCGTTTACAAGCTGCATTTATTCACAAATTTGTTAATATCTTTAATCTTTTTAAAAAACGTTTTACTTGCTAAATAAATTCTAAGCATAATGTCGATCAATATAGGACGTAAAAGAATTAGAAATGAGCATGCATGGAAAAAAACTATTAATAAAAGTTGTAAAAATAAGGTAAGTAAAATATCGTAAGACGTGTTATAAAAAAGAATTTCTGTTGCAAATATGATTTAATGACATGTATATAAAACTCGAAATTAATTAAAACGAAGAACTCTCTAAATTTTTATGCTGTTGTGAAATATTATGTAAATAAACAATTTGAGGTTAATTTATGTAGTACCCAACCTCTCCATGGGTTTTGTTCACCCATTTGTCAATATTTGGGATAAAACGGTGGGTCCATCTCCCTGTCTTTTCATTTTCCCAACGAGTTTGCCATCTGTTCATGAGCGTAGTTCTCGCCTCTGTCTTTATCCTGCTTTTCTCTTGCTCGTAGTCGGCGTTATTTTGCTCGATTTTCTTTCCTTCTTCGAACGTGTGTTTCCTTTCTAAAGCAAGCAGGTCCGCCGGAGGCATTCCGGAAATGACCTGAACAGCGCTCATCGATACGGTTCTGTATGCCGACGCGATCCTTAGAATAATTGGGCGTTGAGCCGACAGCAGTGCTGCTTTGGCGTGCTCTCTTCCATCTAGGAATCCTGCCCTTACAGGGGCTGCGTACAACAGCTTCGAGTGGACTACACTTGAGAGAAGCCTTCTCTTACCTTCTTTTGGTCCCCGAACATTTGGCATGAGTCTGGAGAGGTTGGCACCTGCTTCCAGGGCTTTATTCGCCGCTGTTTTAATATGTGGCAGAAAACTTATTTTCCTGTCTAATTCTACGCCAAGGTAGGTCAGTTGCCTTTTCTATGGTATTACCGTGTCACCTAGGCCAAGCTCCGGTTCTTCGAAGCTTCTTCTGTCAGTAACTAGGACTGCTTCCGTCTTGTCTACGGCCATCTCTAAACCTTTTCTGTCCAGTAGCCTCTTGACTCTTCTGAGTGCGTCGTTGATTCGGGTTTCAAGTAGTTCCACGTCCTCTGCCTCGCAGATAATCAGAGCATCATCTGCATAGCCGACTATGATGGTTCCGCTTGGTAATTCCATTCTTAGTAGTTCGCCGTACATCACGTTCCATAAGAATGGCCCTATCTTGGATCCTTGTGGCGCTCCTCTTGTCATTTCTTCTTCTATAGTCCACGCCTCTTCCTTGTAGAGAACCCAACGGTCGCTCAGGTAATCTTCTACCATACGCCGTAAGTAGATCGGCGTATCCCGCCTTACAAGGCTATCGATGATCTCCCTCCACCTGGCAGAGTTAAATGCATTGCGTACGTCGATAGCTACCAAAGCGCAGAAGCCCTTCTTCTTTCTTCTTCCTCTTCTGTTCTTGGCCGCTTCTACGATTTTTACCACAGTCGATATAGCGTCAACAGTAGATCGACCTTTCCGGAAACCATACTGCATGTCGGAGAGAGCATGATCGTCAATCATGTGTCTTTCTAGTCTCCGTAGGATTAGACCTTCGAGTAGTTTCCCCATCGTGTCAAGCAGGCATATGGGCCTGTACGAGGAGAGCCTGTATCTAGGGGTTTATCTCCTTTCCTTAAAAGAACGAGCTTTTGTCTTTTCCACTTACTGTAGAACTTTCCTTCTTTTAAGCATGCGTTCATTGCATCCAAAATAGGTTGTGGATACACTTCGACTACTTTTTGAATTATCTCACTGGGAATGCCATCTAGTCCTGGTGCTTTACCGGTTTTTAGCTTCTTAGCTTCGCTCAGGAGTTCTTCCAGTGTAAACATATCCTCTTGTTTCACCTCTTCGTTGCGAACCTCCCTTTGACTTTGACCTCGTGGTGTGTCTGTCGGAAAAAAAAGAAAAAAGTTACGTTTCTTGACCAATTTCTTGGTCACGATCTTGTACGCCAGACCCCAGGGATCATTATCCACCTCCAGTCGAAGGTCATCCCAGGCTTTTTGTTGGCTCTTCTTTATTGCACGCTTCAGTTTCTTCTTTGCTTCTTTGTAGGTCTGACGGAGCCAACAATAGCCATGTGAACGTGTGTACCTTCTCCGGGCCGCTGTACATGTTTTACGAAGGTTTGTCAGTTCTTCATTCCACCAGTGCAGATTTTTGACTTTGCTGTTATTAAACCTTCTTTTAGGCATAGACTTTTTGCAAGCCGTCGATAACATGTTAATTGCCGTAGCAGCGTATTCGTTGGCGGTTTCTGGACGTTTGTTCCACGGAAGTTCGTCTTCAAGCTTGCGTTCCTGTAAAAAGTTTGCGAGCTTTTTTTTGTCGAGTTTCCTTGTGTTCCATCCTGTATCTATCGGTTTCTTGCTACAAATTTCTGACTTTGTTTCTTCGGTGATCTCAAATTCTATGTATCTATGATCACTAAGCGTTTCTTCCTCAAGAACTTGCCAGTTCTGAACTCTTTTGGCTATTTTTGGAGTGGACATTGTCAAGTCGATAATTGACGCTGCCTCTCCCCTCTGGAATGTCCATTTTTGGCCTTTATTCGCCACTATAAGGTTACTTCGGGCGACCATTTCACTGACGATTATGCCCCGTCGGTCAAGCCGTAGATCTCCCCATTCTGGTGACTTACTGTTAAAGTCTCCTCCTATGATCACTTCTTTTTGAGCCTGTCTTATGCTTTCCTCCAGGTCTTGGATTTCAGCTTCAAACTTGCTTATTGGGTCATTAGGTGAATAGTAGCAGCTGTAAATTCTTATACCTGCTAGCTCGACCCAGACGTACCCCTTATTGCTCGAGTGGGATTTCGTCATCCGCAGATTGTTGTTGCAGATCTCAATGCCGGCTCGTCTTGTGGTGTCCTCTAACCAGTTTCTTGGGCTTGGGTGTTTATACTGCTCGCAGAAGATCAGTACATCCACGGACCTTGTTCGAGCTGTTGCAGCTAGAAGGTCCTGGGCTCCACGCCCAGTCGCAGTGTTAACTTGGATAATCTTTAGTTCCATTTTCTTCGTGTCTGTTCCGCATTCCTCCGTATTAGTTCTGTGAAAATGGGGCAGTCTCTGCTACCAGAGACGTGGCCCTCATCTTTTCCATTTGTGTGGCATGTGAGGCACTTTGGCTCAATTTGACACCCATTCCGCTTGTGACCGTTCTCGCCACATTTCCAGCAGCTACTGCTTCTATCCGGACCTTTGCAGTGTCTGGCTATGTGTCCATATTCCTGACACTTATAGCACTGGAGAACCTGTACTCTTTCACGTACTCTACAGATAAGGAAACCGATCCTTATTTTTCCTTCCTTCAACAATGGTGCTGCTTTGGGTACTACATAACGCAGGTGTTAACAGGTCACGGATGCTTCAACGAGTACCTCTATCGGTTTAAGAAAAAGACAGATGCAGCTTGTCAATACTGCAACTACTCGCATGACGACGCTGAGCACACAATTTTTGAGTGTCCACAGTGGCAACAAAGTAGGGAAGAAATGAACACAACCTTACGGCAAGACGTGACTCCAGAAAATATGGTAGAGCTTATGTTGCGATCCGAATCAGACTGGCATGTCATTACGAGGCATATTTGCTACACGATGAAGCACAAAGAAGAAGATGAGAGACGTAATCAGGGTAGAAGAGCCCAGGAAGATTGAAGAACGAAGAAAGAAGAGAAGAAGGAAGAGAAGAAGGAAGAAACAAGAAAGAAGGGAAGTAAGAAGATTCAAGAAAGAAGAGAAGCAAGAAGAATCAAGAAAGAAGATAAGCAAGATTATTCAAGAAAGAAGATCGAATAAAACGGAAGAATAACGATTAAAGAATGAAACAAAGAATATGAAGAAGATAAAGAAGGTTGAAGGAAGGCCACATTAGGCCAAGAAGGTGGCTCCATCCCGAAGTTAGGCCTAGCAGCTATACCGGGTTGGAAACTAATGCCACAAAAGGGTTCAGCGGTTTTAGTGAGTAAGAATCTCACACTCCCTGGGAGAGCGGTTCCTCCCAGGAGTCTCCTCGTGTAAGGCTGGTGGAGGATACGAGGCATCGGTCGGCAATCCCCCCGGGCATGCCCACACATAGCAATATGTGTTTGCTTGCTCGAAGGGGTGAACCAAAAGATGATGTAAGATTTCCGCTAATTACACCTCGAAAAAAAAAAAAGAAAAAAAAAAATTTGAGGTTAATTATTTTAATTACTTATGCATCCCATGCGTTAATCAACTTCCACACCCGTGTCAAAATGCACTATTTTCAAATCATTTAAAATGAAGCTGTAATCAATTTTGTAAAATAAATTTTTTCATTAATACGTATATATAAAATGATGATTTCCAAACGTCTTTTATATAGGGATTAGAATATGAATCAGTTAGTGGAAAGAAAGTGCTTGAAAAGACGTTCACAGAAATCAAAAATTGTTGTCCTAAAAAGTGTTTTTTAAAAGTAGATCATGAATGGCAAAAAAGTATGTTTCATAAATTTTGGCGCAGTGGAGATTTTCAAGTACAGAATACAATATTAGAAAATATGATTGTAAGAAAAGAATCGACACAAGAATTAAAACGTTTACAGTGGCAATTTCATTGTTACTACAAAAGCACTAGTATCGATATTTGTCGAAAGTTTGTTTGCAGTATTTTCCAAATTGGAGAACGAAGAATAAAAACGGTTCAAGAAAAAATAGTAAGTGGCAAAACGATGTCTGATAATAGAGGAAAACAAGATAATCACAAGGTAAAGCTAACTGAAGATGTCAAAACTTTAATTCTGGAACATTGTAAAAGCCTTCCGCATTCTGAGTCACATTATACTAGAGAAAGCTCAAAGCTTTACTATTTTCTTGATACATCGTTAACATTACATTCACTCTATTTTTCCTTTTTGGATTTTTATGCAGCTGTAACAGGGAGTGAAGCTATTCCTATTGATAAAATAACATATTTTAATTATTTTAATCATTTTGTGAATTTCTCTATTGGTCTGCCACGTACTGATGTATGTGATCTTTGTTTTACTTATGAAACTAACAAAGGACGAGAAAAGGAGTATTTTGAACATATCGTGCAAGTTGAAAAGTATAAAAACTTAAAAAATTCAATGTTGTCCACTGTAAATGTACTAAAATGTGAATTTGACTTTGGTCAAAACTTGCCATTGCCAAAACTACCAGTTAATTCTCAATTTTTTCGTCGTTTAGTTTGTATGTATTTGTTTAATGTACACATTTTCGATAGTGATCGAAGTTACATGTTCCATTTCCTTGAAGGGATTTTAAAAAAGGGCGCCAACAGCGTATGTAATATGGTTGAGTATGCGATAAGGAAAGAACTACAACTAAACGTCTTCGATAAAATATTTTTATTTTCTGATTATGCAGGAGGTCAAAATCTAAATTACATTAATTTGAAATTCTTTTCATTTTTATCTTACAAAATGCAATTAGAAATCCAACATTTATTTCCTGTTAGAGGGCATTCCTACTGCCAGTGTGACCGAAATTTCGGTTTGTATGGTAGTAAGAAAAAAAAGCAAGAAAGAATTGAAACAGAAAATGATTATGTGCAACTAATAAAAAATTCTAGAAATCCTCCATTCGAAATGGTTGCTATTTCACAGTGCGAAGTAAAAGATTATGAAAAACTGTTTGCGAAAGACGAAGACTTGCAGAAAAATGTAATTAAAATAAGCAAAGTTGTTAGAATTGTATATTTTCCTAACGGACAAATTGATTTGTATTACGATTATGATGGCAATCCAATTACAATTAAACTAAGAAGCAGCAGTGACGTAGATTTGTCGAAAGTATTTTGTATATATTTTGTACTACTAATGGGCAACATTTTGGTGAAAAATTTTTAAAAACAACTTCTATTAAAACTGTTGTCAGTAAAACAAAGAATGTGAAAGAAGAACATGGTAACAAAAAAGTTCGAAAAACGGAAGTTGTCTCAACAAAAAGAAGAAAAGTAAGCGACGAACAAAAGCAAAAATTAGAATTAAAAATTAATAAAAAAGAAAAGAAAACAAAAACAATAAAAAGGAAAAAAAAAGTAATATGTTTTTGAAACGCGTTGTATGTATTGCGACTAAATTGTAAATAAATTTTAATGTAGAAATATAAATAAATATAAGTATTAGTTATTTGAAGTTTCTAATTTACTGAACAATGTCAAAAATTTGTGAAATTTATATGTTTCCCAGAAATTTATATTTTTAAAGATTGTAATTTACTATTCAATTCATTTACGCTGCAATATTCTTTTTAATGTGTGTGAATTTCATTTGAACGCTTTATTATAACCATTTATTATCTAGTGTATATAACATTTAGAATTAACAATAATTTATAAAACTTTCGTACAAAGATTTAAAAATTCAACAACTTTATGAATAACTGCCGTTTGATTTTGCCTTTGCTTTGTTTATTTAATTTCTTATTGTTTCATCAGATACTTATTTTTCTTAACTTCTACACTATAAACTATAAACTATATAACTTCCGTTTTTCGAACTTTTTTGTTACCATGTTCTTCTTTGACATTCTTTGTTTTACTGACAACAGTTTTAATAGAAGTTGTTTTTAAAAATTTTTCACCAAAATGTTGCTCATTAGTAGTACAAAATTGCAATAAATGTTTAAAATCCTTTTCTTTTTCTTTCGTTATTCCTACCTTTTTAGCTAATGATACTTTCGACAAATCTACTTCACTGCTGTTTCTTAGTTTAATTGTAATTGGATTGCCATCATAATCGTAATACAAATGAATTTGTCCGTTAGGAAAATATACAATTCTAACAACTTTGCTTATTTTAATTACATTTTTCTGCAAGTCTTCGTCTTTCGCAAACAGTTTTTCATAATCTTTTACTTCGCACTGTGAAATAGCAACCATTTCGAATGGAGGATTTCTAGAATTTTTTATTACTTGCACATAATCATTTTCTGTTTCAATTCTTTCTTGCTTTTTTTTCTTACTACCATACAAACCGAAATTTCGGTCACACTGGCAGTAGGAATGCCCTCTAACAGGAAATAAATGTTGGATTTCTAATTGCAATTTGTAAGATAAAAATGAAAAGAATTTCAAATTCAAATAAATGCAGCTTGTAAACGAACAAGAAAATCAGTGTGATTTCAATGCGAAACGAGTTCGACTTTGTTTTGTTTATTTCAGGATAACTTTTATCATGTTTCTTAAATTATTTCTTATTCTATGACTGACATACACTGAGCGTCGTGTATCGCGCAGACCCGCTAATGTTCGCGCGCATCATGCAAGTTTGGCAAAATCGCTCTATCTTTGCCACTTTTCATCCAATTCATCTGAAATTTTCTGAGAAACTTCTTCAAATGTTAACAAACAAATGTCTCGTTGAAAGTTCACTGAGTCTTAAACTTCCCTCGATACTTTTTTTCGTTGAATATACTTAACCATATAAAAGGTAACTCACTGGTTTGCAATTAAATTGTTGAAAGAAAAATATTTAATATTTAACTATCTATGAGTTTATCAGCAGCGCTAGACTATTTTACGAGATTATTCAAAAAATGAGCAAGATCCGTTCATATTTGTCGGAGCTGCAGCGAGTTAAGTTTAAAAAACGTGGTGCAAATAAGATTTAAAATTTTGCCGTTTTTATTTTTCTTTTTTCAAATACTAAACATTGTACAAACAAAGTATATATATAAAATGTTGCCATTTTTTATCCTCTATACGATGCTATTTTTAAAAATTCATTTCCGCAAATTTAAAAATTGGTCACCATGACGTCAATTTGTATATAGCGGCAACCCGAGCCGAGCGCTAAGGACGTTTTAGAATCGATGCCTTCAAGTAATGATCGGAAAACGACGCTCCATTAATAATTTTTATAGCACACTAACCTCAAAATGCCATCTTTATTGTCGATTTTAAGGTTGTTGTGCTATAAAATATCGTATGAGACTGTTGTGGGAGGTGTTTTTCTACCTTGCTCGATTTTCTCACTCGTTTCGCTCGTGCGAAAACCCTCGAGCAAGGTAGAAAACCATCTCCCACAACAGTGTCATAATATACTATTAAAGCAACTTTTTTTATGGTAAAAGTACACTTAATAAAGGATAATTTTGGCCTATTTAGATTAAATAAGATTAAGATATGTTAGTGTGGTATAACCCTAATAACCGCAAAAATGGCATTTTTTAAAAACTTTAATGATTTTTTACTCAACAACAACGTCTTTTCAGAAAAATTGTTATAATCATTTTCTTCGTAAAATTGCGTGAAAAACACGAAAAAAATATTTTTAGAACAAATAAGTGGACATTTTCCGAGTTTTCCGGGAAATTCGTGAAAAACATTTTCTTAACATTTTCCGGGAAATTACCCTCGAAATTCGTGTTCAGCGAACCAAAATACATAAAAAAACCTTGGTGTAGACCGTGGAACTAAAACGACTACGGAACCTTACCTGGCAACCGAACTATGGTATATTATGTTAGATTCTACATAACTTTTGACTTTTGTTTTAATTAAAGCATTAATTTTTTAAAAACACAATTTTGAAAGGAGCTTTTTAAGATGTTAATAACCTTAAATAATAATAAAATAATAATGAAATCATTGCATACATTTTTGCTATGAAAACTTAACAAGAAAGAAGGCTAATCAATTTCGTTAATTTTTTTTTTAATATTTTGGTTAAAAAATGACTTTAAGCCGGATGGTATATCTTAAGAAATGATCTGGAGTAAAATGAGTAATGGGTTTAATCAATTTTGTATGTTTCAAATGTGCCAGTAAAAAATAACGATTTTTGAAACTAGGGGTACAGCAAGTTCCATTTTTATGGAGCCTCATAACTTTCTTGCAAAAGCGGCTTACCTATGTATCTAAGTACGCTATGATTCGTTTCTGAATGACTAATTTATACCCACAAAACATAAGTGTAGGGTAGGAGAAAAATATATAAAAATAGTTTCACTACGTATCTTACAGACTTTTTTACAAGCATTAAAAGGAAGAAAATGTTTACTGGTTTCTTATGCAAATCTTTGAAAAATCACATATTTTTCATTTTTCTATGCAAGAACAAACTATGGTAATGTAACTAAAAGTAGTGTATGGATGCTCTATAATATTTACATCACAAGAAAATTTTTTTTAAGGATTTTGGCTTGATAAATTTACAGGTTTTTTCTTTCACAGAAAATATGTAGTACCTTAAAAGTCAAAAGTTCTGCAGAATCTGTAATATTATATTATTTGTAATCATTTAGGTATGTGGAGGGCACAACACAAAATGCATTATTATCTTCGCATACATTCATACGTAAAAATAGTAACTTTTAGTCATAAGAGTTTCGTACATACTTATCATCTTCATTTAGCAAGCAATCGTGCCAATCGGGAAAAAATTGTAACAAAGTATAGTATTAAAATATTTGAAAAATATTAATACTTTTAAATCACTTGATTACTCACGCAATGTATTGCTAAAATCGTTATGTAGTGGATAATGACGTTGCATAATAGATAATTGAATTCATTTGTTTATTAAATAAATGTAATGTCCAATAAGCTATTGCGTAATATACATGTTTAAGTAACTCAATGTATTAATTATAAATCATAATAATACTTTTGAATGGTATAACGATTGTATGCATTGCATGTATTGAAACGCTTCATTAATAAGTAATTATTAATTAATCGATTCAGTTATTTTACTTTAATTATGAGCATACTCAACCAAGCAAATCATCTGGTGAATACGAAACGGTTCGAGAATCTTGATTTTTTATGATCACAACTTATTACTTAGTATATTCCCTGGTAGAAAATTAAGTATTTTAACTGGTCAAAGTTTTAACGAAATAGAGATTTAAATTAAAATAAATATAAAGTGAATTAAAAATACTTAACTGACTTTTTCGTCTATATTTTTAATACATTTTTTTTTCATTTATGAAGCTAAAAGACATTTCTGAAAAATACATAGTAACCTTTGTTATAGCCTTTAAATTTCCTTTAAATTACTTCACTTTTCTACCAGGTTATACGTGTGTATTTTTAATGATACTTCTGGAGTAAACAATAAAATATTTCATGCTTTTGCTTATACAATTTCCAATAATGTATTTGCATTTATACAACACGTTCGCTTTTAAATAAAAATTATTTTACAGCCATACAACAACAGGTCGTTGGAACAGCAAATGAAGTAGAAATGCATGTTAATAGAAATTACGTGAATGTAGGCTATCTCAGACAATCGGATAAAAGGGTAAAATAAACATTTTTATTTTAAATCCTTATAGCCCTAGTTAAAATTCTAGATTGATTCGGATTGTTTCAGATTATATAACCAGATCAAAATTCTGGATTATTTGTTATAAACTATATTTTTCAATGAAAGAAATAAATGAATATAAATACTTTACGGAATAATCCCTTCTCATTTTAGTAATTACCATACATTTTTTATTTAATTTTCATTATTAACCTTAAAGATATAATCTTTTCAACAAAATTCATTTTTTGCATATAACAAACGAACAAAGACAACTAATTAAAAAATTATTGTGCAAGAAGGTAGATAACTTACAACTCTAAAATATATTTGTACTAAATTATTCATGTTATGATACAATATGTTAAAACAAAAAAAAACAATCAATCCCGTATTCTCCGGAATTTGAATCCGGTCTCAAACTGATATTAACATAGAGTATACCTTCCCTTTGACAGTAAAAAAGACAGTAGATATCGGTCGTCCTTGTCGATGTCAAATAGGCTTCCGCCCGGAACATTCCACTCTATGTGAACGGAGTGTAGCATCCGCTTTTTTATCCAGAGAGATGTTGTATATTAATTATAAATTTAAATGGAAAATTCTTAAAACCTTAAAATATTAAAAGTTTACTTGAGTCTTTAATATTATACTGCACCCATTCAAATATATGTAGTAAACCGAATGTTGTTGTTATGCATAGGTTCATATCAGCAGAAATATTTGGCTTGATGAAGAAACTTACAACGGGGTTCTAAATAAAGCTACGAATCCATCGACGTCTGTAGGAAGCATTTTAGTTGCAGTATTTGGGGTGAAGGTGTTGATGACCTCAACTAAATCTGGTAAATGTAGCAATAGAACAGTTAAAAAATTTAAATAAGGTGAAACAGAGGTTGAAAAAAAAATTAGCCGTCGCGGGACGCCTGGCAGATGTGAAACATTGAATTCTTATGTGTAGAAAGTATAAAATAGGAAACATGATCTATTGGAGGAATGGAAAATGAAAAGTAATTTTTTTCTTATTCATTTTTTTATTTTGTTTTCAATGGATAGATCTTTTTATTTCATTCAAATAAAATTAATAAAAACATATTATATACTAAAATATTTAATTCTATTGAACATTAGGAGATGTTTCATCAGTTATTTCCGTGATTGTAGCAGTTGACGTTATTTCCGATGCGACGAACATGTTTGACATAACGTTATCAAGATATCTTACAAATATTACACACACATATATATATATATATATATATATATATATATATATATATATATATATATATATATATATATATATATATATACATATTCATATATAAAAGAGCGAGGGAGAGAGAGAGAGAGAGAGAGGAGCGGAAGAGAGAGGGAGAGAGAGAGACGCGCAGATAAACCATGGGGGATGTTTACCCATGTGCTCAAGTTGTATGTGTTTGTCTCAAATACATACACACGTCCAATGTAGATGTATGTTACATTCTGTCTCCCTCTCTCTCTCTCTTTCGCTCTCATATACATGAATATATATATATATATATTCATGTATAAAAGAGCGAAAGAGAGAGAGAGAGGGAGACAGAATGTAACATACATCTACATTGGACGTTTATATATATATATATATATATATATATATATATATATATATATATATATATATATATATATATATTCATGTATAAGAGAGCGAAAAAGAGAGAGAGGGAGACAGAATGTAATATACATCTACATTGGACGTTTGTATGTATTTGAGACAAACACATACAACTTGAGCACATGGGTAAACATATCCCGCATGGTTTATCTGCGCGCGCATCAATTTCAAACTTCGTACGTATAACAATATAATGAAATAATCATGTCATGAAATTAAATTACCTAAGATTTGAATCACTTGATTGTGTAGCATTGATTTGTCGAGCACGTAAAGGCGGAATTTTACTTGTACTGGGTTGTTGATCATCGTGCAATTCGTTTTTTTCTCTTTTCCGAGGAGGTATATCATCTCCAAGTTCCTCACTGTCACTAACACTCATATTTTAAATAATTAATTCACTGAATATTATACTATATATTAATCTCTCGTCTGTACACTAATCTTTCGTTCGTAAACCTATACAAACTATACAGCGCATCAGTATAGGTATATCGGTTACAATTTGCAAAGCAGTAAATAAGGTGACGGACTGGAGAAGAGACGTGCGCCGTGAAGGGGGACGCTCAGCTAGATGCTCGTGAGAGGGGACGCTTGGCTATAGAGAGAATGAGAGAGTGGGAGAGAGAGAATGACGCCGAGTGTAGCTATAGCTGCGCGTGGGGACGCTTGCAGACGCTTGGCTAGGGAGAGAGAGAGAGGGTGGGAGAGAGAGAGAGAGAGAGAGAGACTGACGCCGAGTGTAGCCGAGCCTTGCCGGAGGTTCACGATAAATCTCGTTTCATCATTTTAGGCGTCGTTTCATTTCGAACGCTTTCACTCCCGTACCGCGGCAAAAGATGTTTCACATCAAAAAGAAACGTAGAAAGGAAATGGAACGGAACCAACTCCATCAAACCGAACTTAAAGCGTGCCAAGGTATTATTATTCACATAAAGGTATTTTACCATCATGAAAATTTTTTTTCAAAAACTTTTTTATGCTTAAATGGTGTATAAACATCCAAAGAATAATGTCTAAAACGAATTATAAGTACAATTTTTTTTCCCATTTTTTTAATGTTGGTTGTTTATTTTTGAGGTAGCCCTGGCCATCAGCTGTCAAGTCGCCATTTTGTAGTCTATCAATAAAATAAAAAATCATTTTCTGCTTCAATATCTATATAATAAAATACTGTACATACAAAAACTTAGCATTTAAAAAAGAAACCGAAAAAGCATTAAATATGGGGGAGGGGGGGGGGGCAAGTGGTGTAACTCCTTAATAGAAATCAATAAGTATTAAAAATTATGATAATTTTTTTACAGATTTTTACAACTACTGGTTGAAAAATATGTATACTACACCTGAAAAAGGTGGTATTATTTTAGAGGAAATTCTAAAGTTTGATAAATACTGCTCGCAGAAATGTGCCTATTATAAAAAGAGCCAATCGAAGATTGCCAGCGGAGAACAAGATGTAGGTAAAGAAAAGAAAGGGAATGGCAAAAATGAATAGAAAGAAGATATTGTCGAAGAGGTTGCGCATGAGGATAGTCAAGAGATTGAAGAAAGAGATGAATGGAAAGAAAATGAAGCTTATTCTGAAGATATAATAAAGCAAACTGAAGAGGGGGAATTATCGAATGATGAATCAAATTCAAGGATATCTGAATAGAAAAGTATTTTATTTCTAAATGTAACAAATCAAGATGATGATGACAAAACTGAAATATTAAGTCCAGCTGTTTCAGACCTAGAATCATTGAGCGATTCGGCTGAGAACGCAGACGAGGATCTATGACTTGTATACCCTGGTAGAAAATTCAGCATATTAGATGGTCGGTTCACGATCTATTGGGCAGATCCGTTTCCTAATAGTTCGCCAGAAATAAACCAGCATCTGACCAGAAATTTATAGAAAATCTAAATAGCTTACAAAACCCTAAAAAATTATTGAAAATGTAAATCCCATTATAGTACTTCTGCGTTAAAACAGCATGCAAATTTTTATTCGATTATTTATTTGATTTTTTTATGTCTTATTTAATTATAAAACTCTAACCTTCAAAAAACTTTTAATGAAATAAGTTTTTAGTTTTTATTTCGAATCTATCCCAAATATATCTTAGCATTCTATTAATAATAAGCTATTAAATCCATGACATAATAATCATTATTAACTTATAAAAATTCGTTAAACGTTATTTTTTATTTATTTATTCATTAACCATAAGTTGGTCAGGTTTCTGACGAGAAAACGTCGACAGGTAGCAGGGTTTCTGGCCAGACTTTTAAGCAGAAATTGGCCATTCCCTATAAAATAGAGTAAAATCTGGCGAACATATGGGGAACGTTTCTACCAGGGTAATTTAGAAATAATTATATTATTTTCATTAATTTCAAGTATTTATTACTATTTATTTCATTACAATTAATTTAAAGTATTTATTACTATTTATTTCATTACCATCAATTTAAAGTTTTTAATACTATTTATTTCATGAGCAGTAATCACTTAATTATTTATTGATCTATCAAGACGTATTGATGAGTGTATAAAATTATGTACATCATATTGTCTGCAGAAACATTGTCAAAAACAAAATTAATAAAACTTAATTTATTTTGACATAAAAGATTTTCTGTATGCATCTAAATCCTCTTCTAAAAATATAGTAAGCGTTTACGTAGAAAAACATAAAGTATTTGAAGACTCGATATTACTGACTGAAAAAAACTAAGAAATTGTAATAATAGTAAAAAAATATTAAAATTTATACTACAATTAAGTTCGGATAGCCCTAAGCATTTCAGAGTAAATCAAATAATATTGTAATCATACCAAACTTTTGCTAATAACTTCTTTTAATGTAATTTTACAGTAAGATTTAGAGCTAAGCACCGTAGTGCTTACTATAATGAACCGATCTGTACAAGATAAAGTCAGTCGGACTTGTAGTTTTTACAAACAATTGGAAATACAAAATAGGTCGGACAGCAAAAGGGGGGGCGGGGCTCCGACATCCCCTTAAATGAACAAAACGCACATAAAAACGTTAAGATAAGTACAATAAGTATTTATTTATTCTTATTAAAATTAAATTGCACAGTGCATTTTAATACTTTTATTGTAATTTAATATTGTATAGAAATTACGTGCATAAAGGAATTCAGTCTAATTTATTTATATTTCGTTACTACTTTAGTAATTGAATATACATTATAATTTATTGTTTGCTGGTCGATTACACTTTAAGAACTTGGGAAATGTGTGAAATAAATTAAACTTTTAAAATATTGTTAAATTTTGAGAAAGATAAGTAGAAAACATTTATATTCAATAATTTAAATATTCGTTAAAGATAATAGCAAATTATGTATACTGAAACATTTAGTATAGCTAGACCTGTTTAATAAAATCGGTTTATCGATTAGTTTGTAAAATACATTACTATTGTAAAATAAGATGGTTTAATGTTTAAAACTTTTGTCAAGTGTACTTTTTAGTGTACCTTGTGACGGGTAATTACACATACCCTGTCACATGCTCTCTCCCACACACACACACACACAGATATGTACTAACCTTTTCCAGATGTTACAGGTGTCAACGCTGTAAAGGGATAGATAGATAGATAGATATACTTTTTATTCATCAAAAGACAAAATCTTACAATTTCATGTACATGTAGTTATAATTATAATTAAAAATATCAGTCGATTTAATATAATTGTTATCTTAACTTTCACTTATTGCATATTTCTTATTAAAATAATAATTCACTTTATCAGTTCGTCAGTTTATAAAATTTAAATGTAATGAACTAGTCACAGTCAGATATCACAGAAAACGCTTCGTCAAAAAATAATAATACATAGAATAAAAAATAAATACAATAGAGATAACATATAAATATAAAAGAATACATACACATACTTTGCTAAATCTTTGCGTATAATTTTTTTTTTTTTAAATGGCATTTCGAACTCGAAAGTTCATCGCCTCATCTACGCAAGCCTTCCACGTTTCCCTATTTTGTGCCAACCCCATCCATTTCGCGCCTTCCCGCCCAATTTCAGTTACGTCTGATTTTACGTTATCCTCCCATCTGCGTCTAGGTCTACCAAGAGGTCGCGTTGCTTTCGGTTTTCCTTTCATTATGCGCGCTGCTGTACGATCATCGCCCATTCTTGCCACGTGCCCTGCCCATCTTAGTCTCCGTGATTTTATTATTCTGTTAATATTTGGTGACGCGTACAAATTATGTAGCTCGTCATTGTGCAGTTTCCTCCACTCCCCAGTTTCCTCATCTTTCTTTGGCCCGTATATTTTCCGCAGAACCTTATTTTCAAATACCCTAAAACGATTTTCTTCCGCTTTAGTGAGCCCCCAGGTTTCGCACCCATACAAGATTACCGGCATTATTATAGTCCTATATATCCTTATTTTGACATTTTTCGACAGTAGCTTTGACTTAAGTAATCTGTTCACAGCGTAGAAGCAGGCATTACCCGAATGAAGTCTCCTATTAATCTCGGCTTTAATTTCGTTTCGATCATTTATAGTTGTACCTAAATATCTGAATTCGCTAACCTTTTCAAAAGTGAAATTTCCGACTCTGAGATCCCCCTCTGCTTCACGAATGCCCAGTTTCTCCATGATCATATATTTCGTTTTCGATTCGCTCACTTCTAACCCCGTGTTTTTAGCCGCATTTATAAGGATTTCCGCATTTCTCGACACCGTTTCACCATTATCTCCCACTATATTCAAGTCATCCGCATAGCCTAAAATTTGCGTTGTTCCGTTGAGTGTTGCGCCTAGCTCGCTAGCCTGCATTTTTCTAACAACATGCTCTAGCGTCAGGTTAAAGAGTACCGTTGAAAGCCCGTCACCTTGCTTCAAACCGTCGCGTATCATGAACGATTCGGATACATTACCGCCTACTCGGACCTTTCCAGTGCTTCCGTTGAGACATATTTGAATTAATTTTACGAGTTTTTTTGGTACGCCAAGGAGCACTAGGATTTCATACATTTTGCTTCGTTTGACAGAGTCGTACGCTTTCTTAAAGTCCACAAATAGCTGGTGTATAGTTTCGCAATATTCCCACTTTTTCTCTAATAATTGTCTTATGGTAAACATTTGATCGCTCGTTGACCTGTTGCGCCGGAATCCACACTGATAATCTCCTATTATATCTTCCGCGAATGGTGTGAGTCTGGCCTGTATTACGTTTGACAGAACTTTGTAGCAGGTAGCTAAAAGTGAGATTTCCCGGTAGTTATTGCAGTCTGTTTTATCTCCCGTTTTAAAGATCGGTATGATGATGGATTCTTTCCAATTTTTTGGTATTTTTTCATTTCTCCAAATAGCACATACTAGATAAAAAATTTTAGATGTAAGCGCGGTGCCTCCATATTTAAGTAGTTCAGCTGGTATAGAATCGTTTCCTGCGGCCTTATTGTTTTTTAGCTTTTTGATCGCGGCCTCTACTTCTTTGTAGGTCGTTTCGTCCATATGGAGTTCAGCAGTGTGGATTTCGTCTCCCATTTCCTCGGAGTTGTCATGCACGTTTAATAACTTATCGAAATAATCTTTCCATAATTTCAATAGTTCATTTTCGCTTGTCACGAGGTTCCCGTCCTTATCTTTCATTAACTGCGATCTACTCTGAAAACCCTTCCTAATAGCGTTTATTCCTTTGTACATCTCGCGCGGGTTATTTTCCCTACTATTAGTTTCTATTTTTCTAATTTCATTTTTCTGATACTCGCGCTTCTTGTTTCTGTAAATCACACGTACTTGCTTTCTTATTTCATGGTATTCTTCTACGGCCCTACCGCTTTCATTGTGTACATTATCTAATTTAGCCTTCTTGCGTATGATGCTTTTGTTAACAAGAAATCCGGTGCCTAGAGAATGCCCGCTCGCGCCCCCATATAAAAAGGTGAAGTTACCGGATCCTAGCATCGCGTTATCTTTCCATCGGGTTTCTTGTATTGCTACCAAATCTAAATTGTACCTCTCAGTTTCATTTATGATTTCCCGGAACGCGCCTGCTCTGTGTAGACTGCGTACATTCCAGGTTCCCACCCTCAAGTTTCTTTTCGTTTTGGTTTGGTTTTGTTTTCTTTGAGCCATAATAGTAAGTTAAACCCGCGCGTTTTGGATCCTGTTCCGATCGCAGGTGAGTCCATCCGTCTAGGGGTGATAACCCTCATACCTCCCTAGAACTAAGTATGAGAGCTTTCTGACTTTGGCGAGGACATAGTCAACTCGTCGTCAGACACACTCGGTTTCATTCTCATATCCTAACGCCCCCCTGCAAGGCAGCGCGCCTTCGCTGGCTTCGTTGCCATGTAAGACCAGGTGGCGAATCATTCTACACATCCCCTCTCAGGGCAGTTGTCATCGCTCCCGCATCCTCCACGACAGCAGGATTTTTGGCCCATTTTTTGTTTGAAATGTGTGGTAAAAGAGATAGATTACAGAGTAAGGTAGAAGAAGAAAGTAAGATAGGAGATTTTGTATAGTGTTTGTAGTTGTTGCGGTGCTTGCGTAGTGTTTCTAGATGAATGCGTTCGCCAGTGCGGGCTCATCACACCCACGCCTGGGCCTATCTGCTGTCCGCGACTGCTTATTCGCTTTATTCGCAGCTAACCTCTTTCTCAGGGGTCGTTCCTCTATCCGCAACCTCAGGACGCGCTGTGTAGTGGTGATAGGCACCCACCCGTCCGCTCTGGACGACTACGCCCAGGACCCGCTTAGGGTAACGGCGTTGCAACAGTCTTTGCGTATAATATCACGTCTAAATTTAAAACACACTCATTCATAACACTTTAACAATCACGCTAATAAATACATTCACACCTAACTAACACTAAACATATTTAATAAATAAATAAATAAATTAATAAATAAATACGTCGAATAAATAAATAAACCAGATAAATAATTAAATTAAATAAATAAATAAATAAATTTAAATAAATAAATAAATTAAATAAATAAATAAATAAGTTTAAATAAATAAATAAATTAAATAAATAAATAATTCAAATAAATAAGAAGCTTAAATAAATGTTCGACTCATCTCTGTACATACTCTTCACCATGTAATTGCTTAAGGTGCCTGCTAAACGCCGTTTTAAATTTACAAAAAGATGGCAGGCACCTCACACTGCTCGGGAGCGAATTC
Organism: Gastracanthus pulcherrimus; assembly: GCA_949152435.1. Classification (NCBI taxonomy): domain Eukaryota; kingdom Metazoa; phylum Arthropoda; class Insecta; order Hymenoptera; family Pteromalidae; genus Gastracanthus; species Gastracanthus pulcherrimus. Next base: position 53,825,524 of record OX424574.1, read on the forward strand.
CAGAGGTGCGCACCTTGAACTCTGAATGAGAAAAGGCCCTTATCGGTGCGCGACCCCGGAACCGAGAGCTCTTTCATACCACCCCTACTTGAAGTCCTGGCCTGGTTTTTTTCAAAGAGGGCAATAAGATACGGTGGCTGCCGCATGACAACCGCTTTGTAAAGCAGCAGCCCCATAAAATACTCCCTCCTCACCTTCAGATCCAACCAGTCCAGTTTTTTCCTGTAGGCGGTGATATGCTCATCCCGCCTAACACCACATATGTATCTCACACATGCATTCTGTAGACGTTGTAGTCGTGTCTGGAGCTCCCCTGACACATCAAGAAGAACCACTGAGCAATAGTCTAAGTGAGGTAGTACCAGTGCACATGCCAGCTGCTTCCTCAGTATCTCTGTGGTGCTTGAACGGAAAAGTTTTAAGCTATACAGAGCTCTATTTACCTTTCTACTGACCGCATTCAGTTGCGGCTTCCATGTCAACCCTCCGTCCATCACCACGCCGAGGTTGGTGACTGTATCGACAAAGGGAACGTGTACGCCGGTCTGTATCTCAATGCCTTGCAAGTCAAGGTTCTGAACCTGTTTGATGTTGTGATCAGATCCAAAAATGATCGCCTTTGTCTTGCCGACATTGAGGCGCAGGCCAGCTGACGTTGCCCAGTTCGACACTGCTTGTGCTACAGCCGACATGCGACCGATACCATCACGAAGACCCTTCAGGGTCACTTGTGTGTAGGTTTGCAAGTCGTCAGCGTAAAGTATGTGTTCGACACCATCTAAGTCGAGTGCGTCTTGTAAGTCGTTTATGTACAGGCTGAAAAGCAGGGGTCCCAGGACTGAGCCCTGTGGAACGCCAAGATTGGTGGTTAGCCAACCTGAATCCCCGTTTGTGATTGTGACGACTTTCTGTCGTCTCCCCATAATATATGACTTAAGCCACAGGAGAACACTCCTGGAGAATCCCATGCGCATCAGCTTACGCAGCAGTTTAGTGTGTGAGATGGTGTCGAATGCTTTGCTAAAATCAAACATTAACAAAATAGTCAATAGTTTTTTGTTGTTGTTAATGCCTGATCTTATGTCCTCCGTCAGTTTCAGTAGTGCTGTCTGTGTACTGTGATTCTGTCGAAAACCAGTCTGCATCGGGTCCAAAGTATCATTTTCTCGTAAGAAGTCAGTTATTTGGTCGTGTACGATTTTTTCAAGGACCTTAGAAAGGAAACTCAGTGGGGCAATTGGTCAGAAATCTGACACCGTAGATGGGACAGGCTTCTTCTTCAAAGGCACCAACTGAGCTCCCTTCCAAGCTCTCGGATAAATGCCACTGGACAGAGAGGAGTTAAAGATCTTAACAATATGATCTCCCACAAACGGAAGAGCCTTAGCCACTATACTTTGGGGAATGCCGTCTTCCCCTCTGGCTTGTGATGAGAAGTGGGCAACAGCCAGAACCACGTCCGAGAAGCTGACTTCTCGGAAAACAAAACCGTCATCACTGGCAGTGGTCAGGACGTTGTCAAGTTCTTCATCACCCTCATTTTGGGAGATCGACACCCCTGCAAAGTGGGCATTGAGCTCTTCCGGTGAGAAACCATGAAGCTCCTCTCTTGTCTTTGGCAGAAGGCCCAGAGCCTTGAGCTCTTTCCAGATATCTTTCTTATTATCAATCGCTTCAGAAATTTTATTTTGTAAAAATCTTTCCCTTGTTTCCTTCGTTCGTAATTCAGCTTCAGCTGCAAGGCCCTGATACTCCCGCCACAGTCTGTCGTCATTGGTCCGCGAATAGCGTCTTCGTACGGAGTCACTTTTTTTGTAAAGATGTATTAGTTCAGCATCAACCCATGGTGGATTTGTTTTCTTTTTCGGCATGAATTCTTTTAACGGTGCAATTTTATCTATCACAGCTATGAGGTTGACACTGAGGCACTCTAATTGACTGTCAACACCCGCCGCGGGACCATCGATCCGCGACCAATCACAGTCAGCTAGGTGAGACAGGAGGTCGTCTTGCTGGATCGACTTAAAATCCCTGTAGCTGAAAGATTCAACCACAGGGGATGCAGCAGTTTCGACCCCAATCTCGACCTCTATGATGTTATGATGACTGGGAAAAGGCGCCGGCCGATTGTCCCTGCTCAGTACAACGTCATTATTATCTGTCAAGATCACATCAACCCAAGTGTGAGAATCCGTGAGATGATGAGTCGCACCATGATCAATTATTTGAAGGTTAAGATCATCAGCCAACCGTCTAACAAATTTCGCATCGGCTGACGTTCCGAGTAGGTTCGCATTCAGATCTCCCATAATAATTTTGTGACTAAAGTCTTGAGTATGTATCGTCAGTTTGTCTATTAAGTCAGAGCCCTGTAAAAACGGTACGTGTGGTGGTCTGTATATTAAAGCAACAAAGACGGGGGGAAGGCTGCCCTGCTGAACACTGCACATTAAATATTCAGGTATAAATGGCCTGCCCTCCTGTGTTGTTGGAGAGCTGCATAGTAAATTGGCCTTGAAAGTGTTATGAATGTACAGGACTAGCCCGCCCCCTAGTTTGTTGCGATCAAGTCTAAGTAGTGAGTAGTCATCGATCTGAATGAGATCACTCCCAACATCAGGGTCAAGGTGCGACTCAGCAACCCCAAAGAGATGGTAGGCAGGACGAGCTGAAAGGTGTTGTTTAATCATGCCAATGTGCCCCTTCAGTGAGGTAACATTGACAAAACCTGCCCTCAGTCCCTTACAGTGAACCCCCCCAGCAGTGTCTGCGGATAGTCAATTTTTTGCAGCAGTTGACGGAATTACATTTTTATCAATTACGATTTCATTAACAACAGTTTTTTTTACAGTATTTACAGTTTGAGATGGTTGATTAATGGCATATGATGCCACTATTGTCTGTAAATCAGCCGCAGATGAAAATTCATGAGAGACATCGCCATCGCGCCTCTTCACCAGGAAACGGCCCCCTCTAGGCCAAACATATTTAAAATTAAGTCTCATCGCAAGGGCCTTGAGACTTCTATATTTAATAAAACATTCTTTTGTTAACAATTGATTTATAAAAATTTTCCCATTTATAATCCCATCCCTTGTGTCCTGGTCAAGAGCTGCAATGTCGACATCTCTAGCATGAAAGCCAGTGATAAGCTTTTTGGCTCGCATTATTTTCTCGCCTAACGCACTGCTGGAAAGGGTAACAACCCATGGTGACCTTCTACGTTCGCTGTTTGTATCTGCTAATGCCGCAGCTGTTGATTCTTCTGACCGAAGCAGGCGTGTGCCTATTATATCAAATTTTCGTGTTGATGGAAGGACACGGCACAGTATCGCGTGTGCGACGTCAACACGCTTAGAGACATCACCGTCGAAAATGTTTGAAATAATGAGCTCCGTATTACCGCTTTTAATGTTTTTACTGTGCATTGTCCCCCCATCAATCGTTTGCACCCGCGTGCTTCGTGCAGGTGATGCTGCAGCATCAGCATTGTCGTTATTATACTTATTCAAACGCCTAGACATTTTATTTCTACTATTTACAATTTGGATAAACCCGTCATTATTGCTTTCACAATTGTCAATTGTTTCGCTTATATCACTATAATTGTCGAGTAAGGTACTATTCGTAGCAGACGCATTATTAACAGTATTACATTTTTTTGTACTTATAAGAGAAACGGTATTGTTTTGTGTACTGGGGAGTACTGCGATTTTTTGGAATTCAATTTTATTTAGTATGAGTTGGTTATCTTTTTGGATGTTCTCAACATTTCTTTCAATTTTCTCAATAGTAGTAGTATATACAGAGGTAAAATCTTCTTTTGTTATTATTTTTTCTATTTTTGTTATTATTTCCTTGTTGTCACGTTCAACTCTATTGATTTTATTTGTTAAATTTAGGAAATCGTTTTCAAAAGTGTTTAATATAAGATTATCAATTTTAGTCTGTGACTCAAGATTTGTCTGCTCTAGATTATCGATTTTTTCAATTAACATGCTATAATTTACCTCTGTATTGGTCAATAAAGTGTTCGTTTCTACGTTATTATCATGTAATTTTTTATTTTTAATTTTTAGGTTATCTATTTCTTGATAAAGCACTTGCTTCTCCTTTTTCATCTCCTCCAGCTGGGAGTGTTGTTTCGACAGTTTTTCCTCAATTTTTTGCAGCTTAGAGTCAATTGAAAGTGCCAAAGTATGTACTGCTGGTAACGTATTTAGCCTATTTACAATTGCCTCCAATCTGCCTTCAATAGAGGTGCAATGTCTAGCAAGTGCATTATCAATGTTTCTTGAAGTAGAATTCGCGTACTCCACTAGGCAGGAGACCGTTGTTCCCTTTTTTAACGCGGTGCTATCTAGCATACGGATGACGGACGCATTTATATCATTAATACTGCTGTTATTTTTGGAGAAGGAGGACTGCGAAGTATTATTAGCTCGGTCCGCACTCTTGGCCGTGACGTCACTCGGGGATTCCCCGCTGTGCTCTGCTCCTGTACTGGAAATGGGCGGGCCTAGTGACGTCACAGGAGACTGTGAGGCCAACCGGAGTAGGCTGCTGGTGGGGGCGGGGCCTAGCCCCTGCAACGGAGAGAGTGAGGAGTTGGTGGGCGCGGCCTTGCTCGCCTGATTGGTGCGAGCAGCTGTTGCAGGCCTTTTATTGGCCGGAGTGGACGCGGCTAGCTCCTTCTCTTTCCCACTCATATTGTTGCTGGCGTTCGTCGCGCGCGCGACTGCCGACTCGAACATCGACCTCTTCGAGTCGATGCATGCCTGGCACGCTACCGCTTTAGTTTGTAGCTCAGTGCATTCCTTTGTACGCGGATAAGCACTGCAAGGGGCTTGCACGCCGGATGGTAAGTAATATCGCATATGCAGCACTTACGTAGCGAGTTGCTGCTCCTAGGAACCTCCCCGCAGATGGCGCAGTTGTCGACCATGGTGTTAGTGGCGACAAAGATGAGTCGTGGAAGGTACTGATGGTGTGTCTAGGATGCAGCAGGTGTCGCCTCGGTGGTCACGTAGTTGTAGTTCGAGTCGGCAGATGGCGCCTTGATAGTATGGCGCTGCGTGCTGTGTGTCCAGAATGAAGTGGTACCTCTGGATTATGCTTCGTGCTTGGCTCCCGCCACTCTGCAAAACACCTGGCCGGGTGTTGTTGCTTGGATGTTGAAAGCCGTGACGATGGACCAGTGGAAGCTGTGATTTATTATCACAGCTATGGTTAGTATGTTCCACTGTGCAGGCACCACAACAGACCGGCTCACAGGCGCAGGAGGCAGCAGAGTGCGGTGTAGATGCAGGAGCCAAAACACGAGCAGGTGCACCCAGCAGACGCGCGACGGAGAGAGGATTGCGAGCCGCATAGAGAGAAAGAGAGAAACAGTATAAGTAGGGGGGGCGCGCAGGGGCGCGAGCCACGATAGTTTTTCGGTAGAAGGCAGAGACGCTTAGACAGTTCGTAGGGACGGACGCGAGTTGCGAGGATTGATTCGGCGAGCGCGAAAAAGCAGCGGATAGCGAAGAGTACAATTGCGACTACCGCCCAGCAAACCTTCGAGCCGGCTACAGCTGTTCCCAGGGATTGTCTGGGGATAGTTACCTATCGTGCGGCGATCGCGGTCTAGTGCACGGATTAGGGTGAGTCAGCGGTTATATCTCTCTCTCTCTCTCTTCCCTGGATATTCTTTCTCTCTCTCTATTTCGCGACACGCCTGCGAGTACGCACCCTCCGTGTGAAGTGCGTGATTGTTCTCCTACCCCCTTACTTGAATATATGTATATTTTTTATAGCTTACATGCTGTGTTGTTTCTGGCTTTTCCTTTCCCCCACTCGTTCATGCTCTTATCATCGATATTAATATGTACCGCGGGTTTTACAGACTAAAACCCCGTTACAACCTTTAAGTCGACATTAAACGGGAATTTGTTTTAAATACGAAATGATTGAATGCCAAAGTATTTACACAGCGAAAGTATTATTATGAATAGTAATAAATATATTTATGATTTTAAAAAAGATAATCTGTTACGTATAGCCGCACAAAGTAACAGAAGTAATAACAATTATCATATCAGAATCGTTTAAAGTTGATAAGATCAGTAGATCAAATTACATTTAATTTACTATTCACAGAATAAAAGTTTTACAGATATATATGAACATAGCTTTGTAAAGTCAGTAAGAACATTGCGCTTTTTACAAGCTGGTTGCTAATCAAATATGTTTTTTAATTTAATTACATGGAGTTAAATCACGGAGTTATTACTTGATAAACAATAATAGATTTTTCGCATATAATAGATCAGATTAAAAGTTTTATAAAATAAATGAGATTTACTTGTCTAGCGGTACATTAATTTAAATAAATTCATAAGTACTTTGAGTTAATTGCAATCAAGTATTGTCAACTACGCATTATTTGTCTGCATAAATTATTTGTATTTGTTAGCTAACGCAAAGAAAACTGTGCCGTATACCTAGACCTCGTCATCGGCTATTATAACCACCTAATAGACGCCATCTCCAACCAGTACCTACATCTATATACAAAAACTACGGAGATTGTCACCTAGACCACGTCATCGGCCACCATAACCACCTGGACACCTTCTTCGACCAGTACGTATGTATACCCCATTAGCCAGGTTTGCCGTGGCAAAGTCGCGGCAATAGTTGTTGTGCAATGTTTATTAGCAATTTGCTTCCAACTTGCGCTCAAGAAATGACGAGTATCAAGGATTGATGTCAATGTGCCGTAAAATTGACTGCAAATGCTTGCCACCAAATTGCTGCCATATAGGGACGCAGATTTACTTACATTTGATGTATAACTGTTGCTGCAAGTTTTGTACATCAATTTGCTTTCAACTTGTTTTCAATATTATTATTATTTTTCAATATAATTATTATTCAATATATTATATTATTTTTTTTAATATTATTCACATAATATTCAATAAAATTACTCATATATGCGACAGTGTGAGAGAGATAGGGAGAAAATTAATAACAGCATATTGATGGAAATTTGTGTAACATAAAAATCGAGAAATATGAAGACAATATGATGGCAATTTATGCCTATGATACGCCTGCACATCTTGAGCAATAGTTGTTGTAATTTTGCCTTCACTTTGTCCTCATAATTGACTTCAATACTAGATACAAAATTTACAGCATATACGGACGCAGTTTTACGTCAAACTTAAGGAAATCGTGAGCAAAACGTGTGTGTCAAATTGCTAACAATTTGCAATACATCTGGCTAATGGGGTAGATATCAAAACTTAACCTACGGAACGCACTACGTGGACCTTGTCATCAGCCACCATGACTACCAAGACATAAAGCGCGTTACGCTCAGTCTCGTCTTTCAACAGTGCCTGAACATTTACTGTACAACAATATATTACTTTTTACTACCAACTCTAGTTTACTTTTGTGAAGTAAAATTTTCTAAGTCCATTTATATATAATTGTATATAAGTATACGACTATATATCAATGTTATTTCATTTATTTATTTCTAATGTATTTAAATAAACCGCTCTCGGCTCACACGCATCATGTGTTATTCGCCATTTAGGGTGTGTCCAGATGGAGAACAAAAATATGGTCTGTCCTCTCTAGTCCGTATTCCATCGCTGTTTCGCTGTTCAGTTTCGAATACGAAATACGTGCAAATATTCTAATAAAATAATACGCATTTATTTAGAAATTATTCAAAAATATATAAGCATTCGATTCTCGAACAGACTCAGACACAAAATATTCAATTTTACAGAATGTGTCTGAAAGGCAAAGAAAACACGCTCATTAAAAAACAAAGAACCTCTGTTCTACGCGATATTGTGGGGTCCGAGTTCAAGTGCTTTTCCGAGAAGAAAAGCGTGTCGCTTGCTCGACAACAACATGTGGCTGGAAGCAGCCTCTAGACTGCACATACAAAAAGGGACCGGAGGAGGAGAGGGATTCAACAGGGCTATAACGAAATTGTAGACCACGAGTAAAGTCAGTCAGAGTCTAGTGCTTCGGCACAGTGTTCCTCAAGCATGCAAAAGTGGTCCGAAAATGGATCCAAAAATAGCTAATGCAGAAAGTTTCTATATTGTTTTTAGATGAAAAAAATGTAAAATTGAAAATCCTAAGTGATCGGTTTCTCAAGTTATGGACGCTTTTGCGTTACGCTATGCGCATTCATGAATAGCCAAGTAGAGCATTTGAGTACACACGTATAATTCGTTTTCTCACTCTGAATAAAAGAAATTGAGTATGTATTCATTACTTATTGTTGAGAGTATTATTGTTTTTTGATAATTTAAATATTATTTATTAAAATGTTGATATAATGGCTTAATAAACAAAGCCGTATTTCAGTTGTTTCGTCGTTTTTCCGACGTATCTCAAAATGCATCATCTAATTTTTATAGAGTTGGTGTTTTATAAATATATGACACAATTAAAAGTTTATTTTAATACCGCTAGGTGGCGCATGGAAATCCGTAATCGAAAAATGTATGTCGAAGTCATATATACACCAGAGGAAAAAAGCCATCCAACCCTCCCGAGTTGCAGTTGCATTTTTTAAACTTACGTTTTCAAAATGCCTCCTCGGTGTTCTCATCATGATAATAGAAAGAAAGTATGTGGAGCTTGTGGTCGAAAAATTGTTTTTGGCAAAATAAAACCAAATAAATTTTTAATAAGTAAATCTACTGAAAAACTCATAAAGAAGTTTATATCTATGGATTTCGATTTAAACGATGAAAGGTATCCTGTGAGCATATGTAGGACTTGTTATTTGACACTACTTGATATTGAAAAAGAAATTTTCAATCGGCAAGTACCAACTATGCCTAACTACAAAGAGATAGTAGTTGCAAAAGAAACTCGTTTAAATAACGCTTGTAATTGTTACGTATGTTTGACTGCTCAGTCCAAAGGACACATAAAAGTTGAAAAAGGCAGAGGAAACTTTAGGGATATAAATAAAGAAATTGGCATTTCTACTGGATACTATGAATCACATAAATCAGAGGAGCTTGAACTAAATAAAAGTAACGATTCTGTTGATTCAATAAAATATTGCATTAAATGTTTTCAAGAAATTGGCAAAGGTAAAGCTCATGAATGCAAAAACCTCAGGGATAATGTCATAAAAATGGTTGAAAAACTTCCTCAGAAAATCCAACAGCAAATTGCAACTCGTGTTATAAAATGCAATGTAGAATCTAATCAGGATGAAAGTGGCAGGCGGGCCAATATTGATTTAAATATGAGCACTGCTGGGCGAAGTAAAAAGATCACAATAAATGGAGTTGACAAGAACGTGGCCTTTGACGTAAATAATTTAGATAATTTGCGAGTTCAACTAAGCGCTTCACAAAATGAGATGAGAAAAATTACCAATTTTATAAGGTGTAATGTTGGTAAAATGTCTATCCCTAAAAATTATCGAGAGCATATGTCGAAAAAGTCGAAAGAATTGACAGATGTTTACAAAACGGGTGTTTATGAATCCGACTGTGAAACCGCAACGGATGCAGAAAAGCAATTACGTCCTGTTGTCTATGCCAATGCTGAAGAACTTGTAGAACAAGTTATCGAAAGTAGAAATTTAGTAGGCGACTATTGCATCAAAGTTATGGCTGATGGAGGGCAAAATTTTTTTAAAATTAGTTTGTGCATTATGCCTGATAATTATTCACCCAAACAAGAAGAAAATTCCACGCAGAAAAATTATGATACTGAAAAAGATCTGGAAGATTTAGTTAACTGTAATAATTCCAAGAAAAGAATGCTCTACTCTGAAGGAGGTCGTCTAAGCAAAAAAGGTAAGCTATCTAGTGTAAATAGGTTGCTATTGTTGTGTATGGTTCCTGGAATAAAAGAAACTTACGCAAATATTAATTAAATGATTTAAGGCACAAATTGAGTTCTGAAACCAGTTCGAATGATAATGCTACTACAAGGGTATCTGATAGTGCAGAAATGGAAAATTGTACAAATTTGAAAACTTATGGCGACTTGAGAAGAGATTATGAAAGATACCGCCTCCTAAGAAACCAAGGAGAAGAAAAGGAACGTAGTAGAAAGTGTCACAGCACTATCAATCTTCCTATTTTCGATGAAGATGATGATGTCTACGTTTTACAGAAATGTGTGATACCTGAATTACATGTCCTGCAAGGCTTTGTAAATCATGTATTTTGGCAAGGCTTGGTTCCCCTGTTAGGTCTAGAGAAAGCTATATTGTGGCCACGCAAGCTCAATCTAGTTTCGAAAAACTATCATGGTGATGCTTTTGAAGGCAATGCGTGTAGGAAATTGCTGAAAGAGTCAGATAGGCTAAAAGATCCAGAAATATATAAAGATGTAGGTATTTTTAAAATTATACCGTACATTGCAGCTTTCAAAGCAATGGACAAGGTGGTAAATTGTTGTTTCACCTCTGGAAAAGTAGGACCTTCATTTGATAATTATATTAAAGAACTGAAAGAAGCTTTAGAAAGTCTTGAAAAACTTTCAGAAACACTGAAAATTCACGTAATTCTTTCACATGTACAAGAAGGTTTTCAGTTCATTGAAAGAAATAACGGCTTGGGTTTTTGGTCAGAGCAGAGTGGTGAGTCGATTCATCGTGATTTCTTGAAGTTTTGGGAACGTTATAAAGTAAACGGTTATTATCGTGAGACTTATTTACCAAATTTACTGAAAACTGTCGTAGAATTCTCATCGCTACACCTATAAAAAAATAAAAAACGGACAAAAAAAAACAAAAAATCAAAGAACAAAAAAAAACAAAAAACAAAAAAAAAACAAAAAACCATAAAAACAAAAAACAACAAAAAAACAAAAAAACTGATCAGTTAACCACTACGTCCTCGTCGTTGATCATGGGTTACGCAAAAAGTGGTTTCAGTAAACTTGTTCTGGAAATTATGATTTTTAAATGATTTCATTCAATTTTTCAATCAAAAAAATTTTTAGCAATAATGATATCAACAATAAATACTCATAAATACATACTCAATTTTTTTACACGGAATTACTAAAAGAATTATACGTGTGTACTCAAATTGCTCTACTTGGTTATTCATGAATGCGCATAGCGTAACACAAAAGCGTCCATAACTTGAGAAACCGATCACTTAGGATTTTCAATTTTACATTTTTTTCATCTAACAACAATATAGAAAATTTCTGCATTAGCTGTTTTTGGATCCATTTTCGGACCACTTTTGCATGCTTGAGGAACACTGTGTCGGCTAGACCTACGCTTTAACAGAGTCTCCATTTAACTTTGAAAGTGCAATAAAACTAATACAAGCACAATTAGATAAATTTGGAAAAGTCCAGTGAAAAGAGAATAAATTTTTGAGTTTTTACATACTGCACAATATTTATTTCCATAAATAGGATCGATGTTATTCAATGTTTAAAGTTAAATAGAGACTCTATTAAAGCGTAGGACTAGCCGATGCATAGATCTGTTAAAGGACACACGACTTTCCTAGCGATATTCAGTTTATTCATTCTCCTCGTTATTTCACGGTCCAAACACTTTTAGTGCGGCCGTAGCCGGTCTCAAGCCCGGATTAGACGCAGAGAGAAAGTGTCGTTGTTAATCAAAACATCCTTATTTCAATCCGCGTTTATTATATTTTTATTCATTTATTTATTTTTAATTTATTTAAATAAACCGCTTTCGGTTCACGCGCTACCTAACCTAACCCCGATCTAGGTCATCATAGTGGTGTTGAGCGGTGTGATATTTTTCGACTCACAATTAAATTACACAAAAAAATTAATAATTGTGTAAATTTTGAAAAATAACCTCCGAAGTGTCGAAATTATTGTGATTTAAAATTTGAAGAAAAGTAGAATCCATAAGTGTAAACGTAATGCTTTCGAACAGTGTATTCAAAACATGTGAATTATAAAAGTGAAATTATTGGATAGTGAAATTTGAACGCGACACTTCTCTCAATCGAGTTTTTTATCAAAGTCATCAAGAGGGCACGGCAACATTTTCAAAACTGTAAGTCCCTAGCCATTAATGAGTAATCGAGTGATAATAGCGAATAGTATTCAAATCAATAAAATGTATAAAATATCAATAGTTAGAATTAGAATAGGCATAATAGGAAGAATGCTAATATAGCGCGTCGGGTTGATTGGCGCATCTTTGTTTTAAATATATATCTTCAAATTAAATACATCAAACTAATTTTATTTGATTATATATAGATTTTACACAATTCATACTATTTTTTAAATATTACTGTGGTTTTTAATTTTTAAATTGTATGTTTTACTTAAAGAAATCACCTACTTAGCAAACTAGTGCATAGACGGGAAATGTGGTGCGCAAATTTCTTTTATTACTGAATCAATCCTTATTTTAGATTTAATAAATCTATATACATTTTTTTTCTGAGTAGATATGTTAAGGTAACATTTAGTAATTTTTTATATTTGATTTTAGCAATTATGTAGTAGATATTAGATAATGAATCTAAAGTCGCCTACGCTAGACGGTAATGTAAAATTAGAGAATAAGTATATTTATTAGAATTATATTTTCTATAGTAAATTAAAAGACATCATATTCAAAAGGTAGTTCATGTATTTTTTTAGACTTATCGAAAAAAATGTTAAATTTATATTTTTGCTAATAAAATAAATTGCTATATCAAATTGGATTAAACGTTTTTATATAGTTGAATATAATGTATATACTTTATCAAGTAGGAAATTTTCTACGATTTAAATTTAAAGTATATACAGAGAATTACAATGAATTTAAATCTTAATATACTTTTCATACTTAAACCTATTGTTTCAAGGAGATATGAGCAGCAAACTAATCATAAATGAATACAAATTTGATAAATAGTTATTATACAAATATTAACATAATATGGGATATATTCTGTTGAATACATTATTTTAAAATAAAAGTATTTAATGATTATTTATTTCCTTTAAACGTTTAGTGTGATTAAATTGATTATTCTTCAAATACTGTGACGCATAATAAAATTTTATTACTTTCGGTATTTATTTTTTTTACGCCTTTAATATGCATTTCACTGAAACATATAACAACTCTTTATATGTATGTAATATTTAAACTTTCAAGAATTTGATAAACTTAATATTTTACGAATATTTAATACAAATGCATACATTTTTCTTCATTTTAATAGCTAAAGAATGCGGTTTCCGCAGTAAACATTTTAAATAAACACAAACATTTTGAATAAAATACATTTCTAAAATTTCCATTGATATATCATTTTTCGTTTGGTAGCAATATTTTATTAAGTATTTAAGATACATAAATTGAGTCCAAGAGTTTGAAAAGAATTTGCACTCATACTTTCTTGATATAAGAAGTACGTATATACGAGAACAATTAATATGTTCATGAATAATTTATAAAGAATATTTATAGCAACATTTGCAATTTTCAACTAATGTTGAATTTTAAAAAAGGAACGAGCAAATTGATAAAATAAATCGGAGGGTCTATTTTACTCAGATATAAAGCTAGATGGAGCATGAAATTTTAGGATAAAATTAAAATTAAAATCAACGTGCAATCAGAAAACTAATGAATTTTATTAGGTAGTCTAATAGTATATCACATATCCTATACATCTATACTCAAGTGCGAGTACAAATGTAAAATAATATTGTATCTTTTCACGGTGCATGGTAAGCTTAAAAGCGCTATGCAAAATTTGTGATTATATAAATTACTTCTACAAAGCAAATAGTAAGTTTGAGAAATGCTGTTCATTAGGCTTTCGAGGGAATATTATTTTTATTAGAAATATTATTATGATTCTTATTATGCTTACTATGCTTACAATTTTTATAAAATCATTTGATTTGAGTGAAATATACATGGATTACGCATGCATGCGAAGTAAGCTCTCGAGGCGCTACGTGTGATTAATGCTAAAAGGTTTCACATTAAAATACCAAGCAATATGTAGTAATCCAAAAGTCATTTCTGTAAATAAGTTTTGAGTTTTTAAAAAAAGAAATAGATACAATTAATTGAAACTTAATCTACAAGAAAAATATAATACGCAAAGTAAATTTTACTTACGAGGGTAGTTCAATAAGTCTTTAGAATGACCAACAGATAGCGCGCGAATCGCTCCAAATCATCTGTTTTCAGTCAGCACCACTCCCGACTAGATATATGGTGCAGTCACAGTCCACATCTTCTGAGTTTACGTGTTTTTATAACCAATTGAAAAAAAAAAAATTGCTTGTTAAGAAAAATGAAAAAAAAACGAGTTCAGAGCGGTAATTAAACATTTTCATTTAAAGGGTTTAACTCCATATGAGATAAAAAATGAATTGGACTCAGTTCATGGCACATCTGCCCCTGCCTTAGCAACGGTTTATAACTGGGTAAATGAATTTAAGCGAGGTCGTACATCAATAAGTGACGAACCACGTTCAGGAAGGCCCGTAGAAGCAACTACTCCCGAAATCATCAATAAAATCCACGATATGGTGTTGAAGGATAGAAGATTAAAAGTGCGTGAGTTAGCTGAGGCCACAAGGATATCTATAGGTGCAGTTGTTTCAATTCTACATGAAAAATTAGGCATGAAAAAGCTATCGGCAAGATGGGTGCCGCGTTTGCTCTCAGCTGAGAATAAACGCAATAGAGTGGTCGCCTCTGAGGCTCTTTTGGCGCGCATAAGTCGGAATCCTGAGGAATTTTTTCGTCGATTTGTGACTGTGGATGAAACATGGATACACCACTACACTCCTGAGACAAAGGAACAATCCAAACAGTGGATTTCCACAGGCGAACCAGCTCCAAAGAAGGCAAAGACCGTAAAGTCAGCTGGTAAGGTTATGGCTACAGTTTTTTGGGATGCATGTGGAATTATACTTATTGACTACTTGGAAAAGGGTAAAACAATTACTGGTGAGTATTATGCATCATTATTAGAGCAGCTGAAAGAAGAAATTAAAAAGAAACGACCACATTTGGCGAGAAAAAAATTCTCTTTCATCACGACAACGCCCGAGTTCACACATGCTTCGTTTCAATGGCTAAAATTGAAGAACTAAAATTCGAATTGGTCGAACACCCACCGTATTCACCAGATTTAGCCCCCAGTGACTTTTTCTTATTTCCAAACTTGAAAAAATGGCTCGGTGGACAGAGATTTACGGACAACGAAGACGTCATTGCCTCTGTAAGTGCTTATTTTGAGGAACTTCCGAAAACGCACTTTTCTGAAGGATTAAAAAAACTTAAAAAGCGATTGACCAAGTGTATAGAGCTCCAAGGAGATTATGTTGAAAAATAAAAAAAAATTTACCCAAAAAAAATTGTTTTTATACTTTATTCTAAAGACTTATTGAACTACCCTCGTACTTATCATGTCAATTGCTTATTTATGATAGACATAAAGAATTATACATTTTTGAAAGTGACTATTAATATGCTTGTCAAGTGAATTTAGATGCCGATTATTTATGAAGTGATCCTTTGAAATATCCTATAAACAAATAACACTCTATTGGATCTGTAAAGGATGGCTGTCTGCAGACTCCCCATCAGTTACAGAATCAAAAAACAATAATACCTTATAAACTCCAAATTCCATTTCTCAAAAATTACTAACACCGCATGAATCTGCAAATTATAGCCATATGAAATATATGTGAATAAAATGATATAGAAAGTACTCAAGATGCAGGTTTATTTAAAGAGAAGTTGATAAACTGACAGAAGAATCTCAAAATCTGCAGCCGCAACGGTCGAAGGGGTTTGAGTACCCTGAGATGTCTAGTAGCGCAGGTGAGAGAGTGGCAAAGGAGTATCAAAATCTGCAGCCGTAACGGTCGAAGGGGTTTGAGTACCCTGATATGTCTAGTAGCGCAGGTGAGAGTGAAGAACGAGAAATTAATGAATCAAAGAGTCACAGGTGTTTAAGAGCCAGACGTATCAAAAAGAAATATCGAACGCAGTGATACTGAAAGGTTAGCTAGCCAAAATTGTCAAAACACATTTCGAACACAGTGACAATGAAAGCTTTGAGAGCCAAGAGTATCAAAAGAGAATCTCGAACGCAGTGACACGTACTGACAGCTCTAAGTACGAAAAAGGAATAAACAGGCATCTTGAGAAAAATGGTATTACAGTAATGTATGAAGTAAAATTGTATTTATTGGAGATGTAAGTCCCCATATTTTAAGAAAAATGAACATTTTATTCACTTTATTTCGGCTTATTGTAATGATATTATACCAATATCTTGACCAAGAATTCCTTGACAATGATTTTTTTAAACTACTTAAAGTTTAAATGAGACCTCTAAAAATCTTTTATTAATGTATATGAGAAAACTTTACAAAAATTATACTTATCAAAACAAATGAAAGAAAATGATAAGTTTAGAAGTAAAACATTCTTAATACAAATTTCTCAATACAAATTCTTTTGATTTAATTGAATCTATCTCTTTTATAAGTAATAATTATAATTGGGCATTTATTAAATTAAATAGATGCTTATAAAAAAAACGGAACACTTGAAACTAACAGAATATTATTATCAAATTGCATACATCAGTTCATGAAGAACTCGACTCGATATTCAAGAATTTAACATAACAAAATAATCAACTTCAATGTAAATTGATTACAGGAAAGGTTTTTAACTGAAGAAAAGCTGTTCCTTACGAAACATCTTTCGCATAAGGGAAAAGGTGCAACCTAGATAAAATCATTCGTATAGTATACATTGAAATTTAATATTAAAAATAAAAATTAGTGACCAAAAAATTTCAACTTTAGACGTATGTATATTGTAAACACTATAGTTAGTATGCAAGATTTTTCAATAAAGTTAATAAGTAAAATAGGGTAGTATTGGGCCAGTTTACGAAATTGTATTTTCCTCATAATTAGAAAATTAAATCTCAAAAAATCTTAGCTATAGTTATTTTAAACTCTTAATAAATAACTATTTCAAAATTAGAATAGAATATGATAAATCAACAAAAGTTAAAGTATATCTTTGGATTAATATTTGTGATAATACTTCGAAACTTTTCAATATATCATACCATATGCATAGCACGATAGAATATAGGTTTACAATGTTCACTTAATCAGTTAAATTTGTTGATTGACCAAAACATTAGAATATTATTTTATTTAGAAACATTTATTTAAAATGATGTCTCCTTATAGTCAACATCTTTTCTGCATAAGGGAGAAGGTGCAATGTAATGATACTTCACGTGTTATTCGCCATTCATTCGCGCAAATAATCAAATAAAATAATACGCATTTATTTAGAAAATATTCAAAAATATATAAGCATTCGATTCTCGAACAGACTCAGACACAAGATATTTAATTTTACAAACTGTGTCTGAAAGACAAAGAAAACACGCTCTCTAAAAAACAAAGAACCTCTGTACTACGCGATATTGGGGGTCCGAGTTCAAGTGCTTTTCCTGGAAGAAAAGCGTGTCGCTTGCACGACAACAACATGTGGCTGGCAACAGCCTCTATAATACATATACAAAAGAAGGGACCAGAGGAGGAGAGTAGCTCAACAGGGCTACAACGAATTTGTAGACCACGAGTAAAGTCAGTCAGAGTCTAGGCGTGCTAAAGGACACATGGGTTTTCTCGCGATATTCATCTATTTCATTCTTCTCGTTATTTGTCGTTTCAAACACTTTCAATGCGGCCGTAGCCGGCCTCAAGCCCGCATTAGACGCAGAGAGAAAGTGTCGTTGTTAATCAAAACATCCTTATTTCAATCCGCATTTATTATATTTTTATTCATTTATTTATTTCTAATTTATTTAAATAAACCGCTTTCGGTTCACGCGCTACCTAACCTAACCCCGACCTGGGTCATCACACCGCACCACCGGCGTGAAGCTGGCCCCCGGGCGAACTTACATAGTTGCTTTAAATAATTTTCTAATTGCTCTAATTGCTTCCACTAATCTTTTAATTTGCCCAATTTGCATTTAAAAGATTTTCAACAGTAAAGTGGTGAAAATGTAGTGCTCCAGCCCCGGAGAGATATGCGATTTTCTCGGTAAATATTTGACGTACGGTGATGATTCAGTGCTCAAATTGAAGCTATTGATTTGCCCTAATTGATTATCAAATTGTTTTTACAATAAATTAATTGTTATCATCCAGAATTAATAAGTATTGTCTGCGCATGCGCAGATGCACAGTTGGGCGGCTCGAGAAAGTACGCGCGCGTAGATTGAAACAATACAAACGATCATAGCAACGTTAACTTTTTTGTTTAAAAACAAAGCATTAATAAATCACATAATATTTTTATTTACCCAATGTACCCTTAAAATATATTTAATGGCAAAGTTATTAAAATATAGCAAGCTAATCCTCCTAAAAGTGATTTCATTTTCTCTGGAAATGTGCCACGTAACATAGTAATTCTGTACGTATATCAAGACAATAAATTGTATCAAACTATTTATATATTTATATTTTGCAATAATGTATTGCAATTACAGATAAATAATTATTATTACTACAGCACATGTGTATAAGTATATACTTTGGTGCTAGAACACGGGACAACGGAATGCGAACCATGCATGTGTTTTACTTTTGCTCTGTTTTGCTATATCGATACATCTCGTCAATTGATTTAAATGTTCGTTCGTTTTCCGTCAGCTGTTTATTCTCATCAGATATTTTGGCAAATATAAGATATAAATTTTATCGAGGACATAGTCTGACGATTATACCCCTTGGAAGAAAAAAAATATAAATTTTATATCTGCAGTCAATTAGAAAGTGAGGTTAGTGCATATTATTGTGTTTGATCATTTTCCATATATAAAAATGTACATGAATACTATAGTTTTCAAGAATAAATAAAATAAAAATACAAATAAAAATAATAAATTTACATTTTATTATTTACAGATAACGATTAAAAAGTTGTGTTAAGAAATCTTTATGCCTGTACGCAATTTATGTTTCTATGAATCAGAATTTGAGATGGAGTCAGCAAAGAAAAAAATTAATAAATGATAATGTAACTAATGTAAGTACAGTTATTTAATTCTATTTGTTTTAAAAGCGAACTAAATATTTATTCACTTTGTTATTAAATATTTAATGTTTATAATATTTATATGTATATGTGCAGAATATAGTTATATTTTTTATTGTTTAATTCAGGAACTTGACAACAAAATTAAGAAGAAAATCAAGAGAAAATACAGGAGAGAAATAAAAAATATATACTAAAATAGATAAAGCTTTAGCTAAATTCTTTTTGGTTGCAACATTCCATTCGTAACTGTTGAATCTACGCTCTTCAAGAATTTTCTGACAATGTTGTTGAATCGTGATTATAAACTGTCATGCAGACAATATTTATCATCAACATTATTGGATAATATTCATCAGCTTATGTTATAAGAATGAAAGGAGTATCTACAAAATAAAGAAAATGTTATGTTGATTGATGGGTGGAAAAATTCTGCTGCAAATAAGACAAAAATTGTGGTGACGATTCACAATGATGATGAAGGAAAGCAACACTTTGTAGAATCGTATGATGTAACAGCAGATAGTGAGGCAGCTGAAAGTTTGACAAAAGTGATTGATAAAGCTAAAAAGTTTGTTCAAGAAAAATACAATGCAAGTATGTACGCAATAGTTTCTGACAATGCATTAAATATGATGTGTATGGGTAAACCAAGTGATCTTTGGCATGTGATATGCAACAGTCATAGTGGCAACTTATTGGTAAATCTCTCGTTGATAAAGAATTTGAAAATAAAGTTAATAATTTGTTAAAAAAATTTAAATCCCCTAGTGTTCAACAGGAGCTTCTAAAATTGGAAGGAAAAAGAGTAGTTTTAAGTAGTGAGATTAGATGGTGCAGTTACAGGGACTTACTTAAAAATAACTTAAATAATTTAAATATAATGAGAAGAATTGCAGCCGATAAGAAGTTCAATTTAAAAGATAAGACTGTGCTATTTCTGAATGATGAAATATACGAGAAAAAATTGTGAATGAGTATAAGTTTATTGGACCTAGTGTGCGTACTTGTGAACAAATGTCAAAGCGCAGATTACACTTTAGCAGACGTAACAGAGTCATGGTTAACTTTGCAATTACCCATTACGGATGATATCATTTTGGCTATTGTTGAAGCCTGTGTAGAAAAAACCTTAAGACCTATAAATTTTTCAGTAAATTTGCTTCATGCAGCATATCGAGGAGAACATTTATCAGTTACTCAATTAAATCAAGCATGTGATTTTATCAACGAGGAGACAAATATAGAAGGCAGAAAAGAATTCGCAATGTATAGTGATAAATCTGATATTTTTTCAAAATTATGTAAAAAAGGAACAGTAAAACCAAATGTACTTTGGACAGTTGCTGAAGCAAAAGCACCAAATTTATCTAAAATAGCTCTAAATATAATGAAAATTGCAGCGTCATCAGCGCAATTAGAGAGACTTTTTTTCAACTGGGTTTATGTTCATTTAACTTTACGCAATCGTTTATCCGAAGAGAAGTCTAAAAAGCTAGTTGATCTTTATTATTCACTTAAGAATATGGAATATTACGATTTACCATTTCCTAATCTATTTTCTGAATAATTGCAAAAATGACATTGATATGATTAATTAATAAAAATTAAGTATAGTAGCATTACGTAAGTATATTATAGTATTTTCAAGAAATGATTGACTTAAATATTTAAAACCTATAATAGACTACAAATGCTTTCCTTTGATATACTAATCTAGTCAATAGAATACATATATTTTAATAAACTGTTATTTTAACCGAAAATCCTAAAACACAAACTGTTAAAGCTTAATGCATTTTGCAAGATGTATAATTATTCATATGATTTTTCATTTCTGTGAGAATCAAACCTAATCTGACATGATTAATTTATGATTTTTCTCATGATTAATCATGTAATTAATATTTTTAATCGTTTAATTAATTACTATTCATACGATTTATTATATAAATTTTCATAAAACTAATGTATCAATAAAGATAACTTTGGGACTTATTATCATAATACAAATTATTTTAAATTATAAATATTTACAAAAAATTCATATGTAAAATGCAGATAATGAATCGTACGTATGTCGACCTATATAACTAATCATATTTTTAATCTTAAAAAAATTATAATAAATCATAAGCATTAACCCTGTAAGGACGTCCGTTGCACTAATGCAAAATGAACTTTTTTCGTTCGTAAAAAATTATCACGCGATAAACTTGAAACTCAACAAAATAAGTGAGAGGATCAGATGAAAGTTAATTATATAACCTTCGTAAAGCACATAAAAGGTATCTGAGTATCTTATAGTTAATAAAAAATGAAAATATTGTAAAAAATATTTTTTGTAACACATGCACGATTTCGTGCTTTTCTGGACTTAAAAAGCGAGCCTAAAGTGCTTGTTTTCTGACCAGCAGGCAAAAAAGTGGGTTTCTTTGCCTGCTAGTAGCATGAAAAAAGGGGCTTTTTTTGTCCACTGATGATTTATTTACTTATTTGTACTTTTTGAGACATTTTCGCAAAAATCCATTCACGTGTCACGAAAAACATGGTGTGCACCAATAGTCCTTGAGCCAGACCATGATGTCACCAACTGGAACCACTTTTACTTTATGTATTTTCACCTCCTGAATCCGAATATCGAGTGTAGAATTCTAAAATGTTAATGGATAATTAACAATTTTTATAAAAAATTTAAAAATATTGTTTTCTCGTTCTGGAAAAAATTTATTTATATTCCTTAGGCAATTCTAAGAAAAAAATATTCTTACAAGTTTTTTACTAGGACCTACAGATTTCGAGTAAAAAATCATTGAAGTTTCGAAAAATACGATTTTTGCCAGTTTCAATCATTTATTACAGCAAAGACATTTGAATATTTTTTAATGATCCAGGGCTTAAATTAGATTGTAATAAGTATTTACAATATTTTCGACGATATCGGTGTGTTTTGAACGTCGATTGAGTCATTTTTGTCACACGGGTATAGTGTGACAAAAATGACATTACCCATTACAATCTAATAGTATATGACTTAATGAGTAATTTATGCCCTTGATCATCAAAAAATATTCAAGTGTCTTGCTGTAATAAACGATTGAAAATTGCAAAACTCGCATTTTTCGAAACTTCAACGATGTTTTATTCGAAATCTATGCGCCCTAAAAAAAAACTTGTAAAAATCTTTTCTTCTTAGAATTGCCTAAAAAATGTAAGTAAATTTTTTTCAGAACAAAAAAGTAATATTTTTTAATTGTTTATAAAAATTGTTAAATTTTTTACATTATTAAAAGAGAATGTTCGCTTAGATATTGAAAGCCTCCAAGAGTGTAGACTTAATTTTTATCGGTATGTAAAACCTGGACTTCTTGTCCCAGAGCTCCGAGTGATATACACGCCTTACTCGAAGAGAATGACTACGACTACACAGACACACTAATCGTATACTTGGATATGCACTTTTATTTAAAAGTAGTCCAGCTGGCACTAGGTCTAATCTAAGAAATGACCCTACGTTTTGTTGTCGTCTGTTACGTCAGACTTGATTATCTTTCAAGGTACGTAACATCTGGACCTCGTGTCCAAGAACCCCATGAGATATACACGCCTTTCTCGAAAATGATATCTATAAACACATTCCTCGTTTATTTACCTTTTATTTGCAAGAGTCAATCTAGAGTCGGAAACTGTAAGCTTCCACAAGATAATCCATAAAAAATTTCGATGGGAATATAAAGTCTTGGTTACCCCCGGGTGTAAAATAATCGAGAACAATGTAGATTTATCTACTACGCCATGGGAAATAATCAAGGACCTCGATAGCACTGGATAATTTTTTACCACGCGTATTTTCTTTTCGATTTAGATGTGTTTGTTTCAAGGCTCATTCCGATTCCTGCCATAAATCTGGCAGACAAGCGATTTAGCTGTAATTTTTTATAGGTGTATAGTTCACTAATGGATAAAAAAGTACTTTCCAATTTTTTATATGAGACCTCAAAAAGATTAATAAATTAATTCTTTCTCATTTTAACATGTGATTTTTTGTTTGATAATATCACGTAATTATCACGTGATAAATCACGTGATCATTTTCAGTAGTGATCCCACAAAAAAATCGCAGATAAAATGGAACTCTGATGAGTTAGAATTTATTTTATGTTTCCAACCTCTTTCAAACCCCTATTTAAAAGGGTTGATGGATTGGGAATGAAATAAGGGATCAAAATAGTTTGTCTTTTCTAGTCATAGTGCACCCATTTATACCCATATGTAATGTGATAACGAAAACAAATTTTTCGCCATCGTTCTCGAAAAACGTTTCAAACTTCAGACTCATGAATTTACTTAAGAATTGAAGAATCGCCGAAAATTACGTAAGAAATTAAGAGTCGTCGGAAATATCACGTGAGGAATAAGAAATTTTTGGAGAATTTACAAATCATTTAATGTTGCGTAAGAACATAGATGTTACGTGAAAATATACAATTTGTGTGAGAAATTGGTAATTCCGTAAGATATCAAGTAAGAAATTGTTTCATATTCTCACGTTATTTTTCTCACGACTTCTAAACTTATTCTTGGGGCAAATAGATGTCGGATTATACATTTATATGATTCGCACGTTATTCCCAGGGAGATAAATGAAAAAGTTATTATTTATCAGTGCTATAAGTAACATGTGTGACTGATAAGCCTACTGAAAAGGAATCAAACAAAATATTACGTGTTTAAATATGAGAGAATTAGTTTCTCAAACTGTATAAGATCTCATAAGTGAATTTGACATAATTTTTTACGTGACATTTATGTGATATTTCATATGCGATCTTAAATGGATTCAGAATTTTCATACGATCTTTTTTAGTATGGAAGTGTATATGTTGACAATTATGTTCCCCAAGAATAAGCTTAGAAGTCACACTTAATCATTTAAATCACTCGTCTACGAAATTAAATTTATTGACCATGCTTTGATCATTAGATGCAACTCTGAAAAATTTACAGAAACAGTGTCTATCCTGGCGTTAAAGTACTAAACCTAAACCCCGTTTAAACTAAAACTCATTAACCCTAAAACTTACGCTACTAAAACGGGATTTTACCACAAGCCATAAACTCGCAAATTCTAAGCCAGTTCGCATTTCAAATGCAATTGCAAATCTATAAACTCTGAATCAATTAAATCTAAACTCATAAACCTTAATCTCATAAACCATAAACCCAAATACATGAACATGAAAACCTTGAATTATTTCACACATAAAGCCTAATTCATTAGACCCCAAACTGTTGAATCATGAACTATAAACTCTTAACGCACACAGCATAAAATAGTAAGTGACGTACCGTACAATCGCAGAAACATGGAAGCGACAGAACCGAAGCATCAAGAGATAAACGAAATCGAAGCCAAAATGAACAGTGTGCTCGCTGAACTCGCAGCAATGGATGAAGAGGATAGCCAGGAGCAGGATCTACTATACGATGGTAGGAATGTTTTACAAAACTTTGCTTTTTTTGTGCCGAAATCTCACCACGACGCCGAGGCATTGTCTGCAAAAAGTCGAGTTTTCAATCTTAAGTTGAAACCATGTGCTTATAAAAAACTGGCTGATCTTCGACCGTTGAGTCGTTGACAAAAGCTAAAGTATTAAAGGTCGATCTTGAACCCTGGAGTCGTTGACAAAGACCAAGCAATCAACACCCATGTAATAAAGAAAAGTTTTTGATGCAGACGTGCTGTCGTACGAGAATGGAGAGAGACGCTGATGGGGAAATGGATGAATCAGAAGAGGAACGGGAGGAACAGCATGAGGTAGTGGTTTTTCTCGGAGACGATCCTTCTGACTCCTCTACAGCGAAAATACCGTTAAAGGAAAGCGTAGCGGTAATGGTAAAAAATGGACCCAATGTGGATTCACAAATAAAGAAGAGAAGGCCAGGCTTTTAGCTGAATTTCCGGGAAAAAGATTATCAAAATCTTGTTGGCTCGGCATTGTCATCAGTCTCATTAGTAGTAAGTAAGATTCTGGATCGAAAGACGAAAGAAATAGATACGCACTTAATTCTAGAAGAATTGTTCAGTTCTGTGAAGCTACTGTCAGAATTATATTTCGTTCTGACACAAGCAAGAAAATCCTTCCTTCTCGAAATATACGATGGCAAGATACAAAAGGTGCTAAAGGAGGTTAAGTCTACTGAATGGATATTTGGAGACAATCTGACAAGACCGTCATCGCGAATACTGAGGCTGTATAGAAAGCAGCTAAGGATTTAAAACCAAAACCCACGCAGTTGCCTCTAAAACCAATTAATAATAATTTAAACTGGAGTAGCTATTCCGCAAAAGGAGAAGCGGGGCGGAGGAGCTACAAGAACCAGCCCGCAAGGTCATCTACCTCAACGAGGCCCAAATACCACTCCATGCCCAGAACTTAGCCAGCAAAGAAGCGATACACCCAGACCCAGCCCTATCAGCAGAGCAGGCGCTGAATGGACAGCAGATAGCTATCGCTGGCATACTAAAAATTTTTATTGTTAGATTGTTGTACTTTCTGTAAATAAAACTATAATATAAAAAAAATGGTGTTTTTTCTCTTAACATCTACACATCATTATATCTTCGAACAAGTATAATGAAATATAATTGATGATTAAACGAATTTCTACCCTGGTAGAAACGTTCACCAACGATTCGCCAATCGTTGGCCAATTTTACTAAGGTTGGCCAGTAATTTCACCAACCGTTCGCCAACGAACCCTCTTATTTTGAAACGCTTTTCCGCCCGTCGTTGGCCAACGAATGCTGAAAAATTGAAAACGGCGAAAAGCACTAAATACTGCTTCAGAAAGTTATGTAAAGTGTTATGGTATATTATGCGATCAATAAAAAGTCATTATATGAGCGTAATTATATAATTTACTTAAAAAATTCACATTTAAATATATACACTTAATTCAAATTTGAGGTTAGGTGTAGTAAATTGATGATTTAGTTTACTAACCTAGTGGAGGAAATCTTGTATGCCAAAATTTGTCATATATGTGCCAAAATGGCCAATTGGAAGACATTTGGCGTACTCTGACAAACTTTGTCTAACTCTAGTAAACTTTGGCAAACGTTGGCAAACTTTTGACATCAAAATCATTTCCACTAGGGTAATACAATATAATTTACTATTATAATTAAGAATTAAGTATAAAATAAAAAATACTTTTTATCAATTCTATAGTATAATATGAAAACATGGGAAATTGGATAGATAGTAAAAAATTATACCGAAACCAGTAGTTGCGAGAGATATTTGTATACTCCGCAACTTAAAACGCGCTCTTAGTTTGCGCGACAAGCGCGGGTAAGCACAATATACACATATACATTGAACCATTCGTAACCATAATCCAACTTTAAATAAAAATTTAACTATATTTTACAACTTCATGACAGCATATGCACTACTATTTTTATCATTCAGTGGTATATTGTAAAATATATGTTTAGTGATGTACATTTAATGATTCAATTTATAATTTGAAAATAAAATTTTAGAATCACAAATAGAGCAGTTGTTGGTGAACCGTTGGTCAATTACAGCAGTAAGTATTGGCTAACATCATTGGCGAACCGTTGACGAACAGGCCATCTCGGTTGGTCTATTTTCTACCAGGGTAGTTAAGTTCAATCATAATTATACGAATAACTTGCTAGAAGATATATAGTCCCACCCTTCTTATAACAGATTTTGTTCTATATTTTCAAAATTGTATAAACATATATAATCCCTACCCATTAAAATTACTTGCGCTAAACCAATGAAGCTGAGACCAGCGCGAGAGCGGTAGGACAGGAGAGTGGGAAGAGGTGAGAAAGAAAACGCCTTTTTCCACGGGAATCTCTAAAACGTGGCGTTATCTGGCAACAAGTTGCGGTACTACATATTATTCTATTTTCGAACAAGTTATTGATATAATTATCCAGTGGAACTAAAGACCCCTCGTCAGCTCCTGCGTTCAACGCTGACAGCAACTCTCCCGATAACTACAGTGTCAACCCTACACACCACTCGAAAACTTCTTCTGCATCTAACAAGGTTTCACTTTACTCTACTCACAACCAAGGCCCCTTCATCGTCTTCGCTGAGCCATTGGACTCCAAGCAAGCCCCACGACATCTTCATCCCACCACTGTCGGTAGACTAGTGGCTGCTAAATATCAAGGTAATATTATCTCTATCACCGCCTCAGGATCCCACAAAATCTCCATCAACCTCAAGGACCGCGAGACAGCCAACGAGCTTCTCTTGAACCAGTCCTTCGCCTCACACAACCTGCGTTTCTCAGCTCCTCACCAGACAAGCAATTATTAGAGATGTCCCTCTAGAGATCTCCAACGAGGACATTCTTCATGACTTATCCTACACGTTAGATACCCACATCACCAAGGCCGAAAGGCTTAACCGCAGAATCACCCTTCCTAACTCTACCACCGAACTCGTTCCCTCCAAGACTGTGCGCCTCACCTTCGAAGGCCAACTCCTACCTGACTACGTGTACCTGTACTACGTTAGATACCCCATCGACATGTATGTCCCCCCTGCTAAAATGTGCTTCAACTATTTTAGGCACGGACACCTCAAGCACCAATGCAGGAGAAAGCCTGTGTGCCAAAGGTGTGCCCAGACTTTGCCCATGTGCTGAGATACATCCCATTTGTGTGAACTGCAACCAAAACCACTTCCCCAAAGACAAGTCCTGCCCTGAATGGAAATTCCAACACACGCTGCAATCCTATGCAGCTACTCATAACCTCTCCCTCGCTGAGGCTCTCCCTCACGTTATGTACACCAACGCCCCTTCACACAACTCTCGTTGCTTTCCCAACTTACGACGTTCTAGCTACCTCACGCCTCCCATGTCTCCTCTTTTCAACTCCCCCTCCCCCCTCCTCTCTCCCCATCAAACCCTTCACCTCCCTCCTCGCTTCCGCCCTCCCACGCCTCCGTTGCACGTCATTTCAGACCCCCCCACCAGGTCACCTCACAACCAAACCGAGGTGCCATACCCAAGTCCCTTTCCCTTCACTCCTCCTCCCCATCTCCCACTCCCAACCCTCAGGCTTCCAACCCCGTCGCCACCCTCCCCCCCTCCCCCACCGCCCTCCGCTCCCAGCCAGTCCTCAACGCCAACACATTCGACAAGCACCTTTCCACACACAACAGGCGCACTCCGCCTCCCCCCCCCCTCGTCCTAATTCTCTCCTATCGACTAATTCTCTCCTACCGACTAATTCTCTCCTACCGACTAATTCTCTCCTACCGACTAATTCTCTCCTACCGACTAATTCTCTCCTATCGACTAATTATCTCCTACCGACTAATTCCCTCCTACCGACTAATTCTCTCCTACCGACTAATTCTCTCCTACCGACTAATTCTCTCCTACCGACTAATTCTCTCCTACCGACTAATTCTCTCCTACCGACTAATTCTTTCCTACCGACTAATTCTCTCCTACCGACTAATTCTCTCCTACCGACTAATTCTCTCCTACCGACTAATTCTCTCCTACCGACTATATCTCTCTCCTACCGACTAATTCTCTCCTACCGACTAATTCTCTCCTACCGACTAAATCTCTCTCCTACCGACTAATTCTCTCCTACCGACTAATTCCCTCCTACCGACTAATTCTCTCCTACCGACTAATTCTCTCCTACCGACTAAATCTCTCTCCTACCGACTAATTCTCTCCTACCGACTAATTCTCTCCTACCGACTAATTCTCTCCTACCGACTAATTCTCTCCTACCGACTAATTCTCTCCTACCGACTAATTCTCTCCTACCGACTAATTCTCTCCTATCGACTAATTATCTCCTACCGACTAATTCCCTCCTACCGACTAATTCTCTCCTACCGACTAATTCTCTCCTACCGACTAATTCTCTCCTACCGACTAATTCTCTCCTACCAACTAATTCTCTCCTACCGACTAAATCTCTCCAGTCCTCAGACACTACTAACTCCGAAACGCTTCTTCCCTCTCACCCGCCACCGACCAAAATCCTATTATCAGTTTTATTCTCAATCTCATATTTCAAACTCTCCTGCCCTTAATCTCCTCCCTTGGACACTCCGACGCTGCTTCTCAAATCGCAAATGCCTGCTCGAGCCTCCATCCCTTCTCCCTCTTAACCCCTAATAATGGCTACTGCACATCAGCCTAAACATCTTAGTATCCTCCAATGCAATTGCCACTCCTTCAGACAGCGCAAATCCCAAATCCAAGACATTTCCAAGGACTACGACGTTATTCTTCTCTGCGAAATGTGGCTCAACCCCGACGACTCTGCCTCGCTCAGTGACTTCGTTGCGGCCCACAAAGCCAGACCGGCGGGCAGGGGAGGCGGCACAGCCATCTGCGTTCGTAATAATATCCCTTTCAACCTAGTCAAAACCTACAACTCCTTCAACAACTTCGAATCCATCGCTGTCTCTCTCTCCACTTCCCAAGGTGAACTTCTTATCGTCTCTATCTATAGGCCTCCTAATTCGCCCTTCGACCACTCCCACCCTCACCACTTCTTTGCATCCATCTCCTCCTGCACCTGTGACCTGGGGGACTATCTATTCTCCTTTTTCACCGACCACAACCTCCTGGTCATCAACCGCTGTTCTCCTACCTACCTCAACAGACGCAACCCCGACAACCCCTCCTGTATCGACCTCGCCTTCGTCTCCTCCCACCTCTACTCCATTTGATCATGGTCTGTCCTAGAAGATACTCATCTAAGCGACCATTACACCATCTCCATTTCTATCGGCATTCCTTCCCCATCTACTGCCTTCCGCACTCACCGTCCTAATTACCGCCGACTCTCCCCGGAGAACTGGTCTGCTTTTGAGGACTCGCTCTAAAATTTCTCCCTTGACAATCTCCCTGCAAACTCCTCCCCTTCCGTCAAATATGAGGCTCTCACCTCAGCTATCCTCCATTCCATCAACGATCTTGTTCCTACCTCCCGCTCCTCCAAGAAAACTCCCAAACCTCCCGAACCTCCCTGGTGGAACGAAGATTGCTCCGCAGCCAAGTCCGCCAGGAAAACCGCTCTCAAAAACCTCCGCCGCGACCCTAATCTCTATCACGAACTCACTGTTGCCGAAGACCACGCTAAAGCCACCTTTCACAGATGCAAGAAACAATCTTTCCAAGACACTTGCGCCTCTCTCTCCCCTCACTCCAACCCCAAACACTTCTGGGATTTGGTCAAGAGGTTCAAACATCGCAACCTCGGCCCTTTCGCAGCTCGCAATAACATCGCGAACGTCGAAGTACAAATGGATCTCATCCCCTCCATTTGTCCTCCCTCCTGTTTTTATCCTAACTTCCCCATAGTTTTCTGTGAACCCTTCTCCCTTTTCTGAACTAGAAATCTCTGTCGATAAATGCCTCGCCAAGCCCAACTCGGCTCGCGACAATCTCCTTATTTCCCACCTCCCTAAACACATCCTTGTCTTCTTACTCTCCATCTTCAACGATCTCTTCATGAAGGGCGAATTTCCCTTCTCCTGGAAAAAATTTATTGTTTTCTTCATCCCCAAAGGCAACACCGGCAAGTTTCGCCCTATCTCTCTCGCTCAATCCCTTCTTAAAGTCTTTGAAAGGCTAGTTCTTCGCAGGCTCAACTGGTGGCTGGAGAGGGACCAAATCCTGCCTCCCCTCCAGTTTGGCTTCCGCAAGCACAGATCCTGCGCTGACAATCTTTCCATCCTCACCTGCTCTATCTATTCCGGCTTCGTTAATAACGCCTACACTGTAGCCTTTCTTCTTGACATCAAAAGTGGCTTCGACGGTGTCGACCCTGGCATTCTCGCTCACATTCTTCGCTCACATCTTTCACATTTAGGCCTTCCGTGGCAAATCTGCAAATTTTTTTATAACATTACCTCTTCCAGGTCCATTCATTTTAACGTTGGCAGCGAGATCCAGGGCCCCTTTGAGTCACTCCAAGGTGTCCCTCAAGGCTGCTGCTGCAGCCCTACAGGTTACAACATCTACACGTACAAACTCCCCGAACACATCGACCCTAACTGTTGGTGCTTGTACAGTGGGAGAAATAAATTGATATAAAGAGAAAGATTAATAAGTTATTAATACTGCACGATTTACAACGGGGTAGACGATGTAGGGCTGAAGAAATCGAATGGACGATGCGGGAGGGAGGAGGAGGTAGCAACTCTGATAGTGATATATCTAATAGTGCAATGTGTAAAGATGAGGTCGAGTCTCTTCTCCGAATGTCCGAGGATGTTCGTTTTTGCAAGCGATTTGTGCGAGGTCTTGGATCCCTAGTAAATTTCAATTTAGTCGGAAATATGCACCATTTTTTGACCTTACAGATAACAGGATACTACAGTAAAATTATCCATTATTCGTACGTTAGCGAGCTCATCTATCTAATGAACGACTGATCACGAATGATAAGCTTAAATCATTTGAATTTTCTGTTTAATCATGTACGCAGAGAGATAATTAAAAAAAGCACGTAAAAAATCCTTTCAATAGTAAAAAATTAAATTATCATCGAGCGTTAAAGATCAAATATATATTATTCGAAAATTAATCGCAATGCGCCATATCTAAGAAATCTCTGGAGTAATGCCTATTTACAAGGAGACATAGAAAGATAATTCGATTTTTCAATAATGCCCCGTACTGGTAAAATGTTATCAATATTTTAATATTGAACTTTCCTAAACATCGGCAATCCCATTGAAGTGTACACAATATTATACGCACCTGAAATACATTCGTAAAGTTCGAAATAAACTCGCGTGTACAATCTACTTGAAATGGCAGCTGAAGAGACTATTGCATTATATATCATTCGAGATACTTCTAAACAATTGTACAAGCATACAAGCAGCATTAGAGTTCTAACCAATTTGAATCGAAGAAATATGCTTATAATAGGAAAAAGAGGGAGATGAAACGATTCCCTCTCTATCACTCTCGTGCGATTTTAAATAAACTCTCAGCTGTTTCTTCACTTCGAGGTCCGATCGAGCGTCTATAGGTACGCACGGAGGTCGTTCGAGATCCGCTCGAATCTCCTTCGATATCAATCGGAGCGTCCGAGATACGTCCGATGAAGTTCGAACGCTTCCGAGAGTTCCGAAACTTCCGAGGAGTTGCGAGTCTTCGTGTCAGATCGATATTCACTCGATCCGCTCGATATCCAGCAACCTACTTTACCGACATACCTTAACAACCAAGATAGTACTGAGCTTGTGCGGATGCTCCCGAACGAAACTTGGCAACGCCGCACTAGTCAAATCGGTCGAGACGAGATGATTGCCGGCTAGCTTTTGTTTACAATACACACGAGTCGACGAGTCTATACGTGTTCGTGCTAGTACCTATAAGGTACGTGTCTGGTGTCTCCGGTAATGGATGAAAGAAAAGTGACACATCTTATTGAAGAAGTTCATCGTTTTCCAGCAATTTGGAATAAGACCGTACCAGAACACAGCAACAAACACTTTGTTGGTTCTGAGTGGAGTAAAGTAGCTGCCAATATCAATGTAGCTAGTAAGTAATATGTGCCTGATAAGTGCCTGTGATGTGCCTGTGATGTGCCTGTGATGTGTCTGTGCCTGTTAACAGTAAAATTTCAGACCTCATGAAAAGCGTTGTTAGTTTTCGTTTAAATTTATTCTTTAACAGCCTTTACCTGTAAACCTTCACTCGGCTTTACAGGATCTCAAGATAAACTTTATGAATGAATAAACTTAAACGAAAACTAAGAAGGCAATTAATTTTCTCATGCTTTAAAAAGTAAGTGTGTAAAATTTCAGACCTCTAGCTTGAATAACATTGAAAAGACGAGCCATGATTTAGTTGTATATATACTGATCGTGGAATGCTTTTCATGAGATCTTGTCAAGTCTACCATTCCATATCTATTTGCACTAGCGGGCTGAAATTTTGTATAGATGTTTTACAGCTAATTACAAAACAATTTGCCAGTACAGTTTTTATTTAACTGTATCCAATTTGCATGATCACCTTGAAACAACACCCGCCAATTCCGGTTTGTAAGTGGGATTATGTAAATTGGATACTGTTAAATAAAAACTAAACTGGCAAATGGTTTTGTTACAAGCTCCAAAGCATCTATACAAAATTTCAGCCCTCTAGGGCAAATAGATATGGAATGGTAGACTTGACAAGATCTCATGAAAACCATTCTACGATGGGTATATATGTAACTAAAACATGGCTTGTCATTTCAACGCTATTCAAGCTAGACATTTGAAATTTGACACACTTACTATTCTAAGCATGAGAAAACTAATTGCGTTGTTAGTTTTCGTTTAAATTTATTCTTTAACAGCCTTTACCTGTAAACCTTCACTCGGCTTTACAGGATCTCAAGATAAACTTTATGAATGAATAAACTTAAACGAAAACTAAGAAGGCAATTAATTTTCTCATGCTTTAAAAAGTAAGTGTGTAAAATTTCAGACCTCTAGCTTGAATAACATTGAAATGACGAGCCATGAGTTAGTTATATATATACTGATCGTGGAATGCTTTTCATGAGATCTTGTCAAGTCTACCATTCCATATCTATTTGCACTAGCGGGCTGAAATTTTGTATAGATGTTTTACAGCTAATTACAAAACAATTTGCCAGTATAGTTTTCATTTAACTGTATCCAATTTGCATGATCACCTTGAAACAACACCCGCCAATTCCGGTTTGTAAGTGGGATTATGTAAATTGGATACTGTTAAATAAAAACTAAACTGGCAAATGGTTTTGTTACAAGCTCCAAAGCATCTATACAAAATTTCAGCCCTCTAGGGCAAATAGATATGGAATGGTAGACTTGACAAGATCTCATGAAAACCATTCCACGATGGGTATATATGTAACTAAAACATGGCTTGTCATTTCAACGCTATTCAAGCTAGACATTTGAAATTTGACACACTTACTATTCTAAGCATGAGAAAACTAATTGCGTTGTTAGTTTTCGTTTCAATTTATTCTTTAACAGCCTTTACCTGTAAACCTTCACTCGGCTTTACAGGATCTCAAGATAAACTTTATGAATGAATAAACTTAAACGAAAACTAAGAAGGCAATTAATTTTCTCATGCTTTAAAAAGTAAGTGTGTAAAATTTCAGACCTCTAGCTTGAATAACATTGAAATGACGAGCCATGAGTTAGTTATATATATACTGATCGTGGAATGCTTTTCATGAGATCTTGTCAAGTCTACCATTCCATATCTATTTGCACTAGCGGGCTGAAATTTTGTATCAAATTTCAA
This sequence comes from Gastracanthus pulcherrimus, assembly GCA_949152435.1. Lineage (NCBI taxonomy): Eukaryota > Metazoa > Arthropoda > Insecta > Hymenoptera > Pteromalidae > Gastracanthus > Gastracanthus pulcherrimus. The sequence continues at coordinate 53,859,986 of OX424574.1, forward strand.
ATGTCTAGCTTGAATAGCGTTGAAATGACAAGCCATGTTTTAGTTACATATATACCCATCGTGGAATGGTTTTCATGAGATCTTGTCAAGTCTACCATTCCATATCTATTTGCCCTAGAGGGCTGAAATTTTGTATAGATGCTTTGGAGCTTGTAACAAAACCATTTGCCAGTTTAGTTTTTATTTAACAGTATCCAATTTACATAATCCCACTTACAAACCGGAATTGGCGGGTGTTGTTTCAAGGTGATCATGCAAATTGGATACAGTTAAATGAAAACTATACTGGCAAATTGTTTTGTAATTAGCTGTAAAACATCTATACAAAATTTCAGCCCGCTAGTGCAAATAGATATGGAATGGTAGACTTGACAAGATCTCATGAAAAGCATTCCACGATCAGTATATATATAACTAAATCATGGCTCGTCATTTCAATGTTATTCAAGCTAGAGGTCTGAAATTTTACACACTTACTTTTTAAAGCATGAGAAAATTAATTGCCTTCTTAGTTTTCGTTTAAGTTTATTCATTCATAAAGTTTATCTTGAGATCCTGTAAAGCCGAGTGAAGGTTTACAGGTAAAGGCTGTTAAAGAATAAATTTAAACGAAAACTAACAACGCAATTAGTTTTCTCATGCTTAGAATAGTAAGTGTGTCAAATTTCAAATGTCTAGCTTGAATAGCGTTGAAATGACAAGCCATGTTTTAGTTACATATATACCCATCGTGGAATGGTTTTCATGAGATCTTGTCAAGTCTACCATTCCATATCTATTTGCCCTAGAGGGCTGAAATTTTGTATAGATAATTTGGAGCTTGTAACAAAACCATTTGCCAGTTTAGTTTTTATTTAACAGTATCCAATTTACATAATCCCACTTACAAACCGGAATTGGCGGGTGTTGTTTCAAGGTGATCATGCAAATTGGATACAGTTAAATGAAAACTATACTGGCAAATTGTTTTGTAATTAGCTGTAAAACATCTATACAAAATTTCAGCCCGCTAGTGCAAATAGATATGGAATGGTAGACTTGACAAGATCTCATGAAAAGCATTCCACGATCAGTATATATATAACTAAATCATGGCTCGTCATTTCAATGTTATTCAAGCTAGAGGTCTGAAATTTTACACACTTACTTTTTAAAGCATGAGAAAATTAATTGCCTTCTTAGTTTTCGTTTAAGTTTATTCATTCATAAAGTTTATCTTGAGATCCTGTAAAGCCGAGTGAAGGTTTACAGGTAAAGGCTGTTAAAGAATAAATTTAAACGAAAACTAACAACGCAATTAGTTTTCTCATGCTTAGAATAGTAAGTGTGTCAAATTTCAAATGTCTAGCTTGAATAGTGTTGAAATGACAAGCCATGTTTTAGTTACATATATACCCATCGTGGAATGGTTTTCATGAGATCTTGTCAAGTCTACCATTCCATATCTATTTGCCCTAGAGGGCTGAAATTTTGTATAGATAATTTGGAGCTTGTAACAAAACCATTTGCCAGTTTAGTTTTTATTTAACAGTATCCAATTTACATAATCCCACTTACAAACCGGAATTGGCGGGTGTTGTTTCAAGGTGATCATGCAAATTGGATACAGTTAAATGAAAACTATACTGGCAAATTGTTTTTTAATTAGCTGTAAAACATCTATACAAAATTTCAGCCCGCTAGTGCAAATAGATATGGAATGGTAGACTTGACAAGATCTCATGAAAAGCATTCCACGATCAGTATATATATAACTAAATCATGGCTCGTCATTTCAATGTTATTCAAGCTAGAGGTCTGAAATTTTACACACTTACTTTTTAAAGCATGAGAAAATTAATTGCCTTCTTAGTTTTCGTTTAAGTTTATTCATTCATAAAGTTTATCTTGAGATCCTGTAAAGCCGAGTGAAGGTTTACAGGTAAAGGCTGTTAAAGAATAAATTTAAACGAAAACTAACAACGCTTTTCATGAGGTCTGAAATTTTACTGTTAACAGGCACAGACACATCACAGGCACATCACAGGCACATCACAGGCACTTATCAGGCACATATTACTTACTAGCTACATTGATATTGGCAGCTACTTTACTCCACTCAGAACCAACAAAGTGTTTGTTGCTGTGTTCTGGTACGGTCTTATTCCAAATTGCTGGAAAACGATGAACTTCTTCAATAAGATGTGTCACTTTTCTTTCATCCATTACCGGAGACACCAGACACGTACCTTATAGGTACTAGCACGAACACGTATAGACTCGTCGACTCGTGTGTATTGTAAACAAAAGCTAGCCGGCAATCATCTCGTCTCGACCGATTTGACTAGTGCGGCGTTGCCAAGTTTCGTTCGGGAGCATCCGCACAAGCTCAGTACTATCTTGGTTGTTAAGGTATGTCGGTAAAGTAGGTTGCTGGATATCGAGCGAATCGAGTGAATATCGATCTGACACGAAGACTCGCAACTCCTCGGAAGTTTCGGAACTCTCGGAAGCGTTCGAACTTCATCGGACGTATCTCGGACGCTCCGATTGATATCGAAGGAGACTCGAGCGGATCTCGAACGACCTCCGTGCGTACCTATAGATGCTCGATCGGACCTCGAAGTGAAGAAACAGCTGAGAGTTTATTTAAAATCGCACGAGAGTGATAGAGAGGGAATCGTTTCATCTCCCTCTTTTTCCTATTATAAGCATATTTCTTCGATTCAAATTGGTTAGAACTCTAATGCTGCTTGTATGCTTGTACAATTGTTTAGAAGTATCTCGAATGATATATAATGCAATAGTCTCTTCAGCTGCCATTCCAAGTAGATTTTACACGCGAGTTTATTTCGAACTTTACGAATGTATTTCAGGTGCGTATAATATTGTGTACACTTCAATGGGATTGCCGATGTTTAGGAAAGTTCAATATTAAAATATTGATAACATTTTACCAGTACGGGGCATTATTGAAAAATCGAATTATCTTTCTATGTCTCCTTGTAAATAGGCATTACTCCAGAGATTTCTTAGATATGGCGCATTGCGATTAATTTTCGAATAATATATATTTGATCTTTAACGCTCGATGATAATTTAATTTTTTACTATTGAAAGGATTTTTTACGTGCTTTTTTTAATTATCTCTCTGCGTACATGATTAAACAGAAAATTCAAATGATTTAAGCTTATCATTCGTGATCAGTCGTTCATTAGATAGATGAGCTCGCTAACGTACGAATAATGGATAATTTTACTGTAGTATCCTGTTATCTGTAAGGTCAAAAAATGGTGCATATTTCCGACTAAATTGAAATTTACTAGGGATCCAAGACCTCGCACAAATCGCTTGCAAAAACGAACATCCTCGGACATTCGGAGAAGAGACTCGACCTCATCTTTACACATTGCACTATTAGATATATCACTATCAGAGTTGCTACCTCCTCCTCCCTCCCGCATCGTCCATTCGATTTCTTCAGCCCTACATCGTCTACCCCGTTGTAAATCGTGCAGTATTAATAACTTATTAATCTTTCTCTTTATATCAATTTATTTCTCCCACTGTACAAGCACCATGTAATTACCTCCTTCTTGCCGATGACGTCACTTTCTACGTCACCTCCCCTAACGTCGAATTCTGCCTTTCCGTTTTACAAAACAGCCTTAACAAGATCGCCTCCTACTTTTTCTCCCTAGGTCTCCCCATTGCCCCCGAAAAAACTAAACTCGCTATCTTGACACGCAAACAAACTGATACATCCAACATTTCCCTCACCTTTCACGACCAAACCATTAAACCCTCACCCCACGTCAAACTCCTAGGGGTCATTTTTGACTCGAAGCTCACCTGATCCCCTCATCTCAACTCCCTCCTCAAAAGATGTACTCCTCACATCAACCTCACCCGTTCCCTCTGCGGCACCTGGTGGGGCGGGCATCCTCAATCTCTCCTCCAAATATACAAAGTCTTCGTACTAGGTTCATTCGTCTTCCCCAAGATCCAGTGCGTCAAGTTCTCCGCGGTGGACTGATATGTATGACAGTATTCCCTCGGCAATCGATCGCCTTCGGGTGGTTGTTGAGAAGGTAGACGGATGGCATGTAGTCCTCCTGCAGTGATTGGCTTAGGACTGTTTTCCCGCCACCTCCTCCACCGAGGCCGCGGAAACTACGAAGGGACATACCAGTTGAGCGGTATGTCCTCTTTAAAAAGAACATGTCAAGAGCTGCCAAGGAAATACTCGATGGAAAGAACACGTCCACTCCCCCCAATATGCATGCTATGGCAGAGTATTGGGGGCCGGCGTTGACACAGGAGTCGACCGCTGTTCCTCGGGAATCGAGTCCTGACCATCGAGTTGACCTTCAGTGCGTGTGGCATGCGGTCACGTGCGATGAAGCGCAAGCTGTCAAGTTACCATCCAAATCGGCAGCAGGGTTAGACGGGATAACAGCAAGGCGATGGAGATCTGTTCCGGCGACCGTAAAGGCCCTGTATTTCAACGTAATCCTCGCAAGAGGCGGATTCTCCCCAGAACTGCGGACTAGCAGGACAGTTTTCATACCCTAGAAGGCGACGAGTGAAACACCAGCTGAGTTTCATCCGAACAGCATAGCCTCGGTGGTCGTCCGGCAGTTGCATAAGATCAACGCAACCATTTTAAACGTTCCAAATAAGAAATAAAAACTCTTTTTTCTAGTTTTAGTAGCTTATCGTAAAAACTATTTTGACCTATAGGAGCCTAGTTATTAATTAAACAATAGAGTTTATCGAAATATAATGCGAAAAAATACCATCATATTTTTGTACAGTAATTGGCCTGTAGCTATTTGTTGGTCTATGGACTTGCTACTCTTGTTATTTATATTCATAATGCCCTAATGAACAAAAAAACTTGGTCCAGTCAGCGTGCTGTCAAAAATACAATGTTTCTATTTTTGGGCAGCGGTGTCCGACTTCCCGTAGAATTGCTCATATAAGACGTCGATTTTGCTTTTATTCCGATTTATTCCTGTTTTGAAAATAAAGAAAAAAAACTACGTAACACTCTAGGGGGAGTGAGGAGAGGGGGGTGTCAAGTGAAAAGCCAGGGGGGACTACGCGGGGGTGGGGGGGGGGGGGGGGCGGGTCAAATATGGTAAAAACAGAGTATACGTAGTTTATGGACGCTCCATTATATTCCTTATCAATATAAATGAATAGGAAAAAAATTTGGATCTGCCCCAAGGTGTGGAGCACCCTTAAATAGAGATTGAAGTGGAGGTGAGAATGAAAAAAATGTAAGCCGGCGGAGTTTGAATATAATAATCTCTAAAATACTTTAAGTATTTGGTTCTTTGTCATAGAAAATGTCTAGGAAAAAAAAATTTTGCCACAGCCCGAAGTGAGGAGCACTTTAAATAGAGGTTGAAGTGGCGGAGAGAACGAAAAACAATTTCTGTCGGCGGCGTTTGAATATTACCCTAAAATTCTTATTGCATTTGGATCTTTATCATAGAAAATGTCCAAGAAAAAAATTTGTATACAATCCGAAGTGCAGAGAACCCCCAAATTGGGGTTAAAATGTGGGTAACAACGAGAAAATATCTAAGTCGACGGCGTTTGAACTTTCTCTGAATTTGTGTAGTTGGTTTTGAACTGGGCGATTCGAACTACTATATATCAGTTTCAGTTGAATTCTTTTTGATGTGGCTTCTGCATAATATATAGCACACTGACTGGTCATTTAAATTAACATTTTTTTAGCACTTTCCTGAATTATTGTATTACGAGAAAATATATAAAATAATTAGAACTTATCACTTAACGTAACAATTTTTTTTTTTCACGACCGAGGTGAAAAAGGAAAACTGACGAAAAAAGCTACCGATTGGAGACGTCGCCCTTTGGGGGACTTGAACCCTTAGTAGTATTTTAAAATATCAGAATCAACCCTTAATTCGTTCTTATCGAATTCCACCACTTGTCACACTTTTCAGCAATCGAATGAGGGCTGAAATAAAAGATTTCATCGAACTCTATAATTATAAAATGACCCCAAATGGGGGCTGATGCATTTTACTGGGGCATTAGCGGTTCAGAAAAAGCTAACCATTCGAATTTGGGACGAAAACGCTTTACTTATATGTAGAAATCTAATTTTAACTTTTAAAGCGGGTGTGTGACCCTTTGAATTACGGTTCTAGATTTTGTAGGCAATGTGCCTTGGTACTTTTCATAAAAAGTATGCAGGAGTGGGTAAAAGTTTAGAGGCCTGCCTTGTTTAACACATTGACTCGTGGGAATCTTTGTCAACACATTTGTATACCTATTTTCTCTAAATTTCGAAATTATGTAGTATATCTAAATATATTGAGATATATATATATATATATATATATATATATATATATATATATATATCTAAATATATTGATATATATATATATATATTAGGGTGCGCCTTATTTCCCAAACTGCATAATTTAATGAGTGCCGGCCCGAAAAGCTCCTCATTTTACTCAAAAGTAATGGTACTATCACCAGAATTCGTCTAGGTGGTCGCCAACTAGTGCCTGTAGAGTTAGCTTTTATCACGATTTGAAATACGCGGCAAAAATCTTCTTACAATCTATAGCAATTATTTACGAGCTTGCTAAATCATCTTGGCCATTTGAAAAATATTCTGTAATGCTGTCTGATGTAAAAAAATCACATACGACTTTTTTTCTAACTTTATTAAAAATTCTCATATCAAAAAACATATATAATGGCATAAAACTGCAGAATATTATTGAGATGATAATTAAATCTGTTTAGTCTTAGCTTAGCTATGGTAATATTTCATATTAGTTCATGAATTTGAGTGGTTCCAAAGTTCGCATGCTGATCTTAGGAGGGCGCTTGCAACCATGTTCTGTACATAGACGTGTGTAGTTGTCTCTGGTGCTCTGGATTAGAATTAATGAAAAAACTCCCATGATTGGATTTAAACCCTTATTCATGCCTTACTCTTTACTCTTCTAGTTCGACACTACCACTTAAGGATCTGTTTTCACGGTAACGCGGGCTCTGTACTCGATGTCCGCGCCACCGGGAGGACCCTAAACGAACTAACTTATTTTTTTTTTTTTTTCATAATACCAAAACAATCAGATTCTGATCGCTGGGCTAGAAGTGTTCGGACGTACGGTGCGCGCGGGCCCACGCGAGCCTCGTTCAAGTTGTACTTGGAGACCAGCGGGCAGAATCACGTTTTTCAAATTCATCTCAAACTCAAACTCACCTCTTACTTTTAACTATTTTATTTTAAACATCTTCTTACCCTTCAGAAGTTTAAATAAAAGAAGGGAAAAAATTCAATAAAAAGAATTGTGGACTTTTAAATATTGAATTTTCTACGCACTCAACATCTTGTGTGGTCCTTTGGACAAAAACATCCTGTGCACTTTCCGACAAATCTTCTACACACCCTCAGCATCGTGTGTGGTTCTTTGAACAAAGTGTCAATGTTACTTCATCAAATCGAGTGAATAAACTCTCTCCAAGCAATATTGCCAAGCTATTGCTAGAAAGTATTCCTTATAGTAGTAACTTAACAATAAAAGACAATTACCATAGTTTTATTTTATCCAAGTTTAAAGTTTAAGTTTCTATAAGTGTGATTCTATTTTTGTGTAAATTTTAAGCATTCTATGATATAAGTGTAACATATATATAGACAGTTGATTTGCTCCGAGGTCGACTCAAGATACATATAAAAACGCAAGTTCTACCGTTAGGCGAGACCAGTGTGCTCACAGTGCAATTCGAACAAATTTGAAACAAACAATTTTATTATAAACTTATCTTATACGGGAGATAAAGACAAAGTGTTAAAGTCACACCATAAAATCGCGTGAATAAATCTTTTCATGCTATATACGCCCAAATATCGCCTGAAAGTACATCTCGAATTTATATAGTGACTTGGCAAAAAGATAATTATTCTATCCGTATGCTATTCCATTGGAAATCCTCAAGCATTTTGGTTTAGAATATACTATATACATATCGACCTTTATAACGGCTTAGCGTCGCTATAAGGCTATATTTTCATTTGAGTCGCTCCAAGGTCGGCCCGTGATACACAAACAAACAAATCTACTCGTAACGAGGGTTTATAGTTCACCGAGCTAGCCCTGAGTTTCTTTCCATATCATGATTCAGCCTCGAGGAAAGTAGTGGATAATGGCCCACAGTTGACTCATTGAGGATCATTGCCTGAAGAATCAACTGAGAGCCTCGCTTTTGCATATCAACATCGAAATCCCCGGGCCGAAGATAGACCAAAAGAAAAGAATTATCCAACAAGAGAAGACTTGTAGCCTTGAATGGTAGTGGGCAGCATAGAGAAACTCCTCTCTAGCCCGACAACAGAAGTAAAAAAAAAAACCAAAACAATCATTGAATAACGAAACTTTGATGAGCAGCTATCACAGTTAGGTTAGAGTTGTCTATGTAGTACTTTTATTATTGAATATACCATTGATTTTCAAAATTGCGTTAAAGTAAATTAAGAGTTATAATGCATCTGTTCCTTGGATCAGTATTATATATGACATAAGTAGATACAACAAATTTACGCATTATAATGTCTGATTCAAGAGAAAGTTTACCATTTATTAATTTTGCTAGTCAACAAATAACAGGAGAAAAGCTTCCAAATAACCTACAAGTTCTGCAAGTTTTATTTTTCAATATTCGGAGCATGAATTTCTCTCTTGATGATGCATGTCGATTGTTAAATAATGAAATAAAAATATTTTGGAGCAAAGTGAATATTCCAACACAAGAAGATCACAAATGCACTAAAAAAATTAAAAATCTCTATAAACAATACAGAGACATACAAAAAAATTTAGGAAAATCTTTTAATAAAGACAAAGAACAGAATTTCTCCAAATATTTAAATGAAATATTCGATATTTCTCATGGGAGTTTCAGAAATTCTATGACTGAAAAGGAACGTAATGAGTTATTTGCATTAACTTTGGAAAAAATTTCAAACAGAGAAAGAAACTCAAGAACAAATAAAAACACATCAATCAATGGTTAGAAAAATATACAGTTTAAATTAATAACAAACATTCCTAGTAGAAATAGATAATGTAATTCATGTAATTTACTTAAAGGGACCTAACCAAGTTAAAATAATGGTAACGCTCGCTTGACTTGGAAATAGCTATAGAACCCTTCAGATCATAAATTTTTTATTTTAAGGTGGTTAGATCTTCACAAGTATAATAAATTTTTATTGGGCTGTTTCACGTCAACCCGTGGAAAACATTTTCAAACGCTGGGTGATTTAATATATGATATTCAATGTATAACTGTTTTTTACATCAAAACAAGATAGTACGTTATAATTTTAAGCATTTTTAATTGTTTGGATTGGTTTTGACCTGCAGTTAAATAATTTTCATATTAATTATCCAACTTGGATTAAATTGCTACCCGAGGAAAATATTCATTTTAGGTTATACTTGATCTTCTATAAAAAAACCTTTCTAAAAGGTAAAATGTTGGCGAGTAAAAGTTTCTTTACAAAAGTAGTGAAATCCCCAATATATAACTGTCAACTAATTGTATTTTATCTTTTGGGTACACGCATGTGGATATATTATTTCAGAAAATAAAATTTTCCACTGGAATCTTAGTCGATACAACAGTTTCTATATATTTAACAATAATAAATTCACTATGCACCAGTCAGACCATTAAAATTGACTTGCGAATGACTATATATAAAAATTTCAAAATTTTCCTCTTGTCGGTCCCAGGTAAAATATGATCTCAGCTAGTTCAAATTATGAAAGGATCAGTCTAATTTTAAATTGCTTATCTACTTTTGGCAATTCCAAAAATATATTATATCATATACTTTCAATGCATAGTACAGAAGCTATTGAAAAAATTCAAACTTAATAATATTAAAAAGTACGGTTCAAGACTTGAAGTGTTTTAGAAGTTTTGCAATAGCTTTTGGACTATGCATTAAAAGTATATGATATAATATGTTTTTGGAAATGCCAAAAGTTGATGAGCAATTTAAAATTAGACTCATCCTTTCATAATTTGAATTAGCTGAGATCATATTTTACCTGGGACCGACAAGAGGAAAATTTTGAAATTTTTATATATAGTCATTCGCAAGTCAATTTTAATGGTCTGACTGGTGCATAGTGAATTTATTATTGTTAAATATATAGAAACTGTTGTATCGACTAAGATTCCAGTGGAAAATTTTATTTTCTGAAATAATATATCCACATGCGTGTACCCAAAAGATAAAATACAATTAGTTGACAGTTATATATTGGGGATTTCACTACTTTTGTAAAGAAACTTTTACTCGCCAACATTTTACCTTTTAGAAAGGTTTTTTTATAGAAGATCAAGTATAACCTAAAATGAATATTTTCCTCGGGTGGCAATTTAATCCAAGTTGGATAATTAATATGAAAATTATTTAACTGCAGGTCAAAACCAATCCAAACAATTAAAAATGCTTAAAATTATAACGTACTATCTTGTTTTGATGTAAAAAACAGTTATACATTGAATATCATATATTAAATCACCCAGCGTTACCAAACCGGGTATATAGCTGTAATCATGAATAATGGGTTTTAAGTACTAAAAAGTGTATTACTCATTGTAGAAAGCTCGACCCACTTCCCACCACGTCTAGATTTAAAGATTTTATGATAAGAAATGCAAACAAATTTTTTTGATATTTTGATCATGTGGCGCGTAGCCAGAATTTGATTTTTAGTGTAAAATCACATGGAAACTAATTTAAAACATGCTATATAGGTCATACAAATAATTTTTTCAAATTCTACAGAATATTTACAAAAAAAATGTATTTATATATTTTTACCTAAAATGCTTCTATCATACCTTAAAAGATCATTAAAGTTGGCTAGATAAGCAAGAATTCAGAAAATCTTAAATTTTGATATGGCCATAACTTTGCAATGGAGGGACTTAGAGGTTTGAAATTTTTTGTGTGTTCATTTGGGGGTATATTGGACTTGGAAAACAATTTTGGCCGAGATTTGAAAATTTTTTCCACGAGTTTACGTGAAACAGCCCATTACATATTTGTCGTTTCACAATTACATGATTCCCATTTATTTCTACTAGGGTTACAATTTTCAAGTAGCAATCAATATTTTATCATCTTTTTTTGATTTGATTTAGATCAGATTTCTGATGAGAACAAAGAGCCCAACATTTCTGATGAAGTGATGCCTCTTTACAAATCAACAAATCAACGTCAATCAACAAATACTGTAGGTGAAGGGTGGGATTTTGTTGGTATTGATAACAATTCTCAAGTAACTATAAATGAAGGATTGAATCAAACATTAGGTACTGATGATTCAGGAAATATCCAAACATTATTTGACGATGAAATGCAACGTATCAAACTCATGTCAGAACAAGAAATACAGGCAATTATTCTTGGAGACGAGAAAACCAACAACACAGGAGCGATGGAAGAAACTAAAGCTACGAGTGATATAACGACCCATGAAAATATACTAGATAATTTATCTGGTAAGTAAAAATTTTAATTATATAATGAAATAATAAATGCAAGGAAAGATATAAACATATGGGTGATTCTGTCGTAACTTGCACAAAACACATGCCTGCTTCCCAGATGCGTATGTATTTGAAAAAAGAACGCTCAAGAGGTTTACGATATTTCAAAAACAAATTTCTACTAAAATGTCAGTTCCGTAACCTCAAAATACTGTCAGTTCTGTAACACATTTGTCATTTATGCATGGACTAATATGATTACTTTTTATAGAAGTAATTTCTTGTGGTTTGGCTTTAGGTACTTGTTTCATATGTAATTTGAGTTAGGATAAGCGCCCCATAAGTTAAAAATAGTTCATTTTACTATGGGGTCATTTTGAACGCTGTTTTGTCCAAGTTATATGGCAGAATCGCCCATATCTGATTAAGATAAAAATAGTACTTACACATTTCTTTTTCTCGCATATTAAATGACTAATCATAATTTTATAACTGAGAATTAATATTTCACTTTATTTTTACAAATTCAAAAAGATTTCTAAAATATTACATTTCGATACGGGTGTGGAACAGAGATGTGCGAGTCAAAAGTCGAGTTTTATATTTGGTTACGACATTATGGTGGATGTAATTAAACCAAAGATATAATACATTATAAGTGTTTAGATTTTAAGTTAACATATTAATTGAACAGATTTAATAGATTCAGAAGCAAAAAAAGTGTGAGAGGTTGAAAAATTGGTACAAATAACCAATCGAGTTATTTTTCAGGCAAAAATTTGAAAAAAAACTCGAAAAAGTACTCGAAGCTTTAAGTAACATATCACTGTTTTGAAACAAGGAATAAACCATTGTATTCGTTAGATATGTGTAAAAACTCAACAATCGTGGTGTTTAAGTAGATTTTTATCATCCCACACTTATTTTGCAATCAAAATTAAAAAAGTTCGAGTTTGACTCGCACATCTCTAGTGTGGAAGATGATTATTTACCTCTGTGACGTTTTTCGCACAAGCGAAGCAAGTGCGAAAAGTCACATGAGGTAAAAATCACCTTACACACCAGTATGTGAGTCAATTATGCAATAGTTTTGAAATATTTCATCCTCTTTTTATTCTGCATGATATATACATAATTACATGAGATTTTTATAATTTATGCAAGTACTATTTTAGTTATAAATATTTTCAGAAAATTTAGAGATCGTACCGATCGTTCTGAAATTTTGCACACTTCTTTAAAATTACATTGACTAGGGATTGAACGAAGGATTTTCGTTTCTTTCAATCACAATTTATTTTACAACCTATTTGTGCTCAAAATTTTACCAAAAATAGAACTTTTTGCAAAAATCTCTCCCAAAAATTCAAAATTTAATTTTTTTCTTATCCCTTCGTTCAATCACGACCTATTACCATGTATTAATTGAAAAATATTTGTTTTTTATTTCAGATGAAACCGACATGAGTTATCATGTCCACCGCAACGACACTTTTTTTGGGGGCTTCGGAAAATGCGCTGTCTACGGCTCAATTTTAAATTTTTTTTCATCAAAATTTTTAAAAATGTTGTTGAAGATATATATTTTCATGTAGTAAAAAGTTGAATAAAAAAAGTTTTTTATTGTACCTAAAAAAAATTCGTGAAAATTAGCTTTTTTGCTTCTGAAACTCATGTAACCCCTTAAACCATAAACTTTTAAACCCAATAAAATCTTAAACTCCCAAACCCTAAACTCTTAAATGTCAAACTCTAAATTTTTCTACCATTAATCACAAATCTTTAAGTTTTAACTTTCAAACCGTAATTTTTTAAATCTTAAAGTGGCAAAACCTAAATTCTTAAACCTCAAACTCGTAAACTCTAAACCATTTCATACAGGAATCTTAAATTTTTAAACCCTAAACGCTTTAATCTAAAATCCTTAATACAAAACTTTAAACCCTGAAACCTCAAAGTATAAGCTTAAGCTCTAAATACTTATATAAATTTTATGCTCTGAACCCATAATCCTCCAACTTTAAACCCTTTAATCCTAAACGCTATTCTCTGAAACCCTAATCTCTTAAACTCTAAACTTTAAAGTCTGAAAATGTACAATCTAAATTCTACACACTAAACTCTGAAACTCTAGACTCTGAATACTGAAACTCTAAACTCTGAAAGTGTACACTATAAACTCTGAAACCCTGCAATCTTAAACCCTGAACACTAAATTCTGAAATTTTTTAAGCTTAAACCCTAAACTCTGAAACCCTTGAAACTTACAACCATAACACTAAACATTTACAACTATACAGTAAAACTACTGAACCCTTAAAATGTAGCCCATAATTATTAAACCTTTAAACCCTTGTCATATACACCATAAAGCCGAAACCCAAACCTCTGAAACTTTTTAACCCTCAAACCCAAAACCCATAGAGCATTGAAATCTAGACCTTGAAACCGTCGACCTTTAATTACAAAACCTTTAATCCTTAAATCCTAAATCCTAAATCCTAAATCTTCAAACATAAAAATCTTACAACCCAAGCTTTTAGATCCAATATACTGCAATCTAAAAGCTTTAAGCCCTTAAACTCTTCAACTCTAAACCCTTCAGACGTAAATTATTAAACCCTAAGCTATCTAATTCAGAAACTCTAATTTTTTAATCTTTAATCACTCAAGCCCACATTAAACCAAAGATTCTTAAACCCTAAACTTGTTAAGCCTCAAACTCTTAACCATTAAATCAAAAACTCCGAAACTCTACACCCTTAAACCGTAAACCCTTAAACTGTAAACTTTGAAACACTAAACTGTTAAACTCTAAACTCTTACATCCTAAAGCCTCAAAATATGCACTTTAAGCTCTAACACTGAAATTTCTTTATATCCTGAATTCTTGGACCCTATATCTTTAACTCTTCAACCCTTAATACTCTTAAACCCAAAATTCTAGAACCCTATATTCTTAAACTATAAACCCTTAATCCCTGAAACATGAAACATTAAAGCCTTAACCTCTATGTAATATTCACTCTGAATCCAAAACCCCTTTAACCCTAATCTTTGAATACTAATCCCTTTAACCTTTATCCCTCAAACCCTAATAAACTAAGCTGTGAAGCGCTATAGCTATTAAGGCTAAAGGCTTTCGACTTCAGGGTTCAATATTCAACGTTTACAGGTTAAATTTATAGGCCGAGGATTCGTGGTATAAGGGTTTAGGATTTAAAAATGTATGGTTTAAGAATGAAGGGCTTAAAGGTTAAGTGAATTAGGGTTTAGGGCTTAAGGTTCATACGTTCAGCGTTCAAGCTTTTAGAGTTCATGAGCTTACGGTTTCAAGTTTTAGGGATCACGGGTTTAGAGTTCAAATGTTTAAAGCTTCTTGATTAAAGACTTTGGGGTTTAGGGATTAAAGGGTCTGATAAAAATCTTAAGTTTTTGATCAAGGATTTTAAAGCTTAAGGTTATAGTTTAAGGCATTAGAATTTATAAGGGCTTAGGTTCATTGGCTTAAGAGTTAGGTGTATTTAAAGTTTAGATTTAAAGATTGAAAAATTAGGAATATTAATTAAGGGCTTAGACATGAAGTTTTAAGAGATAAGAAATATGAAAGTGCTTAAGTTTAAGGGGTTTACAGGGTTTTTCAGGTTCAAGGAATTTCTGTTTTAATGATAAATAGTTAAGGAATTTAGGGTCTAGTGTTTATCGGCCCAGGGTTGAAGGATTGTAGGATGGAGTATTAAAAACTTTACGGTTTCAAGTCTTGGGCTTCAAGAGTTTTGGGTTCAAAGGTTGAGAGCTTCAGGGCTAATGGTTTAAGGTTGTAGGGTTTAGGGTTTGAACGTTGTAGATTTTAGAGTTGGGTTTATAGTTAAAGGTTTTATAGTTAAAGAGTTGAAGGTCTAAGGATTTATGGTTAAAAGGTTTATGAATTAAGGGTTGAGGGACTAAGGGTTAACTCATTTCGTCCCAAAATGCTCTAAAATTTACTTTCTCTTCAGCACGTTAGAAAACGAATAAAACATCAATGTAATGAAACGAAACTCAGTATTCCTAAGTAAAATCGCATGCTCTTTCCGAATTCAACCTTAGTTCTTTTAATTTTTACATAATTTTCAAATATGGCGGATAAATTTAAAAAAAATGAAAATTTTTAAATTTACTTTTCTTTAGATTTTAGATAAAATGCCGATTTTGTGAATCGATTTTCTTGTATCTCAGGATTCCGTGGTATAAATGCCCATACTTCCTATTAGCATTGGTAGTATTACGTAATTCAACATGGAGGATTCAACACGTCGGTTTATCCCGAAAATTTTGTTTTTTTCTTCAATTTTTTCATATTATTGCATGGTAATGTGAAATATACCAGTTACTCGTATTATTTATTTGTCATGATCAAAATCAATGAAAGAACGGCAATTTTTAGATTGAGGTATAAAGCCTGACCATCATATCTATACGTTTTCGGCGTCGCTTAATCAGAATCCGATGTCCGTTTAACTCCAGCCGGTTATCATTTGTTCCTAACCTAAAAAAATACCCTATAATTGCTTAAATGGTCCTTTTCAGGTGAGGGAATCAAGCTTTATCATTATATCCACATGATTTACATCGAAACAGCACATTGAGGTGCTCCATACAAAAATACTATCGAAAGCCGGTAAAATCCTCAGGATTTTGGTCAAATAGCTGCTAGGGTACGTTGGCATAGTTTTTTTTTTCACGAACGAGACGGCAAATAAAAATTGACTTAAAAAGCTATCGAATCGAGCTACCGTTCTTTGGGGGACGTACTTCCTTGATAGTATTTTAAGGCTATGCTTAAAATATCAGAATCAACCCCAAAAATCGTCCTTATCGAATTCTCCCACTTGGAATGCTTTTCATCAATCAAATGACGACTCAAATAAAAAGTTTCATCGAAATCTATAATTATAAAATGACTCCAAACAGGGACTGCTACATTTTCACCATTTTACAAGTGGTTAACGGTTTAGAAAAAAACTACCGCTAAGTTTAGAGGCCTGCCTTGTTTAACACATTGACTCGTGGGAATCTTTGTCAACACATTTGTATACACATTTGTATTTTACAAGTGGTTAACGGTTTAGAAAAAAACTACCGCTAAGTTTAGAGGCCTGCCTTGTTTAACACATTGACTCGTGGGAATCTTTGTCAACACATTTGTATACCTATTTCCTCTAAATTTCGAAATTATGTAGTATATCTAAATATATTGAGAAATATATATATATATGTATATATATATATTAGGGTGCGCCTTATTTCCCAAACTGCATATTTTAATGAGTGCCGGCCCGAAAAGTTCCTCATTTTACTCAAACGTAATGGTACTATCACCAGAATTCGTCTAGGTGGTCGCCAACTAGTGCCTGTAGAGTTAGCTTTTATCACGATTTGAAATACCCGGCAAAAATCTTTCTTATCATCTAGCAATTCTATACGAGCTTGTTAAATCATCTTGGCCATTCCAAATTATTTTCTAACGCTGTCTACCGTCAAAAAATCACTTTTTTTACGTCGCAGATAAGTTTAATAAGTTTATTAAAAAATATTCATAACCATTAAAATATAAATAATGTCATAAAAACGCTAGAATTTTGACATAATAGACAATCTTATTTCTATGCTTTAGGTATGGCTCTATGATGCCCCGTGCGACGGGTGTACTCATTTGTAAAAATACAAGGTGTGTTCTTTAGGATGGCTCCCAATCCCCACCATAGCTCATTCAAAATACCATGGACTAAGAATGGCGGCGATTGGGAGCTGTCTTAAAGAACACACCTTGTGCAGAAATTAATAAACAGTCTATTATGTCAAAACTTCAATGCAGGTATCTTTACATCATAGGTGTACTGTAGGATCAACGGTGGAATTGGTTCATTCTCTTTTGATTGACCAATTTAATCACGCCATCGATCCTACAGTGCACCCGTCGCACGGGGCATCATTGAGACAGATCCTTATTTTCTACCTAGGACCTAGCGTGTATCAAAGTTCACTTGGTGCTTATGAAACGCTGTCGGGGCGAGTTCAACCATGAACTACGTGATTCGATTGATCGAGCCACACAGTTTGCCACCTTGCTGACAAAAGCAGAACTGCAGAAGCCGCACTAAGCTATTGGGATTGGGATTTAAAGGGTACGGGTGGCGCTCTACTGGTGGAGAAAAATCGAAGTAGTGGAAATCAGTACTTTTGCATCAGTTATATGTGATTTGTATGGGAATTAAAAATTTTTTGTTAAATACAATTTTATTTGTTTTTTATTTACAAATATATAATTTTATGATATAGTAGGAATACCTTATAAACTTTTCTTTTTATATATAAGGGAGACTCTTATAATACGTTCATGTCTTTTTACAGAAGATTTGTGTTAAAATTATTTATATTACAACTTTATTTTGTATGTACTACTAACATTAAAAAAAACTTAGATCTAATTAGCTTCTATATTTTATCACATGTCTAGCTTTGTGAAAAATTAATTTGATCTCGTAGAACTGTTTGAAATCTGACATTTATCAATAATTATAAAAAACCAAACATTATTAAAAGGTAGATTTAAGATATTTAAGTAGAGAATCTGTGAAAAAATGTTGTTTGCAAATGTGCATCTTACCACAGTAAAGCTGTAATGTACCAGTGGAATAAATATGTTAATAATTGATGAATTTTCTATTAATGTACTAGGTGGAAACTTCAAAAGTACGATACCAAACATACTCTACATAAAAATACTCTATACAAATGTATTTTTTTAAAGGAAAAAAAATTCTGCACAGAAATTTTGTACGTACTTAAAAATTCCCTACTCACGGGTTAAATTATTTTACTCCATTGTAACATTCTACACAATCGTATACCCTATTGTTATGCATTGTTACAACGATAGGTTGTAGGATTGTGTAGATTTATGCGATAAAGTAAAATCATTCAACATGTGTGTAGAGAATTTTCATGTACAAAATTTCTATGAAGTATTTTGTGTAGGGCAATACAGTCGTGTAAGTATATTCGATGTAAAAAGTACAACATTTTTACTGTGTTTTAAATTTCTTTACAATACTAGATTTGGTAGCATTTGGACATTCTTTTTTAAATTCTTCACAGATTTGGATTAAATACTGCTTCTGATCCTCTTTTGTCGTTAGCACATTAACATATTCTTGCATCAAATGTACAGCTCTCTCTGCCAAGTCATTTGTAACTTTTAGTGATCTGACTTTTTCACGGGATTTCAAAAATTCTTCATTTTTCTCCCATTTTGAAATATCTAGTTTTAAGAATTCTGTGCTCAACTTGAATCTCTGAAACAACTTAATTGAGTGTTCATTAATGAAATAGTATATTTCTTTGAACTGAAGTGCCTCCATATCTGCAAAGGAATGAACATATAACTTTTTTGGAGGTTCCGTATCGCTTTCAATATCATTCTTCATTGCTTCTAATATTTTTTCTTTTAAAGGCGTTGTTAGGTTCTCGTTAAAAAGTGACATCACACTACATTCTGGCGTCAGATACTAAAGGTGGTTTCGAAGCTTGTTGAGAGCGGTTACAGCAATTTTTTCATCGACATTTTTATACTCGCATAGTTTTCTAATAGTTTTCAAATCATTTGTAGGAGCTTCAATAGATTGCGATGCTGTGTACCACATTTCTAAATAAACAAATACAATGAATTGGCATATTTCCAACAATCCCTTAACTTCTTTATTAGTTAGTTTGAAAGATTGACGGAACAAATAGTTTTTCAAACTGTAAATGGCTTTCGCCATCCATCTCGCATGATGGCATGCCCCAGGCTTTTAAAAGTGGTGTCAGAGCCTTTTCCTAAAAACTTCAATGAAAGCTCAAGAAGTTCCCGGTAGTCGTCTCGTGGCATCTTTGTTATTAAAAAGTTTTCTATAAGTTGAACTGTTTCTTTAACCTGGTCTCTTAGTAGTACATTTATGTCCAACAGTCCATTTTGATAATTCTGTTTATTAATTTCTGACCACGAACTCTGAAATCTTTTAAATAACTGAACATTTGGACCCATTGTACCTGGAAACTTAAGTTCAAAACAGCTACTTAAGATTATCTCCATTATGTGAAGAAGACATGGTAAATAAAGAAGATCTTTTTCTAATAAACTTTCTAAGATGACAGCTGCACCAGATTTTGGACCTAAATTGGCATTAGTAGTATCGCAGCACAATGCTTGCACAGCGTCACACAACCCCCAAATTTGCAAGGCTATGTAAATCGCATTAGCTTGAATTATTCCTTTGCCATCTTGTAGCGCAGGAACATCAATAATTTTTTGTGTATCTCCAGTACTAACAAGAATTGGAAATCTGTCAATTTTCTTGCCAGTGAAAGAGTCTAGAACAATTTTTCCGTCAAAATGAACACTCACATCTTTGATTTCAGCTTGTTGAAACAAGACTTTTATGTTTTCTGCTAAAGTTCTTCTAATTTGTTCTCTCATCCTCCTAAAAGATGTTGCATTAAGAATAAGTGTCTGAGGGTCGTGACCTAATGCATCGGCAACTGCTGCAATAATATGGAATAATTGCAATTATCTAGAGCTGCTACAACATTGGATGTCATGACATTAGTATCTCCTCGAACATTCTTTTTGATATAATTTCGCCCTTTGAGAGAAAACTTTGAAACATCAGTACTCTGGCTTCCTCCTACGAATTCTTCACTAGAAGGCGTAAATAGGATCCCCAATTTATGATTCAACACTTTGGGGTCTAATGGATTAGGGTTCATGTGTGAAATAATTCAGGTTTTTCATGTTCATGTATTTAGGTTTTAGGGTTAATGCTTTTTAGGTCAAGGGTTAATTTCAGAGTTAATGGGATTTAAAAAGCTTCTAGGGTAAATGGGTTTTAGAATTTATGAGTTTTAGGGTTTATTGGTTTTGGAGTTTTATATGGTTTGTGCTTTATTGGTTTATGGTTTATGAGATTAAGGTTTATGAGTTTAGATTTAATTGATTCAGAGTTTATAGATTTGCAATTGCATTTGAAATGCGAACTGGCTTAGAATTTGCGAGTTTATGGCTTGTGGTAAAATCCCGTTTTAGTAGCGTAAGTTTTAGGGTTAATGAGTTTTAGTTTAAACGGGGTTTAGGTTTAGTACTTTAACGCCAGGATAGACACTGTTTCTGTAAATTTTTCAGAGTTGCATCTAATGATCAAAGCATGGTCAATAAATTTAATTTCGTAGACGAGTGATTTAAATGATTAAGTGTGACTTCTAAGCTTATTCTTGGGGAACATAATTGTCAACATATACACTTCCATACTAAAAAAGATCGTATGAAAATTCTGAATCCATTTAAGATCGCATATGAAATATCACATAAATGTCACGTAAAAAATTATGTCAAATTCACTTATGAGATCTTATACAGTTTGAGAAACTAATTCTCTCATATTTAAACACGTAATATTTTGTTTGATTCCTTTTCAGTAGGCTTATCAGTCACACATGTTACTTATAGCACTGATAAATAATAACTTTTTCATTTATCTCCCTGGGAATAACGTGCGAATCATATAAATGTATAATCCGACATCTATTTGCCCCAAGAATAAGTTTAGAAGTCGTGAGTAAAATAACGTGAGAATATGAAACAATTTCTTACTTGATATCTTACGGAATTTCCAATTTCTCACACAAATCGTATATTTTCACGTAACATATATGTTCTTACGCAACATTAAATGATTTGTAAATACTCCAAAAATTTCTTATTTCTCACGTGATATTTCCGACGACTCTTAATTTATTACGTGATTTCCGGCGATTCTTCAATTCTTAAGTAAATTCATGAGTCTGAAGTTTAAAACGTTTTTCGAGAACGAAGGCGAAAAATTTGTTTTCGTTATCACATTACATATGGGTATAAATGGGTGCACTATGACTAGAAAAGACAAACTATTTTGATCCCTTATTTCATTCCCAATCCATCAACCCTTTTAAATAGGGGTTTGAAAGAGGTTGGAAACATAAAATAAATTCTAACTCATCAGAGTTTCATTTTATCTGCTATTTTTTTGTGGGAGCACTACTGAAAATGATCACGTGATTTATCACGTGATAATTACGTGATATTATGAAACAAAAAATGACATGTTAAAATGAGAGAGAATTAATTTATTAATCTTTTTGAGGTCTCATATAAAAAATTGGAAAGTACTTTTTTGTCCATTAGTGAACTATACACCTATAAAAAATTACAGCTAAATCGCTTGTCTGCCAGATTTATGGCAGGAATCGGAATGAGCCTTGAAACAAACACATCTAAATCGAAAAGAAAATACGCGTGGTAAAAAATTATCCAGTGCTATCGAGGTCCTTGATTATTTCCCATGGCGTAGTAGATAAATCTACATTGTTCTCGATTATTTTACACCCGGGGGTAACCAAGACTTTATATTCCCATCGAAATTTTTTATGGATTATCTTGTGGAAGCTTACAGTTTCCGACTCTAGATTGACTCTTGCAAATAAAAGGTAAATAAACGAGGAATGTGTTTATAGATATCATTTTCGAGAAAGGCGTGTATATCTCATGGGGTTCTTGGACACGAGGTCCAGATGTTACGTACCTTGAAAGATAATCAAGTCTGACGTAACAGACGACAACAAAACGTAGGGTCATTTCTTAGATTAGACCTAGTGCCAGCTGGACTACTTTTAAATAAAAGTGCATATCCAAGTATACGATTAGTGTGTCTGTGTAGTCGTAGTCATTCTCTTCGAGTAAGGCGTGTATATCACTCGGAGCTCTGGGACAAGAAGTCCAGGTTTTACATACCGATAAAAATTAAGTCTACACTCTTGGAGGCTTTCAATATCTAAGCGAACATTCTCTTTTAATAATGTAAAAAATTTAACAATTTTTATAAACAATTAAAAAATATTACTTTTTTGTTCTGAAAAAAATTTACTTACATTTTTTAGGCAATTCTAAGAAGAAAAGATTTTTACAAGTTTTTTTCTAGGGCGCATAGATTTCGAATAAAACATCGTTGAAGATTCGAAAAATGCGAGTTTTGCAATTTTCAATCGTTTATTACAGCAAGACACTTGAATATTTTTTGATGATCAAGGGCATACATTACTCATTAAGTCATATACTATTAGATTGTAATGGGTAATGTCATTTTTGTCACACTATACCCGTGTGACAAAAATGACTCAATCGACGTTCAAAACACACCGATATCGTCGAAAATATTGTAAATCCTTATTACAATCTAATTTAAGCCCTGGATCATTAAAAAATATTCAAATGTATTTGCTGTAATAAATGATTCAAACTGGCAAAAATCGTATTTTTCGAAACTTCAATGATTTTTTACTTGAAATCTGTAGGTCCTAGTAAAAAACTTGTAAGAATATTTTTTTCTTAGAATTGCCTAAGGAATGTAAATAAATTTTTTCCAGAACGAGAAAACAATATTTTTAAATTTTCTATAAAAATTGTTAATTATCCATTATCATTTTAGCATTCTACACTCGATATTCGGATTCAGGAGGTCAAAATACATAAAGTAAAAGTGGTTCCAGTTGGTGACATCATGGTCTGGTCCTAGGACTATTGGTGTACACCATGTTTTTCGTGACACGTGAATGGATTTTTGCGAAAATGTCTCAAAAAGTACAAATAAGTAAATAAATCATCAGTGGACAAAAAAAGCCTGCTGGTCAGAAAACAAGCACTTTAGGCTCGCTTTTTAAGTCCAGAAAAGCACGAAAATCGTGCACGTGCATTTTTTACAATATTTTCATTTTTTATTAACTATAAGATACTCAGATACCTTTTATGTGCCTTACGAAGGTTATATAATTAACTTTCATCTGATCCTCTCACTTATTTTGTTGAGTTTCAAGTTTATCGCGTGATAATTTTTTACGAACAAAAAAAGTTCATTTTGCATTAGTGCAATGGACGTCCTTACAGGGTTAATGCTTATGATTTATTATAATTCTTTTAAGATTAAAAATATGATTAGTTATATAGGTCGACATACGTACGATTCATTATCTGCATTTTATATATGAATTTTTTGTAAATATTTATAATTTAAAATAATTTGTATTATGATAATAAGTCCCAAAGTTATCTTTATTGATACATTAGTTTTATGAAAATTTATATAATAAATCGTATGAATAGTAATTAATTAAACGACTAAAAATATTAATTACATGATTAATCATGAGAAAAATCATAAAGTTAATCATGTCAGATTAGGTTTGATTCTCACAGAAATGAAAAATCATATGAATAATTATACATCTTGCAAAATGCATTAAGCTTTAACAGTTTGTGTTTTAGGATTTTCGGTTAAAATAACAGTTTATTAAAATATATGTATTCTATTGACTAGATTAGTATATCAAAGGAAAGCATTTGTAGTCTATTATAGGTTTTAAATATTTAAGTCAATCATTTCTTGAAAATACTATAATATACTTACGTAATGCTACTATACTTAATTTTTATTAATTAATCATATCAATGTCATTTTTGCAATTATTCAGAAAATAGATTAAGAAATGGTAAATCGTAATATTCCATATTCTTAAGTGAATAATAAAGATCAACTAGCTTTTTAGACTTCTCTTCGGATAAACGATTGCGTAAAGTTAAATGAACATAAACCCAGTTGAAAAAAAGTCTCTCTAATTGTGCTGATGACGCTGCAATTTTCATTATATTTAGAGCTATTTTAGATAAATTTTATGCTTTTGCTTCAGCAGCTGTCCAAAGTACATTTGGTTTTACTGTTCCTTTTGTACATAATTTTGAAAAAATATCAGATTTATACATTGCGAATTCTTTTCTGCCTTCTATATTTGTCTCCTCGTTGATAAAATCACATGCTTGATTTAATTGATTAACTGATAAATGTTCTCCTCGATATGCTGCATGAAGCAAATTTACTGAAAAATTTATAGGTCTTAAGGTTTTTTCTACACAGGCTTCAACAATAGCCAAAATGATATCATCCGTAGTGGGTAATTGCAAAGTTAACCATGACTCTGTTACGTCTGCTAAAGTGTAATCTGCGCTTTGACATTTGTTCACAAGTACGCACACTAGGTCCAATAAACTTATACTCATTCACAATTTTTTCTCGTATATTTCATCATTCAGAAATAGCACAGTCTTATCTTTTAAATTGAACTTCTTATCGGCTGCAATTCTTCTCATTATATTTAAATTATTTAAGTTATTTTTAAATAAGTCCCTGTAACTGCACCATCTAATCTCACTACTTAAAACTACTCTTTTTCCTTCCAATTTTAGAAGCTCCTGTTGAACACCAGGGTATTTAAATTCTTTTAACAAATTATTAACTTTATTTACAAATTCTTTATCAACGAGAGATTTGCCAATAAGTTGCCACAATGACTGTTGCATGTCGCATGCCAAAGATCACTTGGTTTACCCATACACATCATATTTAATGCATTGTCAGAAACTATTGTGTACATACTTGCATTGTATTTTTCTTGAACAAACTTTTTAGCTTTATCAATCACTTTTGTCAAACTTTCAGCTGTCTCACTATCTGCTGTTACATCATACGATTCTACAAAGTGTTGCTTTCCTTCATCATCATTGTGAATCGTCACCACAACTTTTGTCTTATTTGCAGCAGAATTTTGCCACCCATCAATCAACATAACATTTTCTTCATTTTGTAGATACTTCTTTCATTCTTATAACATAAGCTGATGAATATTATCCAATAATGTTGATGATAAATATCAATTTTTGGCACTAATCAACAATTGGCTTCAAGCTAATAAACTGCACTTGAATATAGACAAAACGATTTATATGACTTTTGTCAGGTACTGTGATAGTGTTCCTACAAATGTTGAGATAAAGATTAACAACAAATGTTTACAGAGTGTTGAAGAATGTAAATACTTAGGGATAATTTTTGATTATAATCTTAAATGGAATAAGCATATTGAATATATCATTAAGAGAACCAAATATCTTGTCTATATATTTTATAAATTGAGTAAAACTATGCAAACCACAACACTCATGTTAATAAACTACGCGTTTTTTTATAGTCAAATAAAGTATGGAATTATTGCGTGGGGTGGTGCGTATAGGAATTGCTTAGGAATATTACAAAATGTACAAAATAGATTGTTAAAGATAATAAGTAGAAATATTTTTATGACCGAGAAATACCCGATGAATTTAGAGCAATTATTTAAATATGAATGCTTGATATATCACTACGAAGAACTAAAACAATTGTATAGTGAATCTAATAGCAGGACTAGAAACAAGAGTATTATTCTGCACAAGTATAGCAAATTAGTAAGTAACAAGATAAGTTATGTTGTTGCTATAAAATTATATAATAGTTTACCAAACAATTTAAAAATGTTACACGAGAATAAAAACAGAACCAACAGGAAGTACAATCTAAAGCAATGGATACTACACTGTATCTAACTAATTATAAATTAGGAAATTTACTTTGTAAATATAAGAATATAAATAGTGATATAAATAGTGATATATATATATATATATATATATATATATATATATATATATATATATATATATATATATATATATATATATATATATATATATATATATATATATATTTACACATATATTTTTTGTTACAAAATGGAAAGTCTAATGTATATATTATATATATTTTCTTTTTTTTTAGTTTTAGTTATAAGTTATTTTTAGTTTTGTCTTACAGTAAGTTTCTTAACTGTAAGTTATTTTAGCTTTAAGTTTTTTCTTGTATTTTGTTAATGCCAGGCTTGCGATCAGGTAATTTTATTTACCTCTGCTAGATGCATACTCTTTTTATTGAGTATGTATATGTATACTGGTTGAATAAATAAATAAAATATTGTCTGCATGACAGTTTATAATCACGATTCAACAACATAGTCAGTAAATTCTTGAAAAGCGTAGATTCAACAGATACGAATGGAATGTTGCAACCAAAAAGAATTTAGCTAAAGATTTATCAATTTTAGTATATATTTTTTATTTCTCTCCTGTATTTTCTCTTGATTTTCTTCTTGATTTTGTTGTCAAGTTCCTGAATTAAACAATAAAAAATATAACTATATTCTGCACATATACATATAAATATTATAAACATTAAATATTTAATAACAAAGTGAATAAATATTTTGTTCGCTTTTAAAACAAATAGAATTAAATAACTTTACTTACATTATCATTTATTAATTTTTTCTTTGCTGACTCCATCTCAAATTCTGATTAATAGAAACATAAGTTGCGTACAGGCATAAAGATTTCTTAACACAACTTTTTAATCGTTATCTATAAATAATAAAATGTAAAGCATTTTTATTTTATTTATTCTTGAAAACTATAGTATTCATGTACATTTTTATATATGAAAAATGATCAAACACAATAATATGCACTAACCTCACTTTCTAATTGACTGCAGATATAAAATTTATATTTTTTCACCACACTGCGCGTAAAGTGCTGACTGTACGCCCTCTCAGCAGGCCGTACAGTACCGCATGGACTGCCTAGGGAATAAAGTGACTTGCGCATGCGCGATGCGCTTTTTTCCGCTCTCGACTAAGTCTCGAGCGGTAAAACAGCGCGTCGCGCGTACACAAGTCACTTTACTTCTAGGCAGAGCATGGGGTACTGTACGGCCTGCTGAGATGCGTACAGTCATTTCTTTACGGGGGTGTGGTGAAAAGTAGTATACGCACCTCTGGAGTATAGTAGACAAGCATGCACTGTGTGAAATGCCGACCTCGCTTCGCTCGGTCGGCAACGTCACACAGTGCGTACATTGCCCACTTTACTCCCTTGATGCATAATGTACTATTTTTTTCTTCCAAGGGGTATAATCGTCAGACTATGTCCTCGATAAAATTTATATCTTATATTTGCCAAAATATCTGATGAGAATAAACAGCTGACAGAAAACCAACGGACATTTAAATCGATTGACGAGTTGTATCGATATAGCAAAACAGAGCAAAAGTAAAACACATGCATGGTTCGTATTCCGTTGTCCCGTGTTCCAGCACATGTGTATATACTTATACACATGTGCTGTAGTAATAATAATTATTTATCTGTAATTGCAATACATTATTGCAAAATATAAATATATAAGTAGATTGATACAATTTACCGTCTTGATATACGTACAGAATTACTATGTTACGTGGCACATTTCCAGAGAAAATGAAATCACTTTTAGGAGGATTAACTTGCTATATTTTAATAACTTTGCCATTAAATATATTTTAAGGGTACATTGGGTAAATAAAAATATTATGTGATTTATTAATGCTTTGTTTTTAAACAAAAAAAAGTTTACGTTGCTATTATCGTTTGTATTGTTTCAATCTACGCGCGCGTACTTGCTCGAACCGCCCAACTGCGCATCTGCGCATGCGCAGACAATAATTATTAATTTTGGATGATAACAATTAATTTATTGTAAAAACAATTTGATAATCAATTAGGGCAAATCAATAGCTTCAATTTGAGCACTGAATCATCACCGGACGTCAAATATTTACCGAGAAAATCGCATATCTCTCCGGGGGCTGGGGCACTACATTTTCACCACTTTACTGTTGAAAATCTTTTAAAGGCAAATTGGGCAAATTAAAAGATTAGTGGAAGCAATTAGAAAACTATTTAAAACAACTATGTAAGTTTGCCCGGGGGCCATCTTCACGCCGGTACACCGCACCCTGAAAACCATATGCTCATGAACTACACCGGTGCAGTTAAAGTAATTCGCGATTGACGACTTCAACAACATGGCTGCCGTTATACTTGTTCTGCTTGTCAAAAAGATGAAAACACTAACTTAATTATTATCTAAGAATATATTTATTATAATGGCTTATTTATTTCAACCTGATTATGTGCGGTACACATGCAGCTGCGGATCATTAAAATCTATCGCTAAGATTTATTTTTGTAGACATTGTTTAAGTATTCGTTGTGGTTATTGTGTCTGTCATGAGGTAAGAAATAAGTGTATATTATACTGTATAATCTAAAAATTTGTTTGTATATGTAATATTAATAAAATTTTATTTTATACAACTAATTAATTTTTTTAATTTTAGGTAGATTCTTATTATTGTCCAAATTGTTTAGAAAATCTTCCTCCATCAGAGGTACGATTGAAGAAAAATAAGTAAGTTTATGCTATGTAAAGTTATTTATTTGAAGCACATTAAATTAATAGCAATTCAAGCATTTTAAGGGACATGAGTTTATTTATCATGGGAATTCAATGACAGGAAAGCAGTTATTCCTTAGAATACTCTAACTGAAGCATTCAGAACCATAACGAAAGAAGTCCATTTTTGAAATCTATTAAATGACCATAAAAATTATGAAATATCTTATAAAACCTATAATTATTTTTCTTATTTAAACTATATAATTGATAAATAAAATATTGAAGTATTGATTGAAGTGATAAAATTGATCAAATTGTACTCTTTTATATCTCTAATGTTGAAATGTTTGCAACAGTTTGCAAAATTTCTAAAATTAACTTAATTTGTTATGGTTAGGAACGTCCCAATTAATACACAAACATTCAGTTTTATTTTTATATATATAAGAATAACCATATATTTATTCTTGTACATTTATCTTTTCTTATTATATTTACTAGCAAAACACATGGCAATAAGTTAAATGGCTTTTACTACAATCAAACCCTTACAATATCAATGAATCTACTATTGGTTTTATATAAGGGTGTATTTTCACGAAACTGTCATACTTTGGTCAGTACCATGGAAATACACTTCTTTATTTATAGACGTTTGTATGCATTAAATGGTGCATATTATAGGTTTGGGACATGCATGGATGTATACTACGTTGTATTCATGTACTAAAAGCCAAATTTATGTACAGATATACGCGGATATTTGATGTCATGATACTGATCACTTTTCTATGGAACAGATTTCAAATGACTTGATGAGAAATTAAATAAAATATTTCATAATTCTGATTAGGTACAAAATGTTCACATTTTCATATATTTTTAAAAATGCAATCTTTAAATTACTTAAATCTTTCATTGAGGTAGTTATATGTCAAACTTACTGTAATTTTAGAACAAAAACATGCCATGGTACTGATATTTTGGGTATGTTTGATCTACATATTATACGAAAGATGTTGATTTTCATATCAAATTTCACATTCTGTAAAAATATCTGATTTATCCTACACACTCGCGAGATTTCAATTATTTTGTTTCTTACTAATATTTATAAGGGGACATCAAAGGTGAGTTTTTTGAAAATCACCCATAAAAAAAAGAATTGCTAGTTGGTTTTATTAAAAATGTATTCTTTATCTTAACAAAATAATCTATTAAAAAAAATAACAAATATTTTTATTTATTTAGGTGTTCTAATTGTTTTGATTGCCCATGTTGTTCTCAAACACTATCAATACGTTCTGGGCAAGTATTAATAAAACCAGCAATAACCGTACAATCTGCAGGTGAAGAAGAATCTAAACGAGCAACAAGAAAAGTTTATTATTTGAGTTGTTCTTTATGTCGATGGAGTTCTAGAGATGCTGGTATTCCTGACCAAACTGTAGGTATGTAAGAAAAAAAACATATGATATCAGAGTAAAATGGTTTTATTAAGTTCAATGTATTTATTTTATTATTTTCCTTAGCAACTGGAAGTTGGAGAGAGCAGGAGAATCCACATGCAAACAGAATTATAGCACTTGTTAATTATCATAAAATTTTAGCTTCTATTGAAAAACAACAAAAGGAACGCAAGAAGTTCCAATCAAAACGTACTTTTTTACAGTTTGTATGTTCAGCTTTTTACTACTTTTTTAAATTATATATAACAGATA
Organism: Gastracanthus pulcherrimus; assembly: GCA_949152435.1. NCBI lineage: Eukaryota > Metazoa > Arthropoda > Insecta > Hymenoptera > Pteromalidae > Gastracanthus > Gastracanthus pulcherrimus. The sequence goes on from OX424574.1 coordinate 53,890,516, forward strand.
TTTTTCAAAATATTATTTAATATAGGAGAAGTTTGGAATTACCTCTGCAATGGCTCGAAAACGTGCTGGTCGACCTCCTTTACCTCAGCCACAAACCCAAACAAGTGATCAACCACCGCCTTCTGTAGCTAGTGAGGAAGTAGAAGAACTTCTATCAGATATTTTTACTCAGACTGTGGATATAACTAAAAGTGAGGTCAATTTAAATAAAAGTAAAATTAATATAAATGTATATTAGAATCAGCTTTTATTTTTATAAAATTCTTTTATAGTAACTACTTTAGATCAAAGATTACAACATCCTGAATTACAAGCTGAAACTATTAATGAATTAAGACCTCAGAGAAAACAATTTATAGTCAAAAGATCTCAACGATGTAGATCTTGTGAGCACAATGTCAGTAAACCAGACTTTTGCCCAACATCAACTAAATTCAAAATTCAATTAGCAGCTTTGTAAGATAACTTATTTATGTTAAATTGTTTTAGTGTACATGAGAAAATAACTCTTAATTTCATTTGTAGCTACCATATTCCAGAAATACGTATTGTTACATGTGAACCGCTACGACTAGGAAAATCAAGTGAATTACTTCTTAAATTTTGTAATCCCACTCAGCACCAAACACAAATTATGCTGTTACCTCTAGATACCCCTTTGGCGCCAACTACGACTACCATACAGGGTGTCAAGGAAGAAATAAATCGTGAAAATGTTCAAATGGTATTCAAACTTTGATTTGACTTTCGACTTATCTTCGGAATTATACTACTAAGAAACTTTTCGATTTATTTTTAATGAAAAACTTAAACATCTTTTTAAGCTGAAAGGGATGCCTCAGACCTAGTAGTATTTTACCCACCGATAAATATATTTCAAAATTTCGTTTTTCTCAAAAAATACGCATCAGAATCCAATTTCCTTTTCAGGGTCGGTTTATTTACGTAAAATACATAACGGAACACTCGAATTATCAATTACGTGATTATGCTAATTTTCGATTCTGATAATAATTTGAATGTGCACTATATATTTTACGTAAATAAAGCGACTTTGAAAAGGAAATTTGATTCTAACGCGTATTTTTTAAATGTATTTTATCGGTGGGTATAGTAGGTCTGACACATCCCCTTAATAGGGCATTGATAGAAAACAACTATTTTTCTTATTAACTAACGAGTTCATAATTAGCTCTAAAAGTGAAGTAAAAATATATTATTCCATAGATTATATTTAAACAAAGTATAAAAAAGATTCTTTTTTAATCGTCTTGACAAAGGCAGCACTAGCGTCAAAAGCAATATTAAATTCCTATAAGGTGGCAAAAGTTGGAACTACATTAGTTATGGTGCAGTGCATAGCGAAGTTAGGAAAAACGACAATTTTCTCGCTTTTCAGGATATTTAAAGTGTTTAGTCAATATATATATTTCTCTTAAAAACTCTCTTTTGTAGCTAGGAAAGCATTATACACATTATTATTTGTTAGAAATATCTCAAAATATTATACAACGTAATAAAATAGTTATTTTTCCTATCTCTGCAATGTATCGTACCATAACTATAATTGTAGGTCCAACCTTCGCTACCTTATCTTTTAGGACTTACAGCTACATATGTCAACAAGATTTTTGAATTTTAACAGGGTTGTGATTCTCCTAATTTATTACCTTCTGCTGTTCGTCAAACAGCTGTGATCGAAGACCGAAGACCAATAACAATTATTCCAAGTGGTGAAGTAATATTGCCTACTAGCTCTTTAATATTACCACCTAGAGATGATACTGCTGAATACGACGATCCAAGTGATACTCATAATTTTCAGGACGATCCAAAGTAAATAAATATTAAACATTTTTAATTTATTGAATAATTATTATAAAATTAAAACTCATTGTTTTCAAATAATTTACAGACTAGTTGTGTGGAGGAAAGGTAACAAGGCAGTCATTCGATTACATGTATTACCTTATGTTGATAAAGAAAGAAGAGCAAATGATGAACCTACTGTAATTGGCTTTGTTATGCAGTATGGTTATGTGAATACAATTGCAACATTAGAGCACAAAGCTCCTCAAAAATTGGATCTAAAAGTAAAGTTATTCCTAACACTTGGGAATTTAGTTGGCATATCCTAAAGTTCATCTAAACAGATATAATGTCAAAAATATGGCTAATTTTCTTTTTTATACAATAGAAAATCATTAATAAATATGTTAGACATGAGTTCTTTTTATGATTTAATGCTTCTACGTTTTAGTATATCTAATTAATTAAAAAATTATAAATTTTAGTAGCTTTCGATTAATGAAGCACGCTTGTGAGGGTATCCTCTTAATAAAATGGTGGAATGAACCTACCGCACCCATAACCTACAAAGACCCATCGCGCAAGAATATATCTACACTGCGGATATGCGACACGAGCTGCACTTCAAATAGAGAAGCTGATGCCTACTAGAGGGCAGCCGGGGCGCATACCTCTTTTCAGTGTATATATATGTACATATATATACATAAATTCGGTAGGTCAGGGCTGTCTTATTGCTTCTCTTAATCACGCGACCTCATACAGCGTTTAATGTGGTTCAAACGCGAATGAAAGTACTTTAATAGAATCAAATAAAACTTATACAGGTTATTTATGAACATGAACTGCATCTCCTCGAAAAATTTGAGACCAGGTTGCCGAATAACTATTAGAGAAAAAATTGCTCGAATATTGTCTATTTTATATACGTCGTATGGGAGTCAACGCGACTCTGAGCAGTAATATTAAGATATTTCTTCACACATACTTCTGATTAAACTAGAAACCAACGTATAAAAGTACGAAATTTGTACTTTCTAATGACGCAATGAAAAATATGGGGAGCCGAATTTATTAAAAAGATACTTACTTAGAAAGTACGAAAACGCTGAAATTCTAACCTCAAAGCGTGAAATAGTGAGTCACGCGAACATTAAAATATCATTTTTGTGACGAATAAAATATATTATTTTGTATTGTAGCAGTCTTAAAATTCATAAATAAACTTAATAAATATTATTTATATACATTAAATAAGATTTTCGTAACTTTCTTTTGTACACACTCAATTTACTCGGGAGTCGTTTGCGAACCATCTTAAATTCTTATTTAGCAAACACAATTTTCAAAAAATTGCTTCTCATGAAATATGGGTGTAAAAAATGTACTTTTTTCACTTGTATATAATTTAAAAAAGCATGTATATACTCAATTATAATTTGTATATAATACATAAATTAACAAAATATGAATCTGTATTTTTATAATTTTTAACTTTACATCTATATTGCAGTTAATTTGTTTAATGTAATCATTTAATAAAATTTGTTATATTATCGAATATGATTTCTATGAAATATATGAATGGAAAAAATATAAATCTGTATTTTATTTAATTTCACATTTAAAGTCGTAATTACATATAACTATTCTTATCATACTGAGAGGGTAAAAAATGAAAAAATTATTGCGTAAAGAAAATTTTGTTAAACGTTTATTATAGCAATATAATAAACCACACATCATACCATAATGATAATCTAAAGCCTGCGACCACGTCGACCTCCCTTCCTGCGCGTTGAATCGGAGGGAATTGGAGTAACATCCTCAATTCGTCCAATTTTCATGTTTGAACGTGCAAGAGCCCTGAGTGCCGATTGTGCACCAGGACCTGGCGTTTTTGTTTTGTTTCCACCAGTGGCTCTAAGTTTGATGTGAAGAGCTGTGATTCCAAGAGATTTGCATTTTTCTGCAACATCCTGTAAGTAATTAAAAGAAATGTGATAAATACAATTTTATCATATGCAAATCACAGACTTATTTAACGAAAGAAAATGTATCCAATTTCACTTTGAAAAAAGCAAGTGCAAGCCTATTTTCTAATAAAGAAAAAGGAATCACTTTTCCATACATGAACCGACTCAAGAATATTTTTTAAACATCAGAGTGCTGCCGGAATGCGGACATTCAATTTTTTGTTGTACTTTGATAATAAAATGTAATTTACTATTTGAACTTTATTCAAATAGTATGTATTTATAGAAGCCAAATATATTTACCTGGGCAGCTAACATAGCAGCATAGGGGGAAGCTTCATCACGATCAGCCTTTACTTTCATTCCTCCTGTCACACGAGCAATGGTTTCTCTGCAATTATATTAATAAAATTAAAATTAAGGACTACTTCTCATTCACATTATTATGTGAAAAACATACACAAACCCAATTTAACAAATGACTATTAACAGTAGTAATTATTTAAAAATCAATTCAAAACATGATATCATAAATTTTTAAAGCAGAGTTCAAGGATATCCCACAGTTAAAGAAAGATTTGCTTAACAGGACTGCACCGGGTAAGCTATAAGATATAGCTTGTTTGTGTTGTTGCGGTAACAAGCTCTCGAGCTTGACAAAACCAGTCTACAATAATATATAGCGGTATCCTAATATTATGTACAATAATTTAAACATTTTATTATTGTATCCAATTCCATGTTGAAGAGAGTAACTGAAATACTATTTTCTAGTAATGAAAAAGGATATTTACTTTTCCACACACATGAACGCGCTCGTTACTAGTTATTAAATGTAAGAGTGCTGCCTGAGTGTGGCCATTAATACGATTTATAGTTCATTTTTTAAATATTCATTGTTAAATAAATTGTTTTCGGTCATCACTGGTTTTCATATTCATTTATAATTATAAGTAACAGTAACATTTACTAAATAACATCCCCATACTGATAAGTTTTAATTAAAAATAAATATATTGTTCATGAAATAAATTATACTTCTGATTTAAATATTTATTTGGGTTTTTAAATATTAACACGTTTGATTAATAATGTATTAAATGGTAGAATTAAGGATTAGTTTGAAACAAGTAAAGTTTAGGGAACGAATTTTCTGACCTAGGTTAAAGCTTAACTTATATTTAGTATTTTCATTAAAATTTTCTTGTGAAAACTGACCTGCCCGAAAGATCGGTAACGTGGACGAAGGTGTCGTTGAAACTGGCAAAAATGTGAGCGACTCCGAAAACATTTTCTCCTTCGCGCACTTGCGGTCCAAGGGAAACCTGCACCTCTTCTTTTTGTACCTTACCCCTCTTCGGTGCCATTTTGCTGCAAATAAAATGATAATAGCTTGTAACGACGAAGACAACGAGATTAAATAACAACAATGCAAGCGGTATTAAATGAAACTTCGTTTGCTATATTTTCACGACAGAAAGAGACTATTGTATAGGTTAGGTCATGACAGCAAACCCGACAACACAAGGGTCGTCTCATGTCGTCGAATTTAGATCCATCAACATCTCGATGAAGAAATAACGAATTCGGTAAATTCGAGATTCTATGTGTAGCCATGTCTTCACTTTTCAATGTGAGCCCTTTATTTTTTTAAAATGCGGGCAATTTTATCCAAAATACGTGCAAAAATATACTTACTGATTGTCCTGGAACGACTCGTTCTAAACAGGAAACTTGTAAAAAGATGGAGCTTCCGCCGCGCGCTTTTTAGTTGGTGTGAACTGTTAATCTTATTTTATAAAAATCTTAAAATTTTACTTTTTAATGCTTTTGGTTCTTAAAAAATATTTATTATATTTTAATGTTTTATTTAAAAATAATAGTTCACGTATATTTTTTAAATAAAACTAAAAAGAAGAATAGATGATGTATGGCGCCGGTACAGCTGCGATGACTACCTACAACGTTCTACCTTACCGGCGACTGGCCTGTTGTATGATAGTTTGCAAGAAGCGGCACTGCTGGTCCAATTATTTACAGCGGCTTTCTATTACGATCTGTTCTGCGTATTATACAAGTTTAAATTTGTTTGGATGAAGAGGTAGCCTGCGGTAGCTCCTGGAAGAAGAGTGGATTTTCTGAAATGTCATACAGTAATGAAGCTAGAAAAATGTTAGATGATGATGAAAAATACGTTAAAGAAGAACCACAATATCCCAACAATCAAATTGATAATTTGATTGAGAACATAGATGAGGATAATATCATAAAAATATTAATTGCAACTGATATTCATTTAGGCTATGAACAAACAACAAAAAGAGGTTTGTAATCACTGTTGCGTATATATGAATTGCTATTATAATATTATCTTCTCCTAATTTTCTTTTTTATATTAATACATTTATTTTATATCAATTACAATTATTTGCAGCTCAAGAAGATGATAGCTTTAGAGCTTTTGAAGAAATTCTTCAGTATGCAAGAGATAATGAAGTGGACATGATACTTCTTGCAGGAGACTTATTTCATGAAGCAAAACCTCCTCACAATGTGGTTATGAAATGCATTGATTTATTAAGAACATATTGTTTAAGCGACAAGCGAGTTTCTTTTTATTATTATTTATTTATTTGCTTATTCATTTATTTATTTATTTATTACATTTTTATTATTGTTTAGGCCTGTTAAAATACAATTGCTAACTGATCCAGAAGTAGTGTTTGGTCATTGCAATCACAAAATAGTGAACTTTGAAGATCCAAATTTGAATGTTGGAATACCTGTTTTCTCAATTCATGGAAACCATGATGATCCAAGTATGCTTTATACATAACAATATTTCTTTTCTTTTCTTGGCTTGAAAATGTTTTAGTTAATTATTAAAAAGAATAATCATTTTTTTTTACATTTTTATAACTCAGGTTTTGGTGCTGTTGGATCCATGGATGTTCTTTCTTCTACAGGACTTATAAATTATTTTGGTAAATGGACTGATGTTACTCAAGTTTCTATTGCTCCATTATTGATTCGCAAAGGAATAACTACTGTAGCTCTGTATGGACTGAGTTACATGAATGATCAGCGATTATCTAGATTGATGAGAAATGATAAAGTAATAACAAAAAAATTTTAGTTTTGAATATAATTGTTGACAAATTAATAATTTACAACTTTAAAAAAATGTTTGTAGTTTCATATGTTACAAACTGATAAAGCTGAGGATCCTTTCAACATTTTTGTTTTACATCAAAATAGAGCAATGCATAGTCAAAATTCGTATGTTCCTGAAAATTTGTTACCAGAATTCTTACATCTTGTTATATGGGGGCATGAACATGAATGTCTTATAGAACCAAAACTGTCCAAGTTGAATCCTCAAGTTCATATAATGCAACCTGGTAAGTGTTACATTAATATTTCTAGTATAACGTTAAATACTTCAATAAACATTACTATTATTTAATTTTTCTTAATTTATTTTTGATTCCATTACTCACACAAATCGTAATTTTATGTGAATACTCTTTTTTATATGTAAACTTTTAAGTATAGTTGCTTATTGTAAGATGAAGAAATAACTACTTTTATCTTCAGGTATTTATTTTATTTATAAAATTATAACACTTTTTAGGAAGTTCTGTAGCCACCTCATTAGCTCAGGGGGAATCAGTTTCTAAACATGTTGCGATTTTAAGTGTTTATAAAATCAAATTTAAAATGCAATATTTAAAATTAAAAACTGTTAGACCATTTGTATTTGAGGATTTACTTCTAAACGATTATAACGATGAAATATCAGCATACAAAAGTCATCAAGAAGCAGTAGAAGAATTTGTAGATAATTATATTGAAAATACTTTAATTCCTCAAGCAGCTGAGCAGCAAACTGGTTTCTTAATTTTTTTAAGATGTTCAAGAATTAATAATCATATGATAATAAATATGTTTTATTAATCTTTCTTTTAGGACATCCAAAACAACCCGAAAAACCATTGATACGATTAAGAATCTTTTACACTGAAGATCGAGATGTCTTTGACACTTTGAAGTACAAAAATAAATATGCATTTTGAAATTTTTAAATATATTTGAATAATAAAAATGTAATTATATGATTTTTGGTCACAGATTATCTCAGAAATATTATCATGTAGCAGCTAATCCAAATGATATGCTTCTTTTTCGCAAATGTTCTGCAAAATTAAAAAAAAAGGATATAAAATCCCATGAACAAGATTTAGGAGAAATAGGAGAAATATTTCGTTTTGACGAAGTAATTATTAATTAATAACTAGTAATTACCAACATATAAACTTTTATGTAATTCAATATATATATTTAAAATTTTTAATTTTAGAATGAAAAAGATTGGAAGCGTACAGTTCAAGGAGGAATGACTGAATATTTTAACCAAGCTGATAAAATTAATAAACTTACAGTATTATCATTAACGGGTCTTAATGAATCATTAGCAAGATTCGTAAATGCTAATGATAACAAAGCTTTTGAAGATTTAGTAAGGTAAAAGTTTTTAAAAAATATTATAAATATATTTTACTAAAATAATGTTATTTTTAGGCATCAAATGACAAAGAATGTTAGTCGCTTGTTGAAGAATGACTTTAAAGACAAAAAAGAGATACTTTCGGCTATTAAAAATTATCGAGATTTAAGACTGCAACAGCAGCAGGAAGAGAAAACAGAAGTAATATTTTAAGAATGTTTCATGATTTTCATAAAAAATAAATATTTATAATGTGTAACATAAATTTTGATAATTTAGGAAGAAAGTTTCTTTAATACAAGAAAAAACATACCTCCGATAAAGGCCGATAAAAGTCATTCATCATCTCGCGATGAAGATGCTGATAATAATGAGAATAACGATGATGAGATTGAATATGAGCCTGTAGCGACAAGAGAAAGAGGTCGTGGAAGGGGAAGAGGTAGAGGAAGAGGTGCCAGGAAATCAAAAGAGGCTCCGAGTAGTCCTGTTAAGCGACCTAGAGGTAGAGCATTGAAGAATACCACAGTGCTTGATATAACAACTACAAGGGTAAGTAATAATTTATTTGGTGAAAAATCTTATGGAAAAAGTAAAAAGAACAATAGTCTTTACTTAAGGGGGCAGACCTGGGTTAAATCCCAAAAAAGACTTTTTTTTACGAGTCCAGAAAACTTATTACGTTTTAAAGCAATCATTCTTAAAATTTGTATGCTATCGATACATAATCATATCTTATATTTTACCGTTGTAAAACCACAAAATCTTGATCCTACATGTAACAATAAATCATTATTTTCAATACCATATTTATTAAAGGAACTTTGTTCACCACACGATTCTAGCTGACATGATGAACGAAATTTTTTTTTCGACGGTTATTCGACTCCTTTTAACATGTGTTACAAAAAGAGCGGAGCACTTTTACGTTAAAATTTTTTGTATTCTTTTTATGGAGATCTAATCGATTTTTGAAGAAATTCTTTGAATATTTTTTAAGATTATATCTACGAAAAATAATAATAAAACAAATTTTAACGAAAAAGTGCTCCGCTCTTTTTGTAATACATATCAAAACGAGTCGAATAGCCGTTAAAAATCAATTTTTGTTCATCATGTCACCTAGAATTGTGTGAGGAACTAAGTTTCTTTAATAAATATGGTATTGAAAATAATGATTTATTGTGACGTGTAGGATCAAGATTCTGCAGTTTTACAGCTGTAAAATTTAAGATGTTATTAAGTATTGATAGCATAAAATATTTAAAAATGATTGCTTTTAAACTTAAAAAGTTTTCTGGACTAATAAAAAAAATATATTTTTTTGGGTTTAACTCAGGCATGCCCTCTTAAAAAAAGTAGAAACCATAAAAATAATGATAATGTTATTGAAATTATAATTTCTACTTTCCAGTCATCTCAAAGCATCAGCAGCTGGATGTCAAGTAAACAAACTACCACAAAACCAATTATCCTTGATTCAGATTCCGATTAATCAAGTAATATTGTAATTGAATTCTAAAATCCATTTAAATCTTCATTTATTTCAGTTTTTAAAAACAAATCTAAGTTGTGCTCTCTATCACAACAGTATTGGAATATATTACTAATTACTAATTCAAAAATTGTTCAATATTTTGGCAGGGCCATAAAATATTATAAGTATTAAATTATTTGTAAATTATAATTCTGTGATACATAATGGATTAGAACGAAAAATAGCAGTTTTTGCTGATACATAATTTTGCTAGCAGTTCCAGTTGTTCCAGTGCTTAAAATGTATTCCTTAATTTATTTTTTGTGTTAAATTAATCAATAATTTACAAAAATATTAAAAAACGGTTAATTACAATTTTAAGTTTCAGAAAGTATTTTAGTAGTTATTGCGCTACATAGGAAGTGCAAGAGCTATAAGTATTTACATTTTATTGAAATAGCTACATTATTTCGTTTTTTTACGAGATCGTTAAATGTGCGTACTTTGGTATATTGCAAGAATGTGAAATACGCGAAACTAATTAAGCTTTAAACATTTTGTACTTTAATACGCGCTAAAAGCTGTAATAAAGAAAGGAATCATTTAGGAATTTCATTATTATTAATCCTCAAATGTGTAACGTGATACATATGACTCAGGGTATTAAACCTATTTTTTCACAAACTACTTATAAGTAATATCACTGATTTCTACAAAATAATAAAATAAAATAAAATCAAATGCTTTTATATTTTTCTAACAAAACAATTTTTATATTTTTCATTTTTAATACAGTTAATTGTAACAATAGTTGTACAATCATATGAAATGACAAAACGAATAACGTGGCATTTGAATTTTTATAAAAATTTCATAATTATTATATAATGAAGGTAATCTAATAGTCCGGAAGCCGGTGTCATTTTTTTGTGGGCTATAGTAATAAAGCTAGAAATTCGTGTATGAATAGATTTGATAGTAAGGAATACCATAAGACATTCCCGTCTGGGCGGTCCAGGAGCAGGAGGAAGGGGTACGCTATCAAAGTGTTACAGTTTGGGGCTGAAAATTCGTAAAAATAATAGAGTTGAAACTTTGTGCAGAAATAAGAAACGAAATAATGAAATATTACCAGGATGTCTACAAGTCCTTAAATTCCTTTTAAATCCTTGAAAACTTATTAATTTTTTTTGTTGTCCTTAACTCATTGAAAACTCCTTAAATTTTAGGCGCTGTCTTTAAATAATTTTCTTTTTTGTGTGTAACGAGTGCGGTATAGTGGCCTATAGCGCACGCGGGCGCGTTGGTGCACAAGCGTAGCGAGTGCGACATGCCGCCCACGTGGGGCTATTGGACACTACACCGCACGCGTTTCACACACTCTTTTTATCGTAAGTGCTGGGAATATGACATATATTGCGTGGGGGTTTTGTGTACGCTAAATGGTCAAAAGACACTACGAGTGTTATTTCCTATAACGCACTCGACAGCGTGATGTAATGAAAATAACGCACGCTTCGGTGTGCGTTATTTTCATTCCGTAACGCAGTCGAGTGTGTTTCTTTTTCTTCCTAAGAAGGCTCCTGCGTCTACCATACTAGTCAAATTGAATCGAAAATTTGATGATAACTTTTATGCATACCCAGATAGCAGCCCGTGCCGAGCACGACGTGCTGGCACGGCGTGACGAATTTGTGCCATCACTGTGCAGTCGCGGCGTGCTGTCCGATTCGGTGACACGTCGTGACCGCCCTGTGCCGTCATCGTGCCGTCACGCAACATCACTTTTTTGAACTTTTAGATTCCAGCAGAATGACGGCACAGTGCAATCCCGCCGTGTCGGGAAAATCGTGGCCGCAATGTGACGGATTATGGACAGCACGACGTGCCATCAATATAATTATAAAAATATAATTTAATTGCATATTTAAGTTATTATTTCTATTACAAATAAAATTGATAATAATAGTAATGATTTGTTAATTTATTTATATGGGGCTCAATTGGTGTAATTGAATAAATAAATAAATATAAATAAATAAATAATAGTATAATTTTATGATTTATATTTTTATTAATATTAAATATATTTGTTTATAATTGAATATTAAAATTGATTTACATTATAAATTTAAGTCTTGAAATAATTTCGAGCTTTCTGTTGTTTGAAGTAATATATCGCATCCCGCCATTGCAGTAATCTCCCTGCTTTCATGAAGACTTGATCTTCAATTGCAGACGCGTGCAATAAGTGAAATTGTTCTTAATAATTATAGCGGTATTATTGTAGTTATTAATTATTGTAGTTATCTGTGGTGTAATTTGGAATTCTGAATTATATAATTCGACTGTGGCAAGTTTGTGGTGGACGTTCGAGAGGAAGTGCAGCTCGTCTTGTGGATCATCCTGGCGCGCGCACGTGCAATTGCAGTTCATAGTAAATAATTACTATCATTAATTATTTACATGCTGCAATTTGGATTTCCCAAGAGAACTGTGGCAACTATCTGGACATTTCAGAGTGAAGAGATTGTCTTGAGGATCACCCTGGCTGAGATGTAAAATTTTTTTATTTATAATTATTCTAATAATTATATTATGTTAATAAATAGGTTAGTTTTGACGAGGAAGGACGAGTGGCCAGGACGAGGAAGTGCGACGATGGATGCAGCAGGAGGGGTATCTGGGCTACGGTCCCCACGAAGGGGCACGAAGATGAGAGCTGCAAGGCCCAGGACGGCGTACTTGCGGCAGCAGCAGTGGCACGGTTAACCTCGAAGAGGTTATGTTTACATACAGCTTCCTACTGCATTCGTCCACTGCCAATATTATCAGGTGAGATTAGTCATTAGTTCGTATACCGTTTGAAAATAAAAAAAAAGGTGAGATTAGTGTTTAGTTTATCACTGTAATCTCCCCTTACTAATGCTGCGTTGTTTCTAGGTGTCTGGTGAGTGCTTCGGAGGTTAAATGAACACTCAAACTCTAAAATCCATGAATCTTCAAACATATGAAACCTACAACCCATGAACCGTCAAACCCCTGAACGCAAGACTTAGTTTTATAATTATTAAATTTTTCATTTCTTAAGTATATCCTTTATTTTTAGGTCAACTACTTGATTTATCTTGGTGGTAGAAATACCGATGACTCTGACTTTGCAGTCAACACAGAGCTTCTGTGCAATGTTACTTGGCTTGGAGATAAGAAAAAAAAATGTCACAAGACTACGTGATACCCGTTTTGTGTCAGCTTGTGAAGGTATATTGTTTTATATATTTTATTTTACTTGTCACACTAGACTTATTATATTAATTATGAATGTTTCCATTTTTGACCAGGGCCCTGAAAAGCCTTAAGCAATGTCTACGGCGTCTCGAAGAGATACGCAGAGACGTGCTACTGCCCGAAGAAAGAGATGAGGAGCAGCTGCCACCATCTCCGAGGAGAAGACGAGCTCCTGATGAAGAAGAAGAAGAAGAAGAAGAACATCAAGAACCCCTGCCATCCAGTCCAAAAAGAAGAAGAGTTTTTGAATGCGACATTCATGAAATTTGTTTTGCCGTCTGGGAATTCTTTAGTGTTATTATTACTTCTATTAAAATAAAAATAATAATTGTTTTCAGATGCCGTTGAGAGACGTTAGAAAATAACTCTAGAACCGATCCAGCACGTACTGAGAGACGACGTCAAGGAATAAAGACTGCCGATTCAGCGACTGACCCAAGACTGAGGTAGACAAGCTGAGGCTGGGAGCGATAAAAATGACATCGTTTTCAGACTTGCAAGCTGAGCTTCAAGGAGGGCCTAGCAAAGGTAATTTATTCATCATTCTATTATAACTTTCCAACCCATAATGCAATAAAAATCTTATTTTTTTGTTTGTTTTCAAAAGAGTTCATAACACTTCGAGCGCAGAAACGGTGTGCACCTGCCTGGAAGTGATAGCGATCTGCTGAATGGTTCCCAAGGTTATGCTGTTGTCGTACGAGCGCGTGGACATGCCTGCAAAACTCTCGATGACGCAGGGGCAACGAGAATGATGTTGAGTAGGAGGCTTCTTGCGAGTTGCAGCTCAGACAATCCCTGTTAAAAAATTGAAGCTGGATTTCAAGCTTGAAATTCATCGATGAGGTTGAATCTGGTTTGATCGAACTTAAAATCCAGCTCGATTTCAAGCTCGAAATCAAACTCAAAAAATCCACCCTGATCGACCTACATTTCATGTTTGATCAAGCTGGATTCAACCTCATCGCTGAATTTCAAGTTCGATCGAGCCCGATTCAAACTCATCGCTGAATTTGAAGCTTAAGATTTAGCTTGATATTTTCAATAGGGGAACCTGCACAAGGCCTGCACCATTATTTACGTAAATATTTTCAGGGACTATATATATAAAATTTCTTCATATATATATATATATATATATATATATATATATATATATATATATATATATTCCACGTCGACCATGGAAGAAATTTTTTACATTTCGTTTTAAAATGTTTTTACTAGTTCAGAATAGTTAAAAAATGTATGCAAAAAAAATTTAGATCACAATACCCTAACTATGCAGAACTGTGGCCCTATTAAAAATAAAGTTTTTTTCAATTCTTAGAAACAGAGAAAACTTTAATAATTTTTAGCTCCAGATAGGTGCAATTTAGGTATTTACACATATACATTTTTATTATTTTTCTGTATATTTTTCTGTAAATTTTCTATAGAATATGCTAGCACTTTTTTTAGGCCCTAATTACCACGTTTCTGATTGATTTATAAAAGATATACCGTTATATAGTAATAAGAGCTTCAAAATGAGACCAGGTAGACCATGGACCGTGCTTATTAACCGAAGTAACAGAATTTTGAAGGAAATCTACATACAATTTGTATATCTATATATGAAGATTTATTTTATAAATGATATACCCTACATACATATAGATATATAAATTGTATGTAGATTTCTTTCAAAATGCTGTAACGTCAGTTATAAAGCTCGGTCCATGATCTACCTGCTCTCATTTTGAAGCTCTTATTACTACAAAATTTTGAGATTAAAATAAACTGCCGAAATTTTTTAAATAGCATATAACGGTATATCTTTTATAAACCAATCAGAAACGTGACAATTGGGGTCTGAAAAAAATGTCAGCATATTGTACAGAAAATTTACAGAAAAAAATGCATATATATATGTAAATACCCAAATTGCACCTATCTCGAATTGAATTTTCTACTTTTCTAAAAATTTAAATAAACTTTATTTTTAGGGTCACGGTTCTGCAAGATTTGGGTCTTATGAGCTAAAATTTTATTTACATGCTTTTTTCACTATTCTGAACTAGTAAAAACATTTTCAGCGAAATGTAAAAAATTTCTTCACGGGTTTACGTGAAATATATATTATTATGAAATATTTAAATTCGTTCAGAATGAACTTTTACTACAGTTTCTCTATTAGTCTTGACGTTTCTTTCGTCTTTACAATACATCAGGAAAGTATAATACATTTTTAGGCCAATTTTTTATTTGAAAATTTTTATATATCAAATTTTTAAATTTTAAATCTCACCTGAGATCTTACCAGAGATCTCGTGTAAGATTTTGAGTAAAAATTCATGAGGTTTTCGCATGATATTTCACCTGAGATTTTTTGGTAGGGATATATAAAAATATATATATATATATAATCATGCGAAATATCATGCGAAAACCTCATGAATGTTTACTCAAAATTTCACACGAGATGTCTGGTAAGATCTCAGGTGAGATTTAAAATTTCAAAATTTGATATATAAAAATTTTCAAATAAAAATTGACCAAAAATGTATTATACTTTCCTGATGTATTGTAAAGACGAAAGAAACTTCAAGACTAATAAAAAAAACTGTAGTAAAAGTTCATTCTGAACGAATTTCAATATTTCATTAAGTGTACATATAATAACATGAGATTTTGGTATGAGATCTCAGGTGAGAATCTTACTTGAGATTATTCAGTAGGAGTATGTGAATAATCATAATTAAAGTATAAAAGTATAATTAAATTTAAATATTTACGTAAATAAATGGTATATATATGTTATTATTGTATGTATATATCTGCTGCGGATTCCCGGAAAAACAACTCAAGTCCATTTTTTTTAAAATTGAGTTTTAAGCGATTTTAATATCTTTATATAGTATATTTTCAGATAAAAGTGCACAAAATCAAGAAAGTGTAAAAATAAGTAGCCTTATCTACTATTTATGATTTTTTTTACATTAGTTCAAATGGAAAATAAAAATTTTAAGTATTAGTATTTTCAAAACAGAAAAGTGGACTTATGTTGTTATTCTGCAAAACCATATATATATATATATATATATTATGTATTAACTTATTAATTTATTGTACAAAAATTAAATATTTAAAGTATATAAATAAAAAATTACAAATATAAAATACAGTATTTTTATTATGATAAAATTATACATTTAATATAAATAATATATATATATATATATCGCCGTGCTGGCATATTGTCGGCAAATTGCACCGCACAGTGCTGACACGTTGCCGGCACGCGGGCCGCAGCACCAATCGCGCACCCAGATAGCAGCCCGTGCCGAGCACGACGTGCTGGCACGGCGTGACGAATTTGTGCCATCACTGTGCAGTCGCGGCGTGCTGTCCGATTGGGTAGCACGTCGTGACCGCCCTGTGCCGTCATCGTGCCGTCACGCAACATCACTTTTTTGAACTTTTAGATTCCAGCAGAATGACGGCACAGTGCAAGCCCGTCGTGTCGGGAAAATCGTGGCAGCAATGTGACGGATTACGGACAGCACGACGTGCCATCAATATAATTATAAAAATATAATTTAATTGCATATTTAAGTTATTATTTCTATTACAAATAAAATTGATAATAATAGTAATGATTTGTTAATTTATTTATATGGGGCTCAATTGATGTAATTGAATAAATAAATAAATATAAATAAATAAATAATAGTATAATTTTATGATTTATATTTTTATTAATAATAAATATATTTGTTTATAATTGAATATTAAAATAGATTTACATTATAAATTTAAAGTCTTGAAATAATTTCGAGCTTTCTGTTGTTTGAAGAAATATATCGCATCCCGCCATTGCAGTAATCTCCCTGCTTTCATGAAGACTTGATCTTCAATTGCAGACGCGCGCAATAAGTGAAATTGTTCTTAATAATTATAGCGGTATTATTGTAGTTATTAATTATTGTAGTTATCTGTGGTGTAATTTGGAATTCTGAATTATATAATTCGACTGTGGCAAGTTTGTGGTGGACGTTCGAGAGGAAGTGCAGCTCGTCTTGAGGATCATCCTGGCGCGCGCACGTGCAATTGCAGTTCATAGTACTATTACTATCATTAATTATTTACATGCTGCAATTTGGATTTCCCAAGAGAACTGTGGCAACTTTCTGGACGTTTCAGAGTGAAGAGATTGTCTTGAGGATCACCCTGGCTGAAATGTAAAATTTTTTTATTTATAATTATTCTAATAATTATATTATGTTAATAAATAGGTTAGTTTTGACGAGGAAGGACGAGTGGCCAGGACGAGGAAGTGCGACGATGGATGCAGCAGGAGGGGTATCTGGGCTACGGTCCCCACGAAGGGGCACGAAGACGAGAGCTGCAAGGCCCAGGACGGCGTACTTGCGGCAGCAGCAGTGGCACGGTCAACCTCGAAGAGGTTATGTTTACATACAGCTTCCTACTGCATTCGTCCACTGCCAATATTATCAGGTGAGATTAGTGTTTAGTTTATCACTGTAATCTCCCCTTACTAATGCTGCGTTGTTTCTAGGTGTCTGGTGAGTGCTTCGGAGGTTAAATGAACACTCAAACTCTAAAATCCATGAATCTTCAAACATATGAAACCTACAACCCATGAACCGTCAAACCCCCGAACGCAAGACTTAGTTTTATAATTATTAAATTTTTCATTTCTTAAATATATCGTTTATTTTTAGGTCAACTACTTGATTTATCTTGGTGGTAGAAATACCGATGACTCTTAAGCAATTTTTTAAAAAAATTGCTTTGCAGTCAACACAGAGCTTCTGTGCAATGTTACTTGGCTTGGAGATAAGAAAAAAAATGTCACAAGACTACGTGATACCCGTTTTGTGTCAGCTTGTGAAGGTATATTGTTTTATATATTTTATTTTACTTGTCACACTAGACTTATTATATTAATTATGAATGTTTCCATTTTTTACCAGGGCCCTGAAAAGCCTTAAGCAATGTCTACGGCGTCTCGAAGAGATACGCAGAGACGAGCTACTGACCGAAGAAAGAGAGAGATGAGGAGCAGCTGCCACCATCTCCGAGGAGAAGACGAGCTCCTGATGAAGAAGAAGAAGAAGAAGAAGAAAATCAAGAACCCCTGCCATCCAGTCCAAAAAGAAGAAGAGTTTTAGAAAAAACTTCAGACGACGAGAGGGAGAGGGATGATCATCAGCATCTGTCCAGTCCAAGGAGCTATGTAGGATTGGATGACCTGAAGGATGAAATACCCGACGAAGATGACGCACCTACAGAAAATTTCGACCATTTACAGCAGAATCCACCTGATAAACTCTGGTAAGTGGCCTCCTGTTAAATATTATCATAGAACATGTAAAAAACCGCTGGCAATTCCTTGGCACTTTGCTTCCTCAAACTTAATTGATTGTTTCAATATGAAATTAATTTTAAATTTACTTATCTTTTTTTAATCAATATCTTAAAAAAGCTGTGTTTTTAGTATTGATGAATTGTCAAAAGATAATTTTTTACTAAAATTACATATTTAGATTAAATTACAGTTTTTCACGCCTTTTATAACTATTGTTATAGATAAGTTATATCTAACATTCCAAAAAACCCTACAATGTGAAAGTAGATTTCGCCCTCGAGTGATTACTGCCCTCGCGAGAAGATTCTTCCCTCGGGTGATTACTGCCCGCGGGAAAAACTGCTACTTTCGTCCCTTGTTGCATAATGTACTATTCTGTCCGGATAAGCGGGTAAAAAAGTTTTTTTACCCGTTGACTACTTTTGTTGCCCGCCAAAAAATTTCTTTTTTGCCCGTTTATTTAAAAACTTATTTTAAAAACGCAAAAATCCATACATGTGTTACAAAAAAATATGGTGTGACACACACACACGCACACGCATACATGCGCACACACTAACTCACTCACACGCACGCACACACACTCACACGCAGGCACATACACACTCACTCACACGCACGCACACACATATACGCGCATACGGACACACACGCATGCACATACACATACACGCGCACACACATGCACGCATGCATGCATGCATACACGCAGCACACATACACGCGCACGCACTCACGCACGCACATTCATACAGACATTTTCTAAAAATAGTGTATGTTGATTCCTATTGTCTCAAAAAATATGTCTTTAGTGATTTTAGCAAAACTTTCTTATTACCATCCCAAAGCTTCCTCTGTGATGAAGCAAAATCAAATGAATTTAAAATAAAATATAAAATATATCAGGGAATCAGAGGACGGAGAAATCGATGGAAGGACCCACTATAACGAATACCCCGCGGAGTATTTGGAGGAGTGCCGACCTGACAGAGGAGGTGCAGAACCTTACCCGGACGATGACACGGAGATCGAAAGCGACGCCGAGAACAACAAAGATCATGACGACCACAGCAACACCATGATGGAGGACAACGGCCAGCCTGAGGATGGGACCGAAGAATTTCCGGACATCTACACATTTATAAAACACCAAGAAAAATACTAGCTTGCTACATATTTCTTTGCGTTTTATAAAGGCGACTTTATTTATGTTTTTACTTTTAGGGAAGTTCATATAAAAAGTACACGTTTATTATATTAGTTTGCATTCTTTTTATATTATCACTTGCTGAAATTAACGTGGACTTTTTATATGAATAGAACGTTTTCTTACATTTTATATTTTATTTATTTGTTCATTTATTTAATAAATTCGATTATCAATTTACTAATCTTTTATTTTTTAATTATATTTTAATTTTTAATTATATTTTAATTTTTAATTACGTATTTAAATTAAAAAAAAATGTAAGGAAGCGTTGGAGGGGCGGAGAATGTTGGTTGTGCCTCACAGAGATAGGCAAGATCGGGGCCCTCTCACACATAAAAAAAAATTCTTTTATTTTTGTTTGAAAAAATAGCAATATTGAGGTAATTTTTACATTACAAGAGAATAATTCTAATAACATTATAATTATTATAATTATTACCCAGACAGCAAAAAATGAATTTTTTCTAAGGATTTTTTTCGAACACTAAGAATACTTATGCATGTAAGTTAGAAAAGGATTCTTAAAGAGTTTGAAAAGAGTTCATAAAGAATTCTATTACTATTAAAATAAAAATAATAATTGTTTTCAGATGCCGTTGAGAGACGTTAGAAAATAACTCTAGAACCGATCCAGCACGTACTGAGAGACAACGTCAAGGAATACAGACTGCCGATTCAGCGACTGACCCAAGACTGAGGTAGACAAGCTGAGGCTGGGAGCGACAAAAATGACATCGTTTTCAGACTTGCAAGCTGAGCTTCAAGGAGGGCCTAGCAAAGGTAATTTATTCATCATTCTATTATAACTTTCCAACCCATAATGCAATAAAAATCTTATTTTTTTCGGTTTTTTCAACAGAGTTCATAACACTTCGAGCGCAGAAACGGTGTGCACCTGCCTGGAAGTGATAGCGATCTGCTGAATGGTTCCCAAGGTCATGCTGTTGTCGTACGAGCGCGTGGATATGCCTGCAAAACTCTCGATGACGCAGGGGCAACGAGAATGATGTTGAGTAGGAGGCTTCTTGCGAGTTGCAGCTCAGGCAATCCCTGTTAAAAAATTGAAGCTGGATTTCAAGCTTGAAATTCAGCGATGAGCTTGAATCTGGTTTGATCGAACTTAAAATCCAGCTCGATTTCAAGCTCGAAATCAAACTCAAAAAATCCACCCTGATCGACCTACATTTCAAGTTTGATCAAGCTGGATTCAACCTCATCGCTGAATTTCAAGTTCGATCGAGCCGGATTCAAACTCATCGCTGAATTTGAAGCTTGAGATTTAGCTTGATATTTTCAATAGGGGAACCTGCACAAGGCCTGCACCATTATTTACGTAAATATTTTCAGGGACTATATATATATCAAATTTCTTCATATATATATATATATATATATATATATATATATATATATATATATATATATATATATATATATATATATATATATATATATATATATATATTCCACGTCGACCATGGAAGAAATTTTTTACATTTCGTTTTAAAATGTTTTTACTAGTTCAGAATAGTTAAAAAATGTATGCAAAAAAAATTTAGATCACAATACCCTAACTATGCAGAAATGTGGCCCTATTAAAAATAAAGATTTTCAATTCTTAGAAACAGAGAAAACTTTAATAATTTTTAGCTCCAGATAGGTGCAATTTAGGTATTTACACATATACATTTTTATTATTTTTCTGTATATTTTTCTGTAAATTTTCTATAGAATATGCTAGTACTTTTTTAGGCCCTAATTACCACGTTTCTGATTGATTTATAAAAGATATACCGTTATATAGTAATAAGAGCTTCAAAATGAGACCAGGTAGACCATGGACCGAGCTTATTAACCGAAGTAACAGAATTTTGAAGGAAATCTACATACAATTTGTATATCTATATATGAAGATTTCTTTTATAAATGATATACCCTACATACATATAGATATATAAATTGTATGTAGATTTCTTTCAAAATGCTGTAACGTCAGTTATAAAGCTCGGTCCATGATCTACCTGCTCTCATTTTGAAGCTCTTATTACTACAAAATTTTGAGATTAAAATAAACTGCCGAAATTTTTTAAATAGCATATAACGGTATATCTTTTATAAACCAATCAGAAACGTGATAATTGGGGTCTGAAAAAAATGTCAGCATATTGTACAGAAAATTTACAGAAAAAAATGCATATATATATAATATATATATATATATATATATATATATATATATATATATATATATATATATATATATATATATATATGTATATACCCAAATTGCACCTATCTCGAATTGAATTTTCTACTTTTCTAAAAATTTAAATAAACTTTATTTTTAGGGTCACGGTTCTGCAAGATTTGGGTCATATGAGCTAAAATTTTATTTACATGCTTTTTTCACTATTCTGAACTAGTAAAAACATTTTCAGCGAAATGTAAAAAATTTCTTCATGGGTTTACGTGAAATATATATTATTACGAAATATTGAAATTCGTTCAGAATGAACTTTTACTACAGTTTTTTTTATTAGTCTTGACGTTTCTTTCGTCTTTACAATACATCAGGAAAGTATAATACATTTTTAGGCCAATTTTTATTTGAAAATTTTTATATATCAAATTTTTAAATTTTAAATCTCACCTGAGATCTTACCAGAGATCTCGTGTAAGATTTTGAGTAAAAATTCATGAGGTTTTCGCATGATATTTCACCTGAGATTTTTTGGTAGGGATATATAAATGTATATATATATATATATATATATATATATATATATATATATATATATATATATATATATATATATATATAATCATGCAGAATATCATGCGAAAACCTCATGAATGTTTACTCAAAATCTCACGCGAGATCTCTGGTAAGATCTCAGGTGAGATTTAAAATTTCAAAATTTTATATATCAAAATTTTCAAATAAAAATTGACCAAAAATGTATTATACTTTCCTGATGTATTGTAAAGACGAAAGAAACTTCAAGACTAATAAAAAAACTGTAGTAAAAGTTCATTCTGAACGAATTTCAATATTTCATTAAGTGTACATATAATAACATGAGATTTTGGTATGAGATCTCAGGTGAGAATCTTACTTGAGATTATTCAGTAGGAGTATGTGAATAATCATAATTAACCCTGGTAGAAACGTTCCCCATATGTTCGCCAGATTTTACTCTATTTTATAGGGAATGGCCAATTTCTGCTTAAAAGTCTGGCCAGAAACCCCGCTACCTGTCGACGTTTTCTCGTCAGAAACCTGACCAACTTATGGTTAATGAATAAATAAATAAAAAATAACGTTTAACGAATTTTTATAAGTTAATAATGATTATTATGTCATGGATTTAATAGCTAGCTTGTTAATAGAATGCTAAGATATATTTGGGATAGATTCGAAATAAAAACTAAAAACTTTTTACATTAAAAGTTTTTTTAAGGTTAGAGTTTTATAATTAAATAAGACATAAAAAAATCAAATAAATAATCGAATAAAAATTTGCATGCTGTTTTAACGCAGAAGTGCTATAATGGGATTTACATTTTCAATAATTTTTTAGGGTTATGTAAGCTATTTAGATTTTCTATAAATTTCTGGTCAGATGCTGGTTTATTTCTGGCGAACTATTAGGAAACGGATCTGCCCAATAGATCGTGAATCGACCATCTAATATGCTCAATTTTCTACCAGGGAAAGTATAAAATTATAATTAAATTTAAATATTTACGTAAATAAATGGTATATATGTGTTATTATTGTATGTATATATCTGCTGCGGATTCCCGGAAAAACAACTCAAGTCCATTTTTTTGAAAATTGATTTTTAAGCGATTTTAATATCTTTATATAGTATATTTTCAGATAAAAGTGCACAAAATCAAGAAAGTGTAAAAATAAGTAGCCTTATCTACTATTTATGATTTTTTTTACATTAGTTCAAATGGAAAATAAAAATTTTAAGTATTAGTATCTTCAAAACAGAAAAATGGACTTATGTTGTTATTCTGCAAAACCATATATATATATTATGTATTAACTTATTAATTTATTGTACACAAATATTAAATATTTAAAGTATATAAATAAAAAATTACAAATATAAAATACATTATTTTTATTATGATAAAATTATACATTTAATATATATATATATATATATATATATATATATATCGCCGTGCTGGCATATTGTCGGCAAATTGCACCGCACAGTGCTGACACGTTGCCGGCACGCGGGCCGCAGTACCAATCGCGCATGCAAATTGTGTCGGCAAAATGACGGCACTATGACGGCCCGCGTGCCAGGACCGCGTTCCTGCACCGTGCCGTCTCAGAAGCGGGGCAGGAATCCGTCACAATGCCGGACCGCGGGCGGCCCGCGGGCCGTCAGCGTGCCGACACAGTGCCGACTCAATGCTATCTGGGCATGCAAATTGCGTCGGCAAAATGACGGCACTATGACGGCCCGCGTGCCAGGACCGCGTTCCTGCACCGTGCCGTCTCAGAAGCGGGGCAGGAATCCGTCACAATGCCGGACCGTGGGCGGCCCGCGGGCCGTCAGCGTGCCGACACAGTGCCGACTCAATGCTATCTGGGTTGGCGGCACGTGCGTCCTGCATGATTTCGGCACTCGTGCCCGCTTTTCGATGGCATTCCAGGAGCACGCGTGCAGACACTTGAAGAAGCTAGGTGCTGACATACGTGCTGCATGCGTGCGGCACAGGTGCATCATATACGGGGCATTTGGACGACACGCGTGCGCATCTTTTAAAATTCGGCTATGTCCCGAGACCGATAATTGTCTATGGAAAAAACAGCTTCAGGGCGCTGTGTACTATCAAAATGATTTAATTACGAGTTGTACCCTATATATGATGATAGATGATTGCTCAAACGTACATCAGTTTAAAAATGACTATTTTCACAATTAAAATTTGATTAATGTAACACATCCTCGGCACATATGCCAAATTTTTAAATGTTCCATTTTCAATGATTTTACAGGTTAATTTGGGCCATTAAAATAGTATAAAAAAACATTGTTTGCAATGCAACTACAAATATCTGTGTTTATATGTATTTTTGTACATACATATACACTCCTAACAATAATGCAACTCGATAAATTATTATATATATATATATATATATATATATATATGCGATCTACCCATTGCATTATATACGCATAATAGTTATTATGAAAGTAAACGATTCACATTATTATTTGTTTATCTAAAACTTAATGCAAATTTATTTGCTTATGCATTAATTGTTTACCACGTATGTGAATACGTATATTCATTATTATATATCGCATTAATGCACTGCATACATTTCGATTTTTATTTATTTATTTATATCAACGTTATTATTTATTATGCACAATGCTATTGTTTTCTTTGCATGTGTCAATACAACTACCTAATAATTAAATAATTTAATTGTAATCGTTTTCAAAAGTTTGAATAGTACGTTTGAATTCGCGCCGCGCGATACGTGCTATATATGTGATTTTCCGTTCTCTCTGTCATTGTACTATAGTTAATTAAGCGGAAAACGCAACAAAGTATATTACTTTTTGCTTTGATGATTTCCCTCGTTAACAGCAAAAAACTTCGTTCGCTGAATAATCGTTGAATATCAACAATTGTTTACTGCAAACTTGGATAATCACTTGTATTATTGCTTAATCAACTCAATTAGGTAAGTTAGTGCTATAATTTTGTTATTTATTAATCAAGTAATTGTCGTGCGGTAAAAGTGAGGTTAGAAAAATCGTTCGCGGAGACGATTTCTTTGTCATTGCCTTATTAATGCAACTTTTGTGCAAATATTTTACAGTCATTATGGCTACATGTACCATTCTTTCAATAATTATTAGTTCAGCAACAAAATTTTGGTACATTCATTTGCTTTTTTTTATCAGACCCGGATAGTCGAAGAATCTTGCCGCATTTCCTGAGGAAGCTGTTGATCGTCGACCCTCGCTTGCGTCCATCTCCAGCTAGAGAGGGGCTGCTCAACAGGTCCTGGAAGCCTCGTCTTCTTCGACTGCACCTGGACATTGAGTTTGTCAGGCAGCTTACACATACATATATTTTCTGTTTCATACACTCCATCCTGCAACTTGATTACTTTTCTTTCATTATTTCTCATTACAACAATAGTTCATATAGACTTTACTCATTCTTTCTTATACTTTCTATTTTCGAGCCTAATATTGTCAACCACACCATCGTCTGGACCATCTACCACACCACAGCACCTGCGGTTCCTAGAATATTATATAAAGGTAAGCAGGATAAATCCTAATTTCTGTTTAATTATTAATTTAATATTTAATTGTATAATTCTTTATTTGTTTTAAACCTGTCCCTGCAACATTTCCTAATTCACTCAATGATTTCCTATAAACATTTCCTATTTATTCTTCTCAACCGTCTTCCAAATACTTTTTCTAATATAAAATTGTGTTTATAGTTAGCTGAAAAAAAACCACAGACAACAACAGCCACTCAGCGGAAGATAAGAATTGCAGCTTGCTTCTGAGGTACTTCGACAGGTTCAGCTCACCGTACTCACCAATATAGTTGGAATAGCAAAAAGTAAGCTAGGATGTTTATTTATTTACTAAAATCAAGTAACTTCTCTTTATCAAAGTCCCAGCTAGTAAGAGATTTTTAGTGATAAAACATTTCCAAAGTCTACGTCTGATAGGTCGAACCCGGGTGTAGCTTGTCAGATAAACATCTGCTCTGAATGCATTTAAATAAAATGTGTCACAGTAATTACTTTTCAAAGTACTGTTAAAGTATCAGTAGAAAATTATAAATATTTATTTTAATAATAATAGATGGTTTTTGGACAATAATGATCTCTGGAGAGACATATTGCCAATACAAAGTGATTGATTTTTTAAATAGAGATGGCAAATTTTATACACAGTTTTCAAATGTAATTACACAACTTATTACCGTGCCACATTTTATTTCAATGCATTCTATGTATATTCTTACCTGAATAGCCTCCCTCAGATTTTGCCTTTGCGACAAGGAATTGTAACATATATTGTTATACAAGGTATATTAACAGCTGAGACTTTGTTTCATAGTTTTTATTACATTGTTAATTGCAAAAGTTGATATAAGACTGCCTATGATACAGCATGTTACAATTTATTGTCAAAAAGAAAAAAGCCGGGTGTGGCTTTCCAGGTAAGCATATATGTAGATTGGATTAAAATAAAATGTACCATGGTAATTAGTTGCAAAACTGCTTTCAAAACATGTATGCAAATTTACACATCTCTATTTTAGTAATCCTTGATTTTTTATTGACAATAATGATCTCTGGAGAGACATATTGCCAATACAAAGTCATTGATTTTTTAAATAGAGATGTCAAATTTTGTACACAGTTTTTAAATGTCATTACACAACTTATTACCGTGCCACATTTTATTTCTATGCATTCTATGTATAGTATATTCTTACCTGAATAGCCACACCCGGCTTTTGCCTTTTCGACAAGGAATTGTAAGATATAGTGTTATACAAGATATCTTAACATCTGAGACTTTCTTTATAACATTTTATTACATTGTACAGTTCAAAAGTTGATATAAGACTTCATATGATATATCATGTTTCAATTTATTGTCAAAAAGAAAAAAGCCGGGTGTGGCTTTCCAGGTAAGCATATATGTAGATTGGATTAAAATAAAATGTACCATGGTAATTAGTTGCAAAACTGCTTTCAAAACATGTATGCAAATTTACACATCTCTATTTTAGTAATCCTTGATTTTTTATTGACAATAATGATCTCTGGAGAGACATATTGCCAATACAAAGTCATTGATTTTTTAAATAGAGATGTCAAATTTTGTACACAGTTTTTAAATGTCATTACACAACTTATTACCGTGCCACATTTTATTTCTATGCATTCTATGTATAGTATATTCTTACCTGAATAGCCACACCCGGCTTTTGCCTTTTCGACAAGGAATTGTAAGATATAGTGTTATACAAGATATCTTAACATCTGAGACTTTCTTTATAACATTTTATTACATTGTACAGTTCAAAAGTTGATATAAGACTTCATATGATATATCATGTTTCAATTTATTGTCAAAAAGAAAAAAGCCGGGTGTGGCTTTTCAGGTAAGCATATATGTAGATTGCATTAAAATAAAATGTATCATGGTAATTAGTTGTAAAATTGCTTTTAAAACATGTATGCAAATTTACACATCTCTATTTTAGTAATCATTGACTTTTTATTGACAATAATGATCTCTGGGCAGACATGATGTCAGTAAAAAGTCATTAATTTTTGAAATAGAGATATCAAATTTTGTACACAGTTTTCAAATGTAATTACACAACTTATTGCCGTGCCACATTTTATTTCAATGCATCTTGAATACATGTTTACCAGAAAGGCAGCACCCGGGTTTCTTGATTTTGATAAACCATTGTGTTTCAATTCTGAACATATATTAGATAAATCATGTACAACAAGATAAATCATATATATTCGATTAACTCTGTTATTTTTTAGTCTTTGCCTAGAGATCCATACTCGTATTTAGATAAAAGTGACTCTACGCTAATGACTATAACTGAGATACAAAAAGTGAACTTATCTCTAAACCTATTCAATGTAGAGCAAAATTGAAAGAGGTCTTTTTTGTTTAGAATAACAATATCAACCTATAAGTACTCTTAGAATTATTGAAAATGTCATTTTTTGAAAAACTTCATTCATCGGCAATTGGCAGCCATTTTGAACTTTTTTAATTTGAGGTCTAGAATCATTTTAAATTTTCGAATAGATTATTTCAATGATTTAGAATAAAAAGTCCCTCAAGTATTTTTCTTCTAAAGTCAATAGATCTTGAGATAGAGAAAGATGATGGTATAAACATGTGATTGGTATAAAGAGTAATTTTTTTCAAAATCCAGTGACTTGGGAACAAAAATGCTTCAGGGACTTTTTGTTCTAAATGATTTTAATAATCTATTTACAAATATTATTTTGAAGGTAGCAATAGGTAATATTTGTTATTTCAAGCAAGAAAGGGCTCTTTCAATTTTCTGGTAGAATCAGATGAATGATACTCACTGACATTCTAAATTTTCTTGCAGATATTAATTTATTATTCTTTTTACATAACGATATTTTTTTCTTCTAATCACATATAACGTAATGCTATCCTTTTCTGCCATGTACATATTTTAATGCATGTTTACGTATGTTTATGCAGCGGTTCCAGAATCTTATCTGCCAACTACATTCTTCACGTCTTCTCTACACGACTACGTTCTGCTGGAAAATCAAGTTTTCACGGTACCTTCACTGGGACGTACGAATTTATTATTAGTTTCTATTAGTAATAGTAGTAATTGTAATAAGTATTAGTATTGTATCGGACGTTATTTGAATATCGCGATGTATAGGGTTCGAACATTCCGTTCGAGGAAAGCTTTAAGGGATTGCGTGCCTCAACATAGGGCTCGCGTTGAAAGAATTCTGAAAAGAGCTTCCGAAGAACGTTCTCTTCCAAGTTTTTCGAGTAATTCTTTGAATGTTGAAGCAATCGCACGTCTTCCTATCGATTGCCCATCTCCTGACATTTCTTATGTCTCCGATTCGAGCGAATCTGGTGCGAATGAGGAACAAATGTTAGCTGCTGCTTCTTCATCCGTTACAGTTAATGCAAGTGCTTGCGAGAACGCTGCGAGTGAGTGCGATTCAGTTGAATCAGATCGTTTCGAGAGCGTTGAGGATTTCGAAGAAAAGTTGGGTATCCTTTTTGCCGAGGAGAATCTGACGACACTCAGATAAAAGCTGTTTTGCGATTGTTAAAAAGTCACGGGTGTTTCTCCAGCATGCATATAGATCCGAGAACTGTTTTGAACACTCCGAACGTGAGTGTGTCTCCGGACCAAGTTGCTGGAGGAGAGTATCTTCATCTAGGTGTAAAGCAGGCTTTACTGAAAATCGTTTCTTCGACTCCACCGCATATGCGAAGTAATCATATCGAAGTAGATTTTAACACAGACGGAGCTTCCCTCGATAAAGTAGGTAAAATTGTCTTATGGCCATTTCAAATTAGAATAGCGAATTTTCCAAATAGCTTTCCAGAAATAGTTGGAATATTCAAAGGTACAGCAAAGCCATCGAGCGCGTTAGATTTTTTTCGGCCGTTTATTCTAGATTTACTGGAGGTTCTTCGAAACGGTTTCGACTTCATGGACGAGAGTTATCATGTTGCCTTGAGATGCTTTATCGGTGATGCTCCAGCTCGTTCATTTTCGTTGGGCCATCGTAGTCACGGTTCCAAGGCTCCTTGCTCTAGGTGTTGGGTTCGAGGCAAAAACATACGCCCAGGCGTTATGGCTTATTTTGGGAGTAATCATACGCCTCGTACGAAAGAGGAATATATGTCGAAATTGGACGTGGATCATCATAGTGTAGGAATAGATTGTCCTCTAGCTGACTTGAATCCTTTTGTCGACTTGGTCAAGTCTACGGTGTTTGATTACATGCACCTTGTATGTCTGGGTGTAATGGACAAAATTTTTGCCGGTGTGATAGACGGCAGGTTCGTCGAGTCAGTCAAAATCTCCGACCCAGCTGCTATACGAGTCCTCAATGATCGTCTGGAGCAAGTGAAAAAATACTGCCCGCAAGATTTTGCTCGTAAGCCGACGAATATTGAGAAGCATGGGAAATTTAAGGCCACCGAACAACGGCAGTTGCTTCTTTATACTGCTCCTGTTATTTTGAATGGTTTGGTTAACCCCGCTGTTTACCAGCACTTGCTTCTACTTCACGCGTCTATGAGAATTTTGACTAATCCTGACGTTCATTTAGAGTCTGTCGCTTTCGCTGAAAAATGCATAAAGATCTTCGTCGAAACAGCTCCCGATGTATACGGCGTTGAATTTCTATCGTTCAATTGTCACGCTCTTTTGCACCTTGCTGATGATGTCAGGGCTTTCGGACCTTTAGATTCATTTTCAGCTTTTCCTTACGAAAGCAATATGAGCTATTGCCGAAAATTATGTAGAAAGCCGAACCAGCATTTGCAACAGATTGCAAACAGAAGGGCCGAAAACTGCAAGACAGCATCTTCCAAATACATTGATCCAAATGCTTTGAAATTCGTTGGTCAGCATGCGAGAGGTCCTACACCGCCAATCGACGGCTTTACGAATTACATTCAATACAGAAAAGTTGTCACCGGGGCAATTCACTTGTCGA
The DNA here is from genome assembly GCA_949152435.1 of Gastracanthus pulcherrimus. Lineage (NCBI taxonomy): Eukaryota > Metazoa > Arthropoda > Insecta > Hymenoptera > Pteromalidae > Gastracanthus > Gastracanthus pulcherrimus. The sequence continues at coordinate 53,921,459 of OX424574.1, forward strand.
TTCTTCACCCGGATAGTACCATTTGTCTTAGAGACGCATCCATCTGTGTTATTCAAAATATTATTAAACACGATGGATGCTGCTATCTTGTCGTCAAAAGTTTTGCCAAAGTCGAAAATTTTTGTAATCGACCCTGCGATTCTTCCTTACTGGGTGTTTTTCTTTGCTCTATGATGAGTACAGAGGCAAAAGTTATCACACTCGATCAAGTCTCGGACAAATGTTTTAGAATGCCATATTGGCCTGTAGACGCTCGAAGGATGGATCGGTATTCTGACTTTTTTGTAGTCGTTAAAATTATGTCCACTCATTGTTCAGTCGATTAATTCGTTCTTGTAATAATCGTTGTTGCTGTTCCGATTATTCTTATTATTATTATTATTACTATACTACTATTATCATTATTGTGATAATTTTTATTATTTCCAAAAGCAAAATGAAGAAAAATCCCGGAGCGTCGTCTGTAGACTCGGCATTAAATAAAATGTGCGGTATGATGCCTTCCGATACGCACAGTTTCTCGGCACCCGCACTCGCTCAGCCATCCACGTCATCCGCGCATGACAAAAAGAAGAAGAAGAAGAGTAAGGAGGTGGACAAAGAGCGGCCGAAAGGACCATCAAAGAAGCAACCTTCAAAGTCACAGCCATCGGACAGACCCCACTCAAACTCGCCACAGTTATACCCACGACGTTCAGCCTCACAACAATTACACAAACAAGACTCAAACTCACAGCAAAACTCACAATTACACGCATCACAGTCATCCTCACAAGATCCATACGAGAAACACTCGAACTCACAGCTAAACTCACAATTACACGCATCGCAATCACCCTTACAAGAACCGTACAAGCAACACTCAAACTCACACGTAAACTCACAAGTACACGCATCACAATTATCCTCACAAGAACAGAACAAGCAACACTCAAACTCACAACAAAACTCACAATTACACGCATCGCAATCACCCTTACAAGAACCGTACAAGCAACACTCAAACTCACACGTAAACTCACAAGTACACGCATCACAAGTATCCTCACAAGAACAGAACAAGCAACACTCAAACTCACAACGAAACTCACAATTACACGCATCGCAATCACCCTTACAAGAACCGTACAAGCAACACTCAAACTCACACGTAAACTCACAAGTACACGCATCACAATTATCCTCACAAGAACAGAACAAGCAACACTCAAACTCACAACGAAACTCACAATTACACGCATCACAACCATCCTTACCACAATCAGGCAAAGAACGATCAAACTCACACATAAACTCACAATTACACGCATCGCAATCATCCTTTCAGCAACCGCAGCATTCAACGCAAAAAAAGCCAAGAAAAGAAACAAACGTGCAGCAATCGACACAGTTTCAACGTAAGAACATTTTCAATGTTATAATAATAATATTCTTTAATTGTTAATATTAATTTTAATTATACTTTAACTTTTATAAATTTAATAGCATGCACTTCAACTGAACCACGTAGAAACGTAACACCGTCAGCGCCGATAACAGTCGATCTGTCGACAATTTTGGATAGATTAGAGTGAGTAATAATTCAATTATTTATTTTCTTTTTTTTTACAATGAAACAATATTGAATACCTCAAACTCGAATTTTACAGTTCACTTAACCGAAGAATGGTTAAAATCGACGGCAACATAACGTACGTATTCTTTATTCATCATTTTTTTATTGTGTATATTTATTTATTGTGTACTTCATTTATAGAGCCACGAACGCGAGAATGGTCACTTTGGAGAAGGATATGAAGTACGTATTACCAAATGAATATTGTTATTGACATTTAAAGTTATATCTTATTTCAATTTTTAATTTTCAGATTGGTGAAAGAAAGTATAGGTCGAGTGGAACAATTAGACAAGTATGTAAAATATTTTTTATTTTTGATATGTATTTTAGTTGAAAAATAATACAAATATTATATAACCATTCGTTTTCCAGATCCATAGACAGAACGCTGAAGGGCATCGCCAAAAAGCAGAACAGAAAGGCCGTACCTCGTCCTTCCTTCCTGCCCTTTAAAACGTCAGCGGATATTCTGGCGTTTAACTATGCCAGTGAGGAGGACTACAACACTCTCGTAAGTATCAAAATTATTTATTAACCTTAACACACATTAATAATATAATAATTTTAATCAAGTCATTGAATATATTAAGGTGGAGTATCTAAGTAGCCAAGGTGGCGCGAATTTCACTGATTCAGCGGCCATATACTTCAGGGAATGCATCGTCATCGACCAAGATATTTTCCGCAACGTCACCTGGAGTACTTCCAAAGCTGAAGGTACAATGGCCTTAAAGAACACACGCTTTGCAAATGCTTGTAAAGGTACGCAACATATCTGTATTTCATAAATTTCATTCTTTGCATTATCTTAAAAATGTTTCATTTTTCAAATGTTTTGCAGATTCGATGCCAGCGGACAAGACGACCTTGCGAGCACCCGAGCCTACTGATTTCAAAGTGGCTATGATGAAAGCCTTGAAAAGTGCCAAGGAAGCTTTTCGGCGCAAAATGAAGCGACCTGCGGATAATCCTATTGAACCACCGCCGCCGATACATTGTCCGCGCGTTTTTTTGGCATCGGACCTAGATGAGGAGCCAGACGGAGAGCAAAGCGCCGGCAGCGAGGACGACAACGACGAGGAGCAGGATACCGAGAGCAAGAGCGGCACAGAGAGCGAGGTGGACGATGATGATGCTGGGATCACCGACGGCGAGATCAGCGACCAAGGCGACGACAACGATGATGACCACAGAAAGCGTGACTACGCCTCCGATGCCTCGGAAATTTTTAATAATTTCTAATTTCTTTTCAAATTTTACTTGTTTCTTTTCTTGTGCTTCTTCTTCTTTCTCTTTATTATTTCACTATTATGCTCTCTGATGTTTTAGTTTTTTCAGTTGTTCATTATTTGAGTTTATTTTCTAATGGAAATGTCAGGGAGCATCAGTGGGGTTTTCGCGTGGTGGAGGTCTTCCGGTTTCTAATTACTTTCATAAATACTGTTGCTCATTTCTTCTTCTTTCGCTTTACTATGTTTTTGTTCTATTAATTAATTTGTTTTCAGGTCTATAAAAATACACATGGTTGCCTTTCATATTATTCTAATTATTAATTATTGTATTAGTGCACATGTGAATTTTTGAACGCTCTCTGATCTTTTACTTTTCAAAGATGTATAGATATTGTTAATATTTCTATATCTCTATTTATTTATTTATTTATTTATTTATTTAGTGCTTTATTATTTTTGTATATTTTTAAATCAAAAAAGATGAGGGAGCGTCGGAGGAGCTGATGCTGTGGTCGAACTTCACGGAGAGGGGCGGTGGTCGGGGCCCCTCTCACCCAAAAATATTAATCATTATTTTTATTTTTAAATTTAAGCACCATCAGAAGCGCAGCCAGGAATATGCGTCAAAATTAGGATTATCTTTATAGATAAGTATATTATCTAGCGTTTATAATTTATTCAATTACAAATTTAAATCTGTTTTATATTTATTTGCAGCGGCAGCAGCAAAGTCAACAATAATAACAAGGAAGTGTGCCGATTGTTCTCCTCGCCTCCAGGAGTCGTCCAATTTTCAACTGCTTTATTATTATTTAATATTGTTCGTTTATTAATATTATTATTATTCTTGTTATCATTATATTAGATTGATCAAAGCTCAAAAATTGTTATGTATATTTTATTCGATATCATTGTTATATTTTTATATTTGTACTGCGCTATAGTTTTATTGTTTCAATTGTATTTATTTATATTAATGTTTTAATAAATCATACATATTAATTACCTACAATCCTCATCTGTCTCGATCATTTATTTGCGAGGCTCGGCCTCCAGTAAATGCGAGCACGCATTTCCGGATTTTCCGGAAAAGTGCTCGCATTATGCCCGCACGAACCCCCGCATATGCCTGCATACGAGGAGCATGCCGTGCCGTGCGAAAAATACGCGTCCACGAAATCGGGAACATGCGCGCAAAATGCCTGCATACGAACGGCATTATGCTCGCATTTTATCGGCACCCGTGCTGGACAGATCCACCACGGAAGCAAGCAAAATGCTCGGTCATATGCTCGTCATATTACTTTCACGTGCGGATGCAAGTGGACCGTCATGCGTGCCCATTTAATGCCGGCACGTTTTCAGCATTTTCAGAGCACGCTGTTATCTGGGCGGGGATGCGAGAAGGGCAGGTTCGTCTTCCGCGCATGCGCGCCGATGGGTGGTATATAGCTATATCTATATATATTACTATAGCGTCGTGTCGTGCGTCGTGCGTACTGCATGTAAAAAGTTCTAGTTGATAAGTATTATTCTAGTTGATATTATTTAGTGTATTATGTGAAAATGACGGAACCTAAAAAAGTTTGGGATACTAGAGTTTTACGTGGGCCCATAGTTAAATTTATATTGTTAATTTATATTTAAAATAATTAAAAAACTGAAAACTATAATTTCCAGAGTATTTTATTTACCCATAGACTGAATTAATTAAAATAAAAAATACAATTATGACGATTTATTCTTTATTAAATGTTTTTGTTTGAAATTGGAATCTCAAATTGCGCGCGCTTCTCCCAAACGCCGTAGCCAAGATGGCCGCTCAGCTGACTTCTGTGACATAATAATACGTCACGTGTTATTCGCCATTTATACGCGCAAATAGTCAAATAAAATAATACGTATTCATTTAGAAAATATACAAAATATATATAATCACTCGATTCTCGAACAGACTCAAGCACAAATATTCAATTTTAGAAACTGTGTATGAAAGGCAAAGAAAACACGCTCAATAAAAAAAAACAGAGAACCTCTGTTCTACGCGATATTGGGGGGTCCGAGTTCAAGTGCTTTTCCGGGAAGAAAAGCGTGTCGCTTGCACGACAACAACATGTGGCTGGCAACAGCCTCTACACTGCATACACAAAAAAAGGGACTGGAGGAGAAGAGGAGCTAACCGGACTACAACGAATTTCTAGACCACGAGTAAAGTCAGTCAGAGTCCAAACGTGCTAAAGGACACACGGGTTTTCTCGCGATATATTCATATATTTTATTCTCCTCGTGATTTATCGCTTCAAACACTTTTAATGCGGCCGTAGCCGGTCTCAAGCTCGGATTAGACGCAGAGAGAAAGTATCGTGCTCAATTAAAATATTCTTGTTTCAATCCGCATTTATTACCTTTTGATTATATTTTATTTCATTTATTTATTTATTATTTCTTTAAATAAACCGCTTTCGGTTCACGCGCTACCTAACCTAACCCCGATCTAGGTCATCATAGTGGTGTCGAGCGGTGTGATATTCTTCGACTCACAATTAAATTACACAAAAAATTAATAATTGTTTAAATTTTTAAAAATAACCTCCAAATGCCGAAATTATTGTGATTTAAAATTTTAAGAAAAGTAGAATCCAAAAGTGTAAACGTAATGCTTTCAAACAATGTATTAAAAACATGTGAATTATAAAAGTGAAATTATTGGACAGTGAATTTTGAACGCGACACTTCTCTCAATCGAGTTTTTTATCTAAGACATCAAGAGGGCACGGCAAAATTTTCAAAACTTTAAGTCTATAGCCATTAATGAGTAATCGAGTGATAAATAGCGAATAGTATTCAAATCAATAAAATTTATAAAATATCAATAGTTAGAATTAGAATAGGCATAATAGGAAGAAGCTTCTAATATAGCTCGTCGGGTTGATTGGCGCATCTTTGTTTTAAATATATATCTTCAAATTAAATGCATCAAACTAATTTTATTTGATTATATACAGATTTTACATAATTCATACTATTTTTTAAATATTACTATGGTTTTAGTTTTTAAATTGTATGGTTTACTTAAAGAAATCACCTACTTAGTAAGCTAGTGCATAGACGGGAAATTTGGTGCGCAAATTTCTTTTACTATTGAATCAATCCTTATTTTAGATTTATTAAATCTATATAATTTTTTTTTATTCTGTGTAGACATGTTAAAGTAACATTTAGTAATTTTTTATATTTGATTTTAGCAATTATTTAGTAGATATTAGATAACGAATTTAAAGTGCGCCTCCGTTGGACAGTAATGTAAAATTAGAGAATAGGTAAATTTATTAGAATTATATTTTCTATAGTAAATTAAAAGGCATCATATTCAAAAGGTAGCTCATGCATTATTTGTCTCAGACTTATCGAAAAAAATGTTAAATTTATATTTTCGCTAATAAAATAAATTGCTATATCAAATTGGATTAAACGTTTTTATATAGTCAAATATAATGTATATACTTTATCAAGAAGGACATTTTCTATGATTTAAATTTAAAGTACATACGAGGAATTACAATGAATTTAAATCTTAATATGCTTTTCATTTCATCACACTTCCCTACAGCTGCCGGATATAACCCGAATTTATTCAAGCTTTCGCTAATATCTCTTTTTTTAGTTCAATAACCGATATTTTAAATAATGTCATTTGAAAGAGGAGTTTTTTTCCTACAAAACTGATATAATGACATTACTGGACAAATCAGATTTCATTCGTAATTAATTGATTCAACTTTGTCTGCCGTAAGAGTCCAGTTAAAATTGCCAACTTTGAGCTCAAATTTCTTGAGTTTTTGGCCGATAAGCGGTATAAATAAGGGCACCGTTAGATTGAGCGTATTCTAAACTTTAAAAAATGATATGTCCGAGTTCGAGACATTGTGCGCAGGAGCCTCCTTAAGGGTAAGCCGGAGCGAACTTTACCATTGTGACCTTCACCTCGCATTGTAGTTTTAATTATACGTTTAAAATTTACGTGTTAACGCTAAATTTGAAGATAATAATGATTTATTATCATGTAAAGAATTGCGGACAACAGCTTTTTTGGTTATAAATAGCTTAAAAAACTTTTTATCATGAAATATTATTATAATTGACCAATGAAAAATGGTAAAAATGACGGTCTTACCGTTTTCTATCCCTCACCTCGTGCCGTATTTTTCGTTATTCTATGAAATTTTGCCTAAATATATAGATTTTAATTTATATTAACATTTATTATTATGTCAAGAAGAGGAGACAACCGCGTATTTGCACTATAAATTCCCACAAATTTTTATTTTGATGGTATAAATTTTGGAAGTCAGGTTGACTCTTTACCAATCAGCCTTGGCTACGACCTCTCCTTAAGGGTGTAGTCTGGAGGTTTTACACTTTTTACAAGGATATTTCAGAATTTTTTTTTACAACAAAATAAAATCCAATTATTTAAATTTTTTGATGTATTATTATTAACATCTTTAACTACACAAAAAAAATTTTAAGTTCGCTTTACAATGTTTAGGTAGTGCTTATTACGGCCAAAGTGGCCACCTAAATAAAGAAGGTACGAGTATGTGACTGGCCCAGGCGGTAACGCCAGTCCAGGTAATCTGAAACAAAAAATTCGAATGGATTATTGTTCTGTAAGCTTGTCGTTATCGCATGTAGCAGATTTAGATATTTTTATTAAAAAGAACAAAATAGCGGACTTGCGAAAAAAAAAATTTTAAAATCGCGTTTTTTTCGAAAATGTGGGGTACAAAGTAGGAAATTTTTATTGAAAATAAACAATTCTGTTATCTGTGAGAGATATGAATGTGTAGAATAACTTATCCAATTTTCAGCTTAATCAGTTTGATAGATTTTTTTGCCCCGGGCCGACTGATAAAATGTTGTTTCGAGAAGAACGCATTTAAAGTTTTAGTAACAGGTTTTGTATAAAAAATTTATACTTACATCAATCATCTATGCCTGGAGCATACAATAATCCTTCGATTTCTTCATTAGCATCATTTTCAGCAACTTTTTCTGCTCTACGGCTGATTCTATCCGCTTTAGAAGCCCCTGAAGTTGCTTTCTCTGCTCTTTCTATCCGGTGAGCATTGTACAGTTCAGTGTAGGCAATGGCGTGCGGTCCGATTTCGACATCCATGATCTCCATCATTTTCAACACTGGCATAAATCCTTCACTGAAAATGCATGCAGCTATCCATGTAGCTATTTCCAATGTCTTTTGTCCTACAAAAATATGCTTCGGTGCAAAATTCCATACGCAGTGGTTAAAGCTTTCATTATTGTGTTGCGTATTTTTGCCCAATCACCTTTCCAAAAGATCATCGGATGATAGTTCTTCATACATAGACATTAAAATAGTCGCAATGTTTTCGTTAAAAGCAGGTGGGTGTACAAAAGGAGCGTCATTGTTTTCGAATTAGTGTTTTTGATAAGCGCACCATGAATCGGGACCCTCCGAACAGTAAGAGTGCTGCGGATTTTGATCGGTCGATGTTAAATGATAAAATTTTGCCCACACAGCTTTCTTCATGTCTTCACGAGAATTTGGATTTCTTAAAATTGCCAATCCGTAGTATGTACTAAGTTTTCCGTCATCTTATTAGTTAATGAAAGACTTTTTGCTTTTTCAGCTTTACTAGTCGACGAATCCCTTTCTGATCTACGTTTTTTTTTCTTCGAACTCGCTTTGACTCCTTCTGCCTCTTCTTCGGCTTTCTGTTTATTTTCTGCTTATTTTTTTCAGCATCTTTAAGTTGTTTTGTAGCTTTCAACAACTGTGTAAGTGATATTTTGGCTTCCTTTACGCGCCTAAACATTCGCTTTTTTATGTGTAAAACACACTCTTTTTTACAACCACAGGATTGCCGTTATAAACATCAGCTTCCAATAAATTCTTGAATGTCTTAGAATCTCCATCTCCAATATATTTCTTATACTTTACGCCAAACAACTTCACAGATCGCTGAAATATTTCGATCACACCATCCACTTCCATTTTTCCCGAACTTCCTTCGTGATATGCCGTACATTATTTCGCATGATCTTTGTACCACTACAAATACTCGACCGTTTTTTCTTTGCCTACCCACTTTTCACATGCTTTACACACTTTTGATTTTACTATAACATCCACGATTTTATTCGTAAACTTTCCAATCAAAGAGACGATACCCAAAAGCGATGTGAATCCACGTTTCGCCCACGAATCATCGCCAGAAACTGTAATCTCATCTTTCGAATGACTGTTTGCCGCATTTTTTTCTTTTTCTTCTTTCACTGCTTTTTTGAACACAGTTTCAACTACGACCTTTACAGCAATATATATTTGGTCAATTATATAATAATAACCACTTTTACTAAAGCCGGAGCCTAAATCTATCAATGAGCAAAACACATTTATGCCGGCTAAACCGATGCCGAGTAGCCGCATAGCAAAAGTAAAGCGTCTGTTTCTTTTTTATACTATTTTATTATAGTACATTGTGTAACGAGTGCGGTATAGTGGCCTATAGCGCACGCGGGCGCGTTGGTGCACAAGCGTAGCGAGTGCGACATGTCGTCCAAGTGGCGCTATTGAACACTACACCGCACGCGTTTCATACCCTTTTTTTAACGTAAATGCTGGGAATTTGACATATATTGCGTGGGGGTTTTCTGTACGCTAAATGGTCAAAAGACACTACGAGTGTTATTTCCTATAACGCACTCGACAGCGTGATGTAATGAAAATAACGCACGCTAAAGCTTGCTTCTTGACACGAGCACTTCACACACAGTTTAAATCCGAATCCTTGCACTGATTTTTTCCAAAACTAGATATCACCATTACGCAACTTGCACTTTATCGCGGATTGTAATGCTGTGGACACTAGAGTGAAATTTAGTAGTACATAAGTAGCAGTTTCACTCAAAGCCACATCGAAATCACTTTGATTTTTTATTTTATCAGCAGAAGTGCTAACAAACTCGGTGTCTTTTTTAGCAGAATGCTGATTACCTCGAAATTTTTTCGGTACAGCAGCATGCCCAGGACTTCCAGTATTGAGTCGAATGTCGAACCCCTTGCGAGAAATAAACATTTTAATTTTTTTAAAGGAATTAGCGTTTTGCGAAAACAAAACAATAAATATATTGTATATTTCAAATATAATACTTTTACTTACATGTCTCTCTCTCTCTCTCTCTCTCTATCTATATATATATATAGAGAAAGAGAGAGAGAGAGAGAGAGAGAGACATGTAAGTAAAAGTATTATATTTGAAATATACAATATATTTATTGTTTTGTTTTCGCAAAACGCTAATTCCTTTAAAAAAATTAAAATGTTTATTTCTCGCAAGGGGTTCGACAAAATATTTTCATTTTTGCTTAAATTGTTAGTAAATTGTCAAGGTATGATATCCTTAAAAAATCCGAGATGGTAATTTTTTTTATTAAAGTTTATCGAGGACCGCCGTGTATATATACAATCGTTCTCTTTAGACTATAAAGTAGAAAGGATTGAATATCTTACCTTATTCGTTTACCCTCCACTTACTCAACTATTACACATTTATATAAGTTAAAATAAAGAAAACAAATTTTCTCATGTTAATTAATTTCAACCCAACCCAAACCCTTAGAAAATAACATGTTTTAGACACCGGAGTCGGACGCTTTAGCCGGTTGATTCACGGAGCTTCTAAAAGTTTCGTGAAATATTTTATACAAATAAGATAAGAGCACCCTTTCTCTGAAACCGTGCTGCGCGAGGCTTTTCTTTTTTGCTTGGTCAATGCATCGGCTCGTTTTCACATTTTCGGAAATAGCGACCAAGCTTTTGCTGTTTTAAAATTTATTATCCGTACGTGCCGAGAAACGCACAAACATCTCGGCAATAAATTCACTCTTGTAGTGCTCTCTATTTGACGGAAAGAACCTTTTTTTTCAGTACCTGCGTAAGGGCCTGCTGTGCGAGGTTTTGCGTGGTAAATATATATATATATAAAAGTGTACACAAGCCGATATATATATATATATATATATATATATATATATATATATATATATATATATATATATATATATATATATATATATATATATATATATATATATATATATATATATATATATATATATATATATATATATATATATATATATATATATATACATCGGCTCGTGTACACTTTTTTCTGAGAAAGTGACCAAGCCTATGCTTCTTTATTAAAGGCTGACCCTTTCTTTTCATACATTTGCGGCTACTTTCCATTACCTACGCATGCAATCTATTTCTTCGAAAAGAGGAGCAAAGAGGCTGCTTCTTTTCCTCTCTTCTAAAAAAAAAGTCAATGGGTTTTCAAAACCGAGTGGGAGTAAAACGCCTACCTATTCGGGCCTAAGAGTGGGGATGAAAAAACACATGCGGATTCTACATCACTTTAAGAGGGGACAGTTCAGAGGAGGGGCTTAAAACACACACAATACGAATCCGGGAAAAATTGGAGAAGGGATAGGCCAGGCATAGGCCTTATACACACTACGGATTCTGGATCACTTTGAGAGGGGTAAATCCATGGGAGGGGCTTAAAACATACAATACGAATGCTGACAAATTGGAAAAGGGGACAATACAGGGATAGGGCTTATACACACTATGGATACTGGATCAGTTTGAGAGAGGAGGGGTGATCCAGAATCCGCATGAGCCAGTATGCCTACAGCCTACCTACTCACGGACATCGTTCTTCATATCAAGAAAAAGTACAGCTGAGTAACAGACGTCCTCTTTCTTTATTTTCCGATACGTGAAAATAGGTCATCGGGTTTCGTAACGGTTAAAATTTTCAAAATTACAAGTAAGATTCAGCACTTTGTGTTAAGAGTTCCAGACGCGTATAATAAATAAATACTAATTCAACTATTTTTGATTCAACATTACGTGCTGTTAAACCAATTCATTGTGCGAATTAATATTCGGAATACATTTATTCTATATAGCCTAGGCAAAGCGGGTACTCGCAGTATTAGACACCTATTTCAAAAAATAATATACAAGCTAAACCTTCACAAATTTTATCAGAATGTCTAAAGAAATATTTTAGAGTGAAATTATTATCGTCCGCGAGTGTACATTCAAACACAGTGTTCGAGTAGGTGTTCGCGAATCTTAATGTTATTTATTAGTGCTTGTCTCAGAAATAGCTAGTCACGAAAAAAAAGGGGAAAAAGGAGAGTTAATTAAAAATTCCCTTTTTTCTTCTTTCAATTTTTCAATAAAATTTCAAAGGTGTTTTCACCGCTCCCTAAGCCGGAGAGTGAGAATTATTTTGATTTTCGTGCAGCCTACCGGGTAGGCTCACGCAGTTGTTTTTACATTTGGTTACATAACCTCGCGCTGACACGAGGTTTAGCTCAGCGGGGCAAATCACTGCTCGAACCAAGGAACTAGTGAGTGTGGGCACTTCATGCTCACTCTCCTACCCTTAATACGTATTGACTGCACTCCTTATAGTGCTATTTTACACCCTATAACGATCAATTTTTGTGATAGAATTTCTTGACTACCTCTCTTGGAGAGTGCATTTACGCATTTTGACATGTAAATATTGTTTTATTTTTTCTCTAGCAATTAAGCCACCGAATACATTAAAAAACTCGGTAAACAACCATACATATCAAGTAGCATACCTGCAACCTCCACGCATTAGCGGTAAAAGTTTTCGGGTTATCTGCGCTAGACAAATACTGAAATTTTGACACAAGATTGTATTTATCTTAGATATCTTAATCTAGTTATTCTAACATAACGCTATAAGACCCCAGCATGCACCTGGACTTGTTGACCCACCAGCGACGCCAATGAACCAAATAAGCAGGTACATTCCTGTCCCCATCAGCTTCTTCCTCATCTGTCAATTCCATCCTTCCCCCCCCCTGCCATAGTCAATTTAAATTCACTCGGTTCTACTTTCATCCCCCCCTTCCGTGTATACAATTTTTTTTTTAATATTTATTTTTTTATTAATTTTTTTTTTTTAAATTTGCCACATACTAATAGTTTCTATTCACTTGCGTTCCACTCCCGCCCACCATCCTCAACCGTCCATAACAAGCTCCGTAACAATACTGCACTCACGCAATTCCCATTAATTTCATCCCAATTAGGCACAGATCTCCCTAAACCATTAACGCTGTACATCCCATCCCTTTCCCTACCCTTACATTGGCCCCTCCCTTCATTGCGCCTTTACCCGTGCTCTGAGGGCCGGCCTTTGTGCCTCTGATCTTTGATCCTTCTCTCATAGTCTTCCAATTTCAACTCAACTTCAATATAACTTAGTTCCCGCAAACATGGCCCACAAACGCAAGTTCAGTCAAGTCTTAATGATACAGGACCCGACCAAAAAATCTACTAATCAGATTACACATGACGAAGCAAACGATCTAAATTGCACCAACATCCGCAACTTAGCAACATTTGGCAACCAAATCTCGAATCGGTATAACGAATGCTCGAGTGGCCCCTTCGTTGTTTATGTCTATGACTCCAGGGTAGACAATAACTTAGGATTCTTACACATCATGTCGGTAGGCGTCAAACTGTTTAAAGCAGGAATCCGAGTCGCCAACGCGGGGCTCACTAGCGTGGGACCCAAATCTCAGTACTAGACCAATTCTGGAAAGCCTATATTCCGGACAACGGGCTCTACGAGGTGGGCATCGCATTCGATGTCCCCTCAATGATCCCTGTGGAAGCTCTAGAATCGGGCATATTAACCTTCGAAAATGCATCGTCAGTTCATAGAATCGAGAGTCTGCACAAACGTATCTCGGTTAACTCTGAAGAACACAAATCTATTAATAATGAAGATATGAATAATCCCATCTCCCAAGATAACCCCCAAAAAAAGAAAATCTTCATCCCTTCAGATAACATAAAATTTTTTTTCAAAGAGCAGCTACCCAAATACGTGGATATATTTGGCAAACTCACACAAGTATCTAGATGCACCCCCGCGGTGCTTAGATGCTTTAGTTGCCAACATTTTGGCCATGGATCCAATTATTGCTCTAACCGCCCGAGATGTGAAAACTGCGGGTCTTAACACGTTGGAGTCTGCAACTTGCCCACTAAATGCGCAAATTGTGGCCTCCAGCATGAAGTATCTAACAAGGAATGCGTCTTTTTTCATTTCAACAAAGGAGTCAATGCCATCATGTTCATGATCAAAATTAGCCGCTCTCATGCAACCCTTATTGTCAAACAAGAAAACCTTAAAAAATATAAAATAATCAAAACCCACGGAGAGGCTAACGAGGATCCAATTCTGGTACCCCGCAGGCCACCTTCTACACCTACTCAAGAAGGAAATAATGAAGCTATCCCTACTATAAATAATCATTATCTTATTTTTTTAACGGCTCTAGTTTGAATCAGGAAGAATTGTATGAATCCTTTCCCTCTCACCTTGAAAACATCCCAGCAAATAGCACAATAGCTACGTCAGGCCCCGTACCAAAGGACAAAGCAAATAACCTGCAGACTTCTTATACAGGGTGGGCCATTTTAATCTCCGCACCTAAATTTCTCCGTTCCTAAGCGTGGTATCGAAAAAAGTTGAGACAAAAGTTGACAAGGGCAAAGGGGGTCAAACATTGGTGACCTTGAACTTAACCATGAACTTGATCTTCAAGGTTATTTCAAGGTCAACTTGATTTTTTTAAATGGAAACCCCTAATTTTTATCCCGAAATTGAAAAGAGCGGAAAATTTTACATCGAAAATGTCTTTGAGATAAATTTGTTTTGTGACCTTAGAGAGGTAAAAAATCAAGGTCAAACTTCTGAAAAACGATAATATGCTTTTTCTCTGTTTGAGATAGAGTGGTTATTTGCTTCGACCAGAAAGCCGTAATAATTCAGAGACAAAGCATATTATCGTTTTTCAGACGTTTGACCTTGATTTTTGACCTCTCTAAGGTCACAAAACAAAATTTTCTCAAAGACATTTTCGATGTAAAATTTTCCGCTCTTTTCAATTCCGGGATAAAAATTAGGGGTTTCCATTTAAAAAAATCAAGTTGACCTTGAAATAACCTTGAAGATCAAGTTCAAGGTCACCAATGTTTGACCCCCTTTGCCCTTGTCAACTTTTGTCTGAACTTTTTTTCGATACCACGCTTAGGAACGGAGAAATTTAGGTGCGGAGATTAAAATAGTCCACCCTGTATATACACAAATCCACTTTTTCCATCATTGGGACAAAAGGCTGCAGAAAACCTGACGCCCCAGTTTTCCAAAGTAAATAAAGGCTCTAAATCAATTGGGGCCCCAACACAGAGGGAAAAACACCTCATATCTGCCCCCCTATAAATTTCAGATGTAGCAAATAAAAGCCACATTAACCAATCACTCCAAAACCCGGGGGACACTCCTAAACCTGACCCATGAACCTCCGAGTACATCGGACTCCTCCTCCTCAAGCTTAAAGAAAACTAAAAAACTCTCAAAAAAACAGAGAAGATTGCTAAACACGGACAAAGAGAATCTCAAGAAATTAGAAAACAAACCCAGTAACCCTAACAACGCTAACCATTTCGATAACCGTAGAAATATTGAAGCAGTAAACTGTTCATAGAAGAAAGTGGACTTTGAACACATATTCAGCTAAAAACAACATGAGTGAAGGCCCTAACAACACTTACTAGAACGCCAACGGGCTATCCAATAAGTGGAACGACATGCTCGATTTATCCAATTACTGCGATATATTGTGCATTTCGGAGTCCAAACTCAATAAATCTTCTCATTTCTGCTATCTTCAGGAGTATAACCACGTCAGAAACGACAGAAATAACGGGGATAATAATCACGCTGGAGGTATACTGATGTAAGTAAGAAAGTTCCTGAAATATTCATGTTTTAACCTAAATGGTATCCCCAACAAATTGGAATATGTAGACATAAAAATACATTCCAAAAACCTTTCACATATCAATCTGGTGGCAGTGTATAACCCCCCAGATAATATTATTTCTACCGTTAAATTCACTCAGTTCTTGAACTCTATCTCCGAAATCCCCAACGGAATTCTCATAGGTGACCTCAACGTTATGCACAAACTCCTACTTGCGGCAGTTCGAACATCAACACCCTTGATTCCCAGACCTCCAGGTGATAAATGACGGGACGGCTACTAGGGTCTGATCAAAAAACAGCTGTCCAGCCTTCACCATCTGCTCGTCATCTATCCTGGACCAAATTTCATGGTCGGTTCATCCCGATACTTTAGGTAGTGATCATCACCCAATATCTCTCAAGCTCCATAGATATGAGCAACTTATTTTTCAGAGCAATAAAAAATACGGTTACACCAAGGTTGATTGGGATAAATTCCACGACCGCATGGATAGTTATACCGACATATTTCCTGATCCCGCTTTAAGTTGCTTAGAGTCTTATAACATTTTTATCACACACATTTTTAAAGCCCTTGATGAATCAAACTTGAAACGGTTCAACCCCAACAACTTCAAAAAGAAAACCTTCAAACCTGCCATGTGGTGGAATAACGATTGCTCCAAGGCAGTAGACCTTAGGAGTAAGGTAAGTAAACCTTTAAGCTCAGGGAGTTTAAAAGGGAACCCTCCCCGTCCAATATAATGGCATAGAGGGAAGCCTGTTATGCAGCCATCGGAACTCCTGTACACATTAAAAAAATCACAGCTTCAGAAACTTTCTTTCTAACCTCAACCCAAAAAACCCGCTAATAGAGAACTTTAAATTTATTAAAAAGTATAAAAGCCGCTTTTATAAGACTAAACCTGCCTCCATCCCCAGCAACGACCCCTCAAGTATTAAGGCCCTTAACGAAGTCTTTGACAAAATCTCTAAATCTATAGACTATGGGACCCTGCCCAACCTCGACCATTCTTACTCTAATATAGACATTTTCTCCAATCCCATTCAGGCTGTTGAAGTCACATCAGCCATCTCCAAATCTAAAATCTACTCGGCTCCTGGGCCGGATGGAATCCCATACAAAGTTCTCAAAGCCCTTCCCCCTTCAAGTATCGAATGGCTCTGCCAATTTTACAATCCTCTGTTGGACGAGAGATGTTTCCCCGATTCTTGGGATAATTTCAACGTTTGTTTCATCCCTAAGAATGGCCGTTTGCAATGGTAGATCGAGGACAGTGGTGGGCTCCCGGACTGTTTCTTCTGATTCCGGAGAGGCAAGTCCTGCTCGGACTGCCTTTCGATCCTCCATGCAAAGGTCCAGCTCGCCAAAAATAGAAACCAAATCCTGGGCGTCTTGGGAGTGGACATCAAGGGCGCCTACGATTCAGTAAACTTGGCGAGGCTCATGGAGATCTTGAAGGCTAAGGGGGTGCCCCTTAACATTCTTCTTTTCATCCAGAATCTCATCAATAATCGCAAAATCACAGGCTTCTTTGAGGGCCAATCGTTCGCTACGGGTAAAAAAAATAAAGGTTTCCCTCAAGGGTGCATCCTTAGCCCCCTGCTTTTCATAACCTGGATGATAAAGTCGGCTGCCTCGGCTTTGTTGACGACATTACTCTTAGCTGTTCAGACAATAACCCCGAAGTAATCATCGAAAACCTAAACAGAAATCTCGACAAACTCAATAATTGGTTGATCACCCTGGATGTAAAAATATCCCTCAAAAAATGCTGTCTCATTTTCTTTGGCCATAAAGCCGAGAATATTCTACAAAATCAATTCTGTTTCTCACTCAAGAACGAGCACATATACAATGCCAAAAGGCTCAAATATTTGGGTATCATCTGGGATAACGGACTAAATTGGAAAGACCACATCTACAAAACTGCGGTACCATTGCCACCTTCAACTGGGGAATCCACCCACGAACCGCTTTGGTTATGTATAAAGCCATCATCCGACCATGTTTCGAATGGGGTGCTTTTCTTTTTCATAATGCTACGAAAACTTTGCTCAGGAGGCTCGACGTAGTCGAAAACGCGGCCATCCGTAAAGCGCTTGGGTGCATGATCACCACCCCGATCAATGTACTGCACCACATAGCCGGAATTCCCACCCGCCAGTTTAGCAGGCAACTGCTGGCAGACAGATTTATAGCCAGACTAGCCTCCAACAGTAAACACCTTCTGCTACCCCTTTTTTCGAATATCAAACAATATTATGACCACAGGTCAAATTTTCAAACAAGCGTCCTGAAATATGGCCTTCTTTACAATAGCTGGATATACCTCAAACCACTACTAGACAACGTCATTTCAATCAACACTCTACCCACCTTCAAAACTCCGTATTTTTCACTTTTTATACAAGAGTATATTGACGTGGATTCGGGCAAAAACTTAAAACTCGACCCTTAAAACGCGGTTCTTAATTGCAACCGTTTTATAGTAGATAAATTTGTTAATTTTACTCTATCTTTTACAGACGGCTCCAAAGGCCTCGTGAATGTCTGTGGTGAATTATATAATTCAATCCAAATATATCCTCCGCCATCAAACTCAACCCCGCTCTCTCCATTTTAGATTGCAAAGCCTTCGCTCTTTTGCATGCCCTCCAATAACAATAACTCCAATCTTGCCTTTTTCACTGACTCATTAAGCACCTTGAAATCCATACAAAACCCAGGCCTCAACTCAGGCATGCACCCTTTCCGAAATCAGACACATTATATATCAACTAGCAAATTCGGGGCGTAGCATTAAAATCGCGTGGATCCCTGCACACGTGAGTATATCTGGCAACGAAAAGGCTGACGCACTAGCTAATTCGGCCAGATTCAACGGAAATATTGCTCATTCTAAGGTATGCTTCACCAATTTATACAGATCAATGAAATTGGAGGTTATTGGAGGCATGAATTCCTTTGCCCGGGAGTACGGGGGCATGCGCAAGGGGAGAAGTCGGAATTCCCACCAAGGTACATGACCCATCACCAGAATAGCTTCTCCCCCTCTGCATGGTTCTCACACTCTAATTCCAACAGGAAAAAAATTACCATGTTCAATCGTTTGCGTAGCGGACACGACAAGTCTAGGTTTCACCTTGATTCTAAGGGGATAGGGGGGGATATAAACTGCGAGTGCCGGGAAGACACTCACAATATAGAACACCTGCTCCTTCGCTGTAATAACAAAGCCCTCTACAGGCCAGAGCTAATGGCATACCTAAGTAGACGTGGCATGAACTCTGACGATGAAATTTGTGACATAGTAAAGCTATATAGAATAAATGTCGGCTTCGCTATTGTTGATTATTTTATCGCCAATGACATTGATATATAATACTGTCCCGGTACTCATTTTCACTTGAATTCTTTTTCCCTTTCCTCAAGTCTGTTCATCACTGTCTACTCCGTAGCATAAAATTGGTGGAAAATTGGTGGCTTAGAAATAAGTATCGTAGTACACCGGAAATATCTATGCATCTGTGCATCTGTCTACAGTTATACCCATGCTCGCCCTCATCGAGTCTGAGGATACAAACGCCATCTACGACAGCCTCGCTGGAGAGGCCAAGCGAGGGCTGCTTTATCGGCTAAATGACAGAAGAAGCACAGAATCAAGTATCTGCTACATCACAACTTCACACATCAGAATTCACACCTTGTCTTACAATAGATTATCAAGGGAGGCCAGGATGGTAGTAGGGGCATAATCGCATCAGCCATATACCCATAAGATATAAAAAAAAAGTTTTACATTGATGACTAAATTTATCGTTGCCCAAAAATGTAGAATGCACGAGTTTGTAGGATGAAAGTTCCAATAGTATTCGTTAAGGTTAACATAAAAGGATGGGATAAATTGAGCAGAAAGAGAATCAAATATTCAAATATCTACATAACTTTGTATTAAAAATGAAACAATACGTAACCCAATATTTATATGATATGTATTAACCACTTCACAATTTTCAGAATCTCGAGCAATGTTATTACTAGAAAGATAAGTTACTAAACCAGGTCTGTATCTATTCAATTTAGGACATCTCCAAATGAGATGATTCAAACTGTGGACATCTTCGCCATATTCACACATCTCATTCCGTACAATTCCCTTGTTAAAAAGATGAAAAAGAATGCGAGTATGATTACTTTTAATTCTATTGATCGTACAAATTCTATTACGTTCAAATTTACAATTATTAAACCAAGTTTTCAAAGCAAACGGATCATTATTTGAGACATACTTTTGGCCCTTAAGGCCACCACCGTATTCATTCGCATACGCAATCATACTTTCAATCAATTTACCTTTGAAAGAGGGTATAATATCTTGAAACCAAAAATTTTTGTTAGAGAAGTTGTTTAAATAACAAGCCATTTTAGCGACATTATCCACTATTTCATTGCCAGTAATATTCATATGACTTGGTATCCAAAACAATAAGGTTACAAATCCTATATTGATCAAATCAAATATCAAACGTCTAATAAGGGCAATGCATGGGTGAATTTGATCAATTATTTTTAAGACTAGATAAAACACTACGAGAATCAGAAAAAATTGCAATCTTACAAGCATTTAAACTGTTGATGCGAATTAAAGCATTAAAAGTAGCATAAGCTTCACAACTAAATATAGATGAAAATTGATTTAGTATATGCATTTCACTCTCATTCAAAAAGGATTAATATATACCTGATCCATATCTGTTAGTAGTCAGATCTTTTGAGCCATCTGTAAATATTAATTTAAAATTTGTTAGTTCATTCCTAACATAGGAATTAAATCCTTCATTAATGGAATCAAATTCAAGACTTTTGATTTTAAAGCCCAAATTTAAATCAATGATATCACTCATGAAGTGCGCAAAATACGGAATTGCAAATGTTGGGGGTTTCAAAATATTATATATAGACGATAGTTTTTTATTATTGCATTTCCAAAGATTATAAATTATAGAGTATTTTTTGTTGTAACTGTTTGATATTTTATTTTTGTCTAGTTTATCAAATATGTATTTAAATGTAGATATTAAAGGATTATTAGTAGATGATACTAACTTAGAAATATAATGAGATCCCAAGTATTCTCTACGAATTATAAGGGTGGGCACACCCATCAAATGATGCAGGACATTGATGGCGGTGGTACGTAAACAACCCAAAGATTTTCTCAGGGCTGCATTCTGAATCACATTAAGTTTTTGAAGGTTTAAATTAGTTAAAAAGGTAAAAAGTGAACTTCCTCAGTCTAATCTGGGTCTAACGATTGATTTATAAAACTGGATCATTACCGTGGGGTGAGCACCCCATTTAAAATTATCTATTGTACCCAACATATTAATAAGCAGACGAGATTTGTCCCTAATAAAATTAATATGGTAATTCCAATCAAGAATTTGATTCCATTAGATACCTAAATATTTAACTATTTCTGTGTTTCAAATCTCAAAATTATTAATTTCAATTGTATAAGTATTAGGAATAAAAGATTTTTTTTTACTAAATATAGCAAATTTGCATTTTTCAACTGAAAGATCAATAGAATTGAAGCAAGTATTTAATCTAAATAAATTTACATTTAATTCAATAATAGCAATATCAACATTTTTATTAATAGTATAAATTAGAATATCGTTAGCAAATGATATAAATGTGACATTTAGAGATAATTGAGATTGAATAAAACTAATGTAAATATTATAAAGTAATGGGCTCAGAATGTATCCCTGAGGAAGCCCCGTATTTGTGGAACCATTAGCAAATTCTTTCCCATTACAGAAACCCCTAGTATTGCGATTATTAACCAGTTGATGTATAAATTTAACTATGTAAAAAGGAATTTTAATTGTCTTTGGTATAGAAATGAGGATTCCCGAATTTACATTATCATATGCACCCTCCAAATCAAGAAATACAGCACAAGGATATTTATTATTAGCCCTAGATATTTCAATGTCAGATACAAGGATATTATGGCAATCGTTGCAAGATTTATTTCTTCTGAAACCGAAAAAGGTGGATGGTAATATACCATTATTTTCAATGTGCCATTCCAACCTATCATTAATGATGCGTTCGAAAATTTTTAGTAGAGTATTAGCTATTGCAATTGGACGAAAACGTTTATTACCTGGTTTGGGAATAAAGCAAACATCAAAATCACTCCAGCTTTCAGGATAAGAGCCTTATTGTAGAATTAAATTATAGAAATTACAGAGCAGAATTGGGTAAATTTTTAAGAATGTTATAATTAATTTCATAACGACCTGGAGAAGATTTACTTTTAGATTTATTGATAGCAGATTTGACTTCATATATTTTGATAGGTTGATTTAGTACTTCATCATCAGATTGAATATAATTATTGGAAAGAATATTGTTTCTATATTTATAGAACTTAGAGATTTTATTAAAGGTATTTATGAGAATAGGGTCTTTATCTGGAATATTATAATCATGACTAAGAGGGGAATCCTGAATGAATCTTTTTTTGTATCTTTTAATAAACTGAAAATTGCGATTGAACGGGTTGAAAGAATTGAGATTTGAGCAAAATTTTTGAAAATTACCTTTTTCTAATCTTGTAAATAATACGAGAAGCTTCTTTACAAGCTGCCTTGTAATCAACAAGATTATTTGGAGAAGGATTAGACACAAATTCCTCTAATTTAGCACGTTTGTTGTCAACTGCATCAGAACAGTCCTTGTTCAACCAAATGGTACCGATGGAGACGACTTGAAATTTTACATCAGTGTTCTCTAATTTTATAATTACTTCACCAAGTGTTTTTACTAAACCTGACCCGATTCCGATAAGATTGTAAATTATTTTGTTGTTTATAATAACTTCGGATTTTATTGAGCTTTGGCTGATTATGTTAATACGACAACCCGAATCTATTAAAAATAAAGTATCATCTGTAAGCAAGCTGCTTTTTAAGATGACAGTAGGTGAACCATTACTATTTAATTTTTCGGAGCTATAGAAAATACGAATGTTGCACGGCGCGGCTGATTGGCTTGACTCACACTTGCGCCCTCGGACCGAGTTGCCTTTTCGTTGAAATTCCTTTGGTTTTCTGACTGTTGAGAATCATTCTGTTGTTTATACGATTTTTGATTTTGATAACGATTTTGATACCCATTCCCGCGCTGATCGAATCGTCTAGAAAAATTTCGACCTGTACTGTGACAATTTTTTATTATGTGGCCGAGTTGAAGACATTTAGAACATTTCCGTATCGAATTTAATCGCGGCGCTGTTTCTTGCATTAACATAACCGGTACTGGCGGACGCTTATCTAGATTAAACCGGTCGTTTTTGTGTAAGGAATCGCGCCATTCCTGTGCCTTTTCTGCCTCTAGTGCTATGTTTATTGCTTCTTCTAATGATGATGGAATTTGATTACTAACTCTATCCGCGACCGAGCCTGGGCCTTAATCCTCGTTTCAGGTCTGCAATCAGGGTTTCTAAATTATGATAGTTCGGCCTACCGCGCATAAACTTTTCTGCTTCTGTTACACATTTGGACCGAATAACTTTAAGCATAAAGTTTTTGTGTGCAAGTGAGATTGAACTATACGCATTGCGACATGCTCTTATAAAAGTTTCAATGGATTCACTTGATCCGTTGAAATTTGGAATAATAGTGGCGGCTGTTTTAATGTCTACAGTCTGTTCTATATTTTGCGTATTTAAACTAACGTTTAATGTGGATACATCCACCTCGGAGCCTGAGCTATTCGACGGTATATTATCGGGTCTGGGCACTAGAGCTTGATTTAACTGATCATCTCTAACATTTACTTCATTTACCGGAAGTACTTTAAAAGGGGGATCTACTTCATTAATGTTAGGATGGGGGTTATTTCGCGTAACCCTTTTATGGTTAACCCTCTCACGAGCGGGCCTACCACGTCCTCTTCGAGCTGGGCGCATTTTACCTATTATTTATTTCCTTTATATTTTGTTAATACTTAATAAGCGAGTTCCCACTATTTTCTTTTTATAGATATAAAGAATTCGCTGCAAGAATGACTGAGTTTCGAAATATTTTAAATTATAAAAATATAGTATGTCTAAATATATGAATAATTCTAAGGTTAGAATAAGTTAAATAAAATTTATAAGTTGTTAAATAAAATACATAAATAATTGAAAGAATGTAGTATATTCTACCAATAATTACTATAATTTAATATTTTATTCAAAGGGAAAATAACTGTACTCATTAAAATTAAACTTTAAACAGTTGTTATACCATTAAATAAAAAAATTAAATAAAAGAATAAATAATAATAAGAAATGTTTATAATGATGTTACTATTATTTATTATTATTGAGATAACAATAAATAAATAATGAACTGTCATTTATTTGAAACAGGATCTTTAGTTAAAACAAATATTTTATGAGTGAAATTTATTATATATATTCAGAATAATAATTAAAATTATTAAATATTCCTAAATTTTCACAATAATAATTAACTGTAATTACTTGTTATATTAATATTTGTTCCGAAAATAAAATAAAATTTATTATGTTATTTCGGAAACTAGATAATAATTAATATTTTATAATATTATGCATATTACAATATATAACTGAAAGAAATTATCAACAGCCGAAAGAAAAATAAAAAAAAATAATTTAAATAATAAAAGAGAATAAAAATAAAGATAATAAAATAAGGATAATACTAAAGAGTGAGATAAAATTTTAGATTTTCTTGCAGAAAATTGATATATAAGGTTATTTGTACTATGCATAGATTCCAAAATAAAAGCACCATACAATTTATTATGTAATAGAAATTATTCTACTTGTACGCAACGGATATAGAATGACCCTAACGCAAATTATTCTACTGGGACGCAACGGATGTAGAATGATCCTAACGCAAATTATTCTACTTGTACGCAATGGATGTAGAATGACCCTATCGCAAGGTTCCAAAGGAACAGTCAAACGCAGCTTATGATTTTAGAAATATCCACGCAAACAACACTTGTACAGGTTAGGTTTTGTCAACTTGATATTCCGTTATTTTGATACTAAGGAATTATAACACTTAAGAAATCCAAAAACAATAAAATGTTAAATGTGATAACGATGAGAAATGTGACAGATTGTTCAATTAACAATCAGATAAGTACAAAGATTATTAAATGTTGACTTATTATTCAATTTTTTCAGTATGTGTACTTTGTGTATTATATTTACTTCTAGTTATATGGATTTGGATTTAAACTATGTATGAACAACAAAGTAAAGAATTTGGAATTAAAAACAACATCAAAAGTATTTGTGCAAAGAAAGAAGATATGACGAGCACAACAGGTTGACAGCACTGACCCAGTTTTGATTTATAACGCTTTTATTCTATATTCCATTATAAGAATTCTGAACAGTCGCTCTGCATCCTAAATATAAAGCTTTAGATCAACTATCTCACTCTACACATACAGGTAATAATACGTGATTACTTTATTTAATTGATTAAAACAGTATTAAATAAAATATACATATACAACATACATACACTAAAATCTTTATACACTGTTTACATTTAGATTTAACAAAACAACATAGATTATAATTATTATTTCGCTTTTATAACACAAATACTCATACACAAATACAACCACATATACATGCACGTTTCAGAATTGCTATAACAGCCTTGAGATTAAACGTTATAAAAGTTTGACAAGCTATGCCAAAGAATTAAAGGATTGCACTTAGATTATTTGATTTTACGTTCATTTGATTGATCACTTTTTAAGAAGAGAATGGATTCAAGGCCAGCAGTTATCAATAACTTTTAAAGGATTGATGTACAGTCAATGCAGATAATTTTATAAACATTAACCTGTTTTATTGTATACAAATTTATAAAGTGTTAATTAGTGAAAACTTTGTGTACCATGTTGTTATGTGATGAATAGTGAAACGAAGTGATTTTAAATCAAAACAGCGACTAGAATGTCTCAAAATTTCGTAACTTTTTCTCTGTTTTGAGTTGAGATATGGATTAGGATATAATTAAGTACTTTCAACGAGAAGAAAAAAAAAGAAAATGCTTCTTTCCATAACAATGCATATAATTTTGGTATCAAATATCTCTAAAACAATCTTTCTAAACTTCATGAAATTTTAATATATTATTATTTAGTAGATATCTAAGGCATCTAAAATTTTAGCAAATTCTGTTAATTTTCAAATTTGGGTTTAAAATAGCTCGTAAATAGTTACGTAGTTCAAATTTAAACCTAAAATAACTTTATATTTACACTATGAAGTTTAATTGTCAGAACAATAAAAATATAAACAATATATGTATCTAGATTCTTTCCTTTCATAAACTTTTAAGAATTATTATTTAAGATTAACACGACAATAAAAATACGAATGAATCACTCGTATATTTCCCAAATTATAGACTATAAATAATTGCTAGGGTTATAAATTTAAATGATAGAAGATTGTGCAATCCTTGTAAGATATTATGTCTAAATTTGTTACGACGGAACCTATATACTTCTCGCGCGTGCGTTGTGTCAGTCTAGTTTCGGCCGAGTCCGTATGATCACGACGGGAGTGGCAGCACTGGCCACGCTGTCTTCTTGCGAGAGCATGCGGATGCGAGCCGGAACAGAGAGGAAAGTTTCGGCTAGTATCAGTCAGTCATCGCCGACGAAAGTCAGCGCGTGGATCTTTTTCGACTTAACGCTCTTAACTTTTAAAAATTAACAACTTTAGGAATCAACGATTCCTCGTCATACGCAAAAACACGCATTGCGCAAAAGATCACCGATGCCGCGTTCGACCATCTTCACAACAAAGACGCAAACACACGTATTATGCAGAAGATCGTCGACGCCGCGTTCGACCGCCTTTGTGGCAATAAGGTAGTGGACCCGGTTCTCGATAGGTACCCAGTTGTCGATAACTCGAAGGAATAATACGATTTTAGATATATTTTGAGCAATTTTTCGGTACGAGAAAATTATTTCTATATTAAGAATATATCACTGAATAAATATTTTGAATTATAAAAACTCAGTTAGCGCTACTTGTTAAATAGAAATTCACACTTCTTGGCACTCTCAGATTTGATGAGTTTCTCGACGTTTCCTTAATCACGACCGTAACAAACAGTAAACTTTAAAGTGACATTTTTGTAATAAATAGAACGTTTTAAAAAACTATAAAGCCAAGATTAGCTTTAAATTCAACAAAATAAGCGTAATCAAAAAGTTAAATTTTGATTTATTTACTTATAATTATTTTAATTCATATATCGACAACTCCGTCTTAATTATGCGTACGTACCCAGTTGTCGATAGTCAGATAATATATACAAAATACAAATAAATTTTTCTTTAAATGTTATTTCAATGCTTAAAAATACTTAAGCACTACTTTTAATTAATAATTATGTATTTATAATAATCAAAATGTGTATGTTATTCAATCAAGTTTTGACATAACCTAGAACCTAACCTGAATAATGGGCTTGTTGGTATATCGAGAACTGGGTCTTTTGCATCTATCGAGAATTGCTCCGACTCGTAAAATGGTTATCGACAACTGCTCCCTCGGATTATTTTTTGGTTTATTGAATTTAGAAGTAAACATTACGTTAAAATTTCGTCTTTTTCGAGTTATTTGCTAAATAAGTATATTAATTAATAGTTGAAAACAAAAAATTTCAATTTTTTTTAAATTAAAGCATTTTTTATAGCGAAATAAGTTGAGTCTGTTACTAAGCTATCGAGAACAGGGTCAACTACCTTAAGCCTGTTTGGTATAAACTTAACGCCTTTTTGGCAACGCATTTTTGGCTACATCAACGCCTTAGTGCAATATCAAAAATCATGGACTAACAAACTATGTGGTATGTGTAGTGTGAGTGTGTGAGAAAACATCGCGCGTCTAGCATTTATCTTCCTTTTCGAACGGCTTTGTGCCTTTATAACGACCATCTTTACGTGCGTGGGTGCATGCTTCAAGACTTGTGCTGTGCGCGTCGTTACTCATTCTTTTGTTTTGATTTATCATCTCATAAACATTTAGCGTTTATGTTTGTTTCATATTTAGTGTAGAATTATTTTATTTTTTTTTCAATATTTAGTGTTTATTTTTAATTCTTATTTTATGTAATTTTTAATTATTTTTTACAATAAATTTTTGGGATTTTTATGCCGATTAAGGCTTTTTCCTATAAGTGGTAGTATTATTATTGCAACCTGTGTTAATTTTAATTCAATTTAACAATTGTTTGAAAAAATGAGTATTAATAATCAAATAACTTTGCCTGTTGATGTCACCTATGGCATGACAGTCAATTCACATTTATTCACAATTTAAATGAACATTATTTTCTTCATAAAACAAAATACGAGTATTAATTTAAAAGTAAGTAGATTAAATGGGATAACTGTTGAACTCAATGTGCATGTAAAAGTGTCAATTATTTGTATATAAATACCTGTTATGCGCACCCAATCATTCACTCATACTACACAAGAAAATAACTATTTGCCTATATTTTTATAGGGATATTTTTCTTTTAGAATTAAGAGTAGATTTGATAAAATTTAATATGATTTAATCAATTTTAAAAACTACATAAATATTTTCAATGTCTGTAATTTCTATCAACGTGGTAATATTTAACAACACTTGTTAGTCTAAAGTTGTTAATAATAATAATTACTAAATATTATATTTTATGGACTAGTGTGATATGTAATAAATTTGAAGAAATCTTAAATATATAACGTAAAAATCAATTCTGAATTATAGTTTACGTTATATATTATAATCAAGAAATGTTTTTTGAAAAGTTTGAGCAATATTTAAAAATATAACTTATCGGTTTCACTTAATCTTCTCTTAATAATAAAATTTATTTTATAATAACAGAATATATGGTCACTCGAAAATCTTATATTACTAAACTTACCTTTATGTGGAGCGGAGAAGGAGTTGGTTTACACAAGTTTTAAATAATACACAAAATTCACAACTTCAAAATAGTTAGCACAGCAATGTTCACAAGATTAAACCAACTCCATGTAGCTGCAGTAAGTTATTTCCTGTGATTAAGAGCGATTTTGTTCACGGGCTTTCCAACCACCTCATCCCCGGCATTTGCCCTATGCCTCCGGGAAAACCGTGAAAAAGCCTCGGAGAGGAGAAGCGGCAAGGAAATGGACGCAGATGTAGGCATCCAGTGCACCAAGTTTAGGCACCAAATGACTCCAATGGACGGCCCGCGGTTGAGTTGAAAAACAACCCCACACACTTAGCACCAATGTGACGTCGTGAAATTCCCCATTTACGTATTTTGACCGAGAATATGTTATTAACGCGAACGTGACACACGGGTATTTTAAATTGTCAAGCGAGCATAAAAATGTTCTCTCAACTCGCGGAAAGGTATAAGAAATAATAAAAGTTGTTTAAGTTTAAATAAGATACGTAGGATAACCTCCTAAGATTATGTATTATATCTATTATGTATATTCTACTATTTCAAGTTACAAGATAAAAGAATATAAAAGTACAAGAATAAAAGAGTGTCGCCATCGGCTGTCGAACTCTGACTGATTGCTGGTGAGCTCTTGATGATGCTGCTCAGCTATCCTCTCCATGAGGGTGGTAACGTTGAGGGTGCAGAAGAGAAGAAGGGGTATGAGTGTCTCCAACCCTGGTTCTTCTTGGCGAATGGGAGTGAGTTTCCACGAGCTTTTCCCCGTGTTGCTGACCAACCCATGAAAGAATTTACCAGCAGTGATAGCTCTGGCCGATTCTGGATGAATATTGTATGCCAGTAAATTATTTTTCGATGCTGAAACAATAAAGGGATTATATCGTTTTGATAAGAATGGGCCAGTAGAAAAAATCGACGTTGGCCCTAAAAACGTCTCAGAGTCGGTGCACTACTTTTGCCGATATTGAAAGAAAACAAAACATCGTGAAATCGTCAAGCGCCACTTAACTTACTTTTTAGGCTAGTTTTTAACAAAATATTAATTTAATGTACAATTACTAACATTACGTGAAATTTTCGGCCGCGCGATAGTAATCTGTAGTTATGATTATTACACTAAACTTTGAGTGAAGTGTCTTGCATGTGTCTAAAAATTTATATTTCTTGTACAATTTTGAATATATCGAGAAGATAAGTGTTGTACTGGCCCGTTCTTATCATCCCCGCTATATCTCAGTGCTGGACCTCTAACGTTTGCAAGTACTGGTAGTGTCGGCAACTAATACTCGAACAGTATTCTGCCGAGAATAAATTCTTTGGGAATCAGCGAAAGGCTGCAGGGCCCGTACTAGCGTGGGAGAGAGTTAGAATGGGGTTCTTTCTTTCCTCCGAAAACGCCACGCTGTAAGCATGTGTATGAGAGTGCAGCGCGGCTCTGGCCTTTTCTTGGTGCAGAAAACAAGGAGCTCATTGTTTCGGCTTGTTTGTTACTAGGAACCCTTAAAATGCGTCTTGAGTGAAAGGGGAGCCAGGCACGTACGCAGTTTTTGCTCGGTTCTTTGATTTTCTTCTCTGAGCACATTATTTACGATTCTTCTCGGGTTTTCAGTTCGCAGAGAAAAACAATCATAAATAATACTTTTTCGAGTGACCGTTAAGATAATTTACACGCTTGTTTGCTACGTTTTAGGCACGTATAAAATACATTAAAATATACAACCGTTTTCGAGGAAAAACTACCGGAACGAAAGAGAACGACTATATTGCAGTAGCTGCAGTTTAATATTAGGGCGTAATATAGTACATATATATACTATACGCGAGTTCGAGAATCGCGGAAAGTCGCCGGACATCACACAGTTCATTGAAGGATTTCAGATGCACTCGACCACAAATTTCCCACGTCGAGTGTACAACACATGTGCCTAGATAATAATTTATAAGATATGTTTTCTAATAGTTATTGATAGATTAATAAAAATTAAAAATCATAATATTTGTGTATTTATTAAAATTACGTGAAATAGCGTCAAAAATTTTTATCTTATGCGGCACTAACATTCATTTTTAATAGAGTTTGTAAATATTTATTATGAATTTGTTGTTGTTTTAAAACAATATTTATAAACCATTTGAGACATAAAAAACTATAATGCCGGTAAGGTCGATAGCGTCTCGCTAATTCACATGATTACTAATTAAATGTACAAAATTTTCATTTTTAATTGTCAATCAGATATAAATAACTACTATGTCTCATTATGAATTACCATCTAGATGAGTCATTTTATACTAACTTATAGCTTCACAAGTATAATTCATAACACGAGTAGAAATTCAGTTCAGGCTGCCTGAGCAATTAATGTGGCTTTTATCAGGGTGCCTGATAAGGTTCTTTTGAGGTATTATGTAATGGCGCGCAAGTCAGGGCCTTGTAAGGCTACAGTCTAACGTCAGGAAATGGTCAGACGATAGTAAGGGAGCCTGAACAATTATAAAATAAACAGCAAACCGATACAAATTTCCATACGCAATAAACAGTAAGTAACAAGATTATTGAGAGTTGATATTGTTTGAACTTTATTTAGAAATTACAATAGACTTGAAAAAAACCTTCACAATATTTATTAGAATAATCTTTTAGTCCGTAAAATTGAGGTTAGAATAATGTGAAAGAAATTCGAATTCATTTCTTTTGTGAATCTTAATTTTGATTGTAATATATTATAACTTTTATATTTTTATAACTAAAATCTGAAATAGAACAAAAAATATATAGATAAACTAAGAAGTAACATATATCCTTCTTTACTCTTAAAATTATTGAATAACAAAACTACTTGGTTAGAAATTAATTTTATATTTTTTTGTACAATAATTTATTTTGAAATTTAACATTACAAAGCTCTAACGAAGTATATTTATATGCATCAGCAATACAGTGCTAAGTGCTTCGAAAGAATTGAAATAGTTGAATTGGTATGTGAATATGAGGGTGCTCTTATACAAATTATTATATGTTAAAATTAGTGAAACTGATTGTGAACTTACGTGTTACATATAACAAACTAAAATATGGTAAATTACGCTATTATAATTAGAAAGAATACTTAAAAATATTTTTTTTTTTTTTTTTTTTTATTATTATTTAACGTCGCCATGTTTGTGCTTCCATGTGGTGCTAATCGACGACGGGGGTCTGCGGTGTGTTTGTAAACAAAGCACATGTAATTTTTACAGAGGTGCTTGTATCAATCGGCAGAGACTAGGATTCGAACCCGGGTCACCGGCGTGGGAATCCGACACTCTACCGACTGAGCCGCCGCAGGCCCCGTACTTAAAAATATTTGAATTATAAATCTCTAGCTGATCTATTTTAATATAGACTTAAATAAAATCCAACAAAATTTTCTTTCCACTTATGAGAATATTATTTTTGAACAGTAACCAAATGCAACATACTACGCATCTTATATTATAACTGAAAATGGGTAAGTAAGTTGTACTCGTATGGTAGAAAGAGTATATACATCTTTTTTTAACTCTAGCAAACTTACTTCTATTATCAAAAGAAATTTTTTTTAGAATTTATTTGAGTCACTTAAAATAGCTTACCTAGAGTTTTATTGATAAAATATTTGTAAGTATTCTTCCAATTAAACTAACGTAATTTAATAATTTCCACTGCGTATATGTAACGTGTTAGTCAACAGTGAGTTTCAAAAATATTAACATAACATTTTGTAAGAGCGCACTCAAATTTACAAGGCAAATTCAACAATTTGAGTTCTTTCAAAGCATTTGACACTGCATTATTGATATATAAACTTTATTAGAGTTTTATAACGTTTAATTTAAAAGTATAGTGCAACAAACAAAGTAGATTAAATTAACTTGCTTTATTAATAATAGTTGATCTATCTATCTTTTATGTTTGTTTCCAAATAGTATTTGTGTGAAAGAAAAGTAAATAGTTTCAAAATTAAGGTTGACAATTAAGATGAGTTTGACTTATGAGTTATACTTACTAACATTTTTAAATTTCTTTTTAGATTCATTTTCATTTCTAAATAAAGTTCAAACAATCAAACCTGAATAATCTTATTTTATATGCCGTTTTTTGTGTATCAACAACTGTCGTGTCTGTTTGCTGCCTATTTCGTTGTTGTTCAGACGGCCTGATAAGTGCCCGACCATTCCCTGACGATTAGCACAGCCTGCGAAGGCCCTGATCTGCGCGCCATTACATACCTTATAAAGTCCTGTACAGGCGCCTGATCAGGACCTTAGCTGACTTCTCAGGCACCTGATAAGGGCCTAATTACTGCCTGAACTGAATTTCTATTCGGGAACATACATTACAAGCGTAGTGTAGTGGTTAGAGTCGTTCACTTGTACGCGAAAAGTTAGGGTTGGAATCCTTGTTTCGGTTTATTTATATTTTTTCCATTATATGTATATATTTCTTTTCTTGAATTGACTTAAACACATTATAATGCTAAAATAAAAAACCTTTTATTTGTTTAAGAATATTTAAAATGTAATATAATTTAAAACCTGTAATTTACTATAATTACTGTGATTTTCTGTAATTTCTTGGAATTATTTGTGATTTTCTGTAACTTACTGCATTTTTCTGTAACTTTTTATGATTTCTTGTTAAATTGTCCAAATTCAGATAGAAAATGACAGAAAATGACAGAAAATAATAGAATCTTACAGAAAATTACAGTAAGTTCCGGAAAATTATAGTAAATTACAAAGAATTACAAAAATTTACAGATAATTATGAGAAGTTACAAAGAATTATAAAAATTTACACAAAATCACAGAAATAATTTCCACCGGTGATACGAAGCGAAATTTGCGGTTGGTCACTTAATTCATTGAATTTTTATAATTTTACGAATTTCTAAAAGTTGTCCCCAATTCTGTACTGTACAAAGAATTAGGAACAACTTTTGAGTACACAGTTGCGGCCTCCTCCCGTTAAGGGGAGGTCGGAACGATCTTTACAATTGTGACCTCTACCTCGCGCCGTATTTTTCGTAACATCAAAATCGAGGGTGATAATGATTTGTTATTGTGTAAAGAACAGTGGACAACAGTGTTTTTGTTTATTAATAGCTTAAAAAGTTTTTTATTATGAAATATTATTATAATTGACCAATAGAAAACGGTACAAATGACGATCATCTTGCCGTTTCATAACCTCATCATCGACTTTACCTCACGTCGTATTTTTCGTTATACGTCGAGATTTTACAAAAAATCGTAGATAGCGATCTTGACAATCATTTATTATGATGTAAAGAATAGTGGACAATGACATTTTTGTACTACAAATACCTACAAAGTTTTATTTTTATTATGCAAGTTTTGGAGGTTAGGTAAAATTTCTATCAATCAGAAGAGCTCCGACATCCTCTTAACGCCTGAAATGACATACGCCTTTCTAGAAACCATAAAAGGCTTCGACAGATCTTAACAAAATTTGTTATCTTATAGTTTTTGAGCCTGCTCTTTTCAAATCCGCTAGTCATTTTCTCTTATATCGAAGTATTCTTCCAATATGGCAGGTTAAATAAAAGAAATTAAGCAAATTTTCACATTTCTATCTAAAAAATCGTAATTTTGTAAATGAATACCCGAGCAGGTTGAAACTGTGGATCTGGTGGCATACAGACATATACTTTAAGATACCATAGCAAACAATTAAATATTCAAAACGGCGACGCTTACTCGAAATTTTTTTATTTTTGATATTATAATTTGCGGTTTCAATTATGAAGTAAGAATGAATTGAAATCGTGGGATATGATGTTAAACTTATTGTTTCAATGCTATGTTATTGAGTTCTAAAATTCATTAGGTAAATTTTAAAGAACATGCTATTATGTTACCTGCTCTAAAAATTCTTCACGTATACTTCGCCGTACACTCATAAAATATAAAGACCTGTGATATACGACTATTTTGAAGATAGGGTCCAATAGTATTGGATTAATAATTGTATTATAATTTTGCTTCACCTACTACTAAAAAATCGATAATATTTTAAAGTTGTCAGAGAAAACTCAAATAAACTCGGTTTTGTATGGAAAAGCAACATTTTAAAATTATTGCCAACATTTTAGATCCACCATACTGAATTTTGAAATTTCTGCTGTGGCATCTGAAAGCACAATTCTGTATATCGCCAAATCTACAGTTGTGACCCGATTAGATAATGTTTCATTTAAATAAATGTGAAAATTTATTTGTTTTATTTTATTTAAGTCGACATATTGACAAAATGCTTCCATATAAGAAAAAGTGACCGGCGGGTTCAAAGAAAGCAGGCTCAAAAAACTATAGGGTATCAAGTTTCGTAAAAATTTGTTAAAGCTTTATACGTTTTCTACTAGAAAGGTGAAAATAATAAAAAAAACTATACCATTTCATGCGTTAATAAGTTAACGAGCACTTCAAAAATTTAATTTTTTTATGAACAGTTAAGATTAAACTTGAGTGTTTGTGGATCAATATCATCGCATATAACAAGAAAAATTTATTAGACTTTGTCAAAAGTATTATGATTCTTTCATACGACAATAGTGAGTTTGATACATATTCTTAAGTGTAACATAATACCTAGTTAAAAATAAAAAAAACACTGCCAAGTGCTTTGACACTATGCTTTCTCAAAGATTATTTAATTAAAATTATTATATAAATAAAATAAATGTGTCATTGATTCTAAAATCTATTTTTATCTATAAAATCAAATGAAATCCACACCTATAAAAGATTTAATTATTGTTTTTTTTCTTTCACTGCAAAAAATGCATAAGACACAAAAATACATCATTTTTTAAAGTCAATTATTGTTTTTTTTCTTTCACTGCAAAAAATGCATAAGACACAAAAATACATAATTTTTTAAAGTCACTGATTTAAAATTTTTACTACTATTTAACATATACTAGTTTACAACTTCCACCATCAAAATAGTATACAAATTATGATCTTTATATGCTATATTATAGATATATACAGATTCAGCATTGAAAAAAATAAATAATGTCATTAATATATCATTTTTTTAAAAATCACAAAATAATGTTTTTAATATAACATTATCTTTGGATTTTCTCGTGCAATATAATGCGTAAAGTTAGCTAGAAATGTAGAATAGTAAGTCTTATATATTATAATACTTAATATCTACAAGAAAAAGCACAACAATAAAGCTAAGAGATGTCGTGATATACAGGGTGAAAATGTATTCTTTAAATTGAATAATCTCTAATATCTCAGAAGATAATCAACTAAAACGGCTCAAAAATATTCAGCCAATAACCTGAGACCTAACAAATGTTCTCTGGTATTTTCAAGGCATTACATCAAGTATTCGTTGTCCAAAAAAAGGATTGTATTGACATTTTATTTTTTATTCTCAAAAAATAAACCATCTCATTACCTAAAAAATTACAAGAATATACCTGTGTATGAAGCAAGTATTCAGTAAAAATGTCACTGACTTTTATCGTATAGTTTTTGAGTAATAAATGTTGAAGAAAGAATTTTGTCACACAGTATAACAACTGAAAAACGACTCATAAAATCGTTTACGGTCCTACAATGAAGGATTTTATGAGTACTTTATTGTATACAAAATTCACTTCCCAAAAACTATTCCTACATTAAAAAAAAATTTTAAAAACCGAAATTTTGAATAGTGATATGCCACATACTAACACACACAGAAACACTCACACACGCACGCACTTACGCTCGCACGCACACACGCATGCACACACGCACGCACGCACACACGTACACACACATGTACATACAGACATTTTTTAAAAGTAGTCTATTCGGACTCCCTAAGTTGTAAAACATGTTCATACGTTAAAACAACACCAAAAAACCTTTCTCCATCACAAAGTTTTCTCTTTGACAATGCACAAAGGATCTTTAATTAATTTATTAATAATCAAAATAAATAAATTAATAACAATTAAGACCGATAAAATTGTTTGAAGCAATAAAAATTGAATAATCAATAATGAAAATTTCTTCTCAGTTATCTGAAATTTTTTCCATAAGGTTCTGGAAAACCTGGAAATCTTACAGAATTGTCTTTATGGTTGACGCTAGACACTCTGAGCCGATCACCCACATAGCTTTATCTACTGGAAACTTGTTCTTAAAATATCACCTGTTCTACTTCAAATGTTACTTCTGATCGTAACTAACTTCTGATGATTTTTTTACGCTAGAGATACATTTCTCTAAAGATACAAAAAGTAGACGAAACGAGATTTAATTTATGTCTTGTTTCATATTTATTTATTTATTTATTTATAAACATAAACGGCCCTAAGGGCCCTGGTATAGTTACAACATAATTATCCAGGTACCACAGAAATAAATGATTACCAAAATAAGTATAATTATATACAGATGAAATAACTATTATTCGTATTTATAAGTCTTTGGTCTGATTGCGTATTTAAATGCGTATAACGATGGGGCATTTCTTAATTCATATGGTATGTTATTTCATGATTTCCTAGTTATTGCAAGGGTCGTGTTGAAAACACCGTTTGATGAGTATGTTGTTTCAGTTATGATACGAGGCCTTCTAAAATTATAATTTAGTTGTCTAGCGCAAAACCAATTGTTTAAAGGGATGCAATTAGTCAATTTATGAGCAATTTTATAAGTTAGGGTACAATCGTTCAGATCGTGTAATGATTTTAATGTTGGAAGTTTAACCCTCTCTGTGATTTTGCAATAATAGTGGCTGTATTGAGGTATTGGGTGGTATAATTTATAAGCAAGGTATCATAGGAATTTATATTGCATTTTTTCCAATGTTTTAATATCACCAAGCAAATGTGGTGACCAAACTTGTGAGTAGTAGAGAAGGTTAGGTAAGACAAGTGATTTATGAAGTAGATTATTGGGTTTATATTTTTGAATTTAGAAGTGTTTCGCATTATGAAACCTAGGCTAGGAAAAGTTTTAGAGTTTACGTGATTTATGTGTTGCTGAAAGGTTAACTTCGAATCTAATAGCACCCCATGTTAGGGTGTAAGGCATGTTACATGAAGTAAAACGAATAACATTGCACTTATCAATATTAATGTCCAGACCATTAGCTAAAGATTATTCCGAGAGTGATGACAGGTCACACTGTAATTTCGAGGCATCGTCTGGAGATTTTATTATTTTGAAGATTTTTATGTCATCAGCAAAGATGAGGAATTTAGAGTGACGTAGTGTTTGGCCAAGGTCCTTTATGAATAAAATAAATAGAATATGACCAATATGTGATCCTTGTGGAACACCGGAAAGGACCTTGATAGGTTTTGAGTAGGAAGAGCCTATTCTTACCGTTTGACTTCTGTTAGTAATGTAAGAGTATACATCGTTATTTTATTAACTATTATTGCATCTAATAATTTAGAAATACAACTTATAATTGAAATAGGTCTATAGGTTTTTATATTATGGCGATCATCTGATTTATGGATTGGCTGAATGTAAGAGTGTTTTCAGAGTTCAGGGAAAATACCGTGTTGTAGAGAGTTTAAAGAGCAGGAGCAGTGGATCAGTCAGAGATGAGCAACGTTTTATAACAAAAATTTCTGGAATATTATCCACTCCGGGATGAACATTATGTTTAAGTTAGAGATGGCGAGTGAAACTTCTCTGTGAGACACAGTGACAGAGTCCATTATAGTGTTTGAATATAATCTTGGTATGTTCTTTAAATTATTGTTCTTATACACGGAACCGAAGTAATTTGCAAACACATAAGAAATATCGAGGGGGTTGTCAAAATCTTCTCAAAGAATTATTATTACTGATATTGTTAATATATGACTAGAATGATTTTATATTTTTTATGACTTAGTTTTCTATTTTGTATAAGTATCATATAATTATTATAAATTAGATTTTTCATGCATTTTTCGCATTGAGCAGCAAGCCTGGATTACACTCTAAAATAATGTTGTATGTATCCATAAAAACTGTTTGTTTTAAAGGCAATAAATCTGAATTTTTTTTATTATAAATACTTCGTAATACCTACCTATACATGTACTAAAAATTAAGTGCAGCACTTTTTTGCTAAAATTTTTTTTATTATTCTTTGACAAACAAGTTTTTTTTGATAAATATGAATAACAATAAAAATAAGTTTATTTTCTGAAAAATAAAATTAAAAAATTTTATCAAAAAGTGCTTTACTTATTCTTTCGTACAACTAGGTATATCAGGCGCGATACGCGCACCAAAATTTTATATCAGCCTTATCTACGTCCATATGAAATTCAGGAAATAGATATTAATGTATATTGTGTACACAATATATTTATACGCATTTTCTATAATATAAAGTAGATGATTGCTAATCATGTTATGTGTAGTTTTAGCTCAAGGAGGTTCGGTGGTTTTACAAAAAATCAGAGAACGTAATGAAACTCCATTGTTTAGAGAATCAAGAAGTTCCTTAAATTTTTCTAATATTTGTTATCGATGTTATATATATATTTGGATTATTAGTAATCGAAAGTGATGTTAGGATATAAAATGTTTCTCTTACCATAAATATCATAATAATGGCCTATAATATGACGTTAGATCAACGTTGTAATAAGAACCATTTAGCAACATTACACTAGGATAATTTTTGTTTTCATAAAATTACCGAAATACAGACATTGTGGTACTGCATCATTAAACATATTACAAAAAGCCGGCATCATGGACGAACCATGAATGTAAAAAAAAATGAAAACTCCAAAAAGTTCTCATTTGCACTCGGGTCTTGCGCGGTCTATTATCTACTCTTACAGCGCCAATGTGGTCGTGCGAGCGCAAAACTCAGGCTCTCGCCACCTGGCGGCGGCGCATGAACTATCCTTCTTTAGTAGTACAGGGCGTCACTACAACGTCATTACAACGCTGCTCAAATTTTGAATACTATAATGTCGATTATCTTATTGTAATCAATAATACAAGGCTAATCAGAGTTTAGATATAGGTATGTATGTGTATACATTATTTAATAAGACAAAGAGATCATGTACTGCTTTTTTAGGCAATAAAACACTCTTATAAATTTTTTAAATATGATAATCTTAATGATCATTATTATAGTCATAAAGGAGGTTGTCAATCACAAATCAAAAATATAGGGATCATCTTGTAAATTTACTATTAATATCCTTCTTGGTGCATAAGATTAGAAGTTTAAATTTTAAAAGGATTTTATGAAACATTTAATACTATGTTAACAGTAGAAGTAAACATCTGGGGCCTGCGGCGGCTCAGTCGGTAGAGTGTCGGATTCCCACGCCGGTGACCCGGGTTCGAATCCTAGTCTCTGCCGATTGATACAAGCACCTCTGTAAAAATTACATGTGCTTTGTTTACAAACACACCGCAGACCCCCGTCGTCGATTAGCACCACATGGAAGCACAAACATGGCGACGTTAAATAATAATAAAAAAAAAAAAAAAAAAAGAAGTAAACATCTCAAAGTACTTTGAAAGGGATATCGATGAAAAAGTTAGATACCATTTTTACGCTTACACATAAATATACTGGTGACTTTTTCTTAATTGAATATTTTTACTTAAAAATTTCCATGACCATCTTTAGATATTAATAAATAATAATAATCATTAAGATTATCAAATTTCAAAAATCTATAGCAGTGTTTTATTGCTTGAAAAACAGTAATACATCTCCTCTTCGTCTCATTAAATAATGTATACAGATATCTATATCTAAACTCGGATTAGCCTTGTATCATTGACTACAGTCAGATAATCGATATTGTAGTATAAAAAATTTTATACTAGAAGGCTTGTTCATGTGCCGACGCCAGGTGGTGAGCGCCTAAGTTTCGCGCTCGCACGACCAAACTAGCGCTGGAAGAGTGAATAAGAGACCGCGCAAAACCTGCGTGCAAATGAGAACTTTTGGGAGTTTTCATTTTTTTTACATTTATAGTTCATCCGGGATGCCAGCTTTTGTAATATATTATTATGTCGGTTTCGGTAATTTTATGAAAACAAAAATTATCTTAGTGTAATGTTGCTGAATGATTTTTATTACAACGTTTGTCTAATGTCATATTAAAGACTATTAATTTGATATTTACGGTAAGAGAAACGTTCGAATAACGTTGTAGTAATGTTGCATATGTGACCACGTCTGAGCGTTTAAGTATCATTGCATTTTGGAAACGTTGCAAAGACGTTGATACAACGTTGTAAACAGGTCATTGTAATATCGTTCTCGACACGTTATATTTGAAGCTATAAAAAGCGGACATAAACTACGTTGTCAGAAGGTTTCTACCACGTTGTTACAACTTTTAAAGCAACGATTCAACGTTGCGTAAAAAACGTTTTGTGCTATTAGGGTTATTTCCGGAAAATATGCTTCATGGGACAGTGCGGATTTAATATTGGAACCGAAATTCAACGGCATTAAGCATCAATATTCTCACAACTAATCTACACTTTGAAATGATTTAATTATATGCCCCCTTTAAATTGTAATAAATATTTCAAGCATGAGATGTTTTACGTATCTCATATTTACATAACAACGTAAACAAATTTAAAATGAGCGACCAGTGGCTATCGGCTTGTAAGCGCCGAAACAGATTTATCGGAATGTCTGTGATAAGTCCTCTTCGGTCTGTCTCCTGATTGGTCAACGCCGTTGCGGCTTTGCCATTTCGGTTTTGTGTTGGCAATGGGATAGCAGCCTTAAACGTTTACTCTGTGATGATCCAGGCTGGGATTATGTTAGGTAGCGCGTGAACCGAGAGAGGCTTATATAAATAAATTACAGTCGAACCGCGAACAATGATCGTGGTCGGGAAAAATAACCTCGAACACTGATCGAAACAATTAACTTTCCTGCCAGCTAATGACATTAAGAGGAGGCCGTATCTACTGTCCTTGTCTAATCACAGTTTTGCTATTTACTCAAAAAGTATTTTGTTAATTTGTAACATAGGATTTTGTTACGCCTGTCTCTTTACTTACTTTGTTAATTAAGCATTCGAACCTTTCAATGTTGCTCTGCACTTCATCGAATTTAACTATTAATGGGCGCTAGGTAAGGCGCGGCTAGCGTCGTATGAGCCATATCCCCGAGGAGGTATAGT
The DNA here is from genome assembly GCA_949152435.1 of Gastracanthus pulcherrimus. Classification (NCBI taxonomy): domain Eukaryota; kingdom Metazoa; phylum Arthropoda; class Insecta; order Hymenoptera; family Pteromalidae; genus Gastracanthus; species Gastracanthus pulcherrimus. The sequence goes on from OX424574.1 coordinate 53,963,500, forward strand.
GAGACAAGATCAGGATAAATAATTTTTTACAAATAAATACACTACTGGTTGTTAATTGAAGCACTTTTATTTTTCAATTATCAAATCTGGTCGCTAATTTACAAATTGTCGTTATTCGATATGGCTACGCGAGCCCGCGCGCGCGTCGCTTTACGGTCGAATCGCCACGTTTTCCGGAGCTAATAAATTGCTAATATTATACCCTTCAATTTAACCTGTACTCACTATTTCTTTATCGGCGACGTGAGAATTTTCCCGATTTGTACAAATATAATTTTGAACTCTATAACCCCGTATTTTTATATTACTGTCGCTAGTAAATTATCCGCCGCGCACTGAGTTTACTTCGGTGTCACACCGTCAACACACATTACATGCATATATATATATTGTTAAGAAACGTATGGTTTCTTAATGGAACAATTTTTTATTATTAATGCCGGGGGGGGGGGGTTCAAGATCTTGCTCGGCCACCCTATACAGGCTTGGGAGTCTTGCTTCAAAAATGGAGACTCAAACAACCCTCTGAATCGTTTGTAATTTCCTTTTTGTTTTGGTTTTAATATTATTATTTTCTTCTTTTAATTTAATCAAAAATCTTACCTTTGTTTTTCCTAGATGACGCTGGAGATGTTGAAGGTTTAAGACTTAAACAAAGAAAATTACGTAAGAAAATAACGTGGCTTTTTATGATCACTTGTTTTGAGTGAGGCGTGTGGCTACTCTGAATTGGCCTAAAGCACGACTAACTGTAAAACGTGGCTTAGCTGCAGCGTCCACCCCCGCTCAAGACCTCTCCTCTCCTCCGTGACGTCACGACGATTGTTGCCTCGTGTCGCTCCTACAGTTTCTTATGGCTTAGTAACTGCAGTATATCTGGGGCAGCGCACACGTGCCGATCGCGTGTTAAGGGGAGGTAGAGCTTGAAATGCTGATTCGGGTGACACAAGATATTATTGTGACCTCGACTCATACATTGAAATGAAGTGTCAAAAATTGTGTGTGTAGGAATTGTTTAATTAATTAAACACACCATTTTTGTCGCTTAACATCCCCCCCTACTTAAAAATGTTCATCGTCCTCGATGAATTTCGCGTATCGCTCTAGAGTAACATATCAATGTCTGTCAGTGGACGCGGGTCCATGGTCCGGGTTTTTCTTATTGTATCGTAAGTTTATGTCAGCAAATTTTATGTCATTACATGTTTGATTTGATTTGACTTGGCTTTGGCACAGAAAAGAAAAGAACTTTTTGCGTATGTTGGTTTTTGGTGGATGTTTGGTCAATAATTCTTGAAGTGTCGAACAACTACTACAATTTAAAAAAAAAATTATTGAACATGGGTTCGCCCTTCATCACCAAATGGTCCGGTCGACATTTTGTAGATGCCGCCACAAGATTCGGACTGACGTGGTTCGAACTTCTGTTTTTGGTTTTGTCAATTTGTTTTTCGCCGCCGAATGGTCCGGTCGAGATTTTGTAGATGCCGCCGAAAGATTCGGACCGTCGAATTCCGAAATTGTAGCCTCTATTTGCGTGTCGGCTAATGAGATTGAGCTGTTATTGCTTGTTCTTCATTACCAGGTGTAAGATACTGTGTACCTTTATTGTTTTTTTTTTGTTTGTTGTTGTTCTCTTTTGGTAGGGTTTTGGGTTGGGATGTATTGCACTTCCTTTCTTTTGTGAACCTTAACGAAGTGTTTTGAGAGATTAAGATGAAAGCTTACTTACGTGTATCATGTTTTGGTTCTTGGGTACAATATTATTTTGGCATTATCTGTTATTAGTTTTGGGTTTCATGCACACTGTTTTGTCATTCATGATAATGATTTGTATGGTTCTAAAATTAAGGTGGTCCAGGTCCATAACAATAAATGTGGTCTAACAATTTAGTGTATGTATATTAAATAAAAAAAAAAGAAAAAATTTTATGAAGATATAAAAAAAATATTGGTCCAATATTTTTAAATGTTACTTAAAAACTAATATTATCGAGGTTCTCGAAATCTATCTGGTCCATGTCTAATATACTTGGCGATGGTTCTCTCGCGATTTCTTCTTCTGTTAGACGTATGTTACCGGTGCTGATTAAATCCTGTGCTTCTTCCGTTTGTTCTTCTTGTGGCCGTTTTTAAGATTTGTGGTCTGTAGTTTTCGGCGATGGTGGATTTGATGGTGGATTTGTTTGGTCTTTGTTTCCTTGTTCATTTTGTTTTTTATTTTCTTGGTTGCTCTTGATTGAGTTGTGGTCAAAAACCCTGTAGTTACAGCTTTCCAGGTGTTGGTCCCATTCGGTCTTTCGAATGTATCTCCCGCAGAAAAAATGTAGGTTGTAGTTGCACTCTGTTATGTGTTGGTCCCATTCTTCATGTCGCAATCAACTCCCGCATAGGTAGTGTACCTTGTCTATCTTGTCCATTTGTTTCTTGCATATCCTATGGTGGTCCAGTTTATTTCTTGCATATCCTATGGCGGTCCAGATTATTTCTTGTATCTATAGCCATGCCACATGGTTCATGGTTTTCTCTGTGTTTACTCATAGTCTTGCTAAATTGTCTCACTGTTGCCCATCTTGGACAGTATTCTTTTGGAAAGTTGTCCATGGCAGCGGTAGCATCTTTTTCGTTAAAATACTGCACATAGCCCGTGTACCTTGGGAATCGATGGTTGTGTTCCTGTCCTTTCATCACTACCCGTACGATGTGGTCCAAGGGTCCGAACTTCATGAAGTCCTCTTCATATATTTCTTGCGGCTTTCGTATGGGTATTAGGACACCTAATCTCTTCCTCTCCGTGTCATCTAACCGTCCGGTTATTAAAGCTGGCATTATTACTGGTTCTGCGCTGGGTCTTTCTTTATCCATGTGTGGGCCTTTTTGTGTGGTTTGGTCGTTGATAGATTCGTTGATTGCCTTTTGCACGTATTTTGGGAGCTTCATGGCTTTTTCAGCATGAATATAAATCTGGTATTCTATTTTTAGCATGTGGTCATTTGGTCCTTGGCTTTCTGTTGTAATTGTGCATGGTCCAATGACTTTAAATAATTGTATTGCTGCCTCCACACTCCCTTGGAAATGTACATGGACTCGGTTTGGCTCTGGTCTATTCAGTTGGTGTAGTGTTATTTCGCTCAAAGGATCTGCAATTGGCGGATTTAGAGAAATAGGTCCTTGTTCTTCCGAAGAAGTTTCCGTATCATGGATTGTGGTATCGTCGCTCGCTGATGAGCTGTCTGATTGTTTGTCCTGGCTTTCTTGATAATTATGTTTTAGTATAATTCCGTTTGCGCTATATTGGTCCATGTACTCTATAGTTAGTACTCCTATTTTTTTATTTGGTCCTTCTCGTCGAACGTTTAGATGAATCTTGTTGCTGGTCCCGAATGTTTTGACGTACGCCGTAATGTGTTCCACGGCGTTGGGTGGTTGGTACTCAACGATCACTACTTTGACTTGGTCCATCGATGATTTGACAGAGGTGATTCTGTACTTTTGGTCCATTCTGAAAAGAGGTAAGGTATGTTCGTTAGTTGGGTCCATTATGGTATGGAGCATGTTAAATAAAGTAGGTATAGAATTGAATGAAATGGAAGAGTAGAAAGTAGAAAAGAAAATTAAGTCCTTTTGGTACACGAGCTTGTTGTACATTGGTATTTTCGATTTCACGGGTCGCATGTTATTATGTTTGATTTGGGTCATGTTTTATATTGCACGTGTAGGTGTTGTGATTGTTTTATTGATCCTATTTGGGTTCAATCTACATTCATGTTAGGTTCATTTTTTGTATCATTTTTTTTATATATAGTGTCGCATATTTTGTCGCGGAGTGTTGGTTATCTTGGTCCATGTCTTCTTCGGAAGTTGTATGTCCTATTTTGGTTCTCTTGGTGCTTTCATCTAATGGTTCTTTTGGGTCTGGTTCCGTTTTCCTTCATTTTTGATCACGTTGTGTTATTTTGGTGTCCTCTGTTATTTTTCTGGTGTTATGGTCCCATGCGACTTGCAAGTTTGCTCATGTAGGTGATAAAGCTCTATTGGTACTGTTTCTTCGCAAAATTCATGGAATTTGGCAATGGGTCCCTGTACGTTATATTTGGAACTTTTCCTTAGTCCCGCATAGGTCGCCTTGTAGTCCGGGTTGCATCCATGAATTGCTTTTTCTGCGTCTTGGATATTGAAATATTGCACATATCCATAAGACAATCTCTGTTTTTTGTCCCTTACAGTCTCATAATACATCATTGGTCCGAATTCCGCGAAGTGCCTAAAAAAAGTTTCATTCTTTTCTCTGTCAGTGCCGGTCCATGGTAGAGTACAGAATAACCGTGTTTTGTCATTCCTTAAACTGTTTGACTTGTTCAGATAAACTTGTGATCTTATAGTTCCGTTATGGTGTCTTGGATTCATGGTCATTAGGTTATTGTGATTTTGGGTCCTCGGGTACTCTAAAGTTCTTTGGTTACTTTTGAGTGGTTGCACTCTTTTTGTTATTGATGTCGTAGGTAAACCATTGAGTTTAGTTGCTTTTCTGGCTTCTTCTTCAGTTTTGAACCTGATTGTTATTTTATTGGTGGTTGGGTCCATGCTGTTGTGCTTGACTTCCACCGTTGTTGGTGTTCCTACTTTTTCAAAAGTAGCAACAATGTCCGATAGTAGGATGATTTTGTCAAAAAACACGGTGACAGCAATGGGTCTTGGGTTCATGATTTTGCTTTGGTCCCTACTAAAAATGATTTTGATGTGTTGATTGTTACGTATTGTAGTATTTTGGTTAAATGTGTTGTTTCTATGTATATGGTGTATACTTAGTTAATACGATGAAAGGGGATTTGAAACCGTGTATTATAGTTCGAATTCTTGTTCATCTGATTTCATCCTTCTAGATTCTAGGAATGATATTGTTCGTTTCGGTGCTTTGGATTTGATTGGTGCGTTATTGATTACATTAATTGTGTTATGTTCTATTATTATGGCTCCGGGGTGTGGTTGAGGTTGTATGGTAGTGTTTAAGGGTAATGAGTATTCGTGCTGCCTCTTTTTGAAACATAAGACCCCCGCGTTGTTTTTGATGCATATGATAATTGTTGTTATTATGAGGATAAACGCGACTTGAAGTGTTAATCCCTCGTACATGCGGGTATTAGTACGATTAGTCTCTCTTTCGTGTTCTGCTATTTTATCCATTTGGTCCATTACTTGGTGTAATGATTGCCCTTTGTCTTTCCAGAATGTTACTTCTTCTGATTTGGTGTTTATGAAGAAATTCAAAATTCCTTCTGTTTCTTTTAGTTTTGGGTAGATTTGATTTATTTCTAAGTTTATTTCAGGTTTGTAAATGTACTGTAAACTTCGTTCTCTTGTTTTCCTCATTGATTAATGCTACTTCTTTGGTTCTTCCTACACAGCCTGTAGCCAGTCTTACAATTCCCACGCCATTTATTTTGACTGTTTGGCCCGCTTCGCCTGAACATGTTATTCTTAGAAGTTCTTCTTTTACCGTCGAGTACAGCCATGATCCATCTACACTTAAATAGTTCCATTGGGCTGCAGGGTCGTATTTGTACCGTACATCACATGTTTTCAGGCCTTCAATGCTTGGGTTTAACAGCATGGTGACTTCACAATCTTCTGGCGTTGATACCTCTTTGAGAGGTCCTCGTGATGGACATATATATGCGTAGTGGGTCCTAATGCATGCATTCAGAGTATCATAGTCAAGTGTCAAAAATTGCTTTTCATCAGCACTTAATGCTAAATATTCTTTTGATGGTTGTATATATGCCAGACCAGCTGATTTGTTATTGTGTCTTTGTGGTACAGCAAGCGGGTGCAATTTGTATAAGTGATACGATATCCTTTCTACTAAAGGTAGATGTAATATCGCAATGGTCCTTCCATCATGGTGTATTGCGTCAACTTTTGAAATTTTGACGATTTCTTCAGCTCGTATGTGCTCTGAGGGAATTGGGAAGTCTAGGTCTAATGTGATTCTTCTTATATCCAAGGTTATTTGATGGATGATATTCGTTTTCAGTAATTCTGGGTGTATCTTGCCTTCTTTCAACAATCTTAGAATAGCCAAAAGCTTCTCGTTGCTGCTGATCACATGGTTTAGATTCGATTCTACGCTCCTGAGGTAGCTAGCTAGTTCTAAAATATATCTTAATTCTTCACCTTCTTTTAATTGAGTAGTCATTTTCTCTGTAAATACTTTTTCTATGTCTTTTAGCACGCGTTGATGCGCTCTAGTAATGTTGTAGAGCTCTTCAAAACCGGCTGATATGATGTGAGTTTTTTGGTCCATTAATTAAATCATTTTGTTCTAGTCCTGGTAGAGGTTATCTATGGTGTGATTGATGTTGTCTACGTCATCTTGTGTTACAATTCCAAATAGACTTTTGCTAATGCTGCCAATTGCTCCTAGGGGTGTCACTCTTTTGGTCCTGATGCTACGCGGAATTCTTGTTCCTGCATATTCACTGTGTCCGAGATTTTGTATGGTATCATTTATTTGTGTCTGTAAGTAGGTCAGTGTTTAGTGTTTCAATTCAATGAAATCCGTCCCCAATGCTAGTTTGCACTTGTGTTCAGGCAACTTTATAATGCATTTGGAGTACGCTTGGTTGAATGATTCAAGGGGTCCATGGGCTTGTAGAAATTCATTAACATTTATGTAAATGGCAATTTGCCAATCAGCCTTTTTTATTCTAATTGTTTGCATTCGCTCATAGTAGATGCCAGGGTTGACTTTACTTTTTCTAAATCATAGTTACTGCGGCAAGATGCTACAGTGGCGAGGGTTAAGATCATGAATCTTAAGTCCATTGTGATGATGCCTGTAATTTAAATAAAGTTGTGAATCTGTCAAGTTATTTATTTTCATCCGGAGGTACTGCTTCTTTTAGTTTGTTTATATGTTTTCTTATTCGCTTGCCATTAGGCAATTCTAGAATTACATTGTTCCTCCCTAGAATTTCTACTATTTTTAAAGGTTTGTTGTAAAAGCTATCTCCCTTTGAGGTCCTGATTTCTTTTAAAATTCGCACATAGCCTCCCACCCTTGCCTCGAATCTCCTGATTTTTTTATCATATTGTTGTTTGGATTTCTGTTTGGTCTTTATCTGATTTTGACCAGCCATGATTTTCATTTCATTTAAACGTAGGATTAGGTCGCGTAAGTAAATGTTGTAGATTCGTAAACTTTCGTCGGAGGGTATGCGTATTGGAAAGCGGGCTATGCGGCCGTACACTGATTCAAACGGGTTAAAATTGGTTGAGCTGTGTACACTTGCGTTATATGAAAATGTGGCAAAAGGGGCTAAGTTATCCCAATCATCAAATTTTTCTGAGTAGGTTCTGATAAAATCTATTACGGGTGCATGACTCCGCTCAAGCCATTGGTTTGGGGCCTGTATCCTGAAGTTGTTCGATGATCAATTTTAAATAGCCTTAGCATAGTTCCTACGATTTCTGACAAGAAACTAGTTCCTCGGTCTGAAAGTATTGCTCTCCGTGCACCAAATTTGCAGATTAGGTGTTTCGGTAGTGCATCTGCTATTGTGGTGGCTTTGAGGTTTTTAATTGGTATTGCGATTAGATATGTGGTCAGGTTAAATTGTATGGTGAGTAGATGACAATTTCCACTTGGTGTCATTCTTAGTTTTCCCACTGTATCTATTGATACCTTTTCAAAGGCTTCTATGCGCGTATCTGTTATGATCATTGGCTCTCGAGTCTTGAAACGGTCTATATTTCTTTCTTGACAGCTGGGACATCTCCGTATGTAGTCCAGTACATCGTTTCTCATCTTTGGCCAGTAGTATCTCTCTCTGATCTTTTGATAAGTTTGATTAACTCCTTTATGCCCGCCTGTCAGACTCATGCAGTGCCGCGATGATGGCTGTGCGGTCCTTTTTGTCTGGTAATTGCATTTTTCCGTAGCAGATTGTTACTTTTATTCGAGTGTTTTCAAAATACTTTGTGACTAATTCTGTTAACAATCCTGGCTCAAACTCGTCTTCATCTCTCCTCTCCGAGATATTCTGAAACTGGTTATGTTTTGTTTTAAGAGACTTTCTTTCAGGTTTGATAATCCAATGTTTAAGTTGCCTATATTTGTGGGTTCAAAGTATCTGTCCTTCAGTACTAAAAAAAAAATACCATGACTTTTGTACGGGGACATTAGGATTTGTCCCACTTTTGGTTTTTTGTTTTTCATATTTTGTAGGTTGATGGCTCCTATTTCCACTGAAAGTCTTGTTATTGAGTTAGTGTTATCACAGTCTTTGGATATAAAATGCACCAAATTATCTCTTTTGTATGTGAGGCATTGACGCACGGTTGTGACATTATTCCGTAACCCTAGCGAACCGGTGGTGCTTGTAATCGTTGTGTCATCCCTCAAAGCAGCTTTGTTCTTTTCCTTGGGATCTTGATACTGGTTCATAGGTCCATTTGGTGGTGTTGCGGGCAAGAATATTGGTACTGTTATGTCCGGTGATTTGAATAATCGATAACTATTGGCGTGTTTCCTTCTTCCCCTATTTCCCTTAACTTTGATATTCTTATTTTTTTTCTGGTTTCTCTGTTGATTCCTGGCGTGTTTCTGACAATGGGTTCCCTTTGCGTTACTTTTGGTGTTTCAGACATTGCCCTTCGAGGTTGAGTGATTATCTTGCTCATCTCAAGTTCTTCATTCTCACTTCTTGCTAAGCTTTCATCATCTGCGGAATCCCCGCTAGTACCATATATCTCTCCTCGCTGCGACGCGAGGTATGTGTGTGTTTAGCTTAATAATTTCGCGACTCTTTGGGCTAGTATCTCGTCCATGTTGTCAGTCCCATAATTTGGGTCTAGTGTATATAGATAATACCGCATTTCGTCCTCTACTTCATCTCCATCAGAGAAATGGGATGGAATGAGTATTGGTTTTGATGTCACTTCCTGAGTTATTTCTCTATGAATTCTTAGGCTTTTTTCTAGTCTCCTCTTTGATTCCTCTAACTCTTATCTACTCAGAGTGGTTTTTATTGACAGATTTTTCATGGATTCATCTTCCGAGCTTGATTCTGTGTCTGTAGTTTGCATTGGTGTTACTCTGATCTCAATATTGGTTTTATTAGTTGAGTTACTGGCTAATGATTCAATGTCACTGATCGTTTCGTCACTGGATAATTCGCCCTGGTACTGCTCCGTTTCATCTTGCCTTAAACAACTGTATCTGGGATATGGTATCGGCGGTTTTTCTGGGTCTATTCCTGTGGAGGACATCATCGATCGCCTCGAGGGTGAAAAGTGAGGTATCATGGACGAGTCTGAATTTAGATCTGCTTGCTTTTCTGCGATTGTTGACTGCACTTCTTTTTGGTTTAGATTTTGGTCGTCCTCGCTGCCTCTGCTGTTCTTTATGCTAAAGTTTTCAGTATTTTTCTTGGCTGAATTTGGGCATTGCTCCCTGCCTTATATAGTCACCAATCGGGCTGGATACTGCATTCTTGGCTCGAGTTCTCTGTGCTATCACGCTGTGTTCTAGAGGAGGGGCAGTTTTCTTGGTTTTTGACCCCTTTGGTCTTCCTAGTTTTTTTGTTTATTCTCCCATTGAGTGTACTCTTGGTCTAAAACTTATTGGTATTTTTTCTTTTGATGTAGAAGCTACACTTCTGGCTTTGTTTTTATTTTCTTTTTCCTTCCTTTGTTCCTGCACCATGACCAATAATATTGGTATTTGTTTGTTTATTTCTTCCTCTGAGGGTAGGTGTTCAGGTGGGTTTCTCGATAGCGCATCTGCGTTTTTGTTGAGTTTGCCTGGCTTGGACCTGAATGTGTACTCATATCCCGAAAATTTGAACATCCATCTCATTAGTCGCTGTCCTGGATCTTTTCTTTTGTGCATCCAGTTTATAGGTTCGTGGTCAGCTACTAGGATAAATTTTTGACACAATAGGTATGGTCTGAATTGGTGTAAGGCATATACTACTGCCAAACACTCTTTCTCCGTTGTGCTGTAGTTTGTCTCGGCTTTGTTCAGTATTCTAGATAAATATTGGACTGGGTGGTCAAATTGTCTATTTGTTGACTGAGTACGGCTCCAATCGCAAAATTTGAAGCATTGGTGGTTAAGATGAATACTTTTCCAAAATCGGGGAATTGCAGAATGGGTGCTTCAAATAGGGGTTTCTTGAGTGCTTCGAAACTTTGTTCATGTTCATCTTGCCATTCGAATTCTTTCTCGTTCCTTAGTAGTTCACTTAAGGGTTTCGCTACTTTTGCAAAGTCTTTGATGAACTTTCGGTAATAACCTGCCAGACCCAGGAATTCGCCTATATTTTTAGCATTTTTGGGTCTTGGAAAGTTCTTCACTGCAGGTACTTTTTCCGGGTCTGGTTCCAAGCCTTTTGCGCTTATTATGTGTCCCAGGAACCCTACTTTCTTGCGAAAGAATTCTACCTTGTCTGGTTCCAACACTAGGTTTGCATCTCTGAGTCTTTCCATTAATCTCATTATTCGGTCGTAGTGTTGTTTTAAATCTCGTTAATACACAATTATATCATCTAAATACACTATCATTTCTACATTTTGAAGTCCCCTGAGTATATTGTCCATTAATCTTTGAAATGTGGCGGTTGCCCCTTTTAAACCTTCAGGCATTCTGGTGTATTCGAAATGTCCATTCCTCGCCGTGAAGGCTGTTTTGTAGCAATCTTCAGGTTTCATACGAATTTGTTGTAAACCATTTGCTAGATCAAAGACTGAGAAATAGATTGCTCCGCCTAGCTGATCCATGATATCGGCTATGTTCGGTAACGGATAAGCATCTCCTACGGTTTTCTTATTTAAATCTCTGAAATCTATCACCATGCGCCATCTTGGATTTCCTTTGCTGTCGGTTTTCTTTGGCACTATCCATATTGGCGAGTTATACGGTGAGTTCGATGGTTGTATTATTCCTTGTTCTAGAAATACGTCTTATTTCCGACGTTTATTCTTGGAAAATATCCTTCCTTTAGGTTGGTACTCATCAGATTAATTTTTATTACCTGTCTTGTCATCTTTGGTATAGTGTATTTGACCCTTTGTGTTTTTCCTTATTGATTTTCCTTGTTAACTTGCAGTATTCTGTCCTCTAGTTCAACAGTTGTTGGATCCCTTTGGAAACTATTTGTTTCTTCATGAACTTGCCTTGGAACGTAACCTTCTTGTTTCAGTTATTCTGAAGTCAGGAATGGTATGGGGTTCATCACATCACCACTAATCATTAGTGCATTATTATAATATGAGATAACGGCTTCTTCTTGCTTGAAAAAGTTCCTCCCTAGTATGCCACTAAATGCTATCGAAAAATCATCTGGTACTACTTGAAATCTCTATGGTTTCCCTCTTATGCTCATGTACACTAATCCTAAGGTTTCCACAGTGTCTGGGGTAATTCCTAACAGGCATGTTTGGTTACTATCTACCTCTGTATATGGGTCCAGGCCATCAATTTTTTTAGGTTGACTGTTGCTCCATTGTCCAGCATGAATGTTACCCATGGTTTTCTTCCCCCCGGTACTTTTAGTCTGATGGCTGTTGGCCCATCATTCTCTTCATCTTCATTTCTATCTCTATGTCTCGTGCAAGGCGCAATCCTGTAGACCTTTCCTGGCTCTTCGATATCGTCATCACCTTGTTCAATTGCTCTGTGTTGCGGTTTTGGTGCTGTACCTTTTGGTTGTGCCATGCAGGTTGGTTGATTCTGTTCGGTTCTTGATGCTGATCCTGTCTGGGTCTCTGGATTTGGTTTTCTCTTTGGTTGTACTGGTTGACCTGGTTGTAATTTTGGCCTTGCGCTTGGCACTGTTGGGTCATTCTGGGCATGTCTTGAGTTTGGTATAGATTTGTAGTCTGGCGCGCCATTCTCTGTTCCTGGCAAGCCCCATTGGAGCTTAAATTTCCCTCATTATTTGGGAGGAAGTTGTAGCGCTCCTGGCTGTTGTAATTCCCGTTGTTTTCATAATAGTTGTTTGTGAAATCACGCTTGTCCGGTTGTTTGGGCTGATGATTTTGATACCTTCCAGTATGGTGATTGAATAGTCTTGGTTGGTATTCATTTCTGGACCATTGATTGGCCATAGTAGCTGAAATTCTTTCCTGGTCCAAACCTGCATTTCAGGTGCTTCACGAGACTGTAATTATGGTTTTATTTCTCAAACTTCTTTTTGCAGCGCCCGTTAGTCTTTGAATGACATTCTTTAAGAATTGTTCTTTCACCGACACAGGTATATTTGAGGCTGCACGCCTGAGATCTTCGAAGTAATCCTTGACTGGTATGTTATTTCCATCAAATATCGGAATACCATTGGTGGAGTTGTGCAGCGCGAAACTATTGACCTTGGTGGCCACCAATTCCGCTGAACCATTGGCCATTGTGGCATTTGGACCGCTTCCAGTACCAGCTCCCCCATTTTGAGTGTCAGGCATCTCTGCGAGATTACGATTGGTAATAAGTCCTTAGCACTATTTAGCTACACTGATATTCCTCGGCAATTAGGGCTGGATTAGATTATGATGATACTATTAGATGTCACATGGATGAATTTTGAAAATATGTACTTTTCCTTCGTTAATAAAAAAAAGGAAAAGGTAGTATTATTTTCGTTTTTGTAAAGGTCCAAATACTCGAAAAGTATTGGCTCGAGTTCCCGAATGAGCCCTTGAAGCCACTCTGAAACCTTTTCAAGATCAGTATTTTCTTCTTGTTGCGCGGTCTCGGTTTCCGTTCTCAAATTGGCTCTATATAAATTGCTTATGTCAGTCATGCATCAAATACCTTTTAAATGGGTCAACTATGGGCTTCAAATAAAATAGTTAAATGTAAAACTACTGATTGGTAAAATTTAGAGATATTACCGGATGATGACGAGAAGTTCAAATCCTATGTTATTCTGTCTATAGTGTTTCTATAAGTGTTCAAGTCCTTGACGTGGTATTGTGTCTGTGCTCTGAGCACGAGTTAAAAATGGTTAACGTTGATGTTGGGTGTTCGAATCTTACGTTCAAATCCTTGCGCTAACTTACTTTAATAATAATAATAAATTTTATTTGAACCAAAATTTGGATGTTAGAGATTAGTATGTTTATCAATTAATTATTGTCAATTTATTTTTTTAAAAAAAATTTTGTTTTTAGCCAAAAAGAAAAATGAGATTTTTAACTTTTATTATGTAAATTTATTTAATAAAAGAGCGAAATTGATTTGTATTAGAAATATTGTGTACCTAAAAAGATAAGAACAAAAATTAAATTTTAATGGTAATTAAAATTTGAATTTCCCGCGTATTTATAGAATTGAAACTCAAAAATTATGAAACAAATTATAATTTTGTTTTACAAAAGTTTAAACAAAACGTAATTATTTTTGTCAAATTAATACTTAATCTTGTAAAAATTCAAATATATATATATGAAAGAATGATGTCAAATTTTAAATTAGCCGCGCGAGATATTAAACCAACATTATTATCAGAGTTGATGATTTCCTTATCAAAAAGAAGTCAACAAAAATTTAAATATTTGTTATAAAAATAAAAAGGTATTATTCAGGAAGTTTCGCAAAAATAATTAAAAAAAAAATATTTTATTAAAAATTTATAACAAAAATTGTTTATTTAATAATTATTATTGTTTTATTATTAATGAGATTTTATTAATAAGTTAAATCAACCTAAACCTCGAAATTACTGAAAACCCGTTTGAAATGCTCGTGCCCTGAAAATGGCGCCCGTCCGACAATGGAGCCGCTGCTGTACTCCTTGCGCTGCGAGTCTAGCTATACTCCGCGCTAGAGGCAGTTCCGCGCGCCTAGTACTGAGCGCGAGAAAGTCCCTAGGCCCTCGTCACTATACCCATGTGCATCTGCAGCATGCAGTCTGCTGCAGCCAGCGTTTTCGCGCCAACGATCGGAACATAGCTGACCACTATGTCAAATTTTATTACTAGGATCTAGGGATTCTGCCATCTGAAATCCGACCGTGCCCAACGCTGGCTGCAGCGTGTAAGTTCGAGGTTAACTCGCGTTTTGCTCCAGAGTACTGTTTTTGTTTATAAACATTTAAAAGTGGTTAAACATGTTAAATGAATTATGAAAGAGCATTGTGTGAGTCTCCAGACGTCTTATCAGATGAGTATTAACCGCGTATTTTTACCAGCTGATACAAGCGCTACTTCTCATCAACAAGGACTTGTGCTTTGTGTAATATTGTTTTTAATTTTACAGCTTGTGCCAGTAAAAGAACTTCGCACGAAGTATCTTAAATATTAGTGCCCCAGGCGTATTTCCTTCTAAATGCACAAATTGTTTGGAGCGGCTGAAGCTAAATTTTAATAAGGTAAAGTATTTTATACAATTATTTTTATAGATTGTGTGAAATAAATAAACACAAATCTTAGTTCGTGCCGAATACTCTTGTGCGTACTCTAAATTTATGTTTTCATTTTGTGTTTTTAGATCACTACTTGGACTCGGCTTCACACCTGGCCTACACTTATCATGTGTAAACACTGGACCCTCTCCCAAAGTGACTTGCTTTGGCTGCAACAGCGTTTACTACTGGAACACTGGGCTTCCTTAATTAGCACAAAGCCTCGTGCAAGCTGTTGGTGGTTATTGGTGAGTGTAATTTGCATTTACGCACTATGGTACACCTATTTCAATGGCCGTTTATTATAAATGTTTGCCCATTTTTCTATAAGTTTCCCTCGTTCCTGCAAAATTTCATATAATTCACTATTTTTCAGAGTGTTGAGACCATGCATGACTAACATCAGGGCTGCGTCTTCCTTGTGGCAGCTCCTGGATCTCTGCTGACAAGAGTCGAGGCTTTCGGAACAAGACTCAAGGTGCAAGTGACACTTTATTCTGCCATGATCCTTTTCTATGCAAGGTAATATCACCTAGCACTGGGAGTGCATGTATACATGTATGTAATTTTTATTTAAAAAAAAATACCTTTAGTTTGTGTATAACAAAAATTTTGTGTTTTTATTTGATGGAAGACCAACGACTTCCTTTTTTTTTCTTGAAAAGTTATATGAAATGTGTGGTTAATTGCATATCTGGTTATTTGAAGTGTAATTTTTATCTAAATAAAATATATTCTAAATAATATTAATGCTTTGTTTATAGGTTGCAGATAAAGTGATGCTGTCGACACCTAAAATAGACAGGGAAATTCACCATTGTAAATGGTCAAACGACCTACCAGCCTGCTGTCAAACGCTGATGGTAATTTTTTTCCACGCCAATTCTTTTTGGGAATAAGAAATGTGGTTTGTGAGTGTGACTAAAGTGTTTGTGGAAAATTGTGTGATTATTTTGTGTCACTATAAGTGTTGTTAAGTATAAGTGTATTGAAGTGATGCTGACAGTGATGTGTGTGTAGTCCTGTGAGTGCCTGGACACCCCCAGGGTTTGTATCGCCAGATGTTTGTTCTTCTGTCGCTATACCTCAACGTCGAGAACTCACCGCTGCGACCTGGCTGGCTCGACTACGGGGCCTAATGTCACCAGAGCATAATATGCTTGTCGCTGGCAATTTGTGAGGTTGCTCCTTATGTGGTGTAATAATTTAAATATATGCGTAAACGTGGACCCTCTATATATTTACATATAATTTGAGTAATAATGTGTTTAAAAATTCGCAAAAATATATGATTAAATTGGTGCGTGTAACCAGGGTTTCACTTTGAGAAGTGTTTGTTTACTCGTGTTTTTGTGACAATATTTGCTTTGAAACGGAGTGCTAAGTTATGTTTCAAATTGACTGTCGGTACTAAAGAACATTTAAAACAAAGGTGACTTACAATTTATATTCAAATTATTTAAATGATTAATTTTAAATAAAATAAAATGTGATAAAGAATAAAATATGAAATGAACTTTGTCATCTAAAAGAAATATAATTAAAATGATCTATTTGCTTAGGGCTTGAGGAATGCAGCCTCGTCACCGCATTCCAGACCACGCTGGCTAATCGCACAACACCAGCACTGTGCCCTCGTCTCCGATTTTTTTTTTTTTTTAAGATGGACGAGAGGGGAATTTTCTTACGGTAATGGATATAGTTTATATTTATTCAAAGTTTTGTTCCAAGTTAATCTACCCGGCGCCTCCACCAGTTTTTTGTTAAGAAACGTATTGTTTCTTAACGGAACAATTTTTTATTATTAATGCCGCGGGGGGGTTCAAGATCTTGCTCAGCCACCCTATACAGGCTTGGGAGTCTTGCTTGAAAAATGGAGACTCAAACAACCCTCTGAATCCTTTGTAGTTTCCTTTTTGTTTTGGTTTTAATATTATTATTTTCTTCTTTTAATTTAATCAAAAATCTTACCTTTGTTTTTCCTAGATGACGCTGGAGATGTTGAAGGTTTAAGACTTAAACAAAGAAAATTACGTAAGAAAATAACGTGGCTTTTTATGATCACTTGTTTTGAGTGAGGCGTGTGGCTACTCTGAATTGGCCTAAAGCACGACTAACTGTAAAACGTGGCTTAGCTGCAGCGTCCACCCCCGCTCAAGACCTCTCCTCTCCTCCGTGACGTCACGACGATTGTTGCCTCGTGTCGCTCCTACAGTTTCTTATGGCTTAGTAACTGCAGTAGATCTACGGGGCAGCGCAAGCGTGCCGATCGCGCGTTAAGGGGAGGTAGAGCTTGAAATGCTCAGTTGGGTGACACAAGATATTATTGTAACCTCGACTCATACATTGAAATTAAGTGCCGAAAATTGTGTGTGTAGGAATTGTTTAATTAATTAAACACACCATTTTCGTTACTTAACATATATATATATATATATATATATATATATATATATATATATATATATATATATATATATATATATATATATATAAATAAATTAATAAATATATAATTAAATAAATTAACGGTTACCGACTTCTGGTGATGTCGAGGATCGCTCGACAATAATCTCAGTCTACTCACCGCAGTTAAATGTCGCCAGCTGCTTCAAACCCCAAGCTGCTACCTCGTAGTTGCTACGAAGTCGCGAATTGCCCGCTTGCAAAGCTCCGGCGTTCCCTCAACGTTAACAACTTAATTATCAACTTTACAACTCCCTACTTACCCTCAACAATCTAAATAACAATAACAATTAATTTCAACAATACTTTCTCTCAAAAAATCCTGACTCCCAATTACTCTAATGTTCTTTATGCGGCGACGTGCGAACGGTTAGAAGCGTGGGCAGTCAATGGCCAAGATCGGAGAGGCCGGAAATCTTTTCCAAATTCGGCTTTTCTTCTGTCTATCTTCACTCACACACACTTATTGCTTCCGTCCTTATCTTGATTTTGATTGGCCTTGATTTTTCTTAAATGCAAAAATTAAGGCTAGTTTCACGGCGATATGAGTCGCTATTATTGATTGGTTCGCTCGGTGATGGTCGCCCTGCCCGCGAGACGCCGGCAATATGAATTGCTAATTATACACGCGCGGCAACCTGGCGTGCATATCTGTGGCGCCTCAGGCTTTGCCGCCGTCTCAACAGCACGCGGTTGAGATGAGCCCGACCGATGAGCGTCAGCGACATCCGCGCAAGCAAGCGCTGGTGCCGCGTAGCGACGACTAGAAGCTAGCAGAATAGCTTCCGCCCTCTTACTCGCGCACCACCATGGCCATATAGCACATCGCTACAGCTCTGGCGCATTGACGCGGGACAGATTGTTTTTCTCGCTTGTAGATTCTGTAAATACTTAAATATACGTCTTAAGCGTACTGTTGTATTATCATTTCTTCAATCCTTACACACGCAAGCTGCCTCGAGGATCGAGCCAGCCAGAAGAAGTAACTTGTCCGTGCTCCGACTCCTTTTGGCGAAAATCGGTGGACATTTAAATATCTATAGCGGGCGCGTTGACATTTGTCGCCGCGGAGTGATCACAGTTGGTAGCGGCGGCAGGCTAGCGCTGGCCTTCGCTAAGGTTGACCAGCAGCTTCAGGCGGCACGCGGCTGCTAGCTCGCCCCGGAACTGTCGGCTGCCGCGTCTCTCTCTCTCTCTCTCTCTCTCTCTCTCTCTCTCTCTCTCTCTCTCTCTCTCTATATATATATATATATATATATATATATATATATATATATATTAATCAATTAATCACTCGATTTAACAATGCTGTCACTTGCTCCCTTAATAAATTTGCACCTTTTCGTTCCGTTAATATATGTAATCGCCGAAAACCATGGGTCTCATCTGACATCCGCTCCGTCATGAAAGAACGCGATAGAGCTTATAAGAGAGCACGTGACAGGGGACAGCAACTTACTGAATATCGAGCTCTGCGTGCAAGGGTCCTTCGAAATTCAAAAAACACTTATTATGCTAATGAAATAGCCAGAGCACAACGCTAAAATCGTCTATGGAGTTCTCTCAACAGGCTAGGCATAACATCCTCTCGATCAACCTCGCCTTTTTCGCTCTTTTCACACAATGATATCAATAATCATTTTGCATCCGTCGCCAACGCATCTAGATCATCTCCTGCACTTCCACTACCACCCCTCCCCTCAGCTCCGTCTCATATACATTTACTAACTTTCTCTAACATCACCCCCAGTGATATCTCTGAAGCACTTGCCTCAGCCAAGTCCAAGACTTACGGGCTTGATGCAATCACTATTAAACATCTTTCACTATCATGTCCCACCATTCTCGAAACACTCACCACAATTTTCAATTTATCAGTCACCAATGCATCTTATCCAGCGCTTTGGAAACAGACTCTTATTACTCCTATTCCCAAAGTACCAGCTCCATCCGACATATCTGAGCTACGACCCATTGCTAGGTTGTCTGAGTGCTCTAAGTTGTTAGAGAAGATTCTATCAAAGCAACTTCTGTGTCACATTGAGAAACACAACCTTTTCATCCCATGGCAAGCTGGCTTTAGAGCAGGTCACAGTACTCAGACGGCTCTGCTCGGCGTTCTTGATGACATAAGATTTGAAATGGATAGCTCTGGTTTCACAATCTTAGTCTTATTTGATTTTTCCAAGGCGTTTGATACGATTCCTCATCACATATTAATTTATAAACTTCGATCATTTAGAATCAGTGATCACTCCATACAGTGGTTCATTTCTTACCTTGCTGATAGATGCCAGGCTGTTATTGATGAAGGTGGCCGCATATCGGACTGGATTGATACTTGGGCTGGCGTTCCCCAGGGCTCCGTCCTAGGCCCACTATTGTTCGCCATCTTCATCAATGATCTCCCCATGGTACTGAAATTCACCAGACATATGATCTACGCTGATGACACTCAAATTTACAGAAGCTGCAAACGCCATGATCTCATTGACACCATTAACAAGATATCTGAGGATTGTGCTGCGATTGCCAAATGGGCCTCTTGCAATGGACTTACTCTAAATTTGTCCAAAACCAAAGCAATGCTCTTTGGTAGCACATTAAACATCTCATTGATCGATTTAGAACTCTTACCTAAGGTTACAGTCAATGGCACTCCCATCTCTTTTGTCAATGAAGTCAAAAATTTGGGTGTCTGGTTGACTCCTGATCTTAATTGGGGAAGGCAAGTGTCACGCAAGCAAGTGTTTCGCACCCTCAGACAGCTACGCCCTCATAAACGTGCTCTTTCATTTGGTACATGGATTTTTAACGATTCGGAGACTCCAGTGCTCTTAAAAGCTTTCCTTTGAAACTTATTTTTCTACCACATGGCGCACAAATTTTCATTCTATTCTCCTCATGATTACACTTATGATCCATTTTAGAATGAATGGATTCATAATTCTTTACTGGAAGAAAAGATGCCATATTTATCCATTAGCCTGCCACTCAAACGTGATCCCTAACACGGAAAATATCAAAAATATCCAAAACGCAACCAAGAAGCATCCAAAATCTGATCGTCTTATATGACAAAATCATCTCTATTATCATAGAAGAAAGCACGCAGCCACCTAGCGGTGAGAATCGAAGTTATAAATTTTTATATGGAAATTTAGTGTAACCCAAAAATTTATAATTTATGTAATATAAATTTATAACACGATAAAGTTTGGATTTAGCTATATATGTGTGTGTGTGTATATATACATATATACACACAAAACTAATCTTTACCTCTTT
The DNA here is from genome assembly GCA_949152435.1 of Gastracanthus pulcherrimus. Classification (NCBI taxonomy): domain Eukaryota; kingdom Metazoa; phylum Arthropoda; class Insecta; order Hymenoptera; family Pteromalidae; genus Gastracanthus; species Gastracanthus pulcherrimus. The sequence continues at coordinate 53,983,653 of OX424574.1, forward strand.
GAAAATTATCTGAGGGAATATTCAGCTATTCCCAAACTTTTGGGACACCCTGCATGCATATATGTATACGTATATATATATATATATATATATATATATATATATATATATATATATATATATATATATATAGACACACCATATCATAAATATATATAATATACATTATTATTATTATATAATCTGAGTTTGGGCTCAGTAGGAGCCCCAGACGCATGGTTTCCCTTGGCGTCCCTCCTTGTCATGCCAGTTACCGCCTTGATGTTACCGCCTCCCAGAAAGAAAAGATTCCGGGGGCAGCACTGGCCCTTATCTCCTCGGCTTTCAGAAAGTAGGCTCCCAGAAATCGGCGCCTACTTTCAGACAGCGCTCGGCAACTGCACAGGAGGTGTTCTGATGACTCTTCATCCAGGCAGCAGTATCGACATTCAGGGCTGTTTTCCAGGCCCATCCTGTGCCTGTGCAACCTCAGATTACCGTGGCCCGTGAGTATTTCCACGATGATCCTGGCTTTGCTTTTACTGAGACCAAGAATGACTCTTGTCCAGTCTTTTGCTGTTGTGGGAGCGATGAATGCCTTCGCTTGCCTGCAACGTTCCTCTTTATCCCATACCTGCTGATGCTCCGCAGTTACCCACCCAGTAATTGTGTCTTTTACTAGGCTGCTGCTGATGCCTATAGCTGGTTCTGGGCCGATGAAGCTTTCTTTAGCTCCGGTTTTAGCAAGGTCATCTGCTATCATGTTTCTCTTGATACCGCTGTGCCCTGGGATCCATAATAGTGTGACCTTTGAGGTTCCTGCCAGATCATTGAGGGCTTCATAGCATTCCCACACTAATCTGGATTTAGTTGTATAACTGTTGAGTGCCTGTAGGGCGCTCTTGCTGTCCGAGCAGATACACACCCGTCCCTCTGAGACGGCTTCTGCAGCCATCCCAGCACAGCGTGTTATAGGTACCAACTCGGCTTGGAAGACAGTGGCGTACTGGCCAAGGGGTACGATAGTACCCTTACCGTTCCGCCTACAGTATATGCCCGCTCCAGTACCTGTATAATATACATGATATCTACATATTTTGTATATCCTTGTTGATTATATAAGGTAGTTCCATGCATTCTTAAGCTAGAACTCATTCGCTTCTATCAATAATTTAGCTAAAATACGTAAGTTGACGATATCTGGAAAACAGGAGCCGATCGGATTTCGATTCGAACGGATTTGAGATGTACATTCATGCCCGAATACCGCCCCGCAACCCGATTTTATCGTCATTTTGGTCAAACCTATCGCTCCTTCCTGCCCACCGTGCAATGCTCTCCCGTATATAAGTCATCATATAGCGAGGGTCTTCAACTCCTCTCTGTCTGGAGGTCTCTTCCCAGAGGCTTGGAGAGAGGCTCACTCAGTGCCTCTCAAAAAGATTTCAATGCCATTTTCTCTATTAGATTTTCGTCCAATAGCACTATTGAGTCTTCTCTCCAAGGTGCTGGAGAAGATAGTACACGACCAGATTACCGATTTCCTAAGATCCAAAAAGATCCTGGATCCTCTGTAAACCGGTTTTAGACAGCATTTCAGCACCCAGACAGCACTACTAAACTGACTGAGGACATTTGAACTGGGATTAATGACAATAATAAACTGATGACCATACTGCTACAGTTCGACTTTAGCCAGGCGTTTGACACTATATCACCATCTAAATTACTTCGTAAGCTGATACGCATGAGTTTTTCCAGGAGTGTTCTTCTGTGGATCAAATCATACGCGATTCTGGAACTACCTCCCCTAGAGTGTGATATATCTGCCGTCCTTATGTAAGTTTAAAACGGCGTTAGGCAGGCACCTCAGGCGACCGCACGGTGATTAATTCTTACATTTTTTACGACAGAGGAATACATGGGTATTTATTTTTATTTATTTATTTATTTATTTTTTTACTTATTTATTTATTTGCCTGCCTGCCTGCCTGCCTGCCTGCCTGCCTGCCTGCCTGCCTGCCTGCCTGCCTGCCTGCCTGCCTGCCTGCTTGCTTGCTTGCTTGCTTGCTTGCTTGCTTACTTGCTTGTTTGCTTGCTTGCTTATTTATTTATTCATTCATTATCCATTCATTCATTCATTCATTCATTCATTCATTCATTCATTCATTCATTCACTCACTCACTCACGCACTCACTCACTCACTCACTCACTCACTCACTCACTCACTCACTCACTCACTCACTCACTCATTCATCATTCATTCATTCATTTATTCATTCATTCATCCTTTTATTTATTTATTTATTTTTAGTTTATTTTAGTTTATCTGTTTTCCCGTGTTTTATGTCTCAGTCGTGAAATATGTCGTATAAATGTATATATTAATAAAGTAAGTGTGAGTGTATTTATCTGCGTGTGTGATGAGTGTACATATCTGCTTAATTGTAATTGTTTTTAAATTATGACGTGATGGATGTACGGGTATGCAAGAATGAGTGAAACTCCAGAAATTGTTGTGACCAGTTTGCTCCAGCCAGCTGTACTGGCTGAATGATCAGCTGTCGGGGTCGGTGCGGTGTGCGTATGTGTGTATCCGTGTTTTCCCCTTTGGTCGGGATTCTGGAGCTCCTCGTTCCCTCAACAACAATAATAATTACCCCCCTCCCCCCGTTAATAATCATTCAATAAATAAGCTCGGCTTTGGTGACGGTGGTAATTCGGTCGTGATTGACTGCCCTGGATTTAAAGAAACATTTCCACGCGAAATACGCGTCACAAATTGAAAAACTAACAGTTTACCCCAACTCGCCTTAAAATAAATACTATTTTCAGACCTAAAAAAGTACCTAACATTATTTCCTCTTCGAGAAAACTTCGGAACGCGAAACCTAACCTCAATTTTCGCGTTTCGAAGTTTTCTCGAAAAAGAAATAATGTTAGATACTTTTGTAGGTCTCAAAATATTTCTTTTTTTAAGACGAATTAAGGTCAACTCTTAGTTTTTCAATTAGTAAACTACTTTGTGAATAAATAGCAAAAAAATGATTTGACAAGGACAGTATATACGGCATCCTCTTAAGGGGTCTACCTACTTTCTCTGCCGTAAAAAGGCTATTTTTACGATTTTTTTTCATATGTTACTAATAAAGTTATTGACATAAAACTTGTTGAATTTAATAAATATACTCTTAAAATACATAAAAAAAATTTTATTTTTTATTTTTACAGTTTTAGTATACAAAAAGTGCACATAAACATAATTCCTCTAAAAGTAGGTATGCGTGTTCTGTTGATAAAATCTTTGAGATGGGCCACCTGTAACAAAAAAATCAAAAAGTTTTAGATTCAGTACAACTCTCCCTTCATGATAAACCTCGGTTTTTAGTATATATGCAAAAAATGATAAAATGGCGGATATTATTAAAAAGAAAGTGACTTTTTTTACTATTTTTTGCAAGAAAACTTTGAGAATTGGAAATTTGGGTATAACTGAGGTTTGACATATAGGTGTACAGAATATACCATTAAATTTTGATAAGGATCGGTTCAGTAGTTTCGGAAATTTTATCAACAACAGGTGTAAAAACGTTGTTTTGAAAAAAATGCGTTTGAAACTTTTTTTATGAAAATTCGTAAACAAATCTTACTTACGTCTAATAAGCGATTCCTGTACTATATAATACTCCTTCTATAATTTCACAATTGATACATATTTTCGAGAAATGATAAAAAGAAATCGATTTTTTTAAATTGAGAAAGTAGGTTAATAAATCGAGGTTCTATGTAGCTATAAATTATAAGGTACCTTAATATTGTCGTATGGAAATAAAATTTTGCATTAAAAAAATCGAGGAACAAGTTCTTAAAAATTAGTCGAGTAGTGTTCGAGGTTTTGCTGGTGCAGTGTTCCACGTAAATTAGTGTTCGAAGGAGCAGTGTTCGAGGTTCGACTGTAGAAATAAATAAATTAAATAACATATAATAAACGCGGATTGAAATAAGGATGTTTTAATTAAAAACAACACTTTCTCTCTGCATTTAATCTGGACTTGAGACCGTCTACGGTCACATTAAAAGTGTTTGAAACGAGAAATAACGAGGAGAATGAAATAAACGAATATCGCGAGAAAACTCGTATGTCCTTTAGCCCGCCTAAACTCTGACTGACTTTACTCGTGGTCTACAAATTCGTTGTAGCCCTGTTGAGCCCCTCTCCTCCTCCGGTCCCTTTTTTGTATATGCAGTCTAGAGGCTGCTTCCAGCCACATGTTGTTGTCGTGCAAGCGACACGCTTTTTTTCTCGGAAAAGCACTTGAACTGGTATCCCACAGTATCGCGTAGAACAGAGGTTCTTTGTTTTAGTGAGCGTGTTTTCTTTGCCTTTCAGAGACACAATTTGTAAAGTTGAATATTTTGTGTCTGAGCTTGTTCGAGAATCGAGTGATTATATATTTTCGTGTATTTTGTATTTTTATTATTATGATTTTATTTGAATATTTGCGCACATAAAAATGGCGATTAACACGTGACATATTATTACCTTGCACCTTTTATAATAAATGTTTCAAAATAAAATAATATTCTAATGTTTTGGTCAATCTAAAAAAAATTTATATTAATGTGATCTTACTAAAGGTGAGACATTGATTGGTACGTAAATCTGCAGCTGCGAAATACAAATTTAATTTATAAGTAAGTAAAATTTATAAACCATGATTATGATGTGCTATTCATATGAAACGATATATTCAAAGCTTACTATTTATATGTATTACAAATATTTATCCAAAGCTATACTTTAATTTTTGTTGATTTATGATTCTATTCTAATTTTTAAATAATTATTTATTAAGAGTTTTAAAATAACTATAGTTAAGATCTCTTAAGATTTAATATTCTAATAGGGAACTTGCATGAATTTTAAATTCAATTTTATTCGATATATACTTAAAAATAATTAATTTTCCAAGACAGTTTTTTTTAATGCCTTATTTATTTATTGATACTAACATTTTAGATCACTATTGGAATCGATGTCACGTGACATCATCAACACAAGCGTCGAACATCGCAATGCCAGCGCTACTGTGGCGACTGTAGGTACTAAACAATAGAGCTGCTTTGCAGCGTTCGACGTTTGTATTGATGAAGTTACGTGACATCCATTCAAATAGTGATCTAAAATTTTACTGTTTTCAATGCGTTATAAATAAATAAATACAGCATAAAAAAATAAAATACTCAACTACGTTACTCAACTACGTGTTTATCTATTTAATTTAATAAATTCCCAATTAGTTGCTGGTTATAAACGAAATAGATTCAATTAAATAAAAAGAATTTGTATTGTGTTTATAAAGAATGTTACTAACGAGATTTATCAATTAGCTTTCATTGGTTTTGATAACAATAATTTTTGTAAATTTTTCTAATACTAATTAATAAAGACTTTTAGTGGTCTCATTTAACTTTGAAATGACTCTTAAGGAATTCTTTTTCGATTAGTACAATATCACTACAATATGCCAAAATAAAGTGAATAAAATGTTTATTTTTCTTAGGGTATCATTATGATGGACGTACATGTCCCTTAAATACAATTTTAATTCATACATTTCTGTAGAACCATTTTTCTCAAGATGCTTAAGTTTATTCCTTTATTCCGTACTCAGAGCTATCAGTTCGTATGATTGCGTTCGAGATTTTCTTTTGATATTCTCGGCTCACAAAGCTATCATTGTCACTGCGTTCGAAATTTATTTGACAATTTTGGCTATCTAACCTTTCAGATTCACTGCGTTAGATATTTCTTTCTGATACGTCTGACTCTTAAACACCTAATGCTCCTGACTCCTTGATTTGTCACTAATCACTCTCGCACCTGCGTACTTGACATCTCAGGGTACTCAAACAACTTCGACCGTTGCGACTGCGGATTTTGAGATTCTTTTGCTACTCTCGCACCTGCGCACGTAATATCTCAGGGTACTCAAACCGCTTCGACCGTTGCGACTGAGGAATTTTGAGATTCTCTTGTGACTCGCACCTGCGCACTTGACGTCTCAGGGTACTCAAACCCCTTCGACCATTGCGACAGCGGATTTTGAGATTCTTCTGTCACTCTATCAACTTTTTTTAAATTAACCTGCATCTTAAGTATTTTCTATATCATTTTATTTACGTATATTTCATGTAGCTATAATTTACAGATTCATGTAGTGTTAGTAATTTTTGAGAAACAGAATTTGGAGTTGATAATGTATTATTATTTTTTGAGTCTGTAACTGATGGAAAGTCTGCAGACAACCATCCTTTTCAGATCCAATAGAGTGTTAATGTTTTACAGGATAATTGTTCACAGGATTATTTTCATAAATTATCAGTATTTAAATTCACTTCACAAGCTTTTTAATAGTCACTTTTAAAAATGTATAATTCTTTATGTATATCATGAATAAGCAATTGACATGATAAGTAACTATAAAATTTACTTTGTGTATTATATTTTTCTTGTAAATAAACTTTCAATTAATTGTATCTATTTCTTTTTGAAGACTTAAATCCATTTACAGATGTGACTTTGTGTATTACTATATATTGCTTGGTATTTTAATATGAAACTTTCTAGCAATAATCACACGTAGCGCTTCGAGAGTCTACTTCGCATCCATGCCTAATCCATGTATATTTCATTCAAATCAAATGATTTTATAAAAATTATAAGCATAATAAACATAATAAGAATCACAATAATATTTCTAGTAAAAATGACTGTTACGTCGTGTGACGTATCTTTTGATTGTACATGTAAAAAATAAACAAATTCGAGTCACACCGCGGCAGAAAAAAATGCACTTGCGAAATACCTACGCATTAATTGAATGAATAAAAAATGCTCGCGAAAGCATTTTGTAAGATTTTGTAACTGACACAATTACGTTGATAAGTGCGTTTAAAAAAATTATATTTATGAAAATTTAGTAAATATTATAAAATTTATGTAATTTGGCAAGCATATATATTCAGACTGCACGTCTCAAGAATCAGTTCGAATACAGTATCGGGCTCCGTCTATACCGAGTCGATAATTGGTACTTAACGAAACGTCCGTTCGTATGGCCAACGGAAGGCTGTATCGCGGATTATTCACCTTTGGGAGAGACTACAGCACTTTGCCAGTTTATATAATCAACACAAAAATATTCACAAAGTCAAAAATATTTTATAAAACTACGGATAACTCATTTCATAAAATAAGAATATAAAAGAAAATAACTAAAATAATCTCAAGGACATTAAAGAAACTATTCTTCAATCTACAGTCAGTTAAGGACAAAGGCAATAAGTACCGAAGGAAATAAAGTAAATAATCTGAAGAATTCAATAAACTATCGACTCGAAGTTAGATACTTCGCCAATATCACCGCAGCGTATTCGTTAAATTTGGAAGCGGAACATTGTCCAGCTGATCAAGAAAAGAGTATTAACATAACAACTGGTGACGATTAATCAGTGGAACATCATCATTTAAATCGATAAATAAATAGTGAGTTACATATATTTTTATATACATTTAAAAGATTTTCTAAATTAAAAGTAGTTGCCCGTTCGTACAAGTGCAACGATCTTGGTGGAGAGGAGAGCGAATAATAGTCATTCACTATTTTTAATATCAAAATAGTATTCTTCAAATAAAATTTTGTGAATGAATTAAAAATATTCTAAAGAAACTAGTTATAGAAATAAAAATTTATATCGAACCGAAAGCACAAGCCAATTATATATAAAAAAAATCAAGAAAATAATGTTATCGTAATAATATAATATTCAAAAATAAAAAATATTATATCCACTCTTTTCAATATTTCATTCGTTTAAGGTATTAAACGAATTTTTAAATATATAGTTATTCAAATTTAAGATATTCACATATATGTGTAAGAGTTTTTATGATTTACATATATATATACTTGATATACGAATTATAATTTTTACTATAATTATTGTATGGGTTTGATAATGTAAATGTAATTGTATTTTTAAATAATTTAATGAAAATTACTGCACGTCTCAAGAATCAGTTCGAATATAGTATCTTCATCGTCGTCATCCTCATCGTCATCGTCGTCGTCGTCGTCGAGGACGTCGTCGTCATCCTCATCATCATTATTATTATTATTATTATTATTTTGTTTTAAAGGATAAAAAACGGGTAAATTTACCCTAACCAAACCATCAGTCGGGATCACCTTGGAGGCAGCGACCTTCTGGATATTCCCAACTGGAGTGTCGGGTTTCCAGGCTTCGTATCTTCTCGGGCTGGGAAAGGAGACAGGAGATTCTTGCTCAATTTCCACCCAGAGCATCTACGACTGGGGGACCGACTAAACCCGCCTTCTCCTGATCAAGGACTGTTGACATGTAGCCAGCAGTGCCGGATCAGGGATAGGTAACCCATTCCGTCCACCTGAAACGTGGAACTACGTTAGTAATACTTCACGTTGCAGGGTCTGTCCACTTTTCTTTCGTCTCGTATGGTCTGTCCATCTATTTCATTCTTGTCAGTTTATGTGTCCTCACATTCATTCTTCATTCGTTCTCAAAAAACATTCTTTCATGCATTCTTGCGTTTCTATTCTCTCTGTCATTTTCTTTCGCTCATTCTAAGCACCCATCGCCTTTCTTCCCTCTGAGTACTGTCTCAACAAACGTAGCTACTCCCGTCCAGCTGTCTGCGTCGCGTAGCATTCTTGGTATAATGTTCTCGGGCGTTATGTTTTCTGGTCCCAGTCTGCGTCTGTCCGTTGTCCATCTTTGGCATACGAAAAATGTATGTTCTGCGTCATCCCTGTCGTGTCCGCAGTACTTACAGTTCGGGGTTTGTACCTTGTCTCTCCTGAAAAGGTAGTATCTGAAGTAACCGTGTCCGGTGAGGAATTGGGTAAGGTAAAAATTCACCTCGCCGAATCCCCTCTCCGTCCATGGTCTCAGATCCCCTATCAGGCGTCGGGTCCATTTTGCTGTCTTGACTTCCGTCCATTATTCGTACCATTCCGCCATTGTCCTGTTTCTTTCGGTTATCGCCGCGTCAGCTCGTCCTGTCGCGGCGCTTAGTTCATAGATCCTCTTGTGTTCTTTTGCGAGAAGATCTATGGGGATCACGCCTCCTGGGAGATCGTCCTGTAGGCGCACGCAATCCTCAGCGTCCTCCGTCTTTGTACGTTCATTAGTCGCTTGCAGTACTTTTTTACCCCGAGCGTATCGGCCCAAATTTCCGCGCCGTATAGCAGGATCGAGTGGGTCGTGAGTAACCGTCTTTTTTCCTGCCTTGGTCCGTACATGTTTGCCATCAGGCGGCTTAGGGAGGTGACTCTTTCCGCCGCTTTATTGGCAGTCTTTTCTATGTGTGTCCAGAAGGTAAGCTTTGTATCCAGAGTTACCCCCAGATACTTGACCGATTTCTTCGTCTCTGTCAGTTCGGTGCCGACGTTCATTGGAATAACTGTCGGTATTCGTTGTCCTGTGAGAAAAACCAGTTTTGTCTTGTGTATTGGCAGTTGTAGTCCGTGTTCTGTCATCCATCTGTGTATTCGTCTTATGACCTGATTCAGCGTTAGTTAGGCTAGCTCTGAGTTCCGTTGTACAATAACCACCGCGATGTCGTCCGCGTACGCTACCAGAAAGGCGCCTTCTGGCATTTCTAGTCTTAGTAGGCTGTCGTATATCACGTTCCAGAAGTCTGGTCCTAGTATGGATCCCTCAGCGACTCCCGCGGTTATGTTCCTGGTTGTCCATCCCTCGGTCGATTCGTATGTTATTTTGCGGTCCCGTAGATAGTCTCTTATAACCCGCATCAGATAGGGAGGCAACCTGAAAGATTCTGGGGCTCTCAAGATGTCCACCCACCTGACCGAGTTGAAAGCGTTTTTCACGTCTAGCAGTCCCGCGAGAACTAACGGTCTGGCCCCGTAGCAGGTTTGTCTTGTCTTTCGAGAGGCCTCGACTATCTCCCGAATTGCCCCTATCGTGGATCGGCCCCTGCGAAAGCCGTGCTGGTTGTCGGAGAACCCTCCGCCGGCTGCAATCGCGTCTATCAGTCGTGGTCTAAGTAGTAATTCGAAAACCTTGCCCGCGTTGTCCAGTTGCATAGCTGTTCTATCTGTCGCAACGTCTCGTCCATGAGTCGATCTGTCCTGTGTCTGTCTGTGAGTTGATGAGGAACGACCTTAGCGGGTGCTGGTAATTCCCACAGTAGTGTGAAGAATCGTTCCTTGTCCTGTTTCTTCAGGTTCCAACGCGGAGGTCGCTCAGGTGCGTTCCGTGGCATCTCTGTATGGTTCGTCACATCAAAGACAATGTACTCGTGATCGCTGGCTGTAAAGTCCTCGATCACCTGCCATTGCTTGATCTTTAGTAGGAGGCGGTCCATTATAAAAGTGACGTCTGGTATCGAGTCTCTGAACCCCGGTCTTCTGTATGTAGGTGTCTGTCCAAGGTTGGCTACAACTAGTCCCAGCCTTGCGGCCATTTCCAGCAGCAACCTTCCTCTTTGGTTCGTCTTTGTCATTCCCCACTCGATCGCTATGGAGTTAAAATCGCCCGCGATGACTAAGTCTCCCGGGAGATCTCTTAGGGCGTCCTCCAATTTCTCTACTTTACTGACAAAAGCATTAGCCGTACAGTTTGGGGTAAGGTAGACGCTGACGTAAGTGACAGTGCCAACCCTGACCCAAACGTAGTCATCCCCCGCGCCAAAGTCAGTGACTCTCGTCCTCTGCTTACCCCGTATCCAGATGGCCGCTGTGCCCGAGGCGTTTGAGTACCACGATTTCTGTAAGTCCCTGTATTGTTAGCTAATTATTTGTATGACAGCGTCTCGTTCTTTCGCGATTTGGGTCAGTAAAAGGTCTGCTGCCTCGCATCTGTGTATATTTCCTTGGAGAATAGTCGTCATGTCTGAAGCTGCCTCTTGCGCTCCTCCAACGCGGCTCTGTAAACCGCACACTTACCGGAGCCCGGCGGGTGAGCGGCCTCTTCGCGCTCGTTTTCAGAGCACAGGAAACACGCCAGTGTTGAGGTCAGGCAGCCTTTCCCGACACACCTTTACAGTCTGTCCGTCTGTGTCCGTATCAGAGGCACCTGTAGCACCTCGTTACTACCGTTCTCAGTCTGACGCGGCAATTCATCCATCCTATTTTCTATGCGGCCTTTGCGAAGCAGCGTTTGAGCAACGCTATCCTCTACCTCGCAGACCGCCATGCAAGTGTCATATTGATTCGAACCGAAAATGTGTACGCCCGGATCCGACCTGTCCTCCGTCTCTCTATACAGTGCGTCTGTCACGTCCTGCGGTGTTATTACACAGTCTATGTCAAGAATCTCCAGTCTTACCCTGGAGGGAGGTCCTTGACTTCTCCTTTCTCTCCTAGGGTTTCCTGGAGTTTCTTTTGGAAGTCGTGTCTGCTCTCCGCCTCACTGCGCAGTCGTACAAGCAGTCCTCCGTCTTTAGTTTGGCGGTAGCTCTGTATCTGTACATTTGCAGATTCGGGGTTTACGTTCGTCTTCAGCTATCTTAGTGTTTCGGCGTAGGTCATCATCCCCTTGAGCCTGATGAGGACAGCACTGCCGTTAGCCCTCTGATGCCGCCTGCCCCTACCATATCCGTCGCCGAGTCTAGTCCTTGTCTGTTGCGTGGCTCTTCCGTCTTCTTTAGTCACGTCGCCAGTCCTGTCTTGTTTCGGGGTGTTCTGTGCTTTGTGTAGTGTCGTTTTTTTCTTCTGTTTTCCGTTCGCCACCTTCACGTAACCCGAGCCGTCTTCCACCCTTTGGAAGGCTTCCGCCTGCTCAGGGCTTGATCCGGTGACCTTACGTCCCCTCTTGTTCTGTGGCGTTTCCGTGGCGTCGTTCGTATCATCGTCTTTCTTCGGAGCCTCCCAGATGGCTGTCAGATGGTCGCATTCATACCATACGATCTCGGAACATTCTGTTTTTTTTTTCGTGCGAACATCGTCTGTAGGGTCTTGTTTATGCGCTTGAGTTGAGCTCTTATTGCCTGCTCAACTCCCCTTAGTCCGGTCTCCTGTCTTAGGTCAGTCCGCGTTTGTCTTGGGGTTATTGTCTCGTTTGTAGTTTCGTTGGAAATTATATTAAACATACCTTGTTTGTGATACTCCAGAGTGCGCGACCGTCTCCGTCATTGGCATTTCCCACACTCTCGCGGGAGCGGCGCGTAGACGCCGGGAGCCATCACGGAGACTTGCGCTGCAACGATCATCCACACATCCCTTGCGAGCAGTGTCACGACACCCGCTGCTCCCCGTGACCCTTTATTTGCATGCGAGTAGTTTGTATATGTTCGTTTTTTGTATGTAAGGCTCTTCAATTGGCAGTATCCACCAGAGTCGAGCTTCTTGACGTTTCGATCGACTTCTGAATTTAATGATCGACATCTTCCAGAGAAATGCCCGTTTAATAGAGCCTTCGGGAAGAAGTCGGTCTGTATTCCCCCCGGTCGATACTCGTTTATAGAGCCCCCGGGCGAAAAAAGAAAAATTTCGTTTCGATTCGCTCGCGAGACTTGTCGGAAGATGCCTATTTATAGAGCCTCCGACCAATCATACCCGGAAAATTGTGTCTTTCGTCTTTGTCCTGCTCGTCTGGGTGGCGCTGCTGATGGAAGGATTCTTTTTGTACATGTAGTGTGTGTTAGCGTATTTCAATGTTGAGTGTTGAGTGGGTATTTCACGACCAGCCACCACTATTAACTGGCCGAGCGCGTTCGATTACCATTTAGTCACCTTCTGATTGCCAGGCGAACCGGCAAATCATCCAACTACAAGCCCCGCCGGGAGGACCGCTGCGCTTCCTCGTGTCAGGAAGGTCATGCAGCGGCCACGCGTCAACCCAGCTAACCCTGGCGGAGATTATTATGATTATTATTATTATTATTATTATTATTATTATTATTATTATTATTATTATTATTATTATTATTATTATTATTATATCCCCTCTAGGAGCTGCAAGACCTTGTTGAAGCCCAGTACCTCTTACATGACTCTGATGGGTGCGGGGGCTTATTCAAACTGAGAAGCAGTTCACTCATCTCACACTTACGCACCAGCACACTACCACGCATAATATTGCTCACGCTATCAAGCACTACACTCACCACTACACAGGCATTTACTTTTACATTCATTAAGTAGCACTTACCACATGCATTACACTGAACAAAATACCTAACCATCTTCTCTCGGGCGGTATGACTAGTCATGAGGCAGATGTACAGAAAACCGCCCGACCCGATTGTTCTCACGCCGGGACACGCTGGGAGTGCCCGGACCTCTGTTGGTTGTACCCATCGGCAAGGGCAAAGGGTTGATGTGAGCCTAGCTCTGCCGAGACGGTTAGTTCCGGGCGAACCCTGGTCCGTCCGTGTTTGCCGGAACCGGGAAAACGAATGCTGGGCCTCAGAGATCTATGGTAGGATCAAAGTATCCTAGGGTGCATCCGTTCTCAGCTATTTTAGCCCGCCCCCCTATGCACGATCTGCCAGTTGACAATCAAGAAAGAAAATGTCCCTACAAAACCAAGTGATGAGCCAGAAGGCAGGTAAACCCCAAACCTCTCCAGAAGTGATGGCGGTGGTGGAGCAGCTTGCTCCAAAATCGCTACCGGACGTCACACAACAGCTCAGCCGCCCGGAAATAAGTAGTATTGAGGAGTTCATAAAGGTGACAGATGAAATCCTTAAAAATATAAGAAAAGCGTTGGAGAAGTAGCCCGGAGTAAATAACACCATCAAGTACCCATACCCTATCCCGTTGAACTTTTCGACTCTTGGAAGGACCGTCTGCTTCCCAACAATGAAGAGTACAGCCCAACAGATACTCTGGGAGCCACGGCTACCTCAAGCCAGCGGCCTCAAAGTAAGAGACGGCGACAACGAGACAGGGCCTCCGATAGTGCCGAGTCAGCTGTCACTGATAAGAAGGCCAGGGCCAACGGGCCCCCGAAGACCGACGGTTTTACTCCGGTCCAATTAAGGAGTGAGAAAGCTGCAGCTAAGAAACCACAACAACAGCAGCAAAAACATCCAGCGCAGCGGAGCCAACAACAGCTGGAGCGCAAACAACAGGATCGACAGCAGCTGCGACAACAACTCCAGCCGCAACAAAACAAGCCCCCAACAGCCAGGACATCGGCTAACAAGAAGAGCGAGGTTTCTCAAAAGCCTCCAAAAAATAAGAGAAGGAGGAGAGCGCCTAGGAAGCGACCCAAGGCTGTCCTTATTCAACCTGGCGACGGAGTCACCTACGCGGAAGTTCTTATGAATGTCCGCAAAAAGGTCATCGCGGAGTGTCCAACAACTGATATTTCTATCAGGAAGACCAGGGCTGGCAACGTACTGGTAGAGTTGGGATGGACTAGTCGGGGGTCGGAAAGAACCTCACACCCTAGACAAACGTGGAAGTCAGAGACCTTGACAGCCTCACCAACAAAGAAGAGGTGGAGACGGTGATCAAGAAGGTCTTTGAAGAAGCAGGAGTCTCAACGGGTGAGATCAGCGTTTCGCTGACCAAGCCCAATACCAGGGAGCAGCGAGTGGCCATCATAGAGATGGACTAGGACATGGCAGAGTTCCTCCTTGAGAAGAACCGCCTGAGAGTCGGCTACATGAACTGCCGACTAAGAAGATGGCAGCGACTCCAGCTGTGCTTCAGATGTTTGGGTTACGGACATCAAGCGCGTGATTGTCGTGGCCCAGACAGAAGCAAGGCCTGCTACAAATGTGGCGCGGAAGGTCACAAAAGAGCAGCCTGCAAGGCTAACGAGGCGAAGTGCATCTTGTGCACTGACCACACGTCGAGCTCAGGGCCAGAGCCGGATAGCAGAGGAAACTCCACCATGGAGATCGTATTCAGGCTCGGCCTGATAGTTCTCAACTGACATTCAGAAGGGTAGGACATATTGGGACGATTTCGGACGTGTCTTTCGTATCCGAAAATCTAGCGCTTACATCGTCGGATGGGGGGGGGGGGGGGGGTACTGGAGGATTACAGCGGAAGTGGCTACCTATACATCACTTTTCAGCTGCGCGATAAATCTCAATCGCAGGCAAGGGTCGCGGGAAACCCACCCCGATGGAACCAGGCCAAGTTGAACACCAACAAATTAGTCGAGGTACTGCTGGAAGGACAACAGAACATTACTACGACGAGTGCCACCGAAGGCAGGGACGATGCGGAGGCTCTTGTGAGGGAGACCATGGGCCCCATTCACCGAGTCTGCGACGCATACATGCCGCGCAAGGGATCGCGACATGGAGACGCCCAGCTTATTGGTGGTCTGACAAAATCGCGCAACTGATAGCGGAAGCGAACCGCCTCAGAAGAAGAGCGCAAAGAACGCGAGACGAAACGCAGGCAGCACTGTTGTCAGGCACGAGATCAACCGGAGCAAGGCACAGTGCTGGAAGAACCTGACGGAAGAAGTCAATCAGGACGTGTGGAGCTTGGGCTACAAGGCAAGACCGGGAGGAAACCGCTGATGCGGGGGAGATATCCTTATTCTTCAGCTGTGAGCAGCGGATCGCCGCCAAAATGATGAGGAGCGGAAAGGCGCCTGGGTCTGACGGGATATCAGCTGAGATATTAAAGATCATCGCGGTTAGAGCACCTTCTCTCTTGCTGAATAAATACAACGCGTGCCTGAAGATGGGTGTCTTTGGCACCCCCTGGAAGGTTGTGCACCTCGTGCTGATCGGTAAAGGAAAGGGAGGTGATCCCCGGCTTCCGTCGTCCAACAGGCCACTGTGCATATTGGACCACGCAGGGAAGCTCTACGAGAAGTTGCTCAACCCACGACTACAGGATGCTGTGCGGGCTGCCGACGATTTAGCTGGCGACCAGTACGGCTTCAGGAAACAGCGATCCACGGTGGACGCTACACGGGAGGTAGTACAGCAGGGCAGACGAACGTGGACTGGAAATCATTTTTCCAGGACCATCGCACTCCTGGTCACGCTAGACGTAAAGAACGCCTTTAACTCGGCCAGGTGGCCTGGCATCTTGGAAGCGTTAAACGTGTTCAGAGTCCCGGAGTACCTCATGTGGGTGATACGAGACTACTTAAAGGACCGTATCCTCCGCTATGATACAGAAGAAATATCTCAGCGCCGGCGTGGCACAGGGGTCGATCTTTGTCCCAGATGTTTGGAACATCCTGTACGACAACCAGCTGAGGCTCGGGCTGCTAGGAGGGGTGTACAGAATAGCGTACGCCGATGATGTTGCTTTAGTCATCATCGCGCCGAACTTTGAACGAGCACAATATCTGCTCAACCAGGCGATGCGCAGGATCTCGCGCTGGATGAGGGAACACGGACTTGACTTGGCAGCCGCTAAGACTGAGATCGTGCCCTTTACCGGCAAGCGGATAAACCCCATCTTTACCATGAAAGTGGGAGGGACGGAGGTTTTGACCGGAAGGGAGGCTATGTATCTGGGACTCAAACTATATACCAAACTTACCTTCTTTCGTCACCTGGCCTATGCAGTGGTCAAGGTGGCGACAAAGACGGCACAACTAAGCGATCTCGTGGCGAGCACGAGTGGCCCTAAAGCGAGCAAGCGACGGCTGCTCATATCAGTCATCACATTCATCCTATTGTACGGCTCTGAAATATGGGCTGATGCAATGGAGAAGGAGTGATACCGGATTAGAATCACTTCCGTTCAACGTAGAGGAGCTCTTCGAGTCCCTGGCGCCTACCACACGGTCTCGGGACCGGCAATACTCGTTATTGCCGGAATCATCCCGATCGACCTGAAGAAGAATGAAGAAGCAGCAGAGGACAAAACAACCGTCCACAGGGAGGAACGGGAGCGTACTATGGCAACGTGGCAACAATTCTGGACAAATGAAACTAAGGGTAAATGGACAGCCAGGCTGATAGAACAACTGGCCCCTTGGATAAACAGAGACCACGGTGAGGTACAATACTACCTTACCCAATTCCTGCGTTATCACGGGTACTTCTGCGCTTACCTCAAACGTACGGGGAAGGTTCAGAGCCCGAAGTGTATTTTTTGTTCCACTGATTGTGACGATGCATTCCACACGTTTTTCGTCTGCGAACAGTGAAACGAAAAAAGGACAGCTCTTCTCGACTTGGTCGGACAATTTACGCCCGAGACCATGGTGGGCGTAATGTTAATAGTAATGTTGTCCGCCAAGAATGAGTGAGCCACCACGGCAAAACTCGTCGAGTCGGTTTTACGAGAAAAGAAGAGATACCTAGATAGAGCTATCGAAGAAGGTATGACTGTAGCGCCGGGAATCGCTCCGACACCCCATCATAACCCAGGGATGGCGGACGACTCCGTAGAGACGGATGTGGTAGGATATGACGAAACGTCTTCTTAACCGGAGAAAGATTAGTCCTTAAGAATGTTATCTTTGTTACAATTCGAGAAAAACTTTTTATTGATTGATTATCGTATTTATTTATTTGACGAATTCATTAACAGAATTTAATGACATAGGTGATTATTTGGTTTATTCTAATTATTTAATTTGATTTCAGTTTGCAATGATTTCCGATGGAAAACACTGGGTGGATTCGGAATCGCTAATTAGAATATACATCACGTATGTTCTAGCGACAGAATAGCCCTGATAATTAAGATGTGATACTTTAGTTATGAAATTTACCTATTTGGGTTTTCTGTGTTAACTATTATAATTATTCTCGTAAAGTTACATATAAAGATTTTATTTAATTATTCATTTATTTATTTAGTAATTTTTTATACATTAAGGATGCTTTAGTAAATGAAACATTCAATAATTAGTGAAAGTAGTAACGAAATAGGTAAATGTACGATAATGAAAGTATCTATTAAGAGGAATAAAATTTATTGATTTTTGTTAAATATCATGAAGACAATTTTCATTTACGGGGACAAATCAGTATTTTTATAAGTTTTAGCCGCGGATAATACGTTTTTCGAAATGTAAAATGAATTTTGGTTAAGTATATATTTAAAAATTCTACACTATTAAAGCAGTGAAATATAACAATAATGTTTAAGTCCGTTATGATATTTTTATTCCGATTGATATTTCCAATAAATTGTTAAAATATAAACTTTCTTTACATTTAATTCTTTTAAAGTTAACAAAATATTGTGGCATTTAAGTTTTACCATTACAATTCTTTAGCTACAACTGCAGATTATACAATAATTTCACCAATTTCAGTTCTCGATTGTTTCATTGTTTCTTCGTAAATTTAACTCTTTCTAAAATCTGAATTACCTATAGAACGTGAAATTCGGCAATCTGTAAATATAAGATTAATTATATTGTCATCTTGAGTCATTACCTAGATAAAAAGTATGCATGCAATCCCCGTGAGAATAAAAAATATTCGACTACAAGGAGCTACATAAACTACAGAAAGTTACAGAAAGTTACAGAAATTACGAAAAGTTACAGAAAGTTACAGAAAGTTGCTAAGAGTAAGAAAATTATAGAAGCTATAAGGAAAATTATAGATGAGTATTATCTGGGTAACTGTTCTCAAGAACATATCGTACGCTAAAATCGAGAAATACTCGCATTTTAATCTTTAAACTGGCATGATATAGTCTTCTAGTATCATTTTATACGATGCATTTTCTTTTAATTTAGGGATTTTCAGGAAGTTTCATCAGTATCGCCTTTATCGTCAATGAGACCTCTCTTAAGAGTTGGCGGATCTAACATTTAATTTCTTATTTCTCAATTCATTTTTCCCTTTTTCTCTCTTATCAGTTCCTTCGACTCTCTCATCAGTCGAACTAGACGCGAGATGAGACACAATGCCTTCGACTTGCCAATCTGAAACTGTCTCCCCGATCAAGTTTCTGTGTGTCTGTCCCGCGATAGCCAGATTTCTGTGGGCCTGATAAGGTGTGTCACTCTCTGACACAATGGTTCCGGTTCCTACAACTGATGCAGCATTGTCCGAGTCTCTGTTGCCTCGACCCGCGTCAGCCCAGTTGCCGTTTTCTCGATCAATGTCGGCTGCAACCGTGGCCACAAAAGCACCATCCATGAAGCTTAACCTGGGCTTCATGGCCAAATCCATCATTCCATATAGTTCCCTGAGCTACCGTGTACATCGGTCTGGCATCGGCAGTAGCCCTGCTGCCAACTCTTCTGTCTGTCAGTCTAGTTAGGGATCTTAAATATTGTTGAGAAGTAGACCTCAGGGATATCGCTTCAATAATTAAGTATCCGCTTTAATAATAATTCAGTATCCTTACATTTAAAACGGAGTTTCTAGATGATGCATCAGCATTGATTTCAAATTTATTATTTCCAAGTTAATAATGTACTCTTTATACATCTATTCTTTAAGTCTTATTCGCTATCTTGCCAGCCTTGATAAAGAATTTAAAAACTATATGCATCCAGTTTTACGAACTGTGATCCGTTATATTGAACTAAATTTATGACCAAAAGATAAGGTTGAACCAAAAACTATTGCAATATTTCTCAATATTAGAATAATAATATTTCTGCCGAATTTAAAGTCCATCAACCCTAATCTATCATTACATCGAGGAATGGCTTTCCAAACATCTCAATATAATTATTGAACAGGCCGTTTGTGCCTGTCGGACATTCAAATACGCGCGCGTCCTGCGCGAGGCCGAGAGCCTAAGACTTGAACGCGTCGCCGCGTTCTAAGGCGCTGCTATTCTAGCACACCGCGTGATACCCCCACCTTTTACGTGGGTCAAGGCCAACAAAACCAGGCCGCTCAAGGCTCTCGGCCTCTTCTTCCGGCCGCTTCCGAGTAATCACCACCTCTTGACGATTACACGCTCGTGACGCGTAATACACACACACACACACACACACACACACACACACACACACACACACACACACACACTCACGACCAATAAGACCCACGAAATTAGACAAATTGTAAGTACCCAATAAATACCTGTACATTTGTAAATATTAAATACACTTAGACAATAAAGTAATTGTAGTAACGGCCTAAATTACAAGTGTGAATTACCAAATCTCACTCTCTCTCTCCTCTCCTATGTCGAGCCCCCGAAAAATACAAAACGGGTTCTTCTGATTGCTAGCAACATTTAATTATTAGCTACAAGCAGGAACAAATTGGTCCTTCGAGCCAGATCTGGTTCAACCGGAGAGGAAAGGAGATTTGGTAAGTGCTACAAGACATTAAATCGATTCTAAAAAGCCGCGTCCGCGAGTGCTTTCCCGGACTAGTGACCTCGTGCTCGGGACTTTCGTGCGCGAGTGAAAAGTGCCGAACTATTCAATGCGCTCCGGCTAGTGCAATAAATTGTGTGTGTGTGTGTGTGTGTGTTACGGGAAAAGCACTTTCCCAAGGGAGTAATTTCCCAAGGGAGGAATTTTGCGGGGTCGGACATTGCCTCGAGGGCGCGCAGAGAAAGGACGATTTCAAATTTCGCGCAGCGGCAACGCCCTCTTTAATGAGCGATCGCCACGTGCTCGAGTAGTTTGAAGCACGTCTTGCTGCGCACGCCTCGTGGCGATTGCATAATCACTTCCACCGCGGTCGGTACGGCAGTGACCGACACCAGTAGTGCGCGCTCAGCGTCTGGTTCACGATCGTTTTGGCCGCGCGCGCCTTGACGTAGCTGCAGTGCGTGTCATACAACGCAAAATTTAAACTGCGCGCCAAGGCCTGGCGTCATCTGGACGGTTGAGCACGAACCTCAGCCGCTGTCTCGTGTGCTGCGCACACGCACAGCGCTATCGTGCAGCTAGGCAGTTGCGGCGGAGGATCCGCGTGGTCGAGCACCTAACCTCGACGCTGCACGCGGCCACATCTGGACATTGGACCCTCGTGGAGAAGACCTTACTGCCGCCAGGACCCCCCTCGTTCGAGCAATACCTGCTGTACAGGCAACAGCTCTGCAGTATTGGGGTGTTTCGCAGGCGAGGTAACATTTATGTGCAAGGTGCAACTGAACCTCTGCACACACACGAGGCCTGGTGCGTTTGGCGCTGTGAAGGACGGGACATCGCTGTCCAAGGCTGTCATCACGACCGGGATAAGAGGGCTGGGACATCGTGATTACTGCACGACACGACCACTATTGAGGCTAAGTATCTCACACATGATGATGGTCTCAAGTCTCGCCTGTCGCAGCTTGAAACTTATTGAAAGACTTTTTTTGAAAGGCACCAGAATCTTTATCAGTATTTTGAGGAACTCAAAGAAGATGATTATTTTATTAATGATTATTTTACAGAGACAGAGCAGTGTTATCTGGACACCAAGGTGGACGTGTCATCAAGACTCTCAACGGCTATTGGAGAGCTCCAAAGCGTCTTGGACCTGAATCCTACCAACGACACCCAGGGGCCGATGCTGAGAGTGCGCACGACAGACTAGTCTCTACCTAAGCTTTCGCTTCCAAAGTTCAACGGTAAGCAGGAGGACTGGGAGTCCTTTAAAGAAATATTCTCTTCGATGGTGAGAAATTCTCCAACGCTGACTCCTGTGCTCAAGCTCCAGCACCTAGTGTCCTGCCTAGAGGGAGAGGCTCGTCGCCGAGTGGACAATATGACTATTATAGGGTCTAACTTTGAAGTCGCATGGAAGGCATTGGAAACAAGGTATGATAACAAGCGTCTACGCTTGGCAATGCAACTAAATACATTACTGGGTATGCCACCTGCCGCTTGCAAGTCAGCAGTGGAGATGAAGCGACTGTTCGACACAATTAACCAGTGTGTCAGAGCGCTGAGGTCCCTCAATCGACCTGTCGACTCGTGGGACGATTGGTTGGTCCAGCTCGTAGTGTTCAACCTGGATCATGAGACCAGAGAGGATTGGGAAAAATCCCTGGAAGGGGTTGCTACGTTCCCAACCTTTGACGGACTCACTACTTTTCTGGAAGGCCGGATAAAGACATTAGATACAACTCGCTTTAGCGATCCTAGAGTCTAGACGCGTTCAAAGGCGAAGTGTCTTAACCTTCACGGCTCCAGGGGGCTCCTATCTAAAATTAACACTGTTTCAGCGCACCTCTCCAACACGTCCGCAACCAAGAGGACTACACCACAGGGTCCAGGCTGCGCTGTCTGTAAAGGGGAGCACTACATTGGATACTGCCCAGTGCTCCTGCAGAAGTGGCATGCGAAAAGGTTGGAACAGGTAGACTTGCTAAGATTATGCTACAACTGTCTACGCTCTGGGAATCGAGCATCTACCTGTCCTTCGAAAGGCCGCTGCAAGCATTGTCGGCAGGCTCACCACTCGGTGCTCCACCAGGTCAGCACCAATGTGTCTCCAGCATCAACGTCAACCGCTGCTACGGGTGAATTTTTGCGAGCTGGGCCGAAGCCAGCACTATCCAAGGTAAGCTCTGCCCAATTAACGACAAATTCCTTCAATACATCTTTGGTACGTACTATCATTTTGGGTACTGCCCGCGTGATCTTGCAGTCTAAAGCAGGCACAGCTCTAGAGTTCCGAGCACTCATTGACCCCTGCTCCGAGGGATCCTTTGTATCTGAGAGAGCAGCTCAAGCTCTAGGTCTCACTCGTACCCTCAGTCAAACTACTGTGACTGGAGTAGGAGGAGAGACCACCGCTACGTCCCATACAACTGCAATCCTCTCTTTACGATCAAGACAGGATAACACTTTGTATATAACCTTTTCAGCTGTGATCCTGCCACGGTTATCGACCTTGCTGTCACGACAACCAGTTTTTCTTGGCGGGCTAGAGCATCTCCAAGGGCTGGAGATGGTTGATCCGGACTTCGCCATCCCAGCCAAGGTGGACTGCATTTTGGGTGCCGAACTGTATCCCTCCCTGATTTTGGAGGGCCTACGCAAGGGGGCTCCCTCTATCCCAGTGGCTCAGCGGACGAGGTTGGGATGGACCCTCACTGGGCCAGCAGCAGAGATCTCTATCGCAACTAACCTGACCATAAGATGCTTTTTCATAGGCACATCCACCTCGGATCAGCTGCGACGCTTCTGGGAGATGGAGGAGCTGTCTGTGGAAACCCCTCTTACTCCAGAAGAGGAGGAGTGTGAGCGCCATTTCCAGCACACGCATACCCGCAACAGCAGCGGGCGTTATGTGGTGCGGCTGCCACTCCGCTGCACTCCACCGACATCAGGCTCTCGCTCGGCTGCTCTGAGCCGCCTAATGTTCTGCGAGAAACGCCTCTCAAGAGACGAGGAGCTTCGAAGAGCCTACACAACCTTCCTGAAGGACTACGAGGAGCTGGAGCATATGCAGCTCATCCCTAACCGAGTGAGGAATGAGGCTGGGTTCTATTTACCGCACCATGCAGTGCTAGGCCGGAAGCTACGAGTCGTCTTCGATGGGCAGGAACTCAACTCACAACTTCTTATTGGGCCGAAGCTACAATGAGACATCACGACGATTCTCACACGCTGGCGGCTGCATCGCTACGTGTTCACTGCTGACATCGTCAAGATGTTTCGCGAAATTCTGGTGCACGAGGACGACACGACTTGGCAGCGCATCCTGTGGAGGGCATCGCTTGAGCAGCCGGTCCAGGATTTCAGGCTCCTCACGGTAACGTATGGTACGGCCTGCGCGCCCTACCTCTCGTTGAGAGTATTGTTCCAGCTAGCGACGGACGAGGAGGCTGCCTACCTTGGGTCAAGAATATTGCGGGACAATGTATATGTGGATGATGCTCTAGTCGGCTCAGATACGATAGAGAGTACTCTATCAGCCAGGGTGCAACTCCAGCAGATTTTGGCGGCAGCAGGAATGCAGCTGGGCAAATGGGCAGCGAACCACTCTACGCTTCTACAGGGCATCGAGAACTTCACATCGTCGGCCGACCTCAGCTTCGACAACAACGACGTGATTTCAACCCTGGGCCTGCGCTGGTCTCCAACGGCAGACAGCTTCTGCTTTTCTGTCCGACAACCTCAAGGAGCTTCTGCCATCACCAAGAGGACGATATTGGGAGAGATTGCTCAGCTGTACGATCCGTTGGGCGTGTTGTCTCCAGTGACTATACGAGCCAAAATCTTGCTGCAGATGCTCTGGATCACGGGGCAAAATTGGGACGACCCAGTCAACGATGGAATCCAACGTAAGTGGGAGGAGTTTCGAATGCAGCTACCGCAGTTGGAGCAGGTCAAGATCTCCAGGTGGTTCGGCACCACTCCTCAAGGCAAGTGCCAGCTGCATGGGTTCTCAGATGCCTCGGAGAAGGCCTACGCTGCCGCGATCTACCTGGTAAGAGAGACGCCGGAGGGGATTATGGGCACCCTAATAGCAGCAAAAAGTAAGGTGGCACCGATCAAGACAGTCTCGCTACCCGACTGGAGCTCTGCGGCGCCTTGCTGCTCGCACGGCTCACCAGGAAGACACAAGAGGACCTCATGGACTAAGATTCACCCATTTACTGTTGGAGCGATTCGCAGGTGGTGCTCGCCGGGCTAAAGGGCAGGCCAAATGAGTGGAAGACTTTCGTTGCTAACCGGGTTAGCGAGATCCTGACTACACTCGCCTCTGCAACTTGGGGGCACGTCCGGTCAGGGCTCAACCCTGCAGACTACGCCACGAGAGAAATGACGCCTAGCCAGCTCCTCCAAGCTTCGACCTGGTGGACAGGTCCTCGAGACGTTTTTCGAAACTTGCACGAGCAACAAGGACAGAGGCACGAGTACGAGACAGTACTCGAACAGCGTGCCTAAACAACCAGCTTTCACGCCGCAACTTCAGCTTCACCTAACGATGTCGAGGCATTCATAGCCCGATTTTCTAAGCTCAGCAGGTTGGTGAGGGTCGTAGCATATATATACCGATGGCGAATCAACGTAAAGGCCGGGCTCTCGAGAACTGAGCGCACACCCTGTCCACTCAGGGCAGGAGAGCTGGAGGTTGCTCGAGGGCGTCTTGTCTCGACGATGCAGGGCCAGTACCTGGACAAGGAGATGGACCGACTTCGTCGTGGATAAGCCATACACCGGTCCAGCATTCTGCGACGATTGCTACCCTTTCTCGATGATCACGGTCTGATCGGGGTCGGAGGGCGATTGCAGCACGCCTATCTTTCGGATCTGGAAAGGCACCCAGTCATCATCCCAAGAGCCAGTCATTTGGCGAGCCTCCTGATCCATGACGCGCATCAGGCTACTCTTCACGGCGGGCCGCAGCTCATCCAGAGCCATCTCCTGAGGCGATACTGGATCCCTTAGTCCCGCAGCCGGATCCGCCAGATCTGCAGGACATGTGTGCCTGTCGGACATTCAAATACGCGCGCGTCCTGCGCGAGGCCGAGAGCCTAAGACTTGAACGCGTCGCCGCGTTCTAAGGCGCTGCTATTCTAGCACACCGCGTGATACCCCCACCTTTTACGTGGGTCAAGGCCAACAAAACCAGGCCGCTCAAGGCTCTCGGCCTCTTCTTCCGGCCGCTTCCGAGTAATCACCACCTCTTGACGATTACACGCTCGTGACGCGTAATACACACACACACACACACACACACACACACACACACACACACACACTCACGACCAATAAGACCCACGAAATTAGACAAATTGTAAGTACCCAATAAATACCTGTACATTTGTAAATATTAAATACACTTAGACAATAAAGTAATTGTAGTAACGGCCTAAATTACAAGTGTGAATTACCAAATCTCACTCTCTCTCTCCTCTCCTATGTCGAGCCCCCGCAAAATACAAAACGGGTTCTTCTGATTGCTAGCAACATTTAATTATTAGCTACAAGCAGGAACAATTATTTTCTTCTTTTTAGAATCGTAAATCAGTTATTCTAAGTTAATTCATTTAAAGGTTGTGTCAGTTGTAAATAAGTTACTTCCCTGATAACACATAACGGTTTTTTAACATTTTTAAAACGTTAGAATTAAAACCTTCAAACGTTAAAAAGAAAATTTATAAAATACGTCTGAAAAACGTTGGTAAAAAGTCTCAATGTCCGGAGATTCGTTCCACATAAGACGTTGTAAAACCGTTCTTAAAACGTTTGAAAAACTGTCCAAGGTTTGTTGAATGGTAAAAATTTAAACGGTTTAAAAACGTTTTTAAATCGTTTGAATTAAAACCATTTTAAATTGTTTTAATTAAAACGTTTGAAAAAGGTTTGAAAATGGTTTGAAAATAGTTTGAAAGAAACTAGCATAGCATATATCGAAAAAAAAAATTTATATTCTATTTAAACCATTTTTTTTTTCCATGTGAATATGCTTGTATTTTTTCAAACCATTCTCAAACCTGTTTTAAACGTTTCCAAGTCGGTTTTACAATGTCTTATGTGGAACGAATCTGCGGACATTGAGACGGTTTACCAACGTTTTTCGTAAGTATTTAAAACTTTGCTTTTCAACTTCTAAAGGTTTGAACTCTAACGTTTTTAAAACGTTCGAAAAACGTTATGTGTTATCAGGGTTAAGCTCTTAAGGGGTAACATCACTCTAGCGTCCCGAAAAAATGCCTAATTTGTACAATTTTTTACAAGAGTAGAAAAGAAGGAATCAAATTTCTTTCTTGAGGGTTTACTATAAATATATTGAGGTACAAAAATATATTTTTTTTTACATTTAAATATAAAATGGCTGCTATATAGCGAATCTCGTGAGAAACCTTTTTCAAACTGGGAGAACAGATTACTCGTAAACTATTACATGGATTGGATTAAAATTTTTACTATAGCTTCACAAATAGATTCTCTAAAGAAGTACCTAGCCGTTTTTCGATTGAATGTAATTTTTTTTTTATAAACAATTTACATCGTTTTTTTTCGAGAATAATCGACTTTTTTCAGAAGTGCGCCATTTCTACAAAAATTTAAACAAAAAAAAACCCTACGTACTTCCAAAGTTAAGGTTATATAGATTAAGAATTTCTTTGATTTTTTGTTCCTGGTCTCATACTTTCCGAGAAAAGTGTTCTCCCGTTTGGAGGTTTGAGAAAAAGGCTTCTCACGAGATTCGCTGTATATCCGCCATTTTGTATTTAAATGGAAAAAAAAAATATTTTGTACCTCAATATATGTATAGTAAACCCTCAAAAAAGAAATTTGATCCCTTCTTTCCTACTCTTGTAAAAAATCGTACAAATTAGGCATTTTTTCGGGCTGCTAGAGTGGTGTTACCCCTTAAACTCTACTGCAGTTTTACTGTTTCAATAAATTAATTTATAATAATAGCCTGTTAAACTGAAGAGTTGTATAATATTTTTGTTTTTTAGGTTTATTCAATTTGCTACTGATGTTGATATTCGTATTATTAAGATTCTATTGTAAATCGATACTTGAGATTAAGTAGCCGATTAATATATTATTTTACGCAACAACCATTCGTAAACCATATTTGTACGCTACTTTTTCTTTTCTAAATGGATCGATTGCAGTTCTACTAAAACTATTTAGAAAATTAGGCAATTTTAATTTTTTTTAAATTTGTTCAATTCTTTGTAATTAAAGTATTGATAGATTAAGGTAGTCCATGCATTGACGATACTCAGGAACAACAATTTATAAAAATCCAATTAATGAATTGCACCCATTTATTTGTGCTGCAGTTTAAGCAACGATAAATCAGATTCATAACTCAACAATTTAATAGTATTACTGATTATCACTCACGAACAACATATCTAAATTTCAAGTGTCTATCAAAAATCGCTGCCAACCGCTTTAGCAAATTGCTTTCTCAATGAGTTCTTACAAAATTAAGATTAATAAAGTATTCAACTATCTAAAGTATAAGGAACCATAAATAAATTTTTAATCTGTTCCAATAGCCAGTTATTGAAAAATTTGTTTTCAAGTTTGTTATTTTTACCGAAAGTTACTTAAAAATAACTGTTAGATATTCATATAAAACCAAAATCATGTATAATTTCAAAATCAATACATAAATTTTGTTTCTATAATACAAGGTACTAAATATTCTTTCTAATTTAATAAAATAACCATTTTTGAAAAATGCTAATATAAATTGATAATCCTATTTCTTCTACATAAATAACTCTCTAGCAATTGTTAAAAATTACACCTATTTTATACACTTACTTTATACGCCTATTTTGCGTGCATATTTTTGATATATCCAACATATAAAAAGACAAAAAATTATTTTTACTATTATTTATTTTATTTTATTTTAAGTCTTAAACAAAAATAACTTCATAGTTATTCTTAGATATATTCAGTAGAAGGAAGTTACATGTACTATATGATTATATGCACATTTTTCACATATCATATGAATAAAATAACAAAAATATACTTTTTTCTATTCTTTTTGTAAGCAGAAAATATTGACCATGCGTGCTCACACACATACACATGTACGTACACACATTCATGCAAATCTACGTACATGCATACATATATACAAATCGTGTACAAATTGCAAGTATTATACACAAATTAGCTCCAGATTTTTATTGTAATTTTTATTCTCTATCTAATCATCGAATTGATTCCTATTACATTTTTGCAATTATAACTTAATAAATTTTAGTTTTTCAGCAGTGGATTAGATCTACCGGAGATACCACAACTCTATTAAAAATTTCTGTATGTTTTTTTATAGTGCTTTTCTAAAAATTTATATTATAATTCATATATTAATCTTAAAGCTTAATAAAATACCTTCAATTGCATAAATTATAAGTTATTAAATTATTTTAGATTAAACACGGATATTAATATAATGTTTATAAATTATTAAGGGAGTAAAAAAATGCGTTTTATTTACCTCTAACCTATTGTATCTTAATTTATCGTAGAATAGTAAAGAAACAATTTTGTTTCTTCCTAAAGGTAGTTTTGTAATAGTATAAAAAAAGTTTTCTAAAAAACATGTTAGAAACATGTTTCAGGCAATTTGGAATCAAATAACACTATTTTTAGAAAATGTCCGTATGGATGGCATGTGTTCGTGTATGCGTGTGTGCGTGTGTGTGTTCATGTGCGTCTGCATGTGCGTGTGCGTGTGCATTTGCGTGTGCGTGTGTGTGCATGCGTGCATGCGGGTGTGTGTGTGTGTGTGTGTGTATGTGTGTGTGTGTGTGTGTGTGTGTGTTTGTGTTTGTGTTTGCGTTTGTGTATGTATGGATGTGTGTCAACTTTACTCTGAATATACACGGTGAAAATTAATGATTCGTGGCTCATTTTTTGGTTTTTGATTTTTAGTTTTTTTGTCTTTTTAATACAGTAGAAATAATATCATCGATTACGTGTTAATGTATTTAAAAGACCATAAAATTACCTATTTTTTCCCATCCGAAATTTTGAATAAGCTATTTCCCTTGTATCGTTATTTTCGAAATTGTCATTTTTTTCAAATAGTTATATCTGTGAAATATAACAAGGAAAACTTTTTTTAAAAATTGAGATGATAAGGAATATGGAGAAGAATATTCCGCACCAATTATTTTTTCCGAAGCCTCTGTTACCAGTATAACAGTTAATAGTTAGTGTGTGTGTGTGTGTGTCTGTGTGTGTTTATGTGTGTGTGGGTGAGTGTCTGTGTGTGTGCATGCGTGCGTGTGTGTGTGTGTGTGCTTGTTTGTATGTGTGTGTGTGTGTGTGGACGGCTGTGGATGAAGATTACTCTGAACGTTTACGGTCGAAAGTAATGTTTGAGAGCTCAATGATTTTGGTTTTATTGAAAGTAAGGGGGCTGTAAAAAATTATTTGTTGTTTTTCGATGTTCTGTTTGAGTTTATTTGTTATGTTTGAAATAATATCATCGGTTCATTTTCAATGCACTTGAAAGAGCATAAAATTACCTATCTTTTCCTACCCGAAATTTTAAATAAGATACTTATTTTTTTCTGTTATACACGAAAACATCGTGTTTTGTTTAAACGGTGATATCTGGGAAATACAACATGAAAACATTTAAAAAAATTTGATGTGATGAAAAAACATAGTTTTGTAAAAAAATCGCTTTTTGGCGAAGGAAAACTTGAGTAAAACGTCATTATTCCTTCTGAAAATTTCCAGAAAGGTAGCGTTTTACTATCTCTTGAGACTGTTAGAAGCCTAGATTATAACGACCTTTAAATTCAGAGTTATTTGAGGTTATATATTAAAAAAAATAATTTTTTTATCATTTAACTTACACCATAGCAAAAGCGCCTGGACATTCTGGTCAAAAATTGTGCTTATTTGAAATTTATAGAAATAAAAAAAAATTTTGGATAAAAATGAACCGACTTCGAAAAATGCACTAAAAAGTGTGAAATAATTCACAAAAATGTTCTCGAAGTCGGCGCTGATTTACAAATTGACATATACTGTCACCTCTTTTTGTTTCATTGGGAATCTTATTCTTGACTAATTGTTTGATAGCGTAGTTTGCCTACCGCCGCTAGGTGGCGAGGGCCTAAGCACATTAAGATTATCCCGGGGATAATACAGAAAAGCTCGCGCCAGCAGTTACAATTGTAACAGTATTATTTGAATTATATGTGATAGTTTAGCCGATGACTATCGTTTGAAGAAGATTGTTGCATTGGAAGTTCTTTTTAAAAGCATTTTCTCTCAAACCAGTGCTTTCGATTACGAGTTATTAACTTTAACCCATTTCTTCCGAAGCGGCCATTTTATAGTCAATTGGTTTTTTGCCTAAAAAATTGTCGAAAAAAAAAAAATAATAACCAATAGCACTTTTCTGAAGTAAAATTGTCCGCTCTTTCCGATTCTGAAGTTAGAATTTTGAAATTTCCGTTGGAAAATTTCAAAATGGCGGTTTAAATTTGATGAAAAATCAGAAATACATTTTTTAACATTTTGACATGCTTGTTTAGAATAAAACGGGTTCAACGAAGATCTTGATATGGATTCATGTTGCAAATGATATTATTGTTCAAACATTTGATGTTTCCGAATTTTCCCGAAAAATTTTCCAAGATGGCGCCTGTGACATCATGAAATAATCGGAAACTTCATATTTTTTTCAAAAATTTTCTAATTTATACCAAATTTTGAATACTGAGTTTCTCGAGGTCGCTGATAATGAATCGAATTTGAAAAATTCAAGATGGCGGATCCAAAAGTCAACAGATTTGGGCCAAATTTGATATACGGGGGTTTTCAGGGTCGCTGATAACGAATCTGAAATCAGATTTGAAAAATTCAACATGGCGAATCCAAAGTGTCCGACATTTTCTTCAAACGTCAACCAAATTAGATTCAATTTTGCATATTTACTTTTGAAATAATGGTTGAAGAAATTATTCATTTTTTTCAATGTGGTAAGGGTCGAAACAACTTTAACATATTTACTCCTCACATTCATTACAATAAATATTTGTACGTTTTTTGCAATGATTGTAAACTTTACAAATTCTTTCTGATGATTTTGTGGATTTCTCGTAGATATGATGGATTTGTCTAAAACAAGTATCGCAAAAATGTTTTTCGCACTCAAAACAATAAAATATCATTCTTAGGCTACACTTTATACAAACTCTTCTCACGGTGGTCCTCGGCAAAATTCAACCGAAACGTGTTTGCACTTTGGATTTTCCTTTTGCATATGATTTGAGGCCCTTTCAGGACCACATTTCAATACAAACTAAAATCGAGGAATGAGAACTTTTTTTTAATTCAATTTTGAAAATTTTTTATGGGTAGTCAATGACGAAAATTTTTTTTCATGGATAATTTAGAAAATTTATTTTTATTATAGTGTTTAATTATTGAATTATACATTAATTACATATTTACAGTACACTTTCTCGAAAATATGTACAGAAGTGTATGTTACATTATAAATATAAATTTTAAATAATGTTTTTTTTCTGTTGAAAATATTATCGTGGTAAAAGTTAATATAAATCATATACTTTCAAAGTATTTTAAAAAATTAATTGAAACTGAATACTACTGGGCACTAATACATTCTATAAGTACCTTGTAAGGATGAAAATGTGTATAGCAATATACCTTCAGTCAAGATCAAAACCATTTGTAAACAAAGCGTATATATGTGTCAGGTATATTCGTGAGTGTGTTGTCGAGCATGTGTTTGTATATCTGAAAATTCCAACGATGTTAGTGTACAATAATTCAGTCAGTCCTTTTGTAGCAGTCTATTTAACACCATGCCGCCGATTATTATAAAAAATCACGCGCGTACTCATGAGGAAAATCGCTCTGTTATTTGCTTACTTTGTTGGGATAAAAGTAAACGGATTATTGACATAACATCAGCTTTGAGAGATAAAATATGTAAACTGTTTAAAAGTTATCACGAAAAAAATGAGTGCCTTCCAAAAGTAGTGTGTGCATCTTGCAAGTCCAATTTATACCGTAAAAATCTCGACGAAAAAAAGATGTCGCCAATAGATTTTTCGCAATATAGGTTGAAGAAAGATACAAGATCAAATGCAAGTAAAAAGTGTAATTGTTTTTTTTGTGAACGAGCAAGAAAGAATGGTAAGGACAAAGTTATTCCCAACAATGTTTTTTTTTTCTTCAGCTGAATGAAGAAAAAAAAAGAAAACCTCCAGTTATGAAATGCTGCTCAAAATGTTTTACTAAAATACATGCGGGTAAAAGTCATATTTGTAGAAAAGCTACTGTAGTCCACAAAATTTCAAGCTGTTACTTCACTAGATTTGAAATCTAAAGAACAGATAGATTCCAATTTGTTAAAAAAGGTTCTTGCGATCCAACCGTAACCTGGGTTGTTTGAAATATGTGGATCTATTTGAAAAGTTCAAAACCGTTGTTGACTCTTGCTTTACTGTTTCTTTAAATCCAAAATTTGTTGAATATATAGATGCGTTGAAAGGTGTGCGATAAAGTGTACTGTACATATGTAATTAATGTATAATTCAATTGTTAAACACTATAATAAAAATAAATTTTCTAAAAATTTTCGTCATTGACTACCTATAAAAAATTTTCAAAATTGAATTAAAAAAAGTGCTCATTCCTCAATTTTAGTTTCTATTGAAATGTGGTCCTGAAAGGGCCTCAAATCATATGCAAAAGGAAAATCTAAAGCACAAACACGTTTCGGTTGAATTTTGCCGAGGACCACCGTGTTCTACGATCAGGTATTGCAAGTTTCAAATGCTTTGATAACTTCTCTGTAGATGGCTCTAAATAAGAATTCGCAACACTTTCTGCGAAATCTTTACTGTGCATTTTCTTTTCATTCACCATATTGTACAATATCAAAGCATTCGTCAATGAAGATTGAATCAACCTGCAAAAAGCAATCCAAGTCCATTTCTTTGAACCAATATTCGTTCTCATGTCACTGCAGTATTAGTCATGAAGCTCAACCCCACCCATAAACTTATTATACGTCTTGAACGCTCCAGGAAATTGAATTGGAACTCTACCTTTAGCTGTTTTATCAAATCTTTCCATTCAAATTGTAGGAGTAACGCCAAGAGCTGTAGATAATATAGACACTGGTTTTGAGTCCATTACAGTAATATAATTTATACCACTATTTTCCTCATGACTTACTACATAGGAACCTCTTACGGTTTTATTTTTATCCATTTTATGTTTGTACATCAATTTTTCTTTTTCAGGATTTATCGTTTTTTTTTTACTTTTTATTTGCATTCTCCAAAATTTTAGGATACATATCATTTGTGAAGACACGATCATCTCTAACTGTTCCTGTTGCACGGAGATTTTGTTTTTTCAAATGTACTAACACTTCAGGAGATGTAAAATATCTATCGAAATATAAATGACATTTTGTAACATCTCTTTTGGAGATCGTAATTAGGAAAGTGTAAAGCATTTTCATAATTGCCCTTGATCCTAAACTGCATTTAGAAAATTTTGCATCATTTATACCATCATTCTTACCACAATAAATATCTAATTCTAAAACAAATCTATTTGAAGTACAGAGGGACCATAGATTTATTCCAAAACGTATTGGTTTGTCTTTGATGAATTGTTTTAGAAGGGACCAACCAAAAAATTTAATCATCATTTCATCGATTGATAATGATGAGCAGAAGAATCCAAATTGTTTTATATTTTTTCTAAAAATATTTAACAGTACACGTACTTTCCAAACTTTGTCACTATCAACCTTATCCGAATTTTTTGAAGTTTTAAATTAGACTTGATTTTTTCAAAAGAATTTCTACTCATCGTATTTGAAACGATATCAGAGTGCAACATTTCATATGTTGCCCAATAATCTCTATAACTCTTACGAATATTGAAAATAGAAAATATAATTATACCTAAAAATTGGTTAAAATTATCAAAATCCAAATCAAAATCATTTTCATTGGTAGTATCAATAATTTGATTTTTCATTTCATTACAAAAAAACATTTCAAATAATTCTCGAGGACTTTTATCTAGAACTTTCTATTTTATTGCGTCAAAATTCAATATTTCTAAGTCAAGTTGAGAATTGTATACTTTTTCATTATCTGACCATTTGTAAGAGGGCGACTCTTCTAACTTCTTATCATTCGGGGAAAAATTTTGATAAACTTCGTCATAAGAAGAGACTGTTGCATTAGTGAGAGTATGACGTTGATCGATTTCGTCATCATTGTTCAAACCCTCTTCGTCACTGTTTTCATCGTTTGGTACAAATAAAACTTCTTCATCGGTATGTTCATCTTCACTGTCATAATCATAAATATTGTCATCTTCAATACTTCTATCAAAACTGTCATTCTCTGTAGACTTACGTTTTGACATATTTGTGAAAGTTTTATAAAACTTATTTATGACAAACTGTTGAAAAAATTATCTGTTAACCTTGGAAAAATTGCTACAAGAATAAACGACTAACTGTGAGAAACAGCTAACCTGCTATCCTGCACAGGATAGTTACAAATAGCCCAATAAAGTAGATATCCTGTAACTATCTTGATAAAGACTGTTAGAGAAATAAACACTTTACCAGATTGGAAATCTCGCCAACTATTAAAAGGACTGTGGGGGAGGCACCCGAAGAAAAAAGTGAATATCCTCTAACTATCATGAGAAAGACTGTTAGAGAAATAAACCCTTTCCCAGAATGGAAAACTCGCCAACTATCCTGAAAAGGACTGTTGGGGAGGCACCCGAAGAAAAAAGTGAATATTCTCTAACTATCTTGAGTAAGGCTGTTACAGAAATAAATACTTTGCTATATTGGAAATCTCGCCAACTATCCTGAAAAGGACTGTTGGGAAAACAGCCAAGGAAGAAAGTTCCAAAAATTATTGTAAAAAATGTGAGGAATATATTATGTTCAAGTTGGTTAGACCCTTACCACATTTAAAAAAATGAATACATTCTTCAACCATTATTTCAAAAGTAAATATACAAAATTGAATCCAATTCAGTTGACGTTTGAAAAAAATGTCTGCCATTTTGGATTCGACATGTTGAATTTTTCAATTCTGATTTCAGATTCGTTATCAGCGACCCTGAAAACCCCCGTATATATATTGTTATACACTTAGTATATCTATAGCGCCTTGCGCACGGTAATATTCCCCTTCTACCCGAACTGCAGCCAATCACGGCACAGCCGGGTAGTATATAAGAGATCGAGTTTCGAGACTCCGTCTGACTTCTGACTTCTCGGCCGACCAGGCCAGAGACAAGTCTTCGACCCCGACACTAGAAAAGAATAAACAACTTCCAAAAGTTACCGACGTCCTTATCATTGCCTAAACCGGTACGCGTATTCGAAGAGCGCAGCGGGAGAGAAAAAGAGACGGGAGCGCGAGCGAATCCATACGCTGCGCGCGCGCGCCGCAGCTGCCTAACCGTTTCTAGCGCCGAGCCGCCTTGGTCACTACAGAGCGGTCGGAACAGCTCTCGCGTTTACTATAAGTAAGGGGGCGCGCGCCTCCCGAATCAATCGGCCTCGGCGCACTGCACCGGCCGGACCTCCTCGGTTGAGAGCAATCTCCCGAAGTAGCTAG
Source organism: Gastracanthus pulcherrimus (assembly GCA_949152435.1). Classification (NCBI taxonomy): domain Eukaryota; kingdom Metazoa; phylum Arthropoda; class Insecta; order Hymenoptera; family Pteromalidae; genus Gastracanthus; species Gastracanthus pulcherrimus. The sequence goes on from OX424574.1 coordinate 54,019,620, forward strand.
TGTGCGGTGCACGGTAAGTGCCTACTCGCCCCGTGGTGGTTAACCCGGGTATTGTCGTGCCGAACGGGCTTTCTGGCGGGCTTAGCTCCCAAGGAAGCCTTATTAGGAGGGCAGTATCCCTCAGTTAATCACGGCTCTTGACGAACGCGCGTCAAGAGATCGGGGGCAGTTGAACGAAGTCCCTGATAGGAGAGCTGCTTAAGGGCATCGTTCTCTAACGAGAGTCGATAGCGTCCTTTAGCAGAGTTTTCTCCTCGTATCCCACAGCCTGGAGCCGGGAGTTAATAATTTAACTCCTGGAAGTTCAGTTGTGGCTACGCAGGGACAGGCTCTTAGAGAGCGCGTGCCTCTAAGAGTCGGCCACGACGCACCGCACCAGCCGGACCTCCTCGGTTGAGAGAAATCCCCCTGAGGTAGTCAGCCTGTGGTGCTCGGCACACATCACATTTTCCCCGTGATGATTAACCCGGGTACTGTCGCGCCGAACGGACTTTCTGGCGGGCTTAGCTCCCACGGAAGTCTTATTAAGAATGCAGTATCTTTCCGTTAATCACGGCTCTTGACGAACGCGCGTCAAGAGCACGGGGAAGTCGATCGTAAGTCCTGACGGGAGAGCCGTTCTAAGGCGTTGTTCTCTGAACGAGAGCTGCACGCGCCTTTTAACGGCTGTAATCTTGCCGTGTCGAACAATTGGACCGCTCCGGGAGTTAATTCTTAATTAACTCTCACGGAAGTTCAATTGTAAGGCACACAGACTGAAGCATTCGTAAATGCTCACACTTTCGCGCCCTCTGCTCGCGTTCCTCCCTCCCCTCTCGGGCCACCCGCGTAGCTCACTATAAAAGAACGCAAGAGCGCGATTAAGATTGATTCGACTCCCAGCAACAGAGCCGATCACTCAAAAAATCCCAAGCGGATGCAAACGCCAAAGACCGGCCGGAAGCCTCGTCGTCGGTCCGAACGCCAGCGGAAACGGCGAAATACCCGTCGTCCCCGGCCCCGACCCCGACGACAGAAACAGAATCGGCCACCGACACCACCGCCTCCTTCGCCTCAGACGAGTGAGGGTTTTCCTTCCCCCCAGGTGCGCAGTTTGGTGTTCGTGGTACCACGACCCGCAACACCGCTGCCCACTGCGGTGGAAATCCAGGCAGCTCTGGACCTGGAGAAGGAAGAGGAACAAGAGGACGTTCTTTGCCTCTTTCCCTCTCTGGACGACGAGCTGCCGGACGGAAAGGAGGCGCTATTTCGCAAGCCGACGCAGCCCGTCTTGCCACGCTTTCCGGCACGACCTCCAGTAGCCGAGACCCCTCGGTTAGCTCGTCGAGAGCCCAGAGGCATCGCGGCACTGAGGGATCCGCGGAAGCTGGCAGCGGTAAAGCGGAGGCTCGGCCCGATTACGACGCGGTCGACGCCTAGGGTGCGTCTTTTTCACATCCCCGAGGCTCCAAGGAGTCGCAGTATGAGCCGCCGACGGGCACTTCGACTCCTCCAGCCGAGACCGCCAAAAATTCCCGAGCGCGAGGCTAGGAAGCCTTAGAAGCATCTCTAGTTACAACCGGCCCTTTTCAGGGCCATCACAATAATCAAAAAACGTACGGACGGATTGAGCGGAGCAACTCCCCTCTCCTCCCCCTTTTCCTTACCCCGCAACTCTCACTTATAACAATATGATATATCAAATTTGGCCCAAATCGGTTGACTTTTGAAAAAAATATCCGCCATATTAGATCCGCCATCTTGAATTTTTCAAATTCGATTCATCATCAGCGACCTCGAGAACCTCAGTATTCAAAATTTGGTATAAATTAGAAAATTTTTGAAAAAAATATGAAGTTTCCGATTGTTTTATGATGTCACAGGCGCCATCTTGGAAAATTTTTTGGGAAAATTTGGAAACATCAAATGTTTGAACAATAATATAATTTGCAACATGAATCCATATCAAGATCTTCGTTGAACCCGTTTTATTCTAAACAGGCATGTCAAAATGTTAAAAAATGTATTTCTGATTTTTCATCAAATTCAAACCGCCATTTTGAAATTTTCCAACAGAAATTTCAAAATTCTAATTTCAGAATCGGAAAGAGCGGACAATTTTACTTCAGAAAAGTGCTATTGGTTATTATTATTTTTTTTTCGACAATGTTTTAGGCAAAAAACCAATCGACTAAAATGGCCGCTTGGGAAGAAATGGGTAAAGTGGGATATACGATAGTGGGACACATATTTCGTTCCAGGTTTAACGAAATTGAACCCATTTCAATATTATTTATAAATTATATTCTTGAGCAAGATACTACCGTCACGGACCCTATTGTGGATCAGTGCCTTTATTGTGAAGCCATTTATGTTAAAACTATATAGGGAAAGTTTTGCGTTACTTTTATTATTATTTTGAAACCACTTATACATCAAAATCTTATGTATCAAAATAATTAAAGAAGTAATGCAAAACTTTTATAATGTCTATTTAGAAGTAAATGATTCTCAGTAGAGGCACTGATCCACAATAGGCTCTGTGACGGTATATGTCGATTTGTAATTCGGCGCCGACTTCGAGAACATTTTTGTGAATTATTTCACACTTTTAAGTGCATTTTTTTCACACTTTTTAGTGCATTCTTTTCACACTTTTTAGTGCGTTTTTCGAAGTCGGTTCTTTTTTTTTTAATTTTTTTATTTCAAACTTTTTAGTTTTAAGGGCTGAGTTTCATTCAATTTATATTGTAATATAGGTCGACCAACAAAGGATGCTTCTGAAAATTTTTTTTTTCTGTTTTAAAAATGTACAAAGTATCAGAAAATGAAATAAAAAAATCGAGTTTTTTGTCTAATTTTACTATAGGACCACCTTAAATCAATATTAATTTATTTAATATTGCTTCCTCCTACAGGAAGCTTTGTAATCCTAGAAAAAAACATCCTTTGTGAAGCATATAATGAAAATGCCAGTACTGACGTAGTACAGGCTCCATACTGGCAAAGTTATATAAAGGAACCACCATGGGATAATTCTCTTTTATTCAAAAAATAGTTTATCCAAATCGGTTCAGTAGTTTCCGAATAATCGGCAGAAGAACATAACAAATCGCCAGAACTGACGTAGTACTGGCTCCATACTGGCCCAGTAATATAGTGGGACCAACATGAGATCATTCTCTTATATTAAAAAAATATTATCAAAATCGGTTCAGTAGTTTCCGAATAATCGGCGGAAAAACATAATAACTTACCAGTACTGACGTAGTACGGGCTCAATACTGGCCCAGTAATACAATGGAACCAACATGAGATAATTCTCTTTCATTAAAAACAAATATTATCCAAATCGGTTCAATAGCTTCCGAATAATCGGTGGACAGAGTCGGCAGAGGCCGAAATGTACATAAAAAATATTCATAAAAACTAAATTACTGGCGAGATACTGAACCAATAATCACAAAGTTTGAATGGGACCACCGGAGGATAATTATCTTTCATATAAAAAAATTCCATCCGAATCCGTCGAGTATTTTCGGAATAATCGCTGGACAAACATAAAAAAAAGCCATGTCGAATTGAGAACCTCCTCCTTTTTCGAAGTCGGTTAAAAATTAGATGGTAAATGGAAGACTGCAAATACGAGCCGAACTTTCTTCAATATTTTGCAATCTCCCATGAACCACCTTATTTTTTCTATAAATTTCAATTGAGCATAACTTTTGACCAGAATGTCCTTAGAAGTGTTCCGAAAACGCAAATTCAAGGTCTTCATCAGCTTTCACACATAATTATGTACAAGTACCTAAAACATATATTACTTAAAGTAAATTATATCAAACTATAAGAGATCCCATTTAAAATATTAGTAAAGTGATGCATTACAGAGACTGCTATAACTTCCATTTTTTGATATCCTATAGTGTGCCAATTTTTTTGTTGACACTATTTGGAACAAAGATTCAAAATAATTTTGGTTTTGGAACAATCATCAAGGATTAAGGTTGTTAAAAATGTGCAAAAATCGCCGGCTTTAAGTCAAAATTTTGACTTACACGAAGAAAAAATTTTTTTGCCAGTTAGGACGCAACTGATTTTTAATTTCAGTAGTATACTGAATTATCATAACTTTTTTAGCATGAATAATTAAGTTTTTGTTATTTAATTTGCGATTTTACGGAAAAATTGCATAAGTGCTCTTTAAAAAACCTTAAATTATAGGTGGCTACCTTTAAATGTTAACGTTAAACACTCAGCTTGTAGGAAACTTATTTATTTGATAAATACCAACTTTTTAGAGGTTTACTTTTGATATTTGTAAGCTTTCTGAAATTTTGAACCACTCTAATGCACAGGCATATGCAGACGACACAGTGATAATGATAAGAGGGGCTGATGAGGGGACACTGACGGACTTAAGGTGTCCTGCAATACCTTAATAATCTACAATACCTTAATGCAATTCGCACTGAGTCTTGTAGAAAACTGGTGTAACTCGATAAAGCTATGTACAACCAAGTACAAGGTGAAACCAGTACAGGGACTTCACGCAGGGGGAGTTCCCGTAAGTCTGGTTAAAGAAGCCAAATATCTGGGAGTCACGATTAACTCCAAACTGGTTATTAGCACGTTCTGGGCATGCAGGTGGTCTTTCGGCACCACCTGGGGCCTGGAATTGGATGGATTTAATAAATGATCACATTCTTAAATCCATTCTTAAGTAACTTTTATCATTGTAAATATTCAATAATTGGTTGTGCATCTCTTTGAGAAAGCGTTGCGCTAAAACAGTTAGCAGCGCATTTTATATGCATAAAAAGAAATTTAATCAATAACTAGCAAGCAACGCTCGCTTCGCTCGCGATTTACAGATTGATTAAAATGATTCTCATTTATTTGAGATGAAATTATCAAAGATACTATTTAATATAAGGCATATAAATTAATATTTTAGAAACAGACAACATATTATAAGAGTAATCATAGCTACTTATACACAAATCCAGTTTTAAAATTATAGAATAGAAATAAATTTTTAATATCATATAAATGTTTCGAACTTTTCATAATTATTATATTAATTTAATCAAATTAAATAATTATAATTATTGTTATTCATTGCATAATATAATATAAATTACAAATTGTAGAATTACAATAATCATTATACTCATATAATCATATTCTACATCACAAATATATGCATAATATGATATTTACATTAATATTTAATGATTATCACAATTACATAAATATAATTATCAAAAAATCATGTAAGTAAATTAATAATGAGATTCTATATACATAAATTAAAAATAAGTAAATATTCGTTTCTCTTATTTAGTAGCTAGTACAGTATTTAAATAATCAATTCAAATCCTTTTTATATTTGTAAATACAAAATCTAGTCACGGCTTCATTGTAGTTACGTGTATGCAAATATTCTTAATTTAGTATATGACTATAATCAGTGTTAACAATTGGAAATATATTATTTTAATAGTAGTACCACTCAATAAGGTTTAAATTTATGTTGGGAATAGTTTTAAGCGATTTATTTATTTTTTCATCTTCTTTGTTATTTTGTTGTTTGAATGTATATCTGATATTATCATTTGAAATGTTAATAAATGATATTTTATAATCGAAAAATTGATCCAATCATTATATATATTGTTCTTAATTTTATGTATAGGAGAATTTACTACTAAAAAAGTAACTAATTTCAATCATTATAATCTGAATTAGAATTTATTAAAATATACAAGTAAATATATCTAATAGTAGTAAGTTCATATGAAATTTACCAACAGAAACAATTATGGATGATTGACAAGTATATTAAGATATTAGGGTTTTACACTATCTTGGGGTGTGTAGTTGCACGGTTTGCGAGTGTATTATATATATATTTATATATATTTTCATTGAAATACCTTATGTGATATTTCAAGTGTGATCTCAAGTAAAAACTCATATGAGATCTCATGACACGATCTTATTTGACCTTTTATTTGTACCTTACCCATTTTAAACCATTCTTAATCGATTTGTGATTTATTTTGAAAATTTTGTACTTAAAATACTTTTAAAAAATTAGACTTTTTTTTAAGTCTCCTAATATTTGAGTCCGATATTGAAAAGTTTCCTAAGTAAAAATTTGCAAAAGATGTTACTAATTGATCAAAAATAGTTAAAACGTATTAGAATTTATTAAAATACACAAGAGAATATATCTACTAGTAGTAATTTATTATGAAATTTACTAATAGAAACAATTATAGATGATTAACAAGTATATTAAGACATTAGGGTTTTACACTATCTTGGGGTGCGTAGTTGCACGGTTTGCGAGTGTATTATATATATATATATATTTTTATTGAAATATCTTATGTAATATTTCAGGTGTGATCTCAAGTAAAACCGCATATGAGATCTCATGACATAATCTTATTTAACCTTTTATTTGTACCTTACCCGTTTTAAACCATTTTTAGTTGATTTGTGATTTATTTTAAAAATTTCGCATTTAAAATATTTTTAAAAAATTAGACTTTATTTTTTAACTCTTTTAATTATAAGTCCAATTTTGAAAATTTTTATTTGTAAAACTTTTCAAAAGATGTCACTATTTGATTAACAATAGTTTATAACAGATTAGTATTTATTACATATACAATTAAATATATCTAATAGTAGTAATTTCGTATGAAATTTACCAATAGAAAAGATTATAAATGATTGACAAGTATATTAAGATATTAGGGTGTTACACTATCTTGGGGTGCATAATTGCACGGTTTGCGTGTGTATTATATATATATATGTATATATATATATATATATATATATTTATATATATATATGTATATATATATATATATATATATATATATATTTATTTATTCATATAAATATTTTTATTGAAATAACTATGTGAGATCTCAGGTGTGATGTCATGTAAAACCTTATGTGAGATCTTATAACACGATCTCATTTAACCTTTTATTTGTACCTTACCCGTTTTAAACCATTCTTAGTCGATTTGATTTATTTTGAAAATTTTGTACTTAAAATATTTTTCAAAAATTAGACTTTATTTTTTAAGTCTTCTAATATTTTAAATCCAATTTTGAAACGTTTCCTAAGTAAAAATTTATAAAAGATGTCACTAATTGATGAATAATAATTTATAATGAATAAAATACAAAAAATAGGTTAGATGAAATTTTGTCATGACATTTCACCTGAGTTCTTGTGTAATATTTTTCAATAATATATATATATATATATATATATATATATATATATAATTATACATTATTTTATGTATACTCAGTCATTATGATGGGAATAATTAAAGGAGTACGACACTTTTAATATCAAAAATAAAAATAATTATTTAATATATATTAATAAATATAAATAATATAGACAAACTACTTTTTTATGATTTAAATAGACAAATTATCTTCATTTTAATGAGTCTACACTTCTATACATGCTTATAATACTGACTTATAGTAGCAAGCCTATTTGGACCCATAAATCATTGACCACAAGACTGTAAAATCAACCAATAGACCAAATGAGCTCAAATTTGTAGACATACCTTAAAAGTATCTTAGTATTGGTGTAAATATGGGATTTAAATCATAATGTAATTTTTACTATGTATTTAATATCAAATCCTTGTAGTCACACCTAAACTAATGCCATTTCAAATAGTCTTCCCGAATCTGAAATCATTTGGTTTTTTTAACTTACAATTTTATAGTCAAATACCTACGATTGAGAAAAACATTATTTTTTAAATCAGTATTAATAATCGACTTTATATTTGTATACATAATTAAAATAATACTTACCGTGATCATATTTTATGTATCAAATATTATTTCATCAATTATAAATAACATTTTGCAGCATACGGTTGTACCCGGGTACTTATAAAAAATTTTGTTGTAGTGTAGATGCGTCTCTCCATGCTGGAACACAATAAGTTTGAATTTATGAATATTATATAAAATTATGTTTATCCATAACAACTTTACAAAACTCTCACTTTATTTTTGTCATAGTCACAAAGCATTTTGTACCTCCTGTCTATCATAACCTCAACTGTTATGTTTATAGGGCAGCCATGACAATCCACTTGGTTCAAGATCTTCCAAAAAACAAAAGTCATAAACTTATATAACAAAAGTCCATAAAATCAAACTATTAATAATAAAAGATGTATTGATAAAGATTAATATTCACTTATGGTATATATAACATCTTGTAGTAAATAGTGCGTTCCTTCATAATGCTCGTGAGTGTTCTCTTTCCTGTATAAGCAATTTTTCATTTAGCCTCAAGTATTCTACAATCGTATATACTCTAGTGTTTGTCACTGACAAACCACAAAATGATGCATACTTAGCATAGTGCACATATAGTAAAACATTTCCCCGGGAAATTTGACACACTTTGACTCTTGGACTTATTTTTTTGTCAAAGTTTATTTTATTTATTTCACTATACTATTAACAGATATTATCAATCCTACATGTAAGACTTTATACGCTTGTTTTGCACAAATGTTCATTGCTGTAACTGATATCACAACACAAAACTTTTCAAATTCTGAATGTAGAATCCTGAGATCCATTATTTTATTATACATAGGAGCACAAACATATGGAACTATTGATTTGCAAGGTATACTTTGCTCCTAACGTCGCGAGAAGCGACATATATATTATACAATAATATAATAATATTAAAATTATATTTTTAATATTAATAATATTTTTTAATATTCTTACCTGCATGTAAGCATGCATGTAAATATGCATATTCATATATACTCTCACATGGAGCTAACCGGCAGACTTCCGGTTCATGTTCGGTTCGCTTTTGGTTCACGTTAGGTTCGCTTTTCGTTCACTTCCAGTTTACTCCCTGTTCACTTCTGGTTCACTCCCAGTTCACTCCCGGTTAACTTCCAGTTTACTTCCGGTATATTTCCAATGTACTTCCGATACACTTCCGGTACACTTCCGTTACACTATCAGTATCCTTCCGATACACTTCTGGTACACTTCCAATAAACTTCCAGTACACTTCCATTTCACTTCCGGTTCGGTTTTGGTACACTTCTGGTTCGCTTTTGGTTCACTTCTAGTTTACTCCCTGTTCACTTCTGGTTCACTCCCAGTTCACTCCCGGTTAACTTCCGGTTTACTTCCGGTCTACTTCCCGTTCACTTTAGTTACACTAACTGTGTACAAATATTTTCTCCTTGTACAAAATTAACAGTGCAACTCCTAGGATCTCTAAATGATTGAAATTTGTGTAAAAATAAATGACCAATAAATACTTAAATAATTTGCACAAATATATCAGTATTAGATCATTATTTTTCTTTCTTTTGAACACATTTTGTATTAAATCATATTCATTGCAATATGTCAAACTTTGGTATAATACGTAAATTATACGCTAGGAAAAGTCACAAATTAAGTAATAACAAAACTATAATTTACGCTATTCTAGCGTATAATTTACGTATTATAATAAAGTTTGATATATCGCAATGAATATGATCTAATACAAATATATTTGGACAAACTATTTAAGTCTTTATTGGTAATTTATTTTTACACAAATTTCAATCACTTTGAGATGCTAAAAGTTGCACTTTTAATTTTGTGAGAGTGAGTAAATATTTGTATTAACTTTTTATTGTAGAAAAATCATTTTTTTATGCATACTAACCCTATAAATCTTTTGGTGGTGAGCGTAGTACATAACCTTATTGTTGTTAGGCACATAGTTGTATTTAAATTATATATTAGCATTATAGACTGCCAAAATAATTTTTAGCACAAAGGCTTATGCTTGTGATATCGCAATGAATATGATCTAATACAAATATATTTGGACAAACTATTTAAGTCTTTATTGGTAATTTATTTTTACACAAATTTCAATCACTTTGAGATGCTAAAAGTTGCACTTTTAATTTTGTGAGAGTGAGTAAATATTTGTATTAACTTTTTATTGTAGAAAAATCATTTTTTTATGCATACTAACCCTATAAATCTTTTGGTGATGAGCGTAGTACATAAACATATTGTTGTTAGGCACATAGTTGTATTTAAATTATATTTTAGCATTATAGACTGCCAAAATAATTTTTAGCACAAAGGCTTATGCTTGTGATATTACAGGACTTTTACAAGTACTTTAGGACTAAAAAAGTATCTCCAGGAATTTTTGGTCAAAATCCAGATGATCAAACCCTTTCAAATCCTAATTTTAAGGTTTAAATGGCTTATAGAGTACATATAACATATATATATGACTTTGAAAGTATTTTTAATGAATAGTTAAGAAAATTTTGTAATAAAAGTATAAATATGTTATTTTTAGGAAATACTTCCCTGGGGAATTATGAATTAATTAATATAGCCAAAAAATGTGAAAATGACTACATTTTTGTTTTTAAAGTGCCCACAACTTTGGCATACGGTGACTTAAATAAAAAATTCAAACACACTGGAAATACTTTATAGGACACGTCAAAAATAGTTTTGGAAGAAATATCATATCATAAAAAATACAATCATTGTTGTCATAAAAATAAGGTTATTCTTAATGATAATACGTTATATCCACAAGATTTGAAAAATCTATTATTTCAAAATGATCCAAAAAGTATTAATTACAAAAAAAATATAAGAGGTTACAATAATTCATTTGCATTTGCTAGTTTTGGGTCCAAATTAGTATATTTTAAAAATCCGGGACCACAAGTATTGAAAATATGTGGACAGGTATATCATAATTCATATTCATTACACCCGAATGAAAACGAAGACCCGAAATATGGACAATTGTATATCATTGACAATGAAATTGCAAATAAATATAGAGCAAATGACTATAAAATTGATAAATCTGATTTAGGCATATTAGAAATTTTAAATACTTTTTTGTCGTCGAACAATCCTTATGCAAAAGCATATAAAATGATGTATGAAATAGAAAACGAAGAAAGCATGAAGGCTTGAAAAAATAATATTACACCTTGAGAAGTAATAATGTCATTAACACGTGATAATCATACGAAAAATAAGTCATATTTCGCAACATGTAATGAAGTGGCTGTCGTTTATATAGGGAATGATGGCGAACCTCCTTATGACCGTGATATACGTATTTATCCAAAATCCGAAAAACCACAGCAAATAAATATGCTCAGTAAACATCTTGACCCAATGACATATCCTTTAATATTTCCTTTTGGTGATGCAGGATGGAATCCTAATATGAAATGTACAAAAAAAAGAGTAGAAAAATAATAATATATCTACACTACAATTTTATTCATACAGATTAAGCATTCGTGGCGATTTCAATCCTCATTTGAATTTGAAAAATTTATCACAACAATTCATTGTTGATGTATGGACGAGAATTGAAGGATGTCGATTAAATTATTTACGCACTCATCAAGCACAATTAAGAACTGAAATGTATAAAGGAGTAATGGATTACATTTCCAATCGTGCAAATATAGATAATTCACGAATTGGAAAAATGGTAATATTACCATCATCCTATATAGGTAGCCCTAGGGCAATTCAACATACTTATTTAGATTCGATGACACAACTGCAGGTTGACGGGAAACCAGATATATTTTTAACAATGACATGTAATCCAAATTGGAAAGAAATTCAAGAAAATTTATTACAATATGAAACCACAATAGATCGTCCTGATTTAATATCGAGAGTGTTCCAAGAAAAACTTAAAATTTTAAAAACCGAACTACTTAAAAATGACATCTTTGGAAAAGTTAAAGGTTATGTTTACGTAATAGAATTCCAAAAAAGAGGATTACCACACGTTCATATGTTATTATGGTTGCATACAAATGATAAATTTCAAGATACCGATCAAATTGATTCGATCATAAGTGCTGAAATACCTGATGAAAATGAATACCCAAGATTATACAATATAGTAAAAAATAATATGATACATGGTCCTTGTGGGTCACAAAATAAAAATTGTGTCTGCATGAATGAAGATAAAACACGTTGTACTAAAAATTTCCCCAAGCCTTATGTCAATCAAACTCACTATAATCCTGATGGTTACCCTTCTTACCGACGAAGAAAAAATGATAATAAAATTACGTTTTCAAAACATAGAATTGCAGATAATAGTTTTGTCGTACCATAAATCCGTATTTATTATTATTATTAGAATGTCATGTTAATGTAGAAATATGTAGTACGATAAAAGCTATAAAATATTTATTCAAATATTTTCATAAAGGTCCTGATACGGCTCTTGTGAAATTTACAAAAGAACACGATACGAGTGATGAAAGCAATGCTAACGAAAATAACGATACATATAAATATGATGAAATATCACAGCATCTTTCTACCAGGTATGTATGCGCACCTGAAGCTATATATCGTATTTGGGAATTTGTATTACATGAGCAATCGTATGTAATTACAAGATTAGCGGTTCATGAAGAAGGTGAACAACATGTGTATTATCTAGAAGGACGTGAACAAGAAATGATTGATAAAAATGTTGATACTACTTTGACATCATGGTTTAAATTAAATGAAGAAGATGAAAATGCAACGCAATATTTATATCACGAGATTCCCTACCATTATGTTTTTGATAAAAAAACAAAAAAGTGGAATATAAGAAAAAGATTTATAAAACCTCTTATAAGTAGAATGTATTTTGTAAATCCAAATAAGCGTGAAACATTTTGTCTACGACTTTTATTATTACATGTGCGTGGTGCGAAATCATTTGCGGATTTACGTACTGTCAATGGAATCGTTTATGATAAATACGAAAATGCTTGTATATCAAGAGGTATTATCAGTACTGATGAGGAATGGAATAAATGTTTGACAGAAGCTGCAGTATTTAAATTTCCAAAATCCATGTGTGAATTATTTGCATACATTGTCGTATTTCAAAGACCAATTAATTCATTAGAATTATACAATAAATACAAATGTCACTTCATGGACCCAAAATTACCAGAAATCCAAGCAGAACAAAAGGCTTTGAAAAATATCGATAGTATTTTATCATTACATGGGTTGAGATTAAATGATTTTCATATATCCAATATCGAAAATGATTATGATAATGAAGAATACAGTGACGAATTACAAGTATGTGATGATGGTGAAGATTTAAGAACATTGATCAATTCTTTATCTATTGATAAAAAAATGTATGATCTTATCATTAATGCTACAATTAACAATATGGGAAATAAATATTATTTTATCGATGGTCCGGGCGGTAGTGGTAAAAGTTATTTACATAACGTGATTATTAAACATTTAATTTCAAAAGATATCCCGTTCATTACAATGGCCTGGACTGGAATTGCTACTAATTTATTAATTAATGGAAAAACTGTCCATAATATTTTCAAACTACCATTAAATATCAATGAACAAACGACGTGTAATATTTGTCCTAATTCAAAATATGGTGAACACATTAAAAATGTAAAAATTATAATTGGGATGAAATATCGATGGCTTCAAAACATGCTTTTGAAGCGATTGATAAATGCTTTCGTGACATATGTAAGAATGATCTACCTTTTGGAGGCAAAGTTATTGTAACATCTGGTGACTTTAGACAAACACTACCTATAGTACGACATGGTAACAGAACAAAAATCCTTGAAACGTGTATAAAAAGAAGTTTCCTGTGGTCGAAATTTTCAAGATTATCATTAAGTGGAAATTTACGATTACAAAGTCCAGATAACGAATTCAAGAATTGGTTGCTTGATATCGGTGAAAATAAAAATATGACTAGATATGAATTACAAAAGAATTTAAAGGAAATACCCAAGCAATTAATTTGTGAAAGTGATTTAATTACAGAAATTTTTGGACATAAAATAGATCCTAACGATCCATCATTAAAAAATAAAGTGATATTGTGACCTTTAAATTCTAATGTACTAAAGATCAATGAAAATATTGTTGAAAGAATAGATGGAGACTATTATATATACTATAGTGATGATCGGATCCAAAGTGATGTTGGTGACAAATTGACAGATACAATCCCCACAGAATTTTTGAATTCATTAACACCTAATGGATTACCACCACATAAATTGACATTAAAAAAAGGTGCAATAATTAGTTGTTTGAGGAATTAAGACATTAATGGTGGTCTTTGTAATGGTACAAGATTGATAATTAAGGATATGAAACAATATGTCCTTACAGCAGAAATTATAACTGGCAAACATTCTGGAAAGCAGATATTATTGCCTCGTATCGATTTAGCCCCATCACTAGAAGAAATACCATTTGGTATGGTTAGAAGGCAATTCCCAATACGACTCAGCTTTGCCATGACAATAAATAAATCACAAGGGCAATCGTTTGACAAGGTCGGTTTATATTTATCGACCCCTGTATTCAGTCATGGTCAGTTATATGTTGCATTATCAAGAACAACATCGAAAGAAAATTTAATAATTTTTTTAAATGATGAATCCACATTCAAAAATGATAAAAATATTACAACTAACGAATGTAAGAAAAAAAGTTGAATGACGAGGATAAAATTTACACGAAAAATATAGTCTACTCTGAAATATTCGAAAATTAATTATATTAAAGTCATATATAACATTAATAAAATTAAAATAATTTATTAATTGGTTGAGTAATTGTATTAATAATTCGTTACTAAAATATAAATTATATAATGATCCGCTAATTTATCACCACTAATGATACATTACATAAATTAAAAAATTTATGAATTGGCTGGATAATAGCCACTAATACCCTATTGGAATATCTTACGTGATATCTCACGTGACGTCTCACATAAGATTTTTCAATAGGGTAGTTCATAATGAAAGTATATCATCAATATAGTTATCTACACGAATGGTAAATGATTAAAATTTGAATACTATTTATTTATTGGCTGAGTAATCGCCACTAATAATTAATTACTTTAGTAAAAATTATATAGTATAATTAGTCAATTCATCACCACTAATGGTACATTCCAAAATTTCCAATATTTCATTTCTATATCAATGTCAATGATTTATTAAATGGCTGAGTAATCGCCACTAATGACTCATTATAAAAATACAAATTTATATATTGACGAATAACTGAGTTATCTTCACTAATGGTACATTACATAAATTTCAATAATTCATAAATTGGCTGAATTATCGCCAGTAACAATTAATAATTATAATATAAAAATATTAATTTAAATATTTCAACAATAATTTCATATGGCTGAGTTATCGCCACTAATAATTCAGTATTTGAATATATAATATTATATTAGAATATGAGTTGTCTTCACTATTAGTAAATTACAGAAATTGGAATAAAATTAATTTATTGGCTGAGTAATCATCACTAATGATTCGTTACTAAAATATAAATTATGTACTGATCCGCTAATTTATCACTACTAATGATACATTACATAAATTTAAAATTTATAAATTGGCTGAACAATAGCCACTAATACCCTATTGGAATATCTTACGTGAAATCTCAGGTGAGATCTCACATAAGAATTTTTAATAAGGTAGTTCATGATGAAAGTATAATTTATATATCGTTTGGGTATATGTCTGCACTATTATTACATTATACATTATTCACTATTATTACAAAGTACATTACTAATATTATAAACATTTATTGATCGGTTAAGAAACGCTATTAATAATTTGTTCCTGAAATATAGGTTATATATCGATTGACTGAGTTATCTACACGAATGGTAAATGATTAAAATTTGAATACTATTTATTTATTGGCTGAGTAATCGTCACTAATGACTCATTATAAAAGTACAAATTTATATATTGACGAATAACTGAGTTATCTTCACTAATGATACATTACATAAATTTCAATAATTCATAAATTGGCTGAGTTATCGCCAGTAACAATTAATAATTATAATA
Source organism: Gastracanthus pulcherrimus (assembly GCA_949152435.1). Taxonomy (NCBI): domain Eukaryota; kingdom Metazoa; phylum Arthropoda; class Insecta; order Hymenoptera; family Pteromalidae; genus Gastracanthus; species Gastracanthus pulcherrimus. Next base: position 54,035,635 of record OX424574.1, read on the forward strand.
TAAAAATATTAATTTAAATATTTCAACAATAATTTCATATAGCTGAGTAATCGCCACTAATAATTCATTATTTGAATATATAATATTATATTAGAATATTAGTTGTCTTCACTAATAGTAAATTACAGAAATTGGAATACAATTAATTTATTGGCTGAGTAATCGCGACTAATGATTCATTACTTAAATATAATTTATATAGTGATCAACTGCATCATCTTCACTGATGATAAATTACCAAAATTGAATACAATTTATTTATTGGCTGAAGAATCGCCACTGACAATCAAGTGGGTAAGCCACCTTTGAAACTTAATAAAAGTTATGAATTATTGAATAACCTTAATAAATATCTACTATATTTCTAAACTTTTTTAAAATGAAAATAGGGTATATTACCTACATTTTAAGATTTTTGCAATTCCTTTTAGGACCAGCCAGGTATTTTAACATATAATTATTCATAAATAATTTGTAATGCGGACATTATTATTAGAAATTAATAAATTCTAATAATTAACGACAGTCTCCACCCTGTCAAACACAGAGAGCAAATTAATTATGATTCAATATAAATAATCATCTACAATGATTTCAGTACCAGGCTTGTATGCAGAAATAGGCTTGGAATCCTCCAAGACTAATGATTCATATTTACAGGTTGAATTCTACAATATTGGAATCCTACTCTCACACAAAGGTTTGGGACAACAATACGAAGATACTTCTATGGAAACATCAATATATATGGATTTAGAACATTTAACTTGAACAACATTGCGACTAATATCGGTTACTACATATATATATATATATATATATATATATATATATATATATATATATATATATATATATATATATATATATATATACTCGTCGCAAGTTGATTCTTGTCGAACGTTTTTTGAAATGCTCCAATCAGATTGGCTGATTCCAAAACCATAACCAATCAAACTTCACGATTTTAAAAACGTTCGACAAGGATCACCTTTCAACGAGTGTACATTAAGTTCAATACCTATAATATAATTATTTATATGTTAATTTGCGATACACACATAATAAAAAAATGTATTTTGGTTAGACTAAATCTTCGTCTATCAACTTATAATGTTTATACGAACAATAAAATGTATCATAATATATATATTAATATTGTATATATTAATAAAACATATATAAAAATATAATTTTTATTATTTAAGCGTATAATCATTTACACCATTCCTTTCACCTGAACCAAATCTGCAGATTACATCTCGCAACATACATAAATACATATAACATTTATCATTTAATAATCAAAAACCAAAATCTTTAAAAAAATATCATGTTTGCAAAATAATTAGTCGCAGCATCCATCTTCTCTGGATCAAATCTCAAGATCATCTCGAATGATCGCATATATTTCTAAAACATACATACGATATTCATCATTTCATCTTAAAAAGCCAAATATTTCCAAAAAAGTCATGTTTGCAAAATTAATTAGTCGCAGCATCCACCTCATCTGGACCAAATCTCAAGATCATCTCGAATGATCAAATATATTTTTAAGACATACATATATATATATATATATATATATATATATATATATATATATATATATATATATATATATATAGATGCTACATACATACAAAATCGTTCAAAAAAATATGATATTTGCAAAAATCATTAGTCGCAGCATCCATCTCATCTGGACCAAATCTCAAGATCATCTCAAATGATCACTTATATTTCTAAAACATACATATGTATATATGTTACATACCTACAGCATTCATCATTTTATCTTAAAAACCAAAATTTTTAAAAAGTAATATTTGCAAAAATTAATAATCGCAGCATCCATCTGATCTGGACCAAATCTCAAGATCATCTCAATTAATCACTTATATTTCTAAAACATACATATGTATGTATGTTACATACCTACAGCATTCATCATTTTATCTTAAAAACCAAAATTTTTAGAAAAAGTAATATTTGCAAAAATTAATAGTCGCAGCATCCATCTGATCTGGACCAAATCTCAAGATCATCTCGAATGATCATATATATTTCTAAAACATACATTTGTATCTATGTGACGCATATGATTTTTAAAATAATTACAATCAAAAATATAAATACACATATTCGCTTTATTTTTTAAATAAAAAAATCTTTCACAGCATCCAATACATCTGGACCAATCTTGGTATATGTAGGCGTAAACATTTTTACTAATCAACCACTAAAAAAATAACACTAATATGTACGCATATCATTATTTTATACCTATATGTAAATATAACTGATTTATGAAAAATGTTTCATGACCCGGTCACTTTTTGAAAACAGTTTTTTATTAAAAAAAATTAACTGGATCGAGTTTCTTTTTTTTTTCTGGTAGGATGATGTATTTATTTTTTTCCCACATGCCCATTATAAAATGATTACCATTCCAGCATGATTCACGAGTTCTAGTGGATTTTTACAGAATTTCTCATTTAAGAGTTTTAATATAGTGTAGATAGATGTAGATGTAGATTTTATAGTATTGTAAATTTTATTGTGAATGGAAATAAATGTTACTTAATATGCAAAAAATTGTTAAGTTCTTATACAATTTAAGTATTTTTTCATTATCTAAGCTATACTTTTGCATATATTTAAATGGCAATTAAAGAATTTAAATATATGTATCTCGACACTTAAAAGAAATGGATTTGTCGTTTCGACTTTTTGACACAGTATTAAGCAGAAAAAAATAATTTTTTATTGGAACATTTAATAAAATTAAGATGAGATTCTGGTGTTTTTTGACCAAAAAATCGAATAATTTTTTTTACTGAATAATACTCTTAAGTGTATGTAGAAACTTAAACCAACTTCATTTTCTGTGGTACCCTTTTCTTCGACGTCCTACGACACTTTATAGATTATAAAACACATCATAGAAAATCGATAATTTTGTTAGTTTACATTTTTCTTATTTTGAACTACGTTTTTTGAGTTATCTGTCATTGTTTCAGTAACATTGTAAATGTATGTGCTTGGAAATGTCAATATGTATCATGATTGTATTATGATAATCAGATAAGACCTTTCATTCTTTAGACAGACTCTATAATTTTGAGTATTTTTCTTTGTGGTACTTTATATTTTCGGGCTGACTAGAAACCATACAGAAGAGTTACTTTTCTGCACAATAGTGAGTCAAAGTTAAGTCTAATAAAATTCCATAAAATGGTTTAAACATTTAAACAGAGTTAGTAAATTATTATAAAACAATACTAGTCATAATACATATAATTTTGTGTTATACGCATAATATTCTTATTAATATTCTACTGAGTATTCTCGTGAACGATTAATCGCGGAGAGGAAATGTTACACAAATGATTATGAAGAAGACAAATCGTATCAATTTCGTGTCCAGATCTCGACTGCCGCTGCTGCAGACACCCTCGCAGTCCATCGATGCGGCCGTTTGCCGGCGATCGTCGACGATCGCCGGAAAAGCACGTCCTTTTTCCCTCTATTCGTGTACTTTGTCATATGACAAAGTACATGACGCAAAATTCTCACTCTCTCACTCTCACTCACTCTTAAAACAAACACGCTTAAGAAGACTCCAGCGCCTCGCTTCGGCGCTGGCCTCTCGCTAAACCGGGCCGTCATAAAAAAGGGTCCACGCACGACCCGAGCTCCGCGCGCCTCAGCCTAACGTTGTGCCACGGCTCGACTCTGCGCTGTGCTTTTCCAGATGCCGATACTCGAGACTGGTCTCCGAATATGACCTACTTTTCTTCCGCGGAAAAGCAATAAATATCGGCTTGAAAGTTGCACGGAGTCTCGATTCCCCGCCCTCGTCGAACAAGGACCTCTATTCTCTATGGACACATGTGCTTTGGCCGTGAGTCTACAGTTGAAAACGCAGTTTTTAGCTTTCTCGCACGAATGTTCATTTACAATAAAATAAATGACGCGTTTACTGTTCCTGCATTTCCCAGACATAAGTCTGTGACGCAGAAAAAACGTATATTTTTTATAGATGAGAAAATCTACGTAAGAAACAGTAAATAACAATACTCGCAGTTAGTTACATAACAAGGAATTATTAGAGTTTATATTGTATGCGTCGCGTCATCATCGACCCATAATTAGTACGCTTATCGACGCCTACTTGATGTCTCTCCGTACACATCAATCCAGCCAGAACGCTACAAGCGGGTCGCTCTCTTCAGGTAGTCACCCTTCTAGGTAATGACCCTCAGTAGCCAACTATCGGCAAGGAAATAACTTCTGCGCCTTTCCTTGCTCCGTGGCCTCTCCTTTTGTCGGTTGTATGCGACCGGTGGAGAGGAAAATACGACCCCAATGCGATTGATTCTTTGCAATCACACATTGCACGCGGCCTACAAGCCGCGCTCTGACCCGACTTATTACATGCATCCGGAACAATTCTATTATATTTCTAACATAATTACTAATATAATTTATTTTCAGATTCAAATATAAAAGCTTTATGTAACAGATTATTATGGAAAACAAGAATTAAATTATATTTATTGATACATAAGAGTATTTTATGCATATCTGAAAGTTTACTATATTGATAGTAAATAATGTCAAAATCCAAATTCAGAGGGCAGGCGTGGGTTAAACCTCAAAAAAGACTTCTTTTACGAGTCCAGAAAACTTCTTATGTTTAAAAGCAATCATTCTGAAAATTTTTATGCTATCAAAACACAATAATATCTTAAATTTGACCGTTATAAAACATCAAAATCTTGATCCTACACGTCACAATAAATCACTATTTTCAATACCACATTTATTAAAGGAACTTTGATCCTCACACGATTCGAGGTCACACATGGTGAACGACATTTTTTTTACGGTTATTCGACTCTGTTTGACATGTATTACAAAAATAAAGGAGCACTTTTTCGTTAAAATTTTTTTTATTATTTTTTTTCGGAAATCCAACAAATTTTTGAAAAAAAAATTTAATATTTTTTAAAAAATTAATTAGATTTCCGAAAAGGAAAAAAAAATTTTTAACGAAAAAGTGCTCCGCTCTCTTTGTAAAACAAGTCGAAAGGAAGGATCACCTGACACGTCGAGATATACAAGGGAGCAATAATCCAGGTGAGAAATAACGAGAGCGCTTGCAAGATGCTTGTGTAACGCATTGGTAGTACAGGTTCTAAAGTATCCGGGTTCATATAAGGCTCAGTTAACCTTTCGGCTAATTGCATCCACCTGCAGTTTCCATGTTAACTTAGAATCCATGATAACACCGAGGTTGGTTACAATCTCGTCAAAGGGAATGAAAACGTTGTCCTGCATCTCAATACCTCGCAGATTCAAATCCTGCAACTTGTTAATATTGTTTCCGAACCAAAGATGATGGCTTTTGTTTCTCCGTCATTGAGGCGAAGAGCGTTCTCAGAGGTCCAAGCCGACACTGCTGGCGCAACTGCTATCAAGCACGAAGATCCCTCCAAGTAATCTGCATTTAGGTCTACAAATCATCAGCACAAAACAAATGTTCAACACAGTCCGATAATTTCCCCTCTAGAGATAAAAGACTCGCCAAGATATCAATAAAATCATTAATGAAAAGGATGAACATAAGGGGCCCCGGATACCCCTACGAAGTTGGTGAAGAACCGTGCAGTTGCTCTCGAGCTTTAGGCATGAGAATAAAAGTTTCTCATACTTCAGCTGAGCGCTGTTCTGCTTGAACATCAAGAGACTGGAACTACTGCCATATGTCATTGTTCCGAGTAAGTCTATATCGCCGTCGAACTGCGACACGCTGTTTTAGTTGTTTAAGGTCTGTATAATTGTTTAAGGTCCGCGTCGAGCCAGGGAGGTTGGTTCTTTTTCTTGGGCCTGCATTCTTTCAGTGGGGCGATAAACATTTGTTATCAACGATATTGCTTCGGCAACTGATGACCGACCAATCGCAAGATGCAAGATGGGATAAAAGCTCCTCCTGTTTGATAGATTTTAAATCCCTATATTTGAAGCTGTTAAGAACAGAACAGACTCAGTTTTAAGCTGTTTCGAGGGATTATAAGACTGGAAAAAGTTTTCAACATCAATGATATTGTGTTTGCTAAGACAGATCTCCATAATGTTGTTCGCATTCAGTACTATATCATTGTCGTCAGTAAAAATAACATCAATCCATGCATAAGAATCTCCGATGTGGTGAGTCGCACCATGCTCCACTAATTTTAAATTTAACTCACATGCTAATTCGTTCACAAACAACGCATCTTGTAAAGTCGACAACATGTTTGCATTCAGATCACCCATTGTTATCCTATAATCCAATCCTGCTGAATAGGTGATTAAGTTTTCGATAAGATCAGAGTTAGTGGTAAACGAGATCTCTTGAGGCCTATAAATCAGCGCTTCAAAAACAAGTTAATTAACTATTAAAGTGTTGAAATATTTCTTTACTTTGTAACATGGTTTTCTTGCATTGGAATCAGAAACCACTACATTTGTAATGCTTACCATTGTCTCGACACTTTACCAAATTTTCTCAATTAATGGGCGCCAGGTAAAGCGCGGCTAACTCGGCACGAGCCCCCTCCCAGAGGAAGTTCCGCGAAGAGGAAAAATCAGGAATTTATATCTTTATAATAATTACCCACAAAGTTCACTTTAAATATATATAACTTTATTTCTCCTCGTCGGGTAACACTACCGGTCGCAAGTTATAATATCGCTTAAATCTACGTTGTCGCTATACACAAAAATGGCTACGCTAGCCGTATCACGCGTCCCTCGCGACGATCAAACTCACCACGTCTCCCGTCTTCCCGACTCGCGGAAATTTCCCCACACCGATGCTTAAATTTGCTACCGGTCCGACCCGCACTGATCTTATATACCGGTGTCACACCACCACGGCTTTAATTTTCTATGTGCCCCGAGCACATGGCGGCGATGTACAACGATGATATAATTCGCTTGCAAGTGCCGAGGGAAGCTCGGCAATTACAGTCCACTCACCGTGGTTCGTCGGGCGCGTCCGCGATGTTCGTCCTCGCAGGTCGCAGGTCGCCGGTTAAATTCTCCAATCTATCGCTCGCCGGGATTTTCGACGCCAAAGGTCTCCCCACGCGATCTCACTTCTCGGACGGCAGTCACAAATTTTCTCAACTATCTCCCTTGAAGGCCGGGCAGTCAATCCTCAAAACCGGAGAGGGCGAAAATCTCTTCCAAAATTTTGGTTTTTCTTCTCGCGCAACTTCAGCTCAAACTCCTGTTGCTTCCGCCCTTTCCTTTACGGTGATTGGCCTTGATTTTCCCTAGATGCAAAAATCAAGGCCAAGTCCGAGGTGATTTGAGTCGCTACTCCTCATTGGCGCGCTTCGCTAATGCCGCCCTGTTTACGCAGCGCGGGCAATTATGAATTGCTAGATATACACGCGCGGGCAACCCGGCGTGTATATCTATATCGGGCGCTATCGGTTTTATCGCCGCCGGACCAACACAGTTGGCAGCGGCGACGTGCGCGCGTCGGCCTACGCTAGGAGAGGCCGGCAGCTTCATGCGGCTCGCGGCGCGGCGGCTGCTAGCTCTCCCCTCTACCGACAGCCGAGTCGGTATATCTCTCTCTCTCTCTCTCTCTCTCTCTCTCGTGGCTACAGTCGAGATGGTGTGCCTCGAGGAAGCCGCCGCTGCCGCTGTGAATCCTCTCTCCTCCCGCGTCTGCGTGCATCGGGAGAGAGGGCGGCCGCGCGCGCGTGTGTGTATGTGTGTGCGCGAGCAGCGGCTCATCATCCTCGAGAGGCGAGGAAGAAAGAGCAATCGAGAGAGAGAGAGTCGCGCGTACAGTGTGCAGTGATGTTGGTGCTGTGCCTGTGTGTGTATACTCGTCGCCGTTGCTTGCTCCGAGCAGTCGTCGCTGCGGCGATCAGCTGGTGCCGCTGGTATGGGTGTGTGCGTGTGTGTGCCGGTCTGCGGCCTTCCTCGGTCACGACTCCTTATCCTCATTCCCTCAACAAATAATAACAATACCCCATTAATAACAATACTAATTAAATGTGAGAAATGCTCGGCTCTGGTGACGGGCGACTGGGTCGCGATTGACTGTCCGTATTTAATATTATTGGGACGTGAAATACACGTCACAACTTAGAAGTTCATTAATTCAAATTTTATTTTGAATCAGGCTGTTACTTATTTCGTGATCCAGAGGCGATACATTGGTGTGCTTTGTATTGAAACTCGTGAACCTACTCTTTGCACGCATTATATCAGACATTAGATCATAACCAGTATTGACTCGCCTTTCCGATCGAAGCAGACGTGTTGACACAGTCATCCCTCGTAACGGACGGTAGAATTGTGGCGAGAACAGCGTGGACTACACCTGCTCGTTGTTGGTCTGAACCTTCGTAAATGTTGGAAAATATTTTTTTCCGACGAGGCCTCACCATCGCTTTCCCTTACAATGGAGAATGATACATGCTTCGACCTAAAAGGTTGTCTTGCTTGAGGTTACAGCCTCGAGTCAATGGCCACGTTTCGGTGTTCGGAACCTATTCAAAGCGGGATCCGCAAGCGGAATATTTTCCGACAGAGCATTGCGCGCAATATGATGGACAATACTTTGTTCACGGTTATTGTTATTATCATCTACCTTAAAATTATTATTACTACGATTAGTGTAAATACATTATTTACGGTATTTACGCTATATACACTATTTACAGTATTTATACTCTACAGTATTTACACTATATACACTATTTACAATATTTATACTCTACAGTATTTACACTATATACACTATTTACAGTATTTATACTCTACAGTATTTACACTATATACACTATTCACACTATTTACACTTTTTACACTATTTACACTATTTACACTATTTACACTATGCACACTATTTACACTATTTGCAGTATTTACACTGTTTGCAGTATTTGCACTATTTGCAGTATTTACACTATTAGCAGTATGTACACTATTTGCAGTATTAACACTATGTACAGTATTTACACTATTTACAGTATTTTAAGTATTTACACTATTTGCAGTATTTACACTATTTACAGTATTTACACTATTTGCAGTATTTACACTACTACATTTACCATATTTACTACTACATTTATCTAATTTGGCTTCAAAGGCACGCATCTTTTCAGCCTTGGCCGTATTTTCATTTGCTAATAGGGTGTTACTACTTACATACTCCTGCAGCATGGAGTTTTGAACAGCAAACTTTTCTTTCATAATGGCTATCCTTTCACTAAGATCTCTAATGTATGTAAGTATTGCGGGAACCACTTTCAGAATGTTGAGATCCTGATCCATTATAGGCGTCAAGGAAGTCACCCTATAGCAATTGAAGAAATGAACCATTCGCTTAATGAAGACATAAGTCGAATTTGGCTGATTCGAGAAAAAACGATTTAAAGATTCAGCATTCTATTATAAACTGTAAAGTATTACTGTCTTAAAATTTTTTAATTCATTTTAAAGGTGCACGATTCAGTAATCATATTAGACAATAAAATGTGAAGTGTAAATGATTAAACAATTTTTAAATATATACCGATTATTTATACCCAATGACTTAAGTCGTTTTTTCCGTCGAACTAGTAAAAAAGTTTTATAATCATTAAAATACAAAGCAAAAGGTAGTAATAATAATAGCTTAAAATGATTTAGTAATTCTAGAATATAATGGAAGAAAAAAGGTAATTTTTACATTGTAATGGTAATATATCATATTTGAAGAGGTATATTAGTTTATAATTCATTTTAGATGTTCGGGGTATCAACGGCTTATATTAATTTAAAAATGTAAAAAATATATAAGCTTTATAACATAAAATAACTTGAATCCTATATAAAAAAAAATATGGCTGTTTGCAACGCAATAAATCATAAAACTGTAAAAAGGGAAAAGAGGGTGTAATGGTTTTCTTACCTCTACTTACTTTATTTGCATACAATACTGTTGAGCGGTTTATCTTCTACGATGCTTTGAAATATGATAATGTCAATAACAATTAGCATGCATTAAATGTTTTAATGCATTAATTATGTAAATAGATAAAGATAAATTCAAAACTCTATTTGCAAAATTTAAATCACTCGTTATAATTCCTGAATTTATATTCTAAAAATTGATATAAAGATTTTTATTTTATTATTAAATTTTTATATGATTAAATCGGAAAAGTGTAAAAAGGGAAAAGAGAGGGTAAATAAGGATGCGGGAGGGGGTTTGAGCTATTATATTATAAAAATTTATATTATAAAATTAAAGTAGGTGGCACTTATAGTACGCGTATCTAAATACATAATTATGAGTTTATATGTGTAGTCATTATGCTTGATTTGTACGACTATAGAAAAGGTCGTGTAACGCAATAAATCGGAAAAGTACAAAATTAGAATAAATAGGGGAAATAAGGTGGGGGGAGGGGGGCTGAGGTGAAAAAAGTAAAGTAGGTGGCACTTATAGTACACATGTCTAAATACATATATATATGCGTAAGAATGTGTAGTTTTTATGAAAAGTGCAGGGGGAGGGGGATGATTCAGTGTGTGAGTTAGAACATCAGCGAATGTGTAAGTATGTGATTAAGCGAGTGAGAGAGAGAGAGAGAGAGAGAGAGAGAGAGAGAGAGCACGAGTGCTCGGGTGCGGGTAAACAAGTCAATAAGTAAGTACATGCGTAAGTATGCCAGTGAAGGAGTGAGTGATTTAGTAAGTAAGCATGCGAGGAAGTGATCGAATATGAGATTAAGTAAATGTGTGTAAGATTGCGTAAGTGATTAAGCGAGGGCGTGAGCATGTGAGTGTGTCAGATTGTACATAAGAAAGTGCATGCGTTAGTGGGTGAATGAGCAAGTGAGTACGCGAATGCAAGAATGAGGGCGTGTGTAAGTGTATGGTACAGTAAGTGCATGAGTTAGGACCTGAGGAAACTATCATTTTTACACACTCATTTGAGTGCGTATGCGAAAGATTGTGCGAGACAATGCGTATATGATTCAGTGAGAGCATCATGAATGATATACTAACAACGTGCGAAAATGAATATGAGAGAGAAACAGAGAGTAAATTATAATATGAGAGAGTGTGAGAGTATGAAGAGAAATACATTCATTAATTTTCTTTGCATATATACACACTGACTGTGTTACCACGTACCCCACTATCCATGCATCCCATTATCCGCATACTCTACTATCCACGTACTTTACAATCCACACAGCTCTACTAAAATATGAGGTTTTCTCTCAAATAAAAAATATGAAAAAGTAACGTAGTTGAATAGTCACTTATCTACATACAAAGTTATCGGAATACTAATTTAAAGCAATTATAACTTTTACAGATTTGGGGTTTGCTAACTACAAATGTCTTTCTTAATAAATTCATAGATAATATAATTTTTTATTAAAAATACTTTAGATAATAAATCAAGTGAGAAATTGTGTTAAAATTTCATGTGACTTTTTACATTATTTTACAATTAAAAATCATTATTATTCACGTGAGGACACTTTGATTCACATATTTGTGGAATAATCATTTAATCTTTTCTTCTTAAGTATATTGTTTAATACTTAAGTGGTATCTACATAACGTGATTAGCAATCGTCTGCTTTATATTATAAGAAATGCGTATAAAAATATTGTATACAAAACATATATTAATATCTGTTTCCTGTAATTCATATGAACGGAGGGAGGGAGCACTGACACGATTGTGGCGCGCGTAGCGGGCGCTGCTACATTAAAGAAGATAAATCTATCATTCAAAAATGTTCTATTATATAAACCCAAAGCAACAGAGGGCGCTTTAATATGGTGGGAAATTCAAACTATTTTTCTATGAGAACATTTAGATGGTACTTCGCCAATTAAGAGTGATCATGAGTTACAAACCCACACAGTGGTCTTGGATGAACTTGAACTCAAAAGTGTCGGCCCGTCTCGGATCTTTGCGTATATTCTTTCTATGAACTCTTACGAGTATTTTGCGACCAAAATGAAAACCACCGCGTGGAGAAATCCAGAATAAACTCGATTTTTCAATATTTTTGAGAGGTTATCCGCAATATTCTTGTTAATAAATCTTCAAACTATTAGTTCTTCAGCTGAAGTTCTACTTTTTAGCAGTAAAAGTAATTCTAAATAGTTTCTTACTTCTTATACTGATATCATCCACATAACTGCATGAACAAAATTTGAAAATAACTAGAACTTTTCCGTTATGCCTTCTATTTATTTACTTTACATTTTCAGAAAATAAACACACATGGAGAAGAATGACTTTTTTATTTAAATTGCATGGAAGTCAACTGTATTGACAGAGACTTCCCAGAAGTCTCTGCAAATATTCGGGATGCTCACTTGATACTTTATATTTTTTCCAACCATTTTTAAAATCACAGTGTGCCGATTCCATTACTTGTTCGCTAAAGAATTCAAGTCCAGTTCCCATGTCTTCGCAAAATTCTGGTACGTGATGGAAAACAGCATGAATTTTTTGAGTTACCGGTATACCAAGCTCCTAGTCGCTATTTTTGAAATCTTCAATCATATTTTGTAAAATATTGCCAATTGTACTATGTTCTCCGCACTCATGAAGGTCATTTTTTAGTACATAGAACCACGTGCAAGGGTTCATACAGCTACGGGAAGTGATTTCTACGAGAATATTAGCTAGTTTTAAGTCAGTAGCAACTGTTCCTTCAAAATCATTAATATTGAGTACTTTATCTAGTAACTTTTCTCACAGGATCAAGATCAGAAAAGTTGGGAAGTCTAATAGTTTATTGTGGGTTGTCTTTAATACGAGATAGATCTCTTGAGCAAGTTGAGCATATGACGATGGGTAAACGATCGTCAAAAGCATCGTAGTCAAGGTATTTTTCTACCTTTGCCTTCAAGGCCCCTTAACCCATTTCTTCCCAAGCGGCCATTTTATAGTCGATAGGTTTTTTGCCTAAAAAATTGTCGAAAAAAAAATAATAATAACCAATAGCACTTTTCTTAAGTAAAATTGTCCGCTCTTTCCGATTCTGAAGTTAGAATTTTGAAATTTCCGTTGGAAAATTTCAAAATGGCGGTTTGAATTTGATGAAAAATCAGAAATACATTTTTTAACATTTTGACATGCTTGTTTAGAATAAAACGGGTTCAACGAAGATCTTGATATGGATTCATGTTGCACATGATATTATTGTTCAAATATTTGATGTTTCCAAATTTTCCCGAAAAATTTTCCAAGATGGCGCCTGTGACATCATGAAATAGTCGGAAACTACATATTTTTTTCAAAAATTTTCTAGTTTATACCAAATTTTGAATACTGAGGTTCTCGAGGTCGCTGATGATGAATCGAATTTGAAAAATTCAAGATGGCGGATAATCTAATATGGTGGACATTTTTTTCAAAAGTCAACCGATTTGGGCCAAATTTGATGTACGGGAGTTTTCAGGGCCACTGCTAACGAATCTGAAATCCGATTTGAAAAATTTAACATGGCGAATCCAAAATGGCAGACATTCTTTTCAAACGTTAACCGAATTGAATTCAATTTTGTATATTTACTTTTGAAATAATGGTTGAAGAAATTATTCATTTTTTTCAATGTGGTAAGGGTCGAATCAACTTGAACATAATATATTCCTCACATTCTTTACAATAATTTTTGGAACTTTCTTCCTTGGCTGCTTTCCCAACAGTTCTTTTCAGGATAGTTGGCGAGATTTCCAATCTAGCAAAGTATTTATTTCTCTAACAGCCTTACTCAAGATAGTTAGAGAATATTCACTTTTTTCTTCGGGTGCCTCCCCAACAGTCCTTTTGAGGAAAGTTGGCAAGTTTTCCATTCTGGGAAAGGGTTTATTTCTCTAACAGTCTTTCTCAAGATAGGTAGAGGATATTCACTTTTTTCTTCGGGTGCCTCCCCCACAGTCCTTTTCAGGATAGTTGGGGGTTCTCCAATCTGGTAAAGTGTTTATTTCTCTAACAGTCTTTATCTAGATAGTTACAGGATATCTACTTTATTGGGCTATTTGTAACTAACCTGTGCAGGATAGCAGGTTAGCTGTTTCTCACAGTTAGTCGTTTATTCTTGTAGCAATTTTTCCAAGGTTATCAGATAATTTTTTCATCAGTTTGTCATAAATAAGTTTTATAAAACTTTCGCAAATATGTGGAAACGTAAGTCTACAGAGAATGACAGTTTTGATAGAAGTATTGAAGATGACAATATTTATGATTATGACAGTGAAGATGAACATACCGATGAAGAAGTTTTATTTGTACCAAACGATGAAAACAGTGACGAAGAGGGTTTGAACAGTGATGACGATATCGATCAACGTCATACTCTCACTAATGCAACAGTCTCTTCTTACGAAGAAGTTTATCGAAATTTTTCCCCTAATGATAAAAAGTTAGAAGAGTCACACTCTTACAAATGGTTAGATAATGAAAAAGTATACAATTCTCAACTTGACTCAGAAATATTGAATTTTGACGCAATAAAACAGAAAGTACTAGACAAAAGTCCTCGAGAATTATTTGAAATGTTTTTTTGTAATGAAATGAAAAATCAAATTATTGATGCTACCAATGAAAATGTTTTTGATTTGGATTTTGATAATTTCAACCAATTTTTAGGTATAATTATATTTTCTATTTTCAATATTCGTAAGAGTTAAAGAGATTATTGGGCAACATATGAAATGTTGCAACTCTGATATTGTTTCAAATATAATGAGTAGAAATTCTTTTGAAAAAATCAAGTCTAATTTGAAAACTTCAAAAAATTCGGATAAGGTTGATAGTGACAAAGTTTGGAAAGTACGTGTACTGTTAAATATTTTTAGAAAAAATATAAAACAATTTGGATTGTTTTGTTCATCATTATCAATCGATGAAATGATGATTAAATTTTTTGGTTGGACCCTTCTAAAACAATTCATCAAAGACAAACCAATACGTTTTGGAATAAAACTATGGTCCCTCTGTACTTCAAATGGATTTGTTTTAGAATTAGATATTTATTGTGGTAAGAATGATGGTATAAATGATGCAAAATTTTCTAAATGCAGTTTAGGATCAAGGGCAGTTATGAAAATGCTTTACGCTTTCCTAATTACGGTATCCAAAAGAGATGTTGCAAAATGTCATTTATATTTCGATAGATACTTTACATCTCCTGAAGTGTTAGTACATTTGAAAAAACAAAATCTCCGTACAACAGGAACAGTTAGAGATGATCGAGTCTTCACAAATGATATATTTCCTAAAATTTTGGAGAATGCAAATAAAAAGTAAAAAAAAAACGATAAATCCTGAAAAAGAAAAATTGATGAACAAACATAAAATGGATAAAAATAAAGCCGTAAGAGGTTCCTATGTAGTAAGTCATGAGGAAAATAGTGGTATAAATTATATAACTGTAATGGACTCAAAACCAGTATCTATATTATCTACAGCTCTTGGCGTTACTCCTACAATTTGAATGGAAAGATTGGATAAAACAGCTAAAGGTAGAGTACCAATTCAATTTCCTGAAGCGTTCAAGACGTATAATAAGTTTATGGGTGGGGTTGACCTTCATGATTAATACTGCAGTGACATGAGAACGAATATTGGTTCAAAGAAATGGACATGGGTTGTTTTGAGCAGGTTGATTCAATCTTCATTGATGAATGCTTTGATTTTGTACAATATGGTGAATGAAAAGAAAATGCCCAGTAAAGATTTCGCAGAAAATGTTGCGAATTCTTATTCAGAGCCATCTACAGAGAAGTTATCAAAGCATTTGAAACTTGCAATACCTGATCGTAGAAGGGTTTGTATAAAGTTTAGCCTAAGAATGGTATTTTATTGCTTTGAGTGCAAAAAATATTTTTGCGGTACTTGTTTTAGACAAATCCATCATATCCACGAGAAATCCACAAAATCATCACAAAGAATTTGTAAAGTTTACAATCATTGCAAAAAACGTACAAATATTTATTGTAATGAATGTGAGGAATATATTATGTTCAAGTTGATTCGAACCTTACCACATTGAAAAAAATGAATAATTTCTTCAACCATTATTTCAAAAGTAAATATACAAAATTGAATCCAATTCGGTTGCCGTTTGAAAAAAATGTCTGCCATTTTAGATTCGTCATGTTGAATTTTTCAAATCTGATTTCAGATTCGTTATCAGCGACCCTGAAAACCCCCGTATATCAAATTTGGCCCAAATCGGTTGACTTATGAAAA
Organism: Gastracanthus pulcherrimus; assembly: GCA_949152435.1. Taxonomy (NCBI): domain Eukaryota; kingdom Metazoa; phylum Arthropoda; class Insecta; order Hymenoptera; family Pteromalidae; genus Gastracanthus; species Gastracanthus pulcherrimus. The sequence continues at coordinate 54,051,938 of OX424574.1, forward strand.
AAATTTCCGCCATATTGGATCCACCATCTTGAATTTTTCAAATTCGATTTTTAAAAAAATATGTAGTTTCCGATTATTTCATGATGTCACAAGCGCCATCTTGGAAAATTTTTCGGGAAAATTTGGAAACATCAAATATTTGAACAATAATATCATGTGCAACATGAATCCATATCAAGATCTTCGTTGAACCCGTTTTATTCTAAACAAGCATGTCAAAATGTTAAAAAATGTATTTCTGATTTTTCATCAAATTCAAACCGCCATTTTGAAATTTTCCAACGGAAATTTCAAAATTCTAACTTCAGAATCGGAAAGAGCGGACAATTTTACTTAAGAAAAGTGTTATTGGTTATTATTATTTTTTTTTTCGACAAATTTTTAGGCAAAAAACCAATCGACTATACAATGGCCGCTTGGGAAGAAATGGGTTAATCAAGACCCATTTCTTGCGTTTTCCCGAAACAGAGTAAACGAATTTGTCGACGATTTTCTTCGTGAGATCTTGCTTTCGGCATTTATATAATTAACGTTTGAATTTATTTTATAGAAACACTATTATTTATTTACAGTATCTATGACATTACCGAAAGAATAAATATGAATTTCGAATGAAATACAAAAAGCAAAATCAATATTCGAGCAAAGTACGCCATCTAACATAATAATCGTTAGAAATATATGTAATAAGAGTATTTGAGCTATTTTTTCGATTATTTATAGATATTCAATATAATTTACTACATATATCTTCAAAATTAAAAAAGATAAAAATAAAAATGTGAATATTCTACTTTGTAGAAATTCTGATTGGAAAATAAAGAGATAAAACTGATGGAATCGATTATTTTATATTCATGAATAAACTTCTATGAATTATGTCAATATAAAAGATACAAAAACTATTCAGAATAATTTTTATTACTGAAAAGTAGAACTTCAGAATATTCGTTAGAATTCATAGAAATAATATACGCAAATATCCGAGACGGGTCGACACTTTTAGGTTCAACTTCATCCAAAACCACTGTGCCCAACAGAGAGTTGATTAAACGTAAGCTGTTGCTGTAGAATCAAAATACAGATTTTAGTGACACAGTTCAGGAGGATACATTTAATCCTATTGTTCGTCTATTAGAACATATGTTTTACAAAACAAGTAATCCAGATGTAGAACGAAGGGAACGAAGGGATGAGTTGAATGGAACTTATGGTAAATGGTTCGATAGAAAACGGTTAGAAAAAATATTAGCCAGACTACTGCCAAATATCTCTCAAAGTTAAATGTATTTATAAATGGTTCCAAAACCTTATAATACCTCTTTCGATTAATTAAACTAATTTTAAAACTTAAAATCCTTAAAAAAGATGGTTTGATCACTCGAACCATTACACCAAAAAACATGAAGATAGCGTTTTTCAGTAAAAACGTGACTTCCGTAGTCGCAAAATGGCAACAATGCAATAAATATATAAAAAAATCAAAATAACATGAAGTATTGTTAAGAAAATTATTAAAATGCACATTTTGGCAATAAAGTTATATTTAGCTTCAAACAAATTTAAATATATGGGCTTAAAAAAATAAGAAAAATATTACGACCTTTTTACATACCAAAAGGAACATTTTTGCAGAAATTTTTTTTTTGCTTATTGTCGATTTCTCAGAGAATCATCTCTATATATATATGAGACGTTTCACGTCAACCGGATCATCAGTGCACCCAAAATTTGGGTTAACCTATCAAGAGGTTTGAGGTCTCAAAATGTTCGTTCGAGGTTTTCAGGGTCACTGAATCTTATTTTAACCTGGAAATTTCAAAATTCAAAATGGAGGATCCAAAATGGTGGACATTATACCACCACCAAACTCATTTTACCGCAACAAATGATTTTAGATCAGTTTAAAGTATTGATATTGGGGTTTTGTGGCCTCTGTATCTTATTTTAACATAAAAATTTTAAAAATAGAAATGGCATATCTAATATGGCGGGCATTATCCCCTACCAAACCCATTTTACCACAACAAATGATTTAAAATCAGTTGAAAGTATCGATATGAGGGTTTTCGGGGCCTCTGAATCTTATTTTAACATCGAAATTTGAAAATTCAAAATGACGGATCTAATATGGCGGACATTACCCCCACCTAACCCATTTTATCACAATAGATTTTAGATCAGTTTAAAGTATCGATATTGGGGTTTTGTGGCCTCTGTATCTTATTTTAACATAAAAATTCTAAAAATAGAAATGGCATATCTAATATGGCGGGCATTATCCCCCACAAAACCCATTTTACCACAAGAAATGATTTAAAATCAGTTGAAAGTATCGATATGGGGGTTTTCGGGGCCTCTGAATCTAATTTAAATATCGAAATTTCAAAATTCAAAATAACGGATCTAATATGGCGGACATTATCCCCACCTAACCCATTTTACCGCAATAGATTTTAGATCAGTTTAAAGTATCGATATGGGAGTCTGAGGTTCAAAATATCGAAAACGGGTAGAAAATATGGGAACTGGGGGGTTACGTCCGCCATATTGGATCCGCCATTTTTAATTTTAGATTCTCGATGTTAAAATAAGATTCAAAAACCTCGAAAATCCCCATATCGCTACATTAAACTGATCTTAAATCATTTGTTGCGGTAACATGAGTTAAGTGGGGGTAATGACCACCACTTTGTATCGGCCATTTTGAATTTTGAAATTTCAATGTTAAAATAAGATTCAGCGGTCTCGCAAACCCCCATATAGATACTTTAAACTGATCTTAAATCATTTGTTGCGATAAAATGAGTTAAATGGGGGTAATGTCCGCCATATTGGGCCCGCCACTTTGAATTTAGGAATTTCGAGGTTAAAATAAGATTCAGTGACCCGAAAACCCCCATATCGAAACTTTAAACTGATCTAAAATCATTCGTTGCGGTACAACGGATTTGATGGTGATATAATGTCCGCCATTTTGGATCAGCCATTTTTGAATTTAGAATTCCTTCAGCAATCTCAATAAAAAGTTCCAGAATGAGTTTTACATGCTACTTGAAGGTATATTTCACAAATTAGAACATTTTGTAATATCGTTTTTGTTGAATATGCCATGAAAACGTGGCTTTCAGGCGCCATATTTTATGCGCCATATTGGATTTTTGAAAAGGACAGAACTTTTTCGAAAGCTGTTGACCAGACGAATTTTTTGAGACCTCAAACCTCTTGATAGGTTAACCCAAATTTTGGATGCACTGATGATCCGGTCGACGTGAAATGTCTCATATATATATAGCGGTCATATTTAGCGCCGAACAACTTTAAACATATCAGCTTAAAAAAACTGAACCAGCTTATATGGAAAATCACGCCAAAAATACTTCCTGCTGGCTCAAAAGTTGTTGAAATTGCTGCCTCAGTTGCTGCCTGTACTTTCAATAAAGGAATCTCAGCTTTGTTGTACTTTTTGCACAGCATGGATGTGAAACTTGGACGAACTATTCATGAATATGCTAGGAAAGAGGATGAGCAGCGCGTACTCCTAGCCAACAAGAGAGCTGAGTCTGTGACTCGAGAGGCCAGAATTCGTCTCAGACAAGAGCAAAAAGTTGCCTTGGACATTGCAGCTGCAGCAGGACCTTTGCTTTATGGGGCTGGAATCGACTATTAAAAAATTTGAAAAAAAAAAAAATTTTTTTCCGTGTTTTATTTGTACTTGAAACTTTAAACGCGTTTTTCTCAAAACTACTTTTTCAAAGACCGTGGACACGATTTCTCGAAAACTAATGTACCGATCGTTCTGAAATTTTGCATACTTCTTTAAAATTACATTGACTAGTGATTGAACGAAGGATTTTCGTTTCTTTCAATCACAATTTATTTTACAACCTATTTTGTGCTCAAAATTTTACCGAAAATCGAACTTTTTGCAAAAATCTCTCCCAAAAATTCAAAATTTAATTTTTTTCTTATCCCTTCGTTCAATCATGATCTATTACCATGTATTAACTGAAAAATATTTTTTTTTTTATTTCAGATGAAACCGACATGAGTTATCATGTCCACCGCAACGACACTTTGTTTTGGGGCTTCGGAAAATGCGCTGTCTACGACTCAATTTTCCATTTTTTTCATCAAAATTTTTTAAAATGTTGTTGAAGATATATATTTTCATGTAGTAAAAAGTTTAATAAAAAAAGTTTTTTATTGTACCTAAAAAAAATTCGTGAAAATTTGCTTTTTTGCCTCTGAAACCCATGTAACCCCTTAAAGGTATACAAATAACATAACATTGGATTAAGCAACTCTTGAAGAAGAGAAAAAAAGTTTTTATTGATATTTTTTTACAAAATGGCGGCTGTGCAATGATTACCGTGAACCGTTTTTTCAAAAAGATCTTCCACGGAGAGCAGTACAAGTCTCGTCCAACTCCACCTATAACAAAAAATTTTTTTTTTCTATTATCTACATGAGTTTTGCTAGTGAAGTACGCATGATTATATTTTTATAACTTTTTTTCTTGTTAATTAATCGCTAAAATCGTGTGTACTTCACTAGATAATCAAACAATGAAGCTACTGTTAAAATTTTAAGTCAATCGGATGTAAACTTTTTGAGTTCTACTGCTTGCCGATTTTGAAAACATGGTTTCGAGAAAAACGCGTTTGAAGTTTAAAAATGCTATAAATCTTAAGAGTCGCAAAAATATAGTCCATAATAATTTTTTTACCTTCAGTCGGAATCCCTTCACCATATAATTGTCCTTCCAGGGCCTTCATTTTCTCTTCTTCTTTTTTTTTGCCTGATGTAATGCTGCGCCTGGCCTCTCTCCTGATATCGGACATACGATGCTTAGCGGTTTTGACGCGATTGGCGTCCGTTTCCACGCATAGCTAAAATAATACGGCAGTTGATCTCATAAGCACGACCATTTATTACAGGAGAGCTGTTAATCTCAGCATCACCACAGTTCGAACAAGACACAATAATTTTGAAGCCTAGTCCACGCTTGTTCGACTCTAAAAACCGCACGTCACCATTACATTTTTTGCATACTACTAATTCAGAAAGAGCAGTAAATACAGCGAAAAAATTGATGAAACAGTAGCCGAAATTATCATCAACATCGCGGTCACGGTCTAAATCAGTAGTTTTCAATTTCTTAGCCGAGGTACTAACGTGCTTCGAATCGCCTTCGACTGAATGGCGGTTAGGAGTGCGTCGATTACTAATTTTACTCCGTTTTGTACTTGTACTTCTTGTTTTACTGCCTTTGCGGCCACTGTACACCTTTTCACTCATAATTAAGTACTTGTAAATATAATTCACAGTTAAAAAGTAAAGCAAAACTCAAAATAATAACGTAAACAACGAGAACGGCTGATCGACTAAACACAGGGCAAGTGTGAGTAAACACGTGCTGTAAAGACGCTGTAACCGTCGTAATGTCATGTAGCGACCTCTATAATTCAAATTTAAAACACGATATCGATCGTAGGTAACTTCTACTAATTTCCAAAGCCGCGAAATTCAAAAAAGCGAGCATCGCTAAAATAAGCGAAAATTGTGATTTTGGAGCATCAAAGCTGTTTGGAAAAAATTGATTTAAAAAAATTTTGAGTTTAAATCGGTACTTGGGCGTTGTATATTTTGATTCTAGGATTGTTTTGGCAAGTTTTAAGCTAATAAAAAAAAATGGAAAAAAAACAAAAAAATATGGGGGATATAACCCCTTAAGGAAACGAAAGTGATAGTGCCACTGGAGGTATCTGGGCTCGGCGGGAGTAGAGCGATAGTGATCTCCGCTGTAGGACTCGCGCACTCGCTTGTTGACCAGATCCTAACGAAGGGCGGGGACGCTATAGGGCGCACCACGCGCATTGAACACGAGATATATGTAGGAAGCATGCATCCCCTTAAAGAGAAATATTTTCCTATTTCAAAGAAAATCGAGGAGGAGATGCATAAGCAATTTTCAGCTATTGATCGACGAGACAAGCAGCGCTGATTTGCAACCATACGCGTATTCCTATTTCGACAATATTATAATATTCACAGAGACGTGTAGTTCTAGGGCATCCTAAGGTACTGAAATTAGTTCAGGAGCAATTTATAGAGGCGGGCCTCACAATTAACCGGAAGAAAAGCGTGTTCTGCCGAGACGAGGTTAAATATCTCGGCGTCCTGGTTAATCATGAAGGATACAAGCTCGATTCGGAGAAGATTGCGCCGATTATGGCTTACCCGGCGCCTAAAACTCTGAAGCAGCTAAGGCGCTTTATGGGAAAGGCCTCGTGAGTAACTTTAGCGTGAGTAACTTTGCCACGTTGGCCGAGCCGCTCACTCGGCTTACGAAAATGAATCACAAGTACGAGTGGACCGAGGAACAGCAGGCATCGTTCGAACAAATCAAAGCGCTCATGGCAAATACCCCAGTTCTGTATCGACCAAAGTTTGATGCAGAATTCATAATTCCAATCCGATGCAAGCAGCACAGGCCTCGGCGCCGTGCTTATTCAAAAAATTGACGGGAAGGAGCGCGTACTCGAGGTCGCGAGTCGAACAATGAGTCAAGCGGAAAGGAACTATACTGTATCGGAAAGAAAGTGTCTCGCAGTGATATGGGCAATAAGGAAATTCCGACCCTATATCGAGGCGTATAAGTTCAAAATGGTGACAGATCATGATTGCTTATGCTGGCTGAGCAATCTACATAACCCCACGGGTCGGCTGGCTCAGTGGGCACTAGAATTTCAAGGGCACATCTTCACAGTGGAACACTTGAAGGGCGCGCTTAATTACGTGCCTGATGCGGTCTCGCGCATGTATGAGGGCGACGAGCCTGCGATATCGGCGATAGACTGGGTCGACACTACAAGGATAAGTGATATATGGGGTGCATGCAAAAAATTCGAGACGCCCTCGGCGACTGCCCCTTGTTTAAGGTGGTGGGAGACAGTTGTATGTACATCGCCCGGACGTTACATTGCCCATGACTCTACAGGAGGGCGACGCGTGGAAGATCGCCGTACTGCAATAAGAGCGCGCGAGAATCCTTCACGAATGCCACGACGAACCAATGTCAGGACATCAGGGGCGTGATAAAACGCTCGCACGTATCGGCCGGTACTACTTCTGGCCAGGAATGTATGTAGATGCGGAAAAATACGTGCGCCAGTGCATGGCCTGCCAACAGACGAAAGTGGAGCAGCGCGCACTCTCTGGCCTAATGGGACGGCGCGTAGTGAACCACCCCTGGCAGATAATTGCCGGGGATATTATGGGCCGAAAGCCCAGAACAGCGCGCGGTTTCGAATACATCCTAGTGTTTCAGTATTTATTCACGCGCTGGATAGAAGTAATTCCTGTTAAGAAGGCCAATGCCAAGAAGGTCCTGAAGGAGCTGTACGAGCGCTTATTTTTACGTCACTGTGAACCGGAGGTGTTCCTCTTGGATAATGGTACCGAGTTTAAGAATCGTTTAATCGAAGATTTCTTAGAAAACCCACGTCGCCATACCATCCCAAGCTATCCCGGTCGAGAGGGTTAACCGTTTGGTAAACACGATGATTTCTTCCTATACCGATGATAATCACCGAACGTGGAACGAGCACTTGAGCGAGTTAGTGTATGCGTATAATATAGCGACACATAGTGCCACCGGCACAAGCCCAGCTATGCTTAACTATGGTAGGCAGCCAGATAGGCCGGCGGCAGCTCCTAGGCTGCACGATGAGACCGCCACCGAGCTCTTACAGCAGGAGGCACTCAGGGTTTGGGAAAGCAGATCACAAGCTCTCGAAGAATTTCGCACCCGATCGAGAGAACGCTCGCAGAGCGCTCAAGAGCGGCAGGTGCTATATTACGAAACCACGCCCTCTTCTCTGCTGCAGAGAACCGAACCGCTACTTACGCGCCTAAATTACTAGGGCCGTGTAAGATAACGGCAAATATCGGTTCTTATCTGTATCAGTTGATCGACGAAGCAGGGGGAATAGTAGAGAAGATCCCCTCTAAACAGTTAAAAAAAAGGGCTAGAAAACGAGACTCCGGCGCTTATAACGCGAGCGTGTGCGGTCCCGAACCCTCGGAGTGCTAGTCAAGTCAACCCTACAGCGAAAAAGAGAGGTAGGCTGAGGAAAACGGCCTATGGGATCCAGGGTGCGGAAACGCAAGCTGTTCCAGCTGCGATTCCCGAGCCTCAGCCCAAAAGAGGGCGATGGCGACCTCGTAAAAGTATTTAACGAGGAGAATTGTCCTCGACAAGCACTCGTAGTGCAACCCTCCCCTGACTAAACTTTCTTGTTTTAGAGGAGCCATGGATCTGTCGAGGCTGACTGAGCTTTCTGCTCAAGACGTCGAAATTGCCGCCGGCGCAGATAGCCCACAATGCAGCGGAGCGAGACGCCCGCATCGTTGAGCTGGGTCCCAACGAAGAATGAGCCATCAAAGAAGCGGACTCCAACGAGGACCCTGAACCGGACCAGCAGCCTCCGCTCTCGTCCTGCTCCGCCCGCATCATGAAGCCTAAACTATAGGAGCAGCAACAGCAGTGCCAAAGCCGAACTTGGATACGGCGCAGCCCCCTAAGGCAAACGATGCAGAGTAGGCCAGCGCTGATCAACCTCGCGCGCGTGAGCATATGCCTGAAGGCCTCTCTAGCTCTGAGAAAAGGTCCGCGGAAGGGGACTGGGCCAACCTGGAAGAATGCCTGGACAGGGCCCTCAAATCGTCGCAACAGTCGGCAGCTATGGAGCGCGAGACGTTCCAGCGGTACCGCTTCGAGCGCAGGGCCGGCGAGTGGCCGCGCCTGATCCGCGAGCGCCAAAAGGAACTCTTGGCCGTCCGTACCATGCGAACGGAGAGCACGGATTGGAGCGAGAGGGTCGCCCGTGTACGACAAGAGGCACGACAAGAGCGGATAAGCGCCGAAGTAGCCCTCCGTCAGGCACAGGAGCGGGCCGAGCGCGCAAGCGCTCGAGCGTGCGCCGCTAGCAACCTGCACAGCAGCGGTACGCAGCAGCGCAGCGGTGCATCATCGCCAGCTGCAATAGGACCCGTGTCGAAGACCACGGAGAACAAGTGCTCCAGCTGCGGTTACCCAGGGGTGTCCCGCAGCAGCTAATGCGTAATTAAGGCCAGCCATCGCTAATTTTTTTTCTCTTTATCTTCTTTACTTTTTTGTAACAGATAAGGAGCCAGCCCACGTTCTTTCCATTTTTGTATTAAATAAACGGACGAAGAGCCCCTAAAACATATATCCGCTTCTCATTGATTGGAAGTACTTAGGTATACCCCACCTATCGGACTCGCGTATCCATCTGGTCGTACGTAGCCGAAATCCCCCGGGGGTTATAAAGAGTACCTGCTCGTAAATTGAATACGCGTGGAATTCGTACCGCCACGAATTAGACGAGCAGAACCTGCGCGCGCAAACATTATGGTACGATACCGCCCGAGCGGGGATTTGGGACGTAGGAGCGTGCCAACTAGATTACTTGTGGCTGTCCGCGCGTGCACCTCGTGGGCATTTTCGAGGTTACGGCGTAACAGGTTCACGTGTTGCGACACAATCGACAATTGCGATCCTCCCTGTGTTTGAGGAATCTGATGTGAGGTATGCACGGGTGTGTATTGTGAGAGTGCGGGAGAGAATCGGAGCTGTGCGCGTTTAAATGTGAGGAGGGATACTCGACAGTCAGCGGGCAGGAACTGCTGGCCATTCGCACCACCATCGAGAACTCGCCATCTTCCCCACGCGCATAGAACGCCCGCCGCTTGTGTGTGAAAGTGTGAGAGAGAAGCACCGCAGAGACGACAGACGCAGAATTGCGCTTGACCTCTTGTACAGCGGCGATTTGTAAGTAAAAGGGCGAGGTCCTATTACTTTTACCTGCGGGATCAGCGGGCGGCGCTGACGGAAAACCCTGGCCACGTGGGTCGGGGCATCGTTCTCTAGCGCGCGTGTCGACGTTAAACTTAGGCAAACGAGCATACGGGGGGACTCGCGCCCCCGTCTTTCATGTAATCATACGAACGTCCAATATATGCTTAGTGTGAAATTATTCGTGTATTCATTCGCTTAGAATATCCTCTTCCATTCCGCTAACGCGGATTTTCAGAGCAGCTGCCCAGAAACGTAAAGCAGGTAAAGAAACTGTTGTGACCAGCGAGGAGCTCGTGGCATATGCGCTCATAGGTTAGCGAGCGCGGCACGGAGCGAGTTTTTCGAGCGGATTCTCGGAACCTCTCTATCCGTATTGGAATATACGAGCCGAGGAAATTGTTGAGACGTAATATACCTCACCTTCCCAATCCCGCGGTTACAGCTTATAATACCAGATTTTTCAAAATTCTATGTATTGGCCTATTATTATTCGTACTCAAATCTCACAGTTGAGAATCTATAAGAGCTAGAGTCCTACGATTTGTTGCTAAAGTTGCATTTATCTTAGGAAAGCAAGAACAAGTTGGTTCGTAAGCCTTCGACAGGCACTTTCTTTGATTTATAGTGTAAAGGCATACAATAACATATTATCATAGCTAAAGTATATCTGGTTGCATTATTCATTGTAATAATTGTTATTAATTATCTGCTTTAGCCAAACATATCATTTTATACTCAAGCGTAACGTAGTTGAACCGGCTGTCGATCACGTATCAATTTTGGATCACTTTGAGAATTAATACGATTTTTCGCTATCTTACTTAAAATATGTCATACGAACTTAAATTGTTTTTAATAGCAGCCTTACATGTGAATAATTGTTAAGAGGTTTCAAATGATTTAATGAGTTTATTTGTGTGAAAAAAATTATTTACTACAACAACTTCTCGTTCGTTCGTTCATAAGCGGCATTCTTAGCTGCCGAGCTAACGACCATGTATTTAGTAGTAAGTCGTTTTAACAAATTTTGTTGCTTATCAAGTCATATATAGCGGTTTAATAGTGACCTTAGATCGACAAGAACTCAAAAACAAAGCGTAGACGACAATTAGTTTATTTTTATAATTTTAATTAAGGGATCGATGATAGGCTCATGGTTTATATGTATGCTTTACCATTTGTCGATCGACAAACTCAAATACTGTTTACCGCATAATAATGATATAACATTAATTATTCACTATTTTATAATAAAGCAGCACTAATATTCATCTGTTATCATAGATAATCATATACAAAAAGATTGATTTAAAAAAGATGACCTTAAACGTAACCCCACTTTTCACCCAGAATTGTGATCGAGAACTGGGCCAGGACTACTAAACGACAGTTAGGTCCGACTGTAATTCACTGATCGACATTAGGTCCATTTAAACTTGTGCTTTTGAACTTGATTTTCACGGATTCATGTAAAATATAAACGTTTTAGACTTACTATTATTTAAATTAAGATATCAATTAACTAATTAGCAAATGGTTTTGAATTTTGCTACTTTATTATAATTATCTATTGTCAGAATGATCTCAGTACTTTCTTGTATAATCGAGAACTGGTTCAACCACGTTACTCATTTAAAACACGAGAAATCCTTTTTAGCTTACAATATCTGTTTTTCGCAATTCTATATATCGGTATATTTGTCCCCAATTCTCACAGCTCAGAAACTATAAGAGCTAGAGTCCTAAAGTTTGTGGTGAAAGTTTCATTTATTTTAGGAAAGCATGAAAAAGTTGGTTCCTAAAACTTCGACAGGCACTTTCTTTGATTTATAGAGTAGAGGCTAACAATGACATATTACCATAGCTAGAGTATTTCAAGTTGCATTAATCAATGTAATAATTGTTATAAATTGTCTGTGTTTCTCAAATATGTCGTATTATATTTGATCGTAATCAATTAATTCTCTGGAAATCCCTTTTAGCTTATAATATCAGTTTTTTCACAATTCTATGTATCGATCTATTCGTACCCAAATCTCACAGTTGAGAATCTATAAGAGATAGAGTCCTAAAATTTGTTGTGAAAGTTTCATTTATCGTAGGAAAGCAAGAAAAAGTTGGTTCGTTTATGTTGTGTTTGTGTGTGTGTCTACTGAAGTTTCTTTTGTTTATTACTAATGTATGAAATAAAACATTAATGCTTTAAGTCGCATTTATTTCTTTGACCGAGAGCACATTTGTTTCCACTGACAAGTACATATGTATTGTATAGCAGCTTGTAATGAATCTATTTATTGTTATTCTTAAATTTCTTATAAGAGAAATTACAACTTTTTTACATTAGAGTGAATAAGTTGCCATACTAAAATTGATCACGAGATTTATTACGTGATAATCTTGTGATATTATGAAACAAAAAATCACGTATTTAAATGATACATAATTAATTTCTGAAACTTTTTGAGATCTCATGTAAAATATCACATGTATGTCACGTATAAATTACGTGACAATTTCAAGTGAATATGACTATGAATATATTTTTTACATAACATTTATGTGATATTGCTTATGATATCTCAAATGGATTCCGAATTTATTTTTCTACCTTTTCAACACGTGTCATTTTGTTTCATTATATAACGTGATTATCACGTGATAAATCACGTGATCCTTTTTAATAATGTGACTATACCGACTCATAAGGGTACAATTATTTATATGAAATTGTAGGCTTATTTCAATTTAAGAGAAACAAAAAGTAATGATGAAATGAAAAGCTTGAATCCCGTATTTACAATTTAACAGAAATATATTATCTTTACAGCTATTCAAAGCTATATAGAAAGAATATTACTGACCCTATAGGTATGATGCACCTAACCACACCGCCCTCCTTCCTCCTCCACCCACCCTATTTTAGGACGCATTACAACTGGCCTTACAGTTTTAGATGAAGTCCGAACCATCAGGACGTCGGTGCTTTACTACTGAACTTCGAAGCCGGGACCTCTCTGTAGAAGGCTGAGTCTTAATCCACTGAGCTACCGTGGCTCCGATAAATTTCTCGCATTACTGGTTTTTAACATGTATATGTTAATAACTAAAATAACTAAAATAAATGAAATAAACGAAATAAATGAAATAAATGAAATAATTGAAATAATTGAAATAAATGAAATAAATGAAATAAATGAAATAAATGAGATAAATGCGATAAATGCGATAAATGCAATAAATGCGATAAATGCAATAAGTGAAATAAGTGAAATAAGTGAAGTAAGTGAAGTAAGTGAAGTAAGCGAAGTAAGCGAAGTAAGCGAAGTGAGCGAAGTAAGTGAAGTAAGTGAAGTAAGTGAAGTAAGTGAAGTAAGTGAAGTAAGTGAAGTAAGTGAAGTAAATGAAGTAAATGAAGTAAGTGAAGTAAGTGAAGTAAGTGAAGTAAATGAAGTAAACGATGTAAATGAAGTAAAGGAAGTAAATGAAGTAAATGAAGTAAATGAAGTAAATGAAGAAATGAAGTAAATGAAATAAATGAAATAAATTAAATTTTTTCTTTAAGTGGCATTTGGAACTTGTAAGTTTATTGCCTCATCTACGTAAGCCTTCCACGTATCCCTATCTTGTGCTAACCCCACCCATGAAGCACCCTCCCGCCCGATTTCTATTAGATAAACTTTCACGTTGTCTTCCCATCTGCGTCTAGGTCTACCTACAGGTCGTGTTACATTTGGCTTGCCCTTCATAATCCGCACTGCCGTACGGTCGTCTGCAATTCTTGCTACGTGCCCTGCCCATCCGAACCTGCGCGTTTTTATTATTCTGTTAATATTCGGTGACACGTACCGATTGTGCAACTCGTCATTGTGCAGTTTCCTTCATTCCCCGGTTTCCTCATCTTTCTTCGGCCCGTATATTTTTCGCAGAACCTTATTTTTGAGAACCCTAAAACGGTTTTCCTCCGCTTTAGTGAGCTCCTATATATTCTTATTTTAACGTTTTTTGACAGCAGCCTTGCCTTTATTAATTGTGTATCCTACCGAGAAATAAATTAAATAAATAAAATAAATAGTTGTTTATTGAGGAAATAATTTCTTGGCGCATGCCATAACCTAATATATACTTAGATTTATTCCAAAATTATGTAAACTTAATGAGTAATGTAACAAAGTTAATGTTAACTAAATTATATAGTGCTTGTTAAATAGCTTAGTTATCTCTTTATTTATAAAATTAAATTAATTTTACTTAACAGATACATTGTGCTCAAGAGGTCGTTATTCTACCGCACAACAGAAAAAAATGTTTGAATATTTCTTCGACTATTTGATCAATCCAACATCAGTTAAACTCTCAATGATAGACATAAAACTATTTTTGGCAACTTATAATCAATTTATTGGTGAAAGAACACCAGGAGCCGTTGACACAATATTACGTATGAGGAAAATAATTGGTTATGTCATACTTAAGTGTGCAAAAATTAAGAAGAATTTTTTTTTCGAATGTATAAGTGTCTAGGAGGCCTGGACGCAAAGTGGGAAAGTTACGGCGGAATCACCGATATATGTGTACACGTGCTAAGTTAATCTAAGTCATGTTGATAAGTTTGAACTTTTTTCATAATGATCTATTATATTTGTTACGTTAAAAAGATTATACAAATTTTTTTCGATTATTAAATTTGTTAATTTATTTATTAAGTAAATTAATTAAATTATTTCGGGAAATCTTACCAAATAAAGAGGTGAAGAAAATGCTAATAATTAAAAAAAATAGATATATATATATATATATATATATATATATATATATGAATGAATGAGTGTGGGAAGGCTGGGTAGATAAGTAAATACACAATTTTTCGCGGGAAAATAAGACAACTTGCCTCGGCGTAAAAACTCCCACGAGGCAGAGAGAAAAGCCGGGGCAAGCGAATAATTTATTTAATAAAGAGGGAATTATACATAACAAAAAGAGATTCTAAGATAGGAACAAAAAAGAAGGGAGAGAGAAGTTGACAAACGCAATTACCCTAACGCTGTGAGGTACCATTAACGCGCGCAAGAGAGCTCTCTTACCTTAAATACTAGACGGGGGAAACGTGGATAGCGCGACGTAATGTCCTGGCTGCACGAGGTTGGGATGCACTGTGTGACCTCCTTGGTCGCAGGGCGCCTCGACGTCTCGAGGGAACCGTACCTGGATCACGGGCAGACCCTTTGGCCCTGCGGCGTAGGTGATCACCGGGTGGAAGTCGGGACGTCGAGGGAGCTCGCACGTGGCCGGACCTTCCCAATCGTCCTTCGCACCGAACACACACACACACACACACACACACACGACTCGATTTACGCACACACACACACCCGACGCAGACAATTAATGAAGGGAGAAGTCGACCGTCCGAAGTACGTGCCGAGCTTCTCGTAAAATATATTCAAAAATCCCGTATCGGGTCCGATGCACTGCCTGGAATCACGCCAGAAACAGTCGGCCGGTCTCTGCGGGAGAGAAAACGGAACTGCTGCACACGTGCATAAGGCGCGCGAGAACTTCCGCTCTCGCGGCGCTCGCATCCGCTCGACCGATAAGCGGCGGCGCGCGCAACTACTCAGCCGATTGTAATACACGGCGGTCGGCGAGCTACGGCGCGCAATTCAAATTCCCCCCAAAGGCTTAAATAACCCGAACAAGAGGTATTCCAAAAGTTTACAATTAAGAACTCAAATCTACATCACAAGACAGCGATAAATTTAACAAAAATGTTATATATTAAGTTGTTAAAGATGAAATAACTATTATGAATAAAAGGATGCATTGTATATCTTAACATTTACTTTTCTGTGTTAAATTTACCCTCATATTAGTAGGTAAGCTATGTGGGTTCTGCGCCATGCGGGTACTGCGCTACCTCCTTCCTACGCTAATGGGCTTCCTACGCCAAGGGGCTTCCTACGCCACTTGCATAGGACAGCAGCATAGACCAGCGTACCTCCTCTCCGGTCGATGCTCTACCAGCGCACGAGTTGTGGCACATTACAATGCAGCTCGATTCTCCATTCTCCGACCGATGCTCTACCGCGCACATTACAACGAAGCTTGTTTTCCCCCACCCCGCCCTAGCCTTCGCACTTGCCTCGCATTGTCTTTCTCTGCTCTCACCTTGCTCTCTCCTGCCGGCGCGCTCTCATTGGCTCGGAGTTGCTTTATCGCTCAGCGTAAAAGCCGACGCCTTTGAGCTGCAATACTCACTTTTCTCTTCGCAGCCGAGAAGAACGGAGACCTAGTGGACGACGACTAGTCGAGGGTGAGCAGTGGATGAGCGAGGTAAGCCGGAGATCGAGCAGTGAAGCGCCATTCTTACGGCACAAACGTAGGAACTCTTTCTCGATTCTCCGCGCTTGCCTTGGATTGTCTTTCTATTCTCCCACCACGCTCTCACCTGCCGGCGCGCTCTCATTGGCTCAGAGCTGTTCTACCGCTCAGCGTAAAAGCTTGCGCTTTCGAGCTAGAGAGATCATTTTACTCTGCGCTTTGGAGCAGAGCAGATGTCCAGCGGAGCAGCGGAGGGCGATGACCAGAGGATGACCAGCACCAGCGGAAAGCTATGTAATCGTAGAATATCCAAACTTCTGTAACTTAAGAGTTTTGTATTCTATGCTTACCTTAATGGCTTTGTCTTCCCATTTCCCATTCTCATTGGCTCGGAGCGGCATCACGCAGAGCACAAACCAGACTCGTGAGCGCTGCGCGACTGAGTTCGTCGCCTGCAGTTGAGCAGAGAGAGAGAGAGAGAGAGAGAGAAAGGGGGGGGGGGAGGGCGGGAGAGAGAGAGAGAGAGGATCTTTGATAATGCTCAATATATTCTCTTTTCTTTTTATCTTTTCAGGATTCGAAAATATATTGGCTAGATTCATCTTATAGCATGCAATATATTTCAACAAATAGAATATGTAATTTTAAAAATAATTCTAAACGTTTGAACAAACATTTTTTTCTTTTCTTCTGTATTATATTTTATTTAGAAGACTATAAAAGAACGGACAGGCAGCCTGTTTTTTATCAGTCAGTGCTGTACTGTGGACGAGGCAGGATGCAAAAAAAACGTAACATCATAATTGTTCGCCAACGAACCCGATCGTGCTGGAGGATTCGCCGCCGACGATGGTGTTCCGCAAGGTGAACGGCATTATGGTTCGCGAGGGATCAAACCCCGAACTGGAGACTACGAGTCGCAGCCGAAGAGTCACATTGACTCGGACATGAAAAATAAAGTTGCAGTATCGCCGGACAAGGAGATGGTAAGATTGCTGATTTGGTCTCCTACACCTCTTTCACGTCTATCGCTGACACCACAGACTTCGCTTTTCAGGCGGGCATCAACGCCTCTCTCACCGCTTCCAACAACGTCTCGACTTATGAAGAGACCACCTGCATTTCATTCACCGCTACCTCCAACACCTCGCGTTACAGCTCCATCGACTCCTCTTCCTGAGATACCTCGATGTCATTCTGTGAACGGGCGAGTGATGAGATGGAAACGGTTGGTTCCACCACCAGTTCACTTTCCTACTGCGGAATCTTCGAGAGATCGGAAGCGTTCGCCATGATGCTCGCCCGTTTAAGAAGATTTCGAAATATTTTTGCAGAGGAGGAGAGAGGAATCTATAGAGCGGTATAGTCATCGAGAAGGACTTAGAGTTAGATACCATTCTATCTCAAGGGTTCCTTCTCGACGTTCTGTTGAACGGCGATTGATGCACCGTCAGCTGCTTCGGAGGACACGATTTCAAAGACCATATTGTGTGTCTTGTAAGCTAGCTGACGGGTCAGCACAGTTGACGTTCGCAGACATAAGATCACGTGGTCGTCGGTCTTATTATCCGCATACGCAGAGTAGACTATACAGACGCTGAAATAAACCGAAAACAATCGGCTCTTTTCAGGGCCAAAAAAACTATTTAATGTTCGAATAAAATGTATATGTCACAGTAGATAAAGGAGTATGCCAGCTTTCTAATAACTCTCTCTCTCTCTCTCTCTCTTTCTCTGAAAGCAGCAGCCGACAACTTTATTTTAACTTATAAAAATCGCAAATGAGCTGGCTGGCTCATATCATTTTGTGAAGCCGAACAGAACAGATCGACTGAGATGGATTCAATACTCGTAAATGAAAGCGTTTCTGCGGTGTATAGAGCAGTAGAGTTGACTCTGCATCTCATATCTCAGCGTGTTCCAGGACAAATGAAAGGAAAGAAGACAAGCTACGCCCCACTCATGGCTTATGGATATAAGGAAAGATGTGTAGAGCTACTGCGCATCTTTCTGTCTCTCTCTCTCTCTCTCTCTCTCTCTCTCCTCTCCATAGTAAGTTAGCTATAAACGGCAGAGCGAGATTTAACAGAGCTCAGATTAATCGCAGCAATCAATCAGTTCACACGGATCTCTCTCCATCACACAGAGTTGGCTACAAGTAGCAGAGCGCGGTCGCCCAGTCTTCAGCCAGTTTATCACGCAGTTCCTTTGCACATCTTCCACACCACTACGATGCAGAGACGATTTTAAAAGGCAGAGAAAGAACGAGGAAAGTTCAGACTTTCTTGAGCAGCGCTGAGAGAAACAACTTCCGAATTTCATCAGCATCATCACGCACAATGGCGTTTATTGTAGACGTTTAAGGCTTCAAGAGCGCTTGCAACACGTTCATCTACAAGGAGCTGGCTGTGGTCGCACTGGTGGATAATGCAATGCCATCGGTGTATATGTTCGAGGCACCATGCTGTTGGGGACATCTGAGAGCTGGGAACAAAAGCGAGATTCGCTGGGTAGAAAACAACTTCACGAGCATTCCCTGGAGTGCTGGAAATCTACTGTACGAGAAGGTGATGATAACCTTGACGAATGCCATAAAAGGAGCCAACAGAATCTTCGACAAAGGGTTGGAGAAGAAGAAATGGATTCAGGAAAAGTTGACAATAACTATCAACGTAGTCGATATGGAAGTCTTGGGGTCTCCATCGCTGAGGAAACTCTGCAATAATGGCTTTCTGATCTATGATCATCATTATCTCATAGATCGGCCTGTGTGTGCCGCGCCGAATTTTCACACGCTCAAGGAGTGGATGACAGACTATCGCAGCGGAGATGGTCAATACGTAGTCGACGTCTTTGTATATTCTAAATTTTTCTTATAATGAATATCAATCTCTCTTTTTATAATAATACATATGAATCTTTTATAATAATAATAATAATAATAATAAATGAGAAAGGGAAATGCCATTTTAACGGTAAAAATATATTTAAGGTACCAGACCAGTGTCAGGGGATGGAATTTCGATTATTCAATCTTAACATTTTTTGAAAGTAAAATATATCAAAAATATTGCGTAAAAATTTTAGGTCAAAATTCCTAATACTTTTAAAGTTACAGAGAAAATAAGAGCGCACCGCGCAGGTAGCTGAGTGCGCCACAATGAGTCAGCGGCAGCTGTTCTGACCGTCCCCTCTCTATTGTATCCTCGTCCCTTTATACCTGAATTATAGTCATACAGGTATACATATTATAGTTAAAAGTGTACGAATATTATGAAGAAGCTGAAGGAAATTTGTACGCAGCAGACGTAGGTGATTAATGTAAGTATCATTTTTCTATTAAAAATCTCTTATCAAAACTTTAAACGCGTTTTTCTCGAAACCACTTTTTTGGTCGCGGAGGAAGCACTGAGGAAAAACTATCTAACCGACTGACTTGAAATTTTTACTAGATATTCTTAACATGACAGACTATTACCGAGACCTAAAAAATATTGAATTTTTTAATAATTAATTAATTTTTTTAAACAAATTTGTCATAAAAAAATCGCGAAAAAAAAAATTTTTTTTTCAAAGGCCCGCTATGAAAAATATGTACATATTAAAGGTTCCAGTAATAGCAAAAAGTCGACAGAATAATAATCAATTAGATTTTTTGCTTTCAGATCACCACAGGACCGTGGGTGCTTCTCTCCCAACCTTCGCCTTTTTTTCGAGGAGTTAACTTTTCCAGTGAAACATAAAAAAAAAAATTATAAAATTGTATCACAATAAATTATTTTGTACACTTTTGAACACTAATAATAACATATAAAAATTACAGAATGATCGTACATTATTTTCCTTTCCAAAAAAAATCATGAAATAAATAACGTCAAAAATATGAGCATCACACAGGTCTGGTACCTTAAACGAGAGAACAAACTAATGTTAAAACAATATATATACATATGAGGATGGTGAGCGCCGACTCTGGACAATAGATGGCGCAAATGGGATAAAAATATGCATAATATTCTCCCACCACCATTACCCCCACTCACTCTCTCTTTCTCTTTCTTTCTCTCCCTCTCTCCCAAAATTGTATTTAAGGAGTCGAGACAGAGTACGAGTAACAAACATTAGTCTTCGGATACACCTCAAAACGAAAAAAACCCTCATCATCATCATGATTTCAACAGAGCACTACGTGGATGTGATTACGAGACTTCGGCAATGTTGTCGACACGCTGTTACGGGAGTAGCAGATGCCAACGACATGAGCCGATGGATCGACATTTCACGAGCAACCATCGACTCGCTGAATCCTCTCATGGACTCGACAATTTTGAACGCTGGCGAAAGGCATAAGTTCCAGAATTTCCACGCACACCTCCAGAGTTTCTGAGAGTTCTGGAACATTACCGAAAACAAGGAGCAGGGCTACCGCAGCAGGAAGAACGATGACGAGTTACGTGGGACGATGTTATTTCGGCATTTCAAACCCGATTTAGAAGTGGCGTGATTACGAACGTCGAGCACATCAACCTGTCATCGTTCATGGAGGCTTCGGTCGTGCTATTTAAGGAGCAGATCAAACATGCATTAAGAGAGCACAACGCTGTCAAAGTCAACACTATTTCAATACAAATCTGTATCGATATTTTAAACTACCAACTTAGATGAATGGTTTTTGGTGGACATTGCTTTCCATACTCAATTTGAGCGTGAATATCAACAATTTAAATCCAATGCGAGGCAGCTCACTAATTCCACTACCCGATTTTATAGTCAACAAGAAAGCCTGCTTCAATGTTCATAATGACGTCGAGCGATGTTTCAAATGGTCAATTTTATCTGCTTTGCATCCTGTACCAAGCAAGAAACCTCCGGATCTAGTTACAAAGTACAAGCTATTTTAAAAAAGTTTTATTTCAAAGGGATCGATTTTCCCGGGATTCCCCGGCAGATTACCAAGTTTGAAAAACAGAACGATGTCTCTGTCAATTTGTATATTTTGACGAAAAAGGATGATAAGTATGATGTATCGCCGTGTCATCTTACAGATTGAAAAGAGGAGAAACATGCCAATCTACTATTCGTACAAGATCATTACGTAGACGAGGACGCTGAAGGGGACGTTGACGATGACGACGACAACAAAGAGTTTAAGTTCCATTACGTATGGGTAAAGGACTTATCTAGGCTCGTAAGTTTTCATCTATCAAAACGTAAATCGAAATCATTCATATGTGATCGATGTTTGCATTTTTTTGTCTTAAGGACAAATAATAAATTGAAGAATGACGAAAAAGATTGTGCACAAGTTAACAATTGCAAAATTCAGTTATCGAGTGACATCAACAATAAACTCAAATTTAAAAACTATCGATACAGAGAACGTGCACCTTTCACGGTGTACGCAGACTTTGAGTGCTTGCTTAAGCCAGTCAAAGGTGGCGAGCGAGCATATCAAGAAAGAACACCAGGCATTCAGCGTAGGCTTTTACGTAAAATGCAGCTTCGAATACAGTAAATCAGCGTACAAGTCCTACAGAAAACTGAACGATGACAATCAAGATCCTGCAAAATGGTACGTATCGAGTCTCTTCACTCTCGGTCAGGAACTGAAGCAGCATTATAAGAATCCTGTTCCAATGGATGAGCTTACAGCTACGGAGAATGATCAGTTTAACAGAAGAATCATCTGTCATATCTGCAAGAAGCCGTTCGGTTCACCAAAACAGCCGATAAAGTCAAAGACCACTGTCACTTTACGGGCAGGTACTGTATGAGATATTTTTGTAATCATTCGTTTAAATCTATTAATTTTATTTATTTTCAGATACCGAGACCCGGCTCACAACGGGTGTAATATAAATTACTAAGATACGAGGACGATCTCGGTTGTCTTTCATAACCTGGGTGGATATGACTCTCACCTCTTCATCAGAGATCTCGCTTCCGGAATCCCTGGTCGAGTGATACTTCTGCCTCAGACCAAGGAGCGCTATATTTCGTTCACTAAGCATATGGAGGATAGCAATATTAATTTCAGATTCATTGATTCCTTCCGTTTCATGACTTCTTCGCTCGATAAACTAACTTCTTACTTGGAAGATCTCAAGATTTTGGAAGCAGTTATCCAGCAGGATGACGGATACGACCAGGAGCAAATCAAGCTCTTGAGACTGAAGGGGGCCTTCCCGTATGAGTATATCTCATCGTTGGACAGACTAGAGGAGACTGCCCTGCCAGTGCAGGTAGAGTTCTACAGTACCTTGACTAACAGTAACATCTCCAACGAGGACTACGAGCACGGATACAACGTTTGGAATACTTTCCATATCCAATCACTTGGAGAGTATTCAGACCTCTACTTGAAAACCGATGTCTTACTGTTGGTTGAAATTTTCGATAATTTCAGAGACAACTGTCTGCAGGCTTATGTATTAGATGCAGCGCACTATTACACTGTGCCTAGCTTGAGCTGGGATGCGATGCTGAAGCATACGGGAGTTGAACTCGAGCTACTCACGGACGATGAGATGCTGCTGTTCGTAGAGCGAGGCAACTGAGGCGGGATTAACCAGTGCTGTAATAGGTATGCCGTCGCCAACCACAAGTACATGAGTGAAGAAGACGATTCTAACAAGGAGTCAAAGTATCTAATGTACTTTGACGTTAATAACTTGAACGGTTGGGCGATTACACAGTCTCTACCGTGTGCTGGATTCAAGTGGGTGGAAGATGTCGAGAACAATCGTAATTTCTTCGACGTTCCTGATAACATTGACATAGAATACATTCTCGAGGTGGATTTACAGTATCCCGAAGATATTCACGATTTTCACAAGGATTTGCCTCTATGTCCTAAACACAGAAAGCCTTCAGAGTCAAAGCAGAAGAAATTCATGACTACAGTGTACGATAAAGAGCGCTACGTCATTCAAGCAAGCAAGCTCTGAAACTTGGTCTTCAGCTCACCAAAGTCTACAGAGTGCTGAGTTTCAATCAGAAACCTTGGCTCAAGGATACATAGACTTGAACAGAAGAAAAGAAGAAAAATGCTAAGAACAAGTTCGAGAAACATCTATTCAAACTCTTCAATAATGCCGTCTACGGGAAAACGCTGGAGAATGATCGCAAACGCGTTGACGTTAAACTCGTGAATAAATGACATGGTCGTTACGGTGTAGAGGCTTACATCGTCAAACCTAACTTTCACAGTTGTTCCATCTTTGATGAAAATCTTGTTGGAGTACAACTGTCGTGTACCGAAATTTGCATCGCGAAACCAATCTACGTGGGACTCAGCGTTCTAGATCTTTCAAAATCACTCGTCTACAGGTTCCACTACGATTACATGAGAAGCCGATTTGGAGATGAATGCAAATTATTGTACACAGACACTGACAGTCTAGTGTACGAAATTGGTAAAAAAGATGTCTACAAGGTCCTGAAGAAAGACATCCACGAATTCGACACCTCCGACTACGCACAGGATAATCAATTCGGAATGCTTCGAGTAAACAAGAAGATTGTTGGCCTAATGATGGATGAATATAACGGCAACATCATGACTGGTTTCGTCGGTTTGAAAAGCAATATATACATATACAGAGTTAATATTCAAGGACAAAACTCCATTAAAACGGCCAAAGGCGTGAAAGCATCCGTCGTGAAGAAGACGCTGACTTTCGATGATTATCTACATTGTCTATTTGGAAACTCGACGATTTTAAGGGACCAGTGTAACATTCGTTCTCGCTTACACATCTTGAGATCTGAGAGAGAGAGAGAGAAGAAAATAGCTCTTAGCCACCATGATAACAAACGTTATCTATGATCTGGTGAGACAGATACGTTGCCGTGGGGTCATAAGCAAATCCTAGATGACCAGCTGATTCAGGTGATGGAGGAGATGGAAGCACTTCAGGAGATCGAAGGATTAACAGATTATGAACCACCCAATAAGCGACCACACGAGTCAGCTGACAAGATCGTACTGGAGTGGGGAGAGGCCTCTCGAGTGTATATAAACCGGTTAGTCGAGGAGCTCGAGTCATTCTTAAACATCAGCCAAAGCAACAGCAGCAGCAGTTATATTTCAAAGTTAATATTCCTATTAGATCTTCTACTGTAGAGGGGGAAGCCACTAAACACCATAAAAGTCGGAACATCTGGGCACTATAATTATCCTCTCAGTCGACAAGTAGCAAATAACATCTCTCGCAGATCAGCTGACCCGATCGAGCCGCCTTCGCCGCTGAAACGAGAGAGAGGAGAAGCCAGAGAACACCATAAAAGCCAGAGCGTCCAGGCATTACAATCATTCTTTCACGAGTTATCGAGCAAGAAGTCTTCTTGAGCTGAACAGACACTTTCCACGATGGATATTGCCAGACTCAGCAAATTGTCAAAGCTGAACAACTTTCTACCGACAAAAACGATGTCTGACTTGGAGATTGGTCGTACCTTCTCGGTGACCAAACTCAAGCAGGTCAACAACAACTATGGACTGCGGGCAGTTGCTCATCTCGACGAGGAGGTCCAGGTGTAATTCTTACCACGACGTATTTTAGTGGCGTTCGAGAATGATGAAGAATTCTTCAATCAGATGGTTGAGGCTGCTAACAAATACAAGCTGTTCCTCAATAAATTGGACTACCAAAATATACTTGAGTTTCCTTCTTCTCACGGTACAAAAGAAATATATCAAACGTAGAACAAACTATTGTTTTAAAATAAAACAATATTTTCATGTTTGAGATTTATCGATCCAGCTATTGTGAGAACTGTCAAAGCCTAACCATTTGACGAATACTTGATTGCCTCATTTCTTCAAGGTTATCTCAACAAGGTAGACGTCAGGATACTTTGCTTTTAAGAGTTCTTGCTCGTAAAAGCCACCTTCGACGGGTTGATCTTGGTAGACTTTCAGATGATAAGTAACTGGATTCGTGCGAGATACTCGACAGATTGTGACAATTTCGGTAGACCAATTAAGCGAATATCCTTTCTCAAACACGTGATTGAATTTGCTTACTCGGACTTTATCATTGATTTTGAACTTGGGCCTGTTTACCGGTTGACTTTTGTAAGCGAATTTCTTCGACACATCGGCTGCATTAGCAGAAGTTACATCTTTGAGCCTTACTCCGATTGTCCGATGCTTGCGATTGTTGTATTGCGATTGTTGTATATTGTTGTACGATTAAATGACTCACATATAGATGCTTTAACATTACTGTATGTGAAGTACAGATTGATTTTCTATCTAGTCATAAGACTTTGGAAAGTCGAATTATAGAACTCTTTGCCTCTGTCAGTATGTAAATTCTTTGTTATACGATCCTGATTTAATACACTCTTCGTGGCAGCTGCGACTTCGACACCAGTGTTCCGTTTGACTGAAACGGCCCAAGCATACTTGGAAAATACATCTATAATAGTAAGCATATATCTATAACCTTTGTTCTCTCGAGCACAAGGTTGCATTTCAACTAGATCAGCTTACCAAGTTTCATCCAAGCCTTGCACATCGAATTTACGCCGTGGGTACTTAGACGAGCAGGTTTATGGAGCTCCTCTACTACTCTGTGATATCCATTATCATCTTTCGATGTTAACACATTGACATCTATAGAGTGAATGTTTTGAGAGATTTAAAACACAGCTTCTTTTATACTCAGGATATCCGCATGGAGACTTTCAAATTTCGTATCTCTTCTAGCAATTTTATATAGAGGCAATGCACCACCCTTCTTTTTCTTCTTCTTTTTTCATTTAGTGTAGATCCGGAGAAGAAAAAAGGGGCAATTATCGTATTGAGTTTGATGTACTCCAGGTTGATGAAGAGGACAGGAGGGGAGCGGCTGAGCACTGTTTAGGATCCAAGGCGTAGACTGCTTGGCTCGGCTTCTCGTAGAAGAGCGATCGAGAGCTCTGCAGGTACCCGAGGTGTAGACTGGTTGGCGTGTCGTCTCTCGACTTAGGAAGAGGAAAAGAGCAGCTGAGTGCTCTGCAGATACCCGAGGTATAGACCCCTTGGCTCGTCGTTCCACGGTGTTGCTTCTGCGTCGGAAGAGGGGGAACACAGCACTGACCCCTTGTCCTAGCTCTCTACGAGTCCAGTGCTGCTCCAGAGAAGCAGCCCGGCGACATTTGCCGCCGATGAGAAACGCTCAAGATGGAATATATATATATATATATATATATATATATATATATATATATATATATATATATATATATATATATATATATATATATATATATATATATATATATATATATATATATATATATAGGGGGAAAGCAAAATAATTAAACAGAAGTTTAATTAAAAGCTGTGATTTATTCTCAAACTTAGATCTTAGCCCTATAGTCGTCTCTAGGCGTTACTAGGCAAGTTACTTACTAGTTGTAACGTTATCAAGCTTCATCTTGGAGGTGTGGGTCCTCCCCACTTCTTCGCAAAATCAGCGTGCAATCTCTCGGCGGCGTTGGACAGAGGATGGCTGTACAGGTAAACAAGACTTCCGACCTGAATGTCGGGGGAAGTGGACTTGGCTTGGGTATACCTTTGTTGATACTGTGCTTGGTTAGCATTAGCGATGGCTACTTACTCTCCCCACATCGGTGGTGAGTTCTGCGTCCAGTCAAGTTTCCAGTCCCCTGGTCTTGGAAGGCTGTGACCCAACAAGAGCTCGGCAGGTGTTAAGCCTGTAGCGGCATTACAGCGATTCCGGAGCTGGTATAACACCTTTGATAGGCGAAGATCCCAATCTTTGTGCTTCCTCCCGTGGATGTGAAGTCAAAGGCCCTTTTTGATTTCCTGGTTTCGGCTTTCGGTTGGGTTAGCTGGAGGGTGGTATATGGCTGTTGTTCATTGTTCTGCCTCCCAGCTGTTACAAGCGTTTCGCCATACTCTGCTACAGAACTGAGGCCCGATATCGGAGAGAACCGCTTGTGGATAACCCCACCAGTTGAAGACGTCATCCTCGAGTATCTTAACGAGTCGTTAAGCATCTGAAGAACCAAGGGGAAAAGCCTCAACCCATCTCGAGGAGAGGTCTGTAACGACCAAGATGAATCGGCGTCCTTTGGCGCATTGCGGGTACGGTCCCATTAGATCCACGGCTATGGTGTTCGATGGTTTTGTTGGTTGATGTGGTCGCAGAGGTCCAGAAGTGATGCAGGTCCAAAAGCAGCACACGCAGAGCATGCATTGACGGACGTAGCTGCGTATCTCCTTCCGTATTTTTAGCCACCAATGAAACTCTCGGATGGCTCTTATCATTTCGTCGACACCGGGGTGCCCTGCGTAGATTGAATTGTGGTACTCGTGAAGATCTCTTCCCGTGACAGTCTGAGGAACTAGGATCCTCCATGGAGACTGATCGTTGTCACGGAGTCAGAGAGTGTTGTTTATAATACCATGCCGTTCCAGAAAGTGCTTCTCCTCTTCTGAAAGATCGCCTCTTTCCATGGCAGTCAGCGAGCGCTGTGCCAACTGGCTGCAGTATGGGTCACTCTGCTGGGCCTCGCATATTTCGTCCAAAAGGGATGGTCCGTCGATAGCGCAGATTGATGGAGTATTTTCCTCAGGTTTGATCATTTCTTGAGCCCCATCAGGTGGAAGAACGCGCTCCTGATCATCCAGTTCCTCGGTTACCTCGCCTACTGGATTTCGGGAAAGGAAGTCAGACAGCTGGTTTTCTTTTCCAGGGCAATGTTCGATATTTGGATTAAACTCCTGTAGTAACACAGATCACCTCCGTAGTTTGTCTCGAGTGTCCTTGAAGGTGCAAAGCTAGATCAGTCCTTTATTATCCGTTCGTAGTGTGAACGGGGTATCATCCAGCAAGTGACGGTATCTTTTTATCGCTCAAATGACCGCAAGACATTCTTGTTCGTTACTGTGATAGCGGGCCTCCGTGTCGTTGAAGTTTGCACTTGCGTAGCTAATGATGCTCCGTCCCCCATCTGGTCATTCCTGGTATAATACGGCGCCCATTCCTTGGGCGCTGGCATCGGTTTGCAGAACATATGAAACGTCCATCCTTCTTTTGAGCAAGAACGATCGGTGAACTGTACGGTGAAGAAGTCTGCTCAATGATGCCAATCGCGAGCATCTCTTGAACTTGTTCCTCGATTACCTTTCACTTGCGTTCAGAGTAGCGATAGGCCGGTACATGAAATGGTTGTTCGTTGCGTACTCGAATGTTGTAGTTAATCGTCTTAGTTTGGGGTAGTTTCTTTCCGATTTGAGCAAATAGTTCGCTATGTTTCTTTAACAGTCTAAAGAGGTGCTCGAGCTGTTGACCCTCTAAGTCATGCTAGAGCTGCTCAAAGTTAATTACAGAAGGCACAAGTTTCTGCTTGGGGCCTCGGTGTAGAGGAGCCGTTAGTTGTTCGTGCTGTCCAAGGCAGAGAACGTTTCGTGTGAGGTCCAATATGCTGTCTTGCTTGTCCAGCCAGGGTAATCCGAGTATCAGCGAATGGCGTAGTTTAGGCGTGCAGAAGGTCATAATTGTGAACGTTTTTCCCTGAATTTTGAAGTTCAACTTCGTGATTACAGTGATCTGCAGTTCTGATTTCTCGGCGGCTAAGTGGAAGGTTGTGTCTTATCTCTTGATATCCTGACAGGGTGACAGGAATGGTGTGCGGGCCAGGCTTGCAGTGGCGGCCGGATTAATCAGTGCTATGGCTTCCATCCCCTCGAATTCCACCTTGATTTGAGGCAAGTTCGTCACATTACCGATGGCGCTGTTTACTTCCGGCTGGTCGTACTGTCGGCGTCGGCTGCCGGTTTCTCCGCCGCCTTGCGCCAGTTTCCCGTCTGTTGTGGGGTTTGGTTTTGCTGCCTTGCCTTGAATACGGCACAGTCCTTGTGGAAAGGACGCTCCGGACAGTGCCAGCATTTTGGGAGATATTGTGCTTCTTGGGCCGCTACTTTGGTCGGACGCTCCTCAGTTGATTTCGCAGGTTTGACCCTGGCTTGGTTCTCCTCAATGTCGTCCTTTTCTGCTTGCAAGGCCTTCCCAAGGAGGTCTGCAAAGTCAACGAGCATCATCGGTCGGAATGCTCTACGTAGCGAGGGCCTGAATAGTCCGAGTAGAGTCCAGATTTTGTCTGTTTCCTGCTCGTCCGGTCTTATCCGCTGGAAGAGCAGATACTTCTGCTGTAAGAAAGCACCAACGGATTCCTATTATCTTTGTTTCTTGGAGTAAAGCTGCGCTACTATCTCTCCTTTAATGGAGTCACTATCGTAGCGGTTGATCAGCAGCTCTCGGAATCGTTGCCATTCGAAGTCCAATGATTTGTAACACTGCCACCACTTTTTAGCTTCACCGCGTAGCCCCTTCTCCAATATCCGGGTCCTCTGGGTTTCTGGGGCTTGGTATGCGATGATGCCTCGCAGCGCAGTAGGTACCAATGAGGATCCTCATGACTGAGCCCTCTGAATTCTGGTAATGGAGGTCTGTGGCCATAGAGCGCCTGGCAGAAGGCGTCCCAATTTGACGAGCACGTGGTAAACCCATATGGTTTCCTTCTCCCCTGCCATTTTCACCGTTGTCGCCATTTCCACCGTTGTTGATATTGTTTCCGACGTTAGCGACCATTTCGACTTTTTGTCTTTCGTCGGCCGGGTTTTAAACAGGTCCCGCTAGTTGAACAACTACAGCCTCGTCTACGTGCCCAGGTATGGCCTCTGCGTTCCTCTGCTCGACCTCTACTTCGTTGCTACCGTTACTAGATGTGGGAATGGGCGCCACTGGGTGTTTATTTACTCTCAGAAGTAGTGTTTGTGAACGGGTTTACGGTCTCTTGGATGGAGAGTGTTGCACAGGCATTGAACGGTTAACCACTGGATGCTAGCTCTGTCTATTGTGAGTTCTCCCCAACCTCTGACTGAAGCTGACGTCGTCAGGTCCCATGTTGGGCCAGCCAATTGATGTACGCAAGTTAATGAAGAAGACAGGAGGGGAGCGGCTGAGCACTGTTTAGGATCCAAGGCGTAGACTGCTTGGCTCGGCTTCTCGTAGAAGAGCGATCGAGAGCTCTGCAGGTACCCGAGGTGTAGACTGGTTGGCGTGTCGTCTCTCGACTTAGGAAGAGGAAAAGAGCAGCTGAGTGCTCTGCAGATACCCGAGGTGTAGACCCCTTGGCTTGTCGCCCCACGGTGTTGCTTCTGCATTGGAAGAGGGGGGACACAGCACTGACCCCTCGTCCTAGCTCTCTACGAGTCCAGTGCTGCTCCAGAGAAGCAGCCCGGCGACATTTGCCGCCGATGAGAAACGCTCAAGATGGAATAGATATATATATATATATATATATATATATATATAGAGAGAGGAGGGGAAAACAAAATAATTAAACATAAGTTAAATTAAAAACCATGATTTATTCTCGATCTTAGCCCTATAGTCATCTCTAGGTGTTACTAGGCAAGTTACTTAAGTGAGATTCCACGGGTACCGACTACCGCGAGGGCCGGTCCTATATGGATTTGCCATGCCTATTCCTACCACAGTTTGGACGACGCCACCTAGTAGCGGCGCGCGAACTACGGTGGCTCAAGAATTTAAACTCAGCTACCCTGAAATAGCGCGAAAGAGCATAGTATTGGGCGTATAACAAATTTCTTGCTATTGTGAAAACGAATGGATTTATCGAGTCTGAATTGCTTCTTATGAGCATTTGTTGCTTCAAGAATGCTGCGATAATTTTGCAAATCATCAGAACTGATAGAATTCTGATCGAGATGTCTAAAGAATAGTAACTCAATCAATTCTTTAATTTTTGGATATCTCACATCTTTTACTATAACGAAATTATTTTCAAAAAATATCGGCGAGATTCCAATCATTAATCCATCGCGTACCTTACGTACTCCATATATTTTGTCAAGATTATACTTTCTACTGAGCATAATGCTTATTGCTAGATAAATTATGTTTCTCTTCCACTTCACTACCAGCTATTTAATACATAGTATCAGCAGGCATAGCTTGAACGGTATTATTTGTCGAAGCTTCATTGTATATGTCATCATGTGTACTACTAAGATCATATGGTGCATCGAAACTCTAATTACGATTCTTAGTTGAGAAATTATCATGAGAATCGTTTCTTAACTGATTTCTCGATGTCTCGGCAGCAACAAATTTCTGTAGAGGATTAACAGATTAATCGGCTTGAATGTATCTCCTAACGCTCTCTCAAAATGATCCTTTCCATATTTTAACAAGTTATATTTGCGTTTAACTGCGCTTCGTGCTTTAATAAGCTGCTGAAGTATGTTTTTCTTTCGTTGAAAGTCAGACATGTTGATGCTTCAACATTCAACGATAGACTGATGATGTAATTTATCTACGTGCTATATTTATAGCAAAGCATTCAAAGCCCTTTCGGTGTCGGCCTCTATTGATTTAACTATCTTTACCAATCATTAGAAATCCGTACTTGTCGTCTGACCAACATTTTGATCATAAATCTTTGAATTGGGCAAAAGTCATGTCGGAATTGACGTGATCATCGTACATATGTCTCAGGTTTGCATCATCCTATCGAAATCTTACCAACAGATTGACATCGTCTCTGACGAGATGTTTCGGAACGTGAGCGTAAGACTGACAGAGGTAGAAGCAGTCAACGTTTTTATACCTACTCATGCAGAAAAATGCTCTGATGTTGTTTTGATTTTCACATACTACATCGTGGAATATCATGATAGAGTTTGGAAGCATATTATCACAAGACACCACTTCCCCGTGTTCACTGAAAGGAAAATATTGTATACCATCAAGAGGTTCCAAGAGTTCCTTAAAAAATTTATACTTCGACTGATTGAGTGATTTGAAGTAAATGTACACATTTTCAAATCTGAGCCCATTTGGATGTGTTATGGGAGCGAGTATACTGTAGCGAAAGCAGTCAACGACGCAAAAGCAGCTAATCAAGAATTGGAGGAGACTCGGAGGCATAATCAAAAGATGGAGGACATAGCACTCGACAAAGGTTTCTATCTAAAACCACACAAAACGGGATTAGGTCTTCATCTGAAGCCATGCAATGGAAGTGGTTTGACGAAAAAAAAAGATCCTCAAAGTTATATTACCACAGAGAGCACTCACAGGTGTAGTTCTCGTTAAGTATGCTAAAATCTTGAAAATTCTGAATCTCGATGATGCAAGCGGACCTGGAACACACTGAGTTGCATATCCTAAACGAGACAATGATGTAGTTTAATTCATAGTTTTGGAGATCTTCAACCACCCTTAGACTTGATGTTATACCTGGGAGTTGACGAAAATAAATACAATCACAAGAGGTTCCAAGACTTCGATACATTCAACTGCGGCCATCTCTTCCTCAAATTCTTATGTAATATGCTCAATCACCAGGCCATATAAAGACCCAGATCGGTCGATATTGAATCACTATGCCTTGAGAAGTCATGGAGAATTCATTCACGTTGAGTCTCTCTGGCACTTCATCCATTCTTGAAGTTCAATATTTTCCTCCAATCGAACTATCGCCACATAAGAACTACGTTCTTGGTTTGGTTGAATTTTTAACCTTTAATTCCATACCCAACATTGATACAAACAATAACAAGTTTTCCGTCGGTTCAGAGAAAATTTTATTCTGACAGGCAGCTACGAAATTGAAGATATAGATAATTATCTTAGTAAATCGTTGCCGCACAAAGGTATATCGATCAGTCTAAAGCCTAACAATAATACGATTCGCAGCGCAGTAAAGTACAGTCATCCGATCGATTTTCGACCACGAGACTCAATTGGTTCCCTACTGGGCTTCACTCAACGCGTTGGTCGAGCAGACTTGACTCACAGTTCCGATTTGCCTGTAGCGATTCTCAAAGTCAAAGCTCTACGAGTAGAGTGTAACATCACATCCGGTGCCTATATAGACGGTCAATCAGTGCACACTGTACACGAGTTCTTCCCTGCAGTACCGCCAGGATATAAGATCATCAAAATTCCAACACAAGTCATTTACCTTTCAGTTACCGTCAAGGGCATAGACTACTTACAAGTGCGTATAGTTGATCAAAACGGTCATTTGGTTAATTTTCGAGGAGAAATCATTATAATCAGACTTTATCTCAAGCAAGCATGATGGGGGTCGTCTACGGCAGAGGCTATATAAACAGATGGACATGTCGACCAGCGATCAGTCCTCAGTGAACCGTCAAAGCGCTAACACGGCAAAACATTCTGGAAAATGCTGGTTGGCTCGACGTTGAGGAGACACAACAGCTGACTAACAATGACGGCTACTTCGATATATCCATACCTCTGAGTATGATTCTCGGCTTTGCTGAAGACTACTGAAAAATCGTAGTCAACGTCAAACACGAGCTCATACTCTCGAGGTCGAGAAACGATGTGAATGCAGTTATACAGACAGCTGCTGGAAAAAATAATGTTTATGAAGCATTTAAGATTGAATTGATAAGGCTTGAATAAGCGTAAAATTTCTTTATTCAATTATATCGGCAAAGATAGATCAATTACAATGAGTTTTCGCACTTGGGAGTTGTACGAGTATCCGGCGCTCCCGACTTCCATGAAACATGTTTGGACGGTCAAAACCTCCAATCAGCTAAAAAAGCCACGCTTCGTCATTTTGGGCTTCCAAACCAATAGAGAAGCTCAGAGAAGTGTCAACGCTAGTCTCTTCGATATAAGCAATAATGCAATGTAAAGCTTTTCCTCAATTCTCAATATTATAAATAAAGGCTCGTACTCTAGAGATAAATATTCATTTCTCATCCAGATGGAGTACGTGGTGGACATGCAGGGCTTCAAGCAGCCCGTAAACGACTTTGTCTTGAAGGAGTTGGCCGTAATGCCGTTCATCAGAGCGGATATCAGCAACAGCAGCAGCAGCGAACCTATCGTTCTGCTGTTCATGGAACCTTTTGCCTGGCGCTGGCTCAACGAAAGGTATAGAAAGGAGAACGAGTGGCTCAAGCAGAACTATCACGGCATACCCTGGTCTTCGGGTGACATTGACTACACCGAAGTTGGAAACGTACTTCGATCAGCTCTGCGAAGGCTCGCATATTTGTGAGAGACGAGCTGCAAAAGCAGTGGCTAGAACTTTCAAATTCATTGCAACTAACATCTGCGATTATGGCTATCCCATGACTCTCACGCGCAAAACCACTGTGACTGTTTGGACGAATCATAATAGCGTGTACAAATCCACCTGCGCTCTGCATAACGTCAAGTTCATGAAGCACTTCTATTTCGACTACATCTACATGGAGTGGGAAAACATCTCAAAGACTGTAGAATTTGCTTAATCGATATAGTAGGGAGCAAATAAAAGAGTAAATACAATGCACGCAGATATTTCCCGTGCATGGTAAATTGTCTCGTCAGTCTCAGCGGCAAGAGTTCTGCCTTCGATTCTCTGTTGCGGCAAATTTTTTTTCTTTTCATTTTACACACAAAGAAAAATAAGGCAATGATAGGGAGTGGGGGTCGGGGGGGGGGGGGGCGTCGGGTGTATTTTATTTTATATATATATACAATTTTTTTTTCTTTTCATTTTACACACAAAGAAAAATAAGGAAATGATAGGGAGTGGGGCTCGGGAGGGGGGGGGGGGGTCTATCAACTGCACGGGCTGGCGTAGAAATGTATATATATAATAGGCTATATATATATATATATAGGTCGCCTATCATATTTACGGGTTGGCCTATGTCGGATGGCAGCAACTGGAAAGGGGGTACGCTGGTCTATGCTGCTGCCGGCTGGTGCCCATAGCAGGTCAGGTATATCTATACATGCGGCTTCTTGGCGTAGGAAGCCCCTTGGCGTAGGAAGGAGGTGGCGTAGTACCCTCATGGCGCAGAACCCGCATAGCTTACCTACTCATATTATGTAAAATTCACATAACTTGATTGATACCTGAACCTTCATAAATTAACATACATTATCCATAACATAAAGCTATTTTATATAAAATATTTTTGCTTTTTTCTCGAATACTTGCACGCACGCACACTCAACCATACACACACACATAAACATACAAACACACAGACATATACACACACACACATACACTTACACTAAAGCGTACACACACACACACAAACGCACACTTATAAGTGTACTCACACACAACATACACATTTATAATCGTACATATGAGCAATTCGACAGAAAATCGGAAATTCGACGAAAAAAATTGTTTTGAGTGCACACTTGTCAGACCCCGGATTTTCCAATGCTTTGCACGGTGGTCCTCGGCAAAATTCAACCGAAACGTGTTTGCACTTTGGATTTTCCTTTTGCATATGATTTGAGGCCCTTTCAGGACCACATTTCAATAGAAACTAAAACCGAGGAATGAGCACTTTTTTTAATTCAATTTTGAAAATTTTTTATAGGTAGTCAATGACGAAATTTTTTTTTCATGGGTAATCTAGAAAATTTATTTTCATTATAGTGTTTAACAATTTAATTATACATTAATTACATATTTACAGTACACTTTCTCGCAAATATGTACAGAAGTGTATGTTACATTATAAATATAAATTTAAAATAATGTTTTTTTTCTGTTGAAAATATTATCGTGGTAGAAGTTAATATAAATCATATACTTTCAAAGTATTTTAAAAAATTAATTGAAACTGAATACTACTGGGCACTAATACATTCTATAAGTACCTTGTAAGGATGAAAATGTGTATAGCAATATACCTTCAGTCAAGATCAAAACCATTTGTAAGCAAAGCGTATATATGGGTCGCGTATATTCGTGAGTGTGTTGTCGAACATGTGTTTGTATATCTGAAAATTCCAACGATGTTAGTGTACAATAATTCAGTCAGTCCTTTTGTAGCAGTCTATTTAACACCATGCCGCCGATTATTATAAAAAGTCACGCGCGTACTCATGAGGAAAAACGCTCTGTTATTTGCTTACTTTGTTGGGATAAGAGTAAACGGATTATTGACATAACAACAGCTTTGAGAGATAAAATATGTAAACTGTTTAAAAGTTATGACGAAAAAAATGAGTGCCTACCAAAAGAAGTGTGTGCACTTGCAAGTCCAATTTATACCGTAAAAATCTCGACGAAAAAAAGATCTCGCCAATAGATTTTTCGCAATATAGGTTGAAGAAAGATACAAAATCAAATGCAAGTGCAAAGTGTAATTGTTTTTTTTTGTGAACGAGCAAGAAAGAATGGCAAGGACAAAGTTATTCCCAATAATGTTTTTGGAACTCAACGTAAGTCTCAGCTGAATGAAGAAAAAAAAAGAAAACCTCCAATTATGAAATGCTGCTCAAAATGTTTTTATAAAATACATGTAGGTAAAAGTCATTTTTATAGAAAAGCTACTGTAGTACGCAAAACTTCAAGCTGTGTTACTGCACTAGATTTGAAATCTAAAGAACAGATAGCTTCCAATTTGTTAAAAAAGATTCTTGAGGAGAAAGGTGAGTCAAAGTCAGTGAAATTATCGCAACAGCAAGGGGGCAGCATCTTCAAGTGACAATAGGAAAAGTAAAAATAACAAACAATAAAAATACAAAGTTACTAGTGGCATTGCAACAGCTATTCGCGTGGCACCGAAAAATTCTAAAATTATTGAATCTGATCTAAAGAGAAAATTATTAGATAATAATCACATTTTGGATCACCTATTCGATCGTAAAACTTTTGATTTTACTCTTGTAAAAGGGGTTGATGTTTCTAATAACTCGGAGCATGTAGTGTATTGTACTAATTTAAAAGAACTGATTGAATTTGTAACGGAGTTACGTCGTATTGAAGCAAAGCATTTAAAATTTGGTATTGATGGTCGAGGCGGTTTTTTAAAAGTTTGCTTGAGTATACAATCAACGCTTAATAGTTTACCACAAGAGAATGCAAAAAAACGCACTCGACAATTGTACAGTGATGGTGTAGCAGCAAAAAAATTAGAAAATTCTAGTATAAAAAAATTGTTTATTATAGGTATAGCTCCATGCATTCAAGAAAATTATGAAAATGTCACACAACTATGGTCGGAATTAAGGATTAATGATTTTGAAGGAACCGTTGCTACAGATTTAAAACTCGCGAATATTATTGTTGGTATAATGTCTCACTCGAGTATGTATCCATGTTGTTGGTGCTATGCAAACTAAAACAGTCTCCACGTCATTGGCGAATACCGTACTGTAGGTAACGCGCTCAAATATTACATTGAATGGTGTGATGCAGGTAAACAAAGACATAATGCTAAAAATTTCACAAATTGTATACACCCACCCATTATCGAAACAAATAAGGATAGATTAAGTTTAGATGTAATTCCTCCGCCAGAATTCCATTTGTTACTAGGGGTTGTCAATACATTGTATTCACACATGTTTAAAGAATTTGAAAAGGAAGCCAATGATTAGGCAGAGCACTGCAGTGTTCAGCGTGAAATGACTCACGGAAGTCCTTCTTTTAAAGGAAACAGTTGTAAGATATTGTTAATTAATATCTTTTTTTGCGATCCAACCGTAACCTGGGTTGTTTGAAATATGTGGATGTATTTGAAAAGTTCAAAACCGTTGTTAACTCTTGCTTTACTGTTTCTTTAAATCCGAAATTTGTTGAATATATATATATATATATATATATATATATATATATATATATATATATATATATATATATATATATATATATATATATATATATATATATATATATATGTGTTCAAAGATGCGTATCTATCTTTAGGTATATCTGTAACACCGAAAGTCGACGCAGTTTTATTTCATGTAAAAGAATTTTGTGTTGGACATAATCTCGGTCTCGGATTTTATAGTGAGCAAGCTATGGAAGCAGTGCATTATGATTTTTCCAAAACATGGGCTAAGTATAAAGTATCAAAAAAACATCCAGATTATGCAAATAAATTATTAAGAGCAGTCTGCGAATATAATTCACAACACATTTGAAATGTTCTTATACTTATTAATGTTATTATGCTTTCATTGCAGCATAAACTGTGATTATTTTTGTATATATTTGCGAGAAAGTGTACTGTATATATGTAATTAATGTATAATTCAATTGTTAAACACTATAATAAAAATAAATTTTCTAGATTACCCATGAAAAAAAATTTTCGTTATTAACTACCTATAAAAAATGTTCAAAATTGAATTAAAAAAAAGTGCTCATTCCTCGATTTTAGTTTCTATTGAAATGTGGTCCTGAAAGGGCCTCAAATCATATGCAAAAGGAAAATCTAAAGTGCAAACACGTTTCGGTTGATTTTTTGTCGAGGACCACCGTGTTTGAGAGTCTAAAAACGAGAAGAATAGTGAACAATACCTTTTCTAGTGCCAAGTTTGATCTACCGTCATATTACTATGAACGAATTTGTACATAATAAAGGCGCTTTTTGAGTCGTTAAAAACTTAGCTCCTATTTTAAATTAATTAAAAACTTTCTTAATGCATGCATACGATTGGTCACGATAAACTATCATCTAGAATCTAGTATTTATGTTAAGTGACTTTGCATTTAATTTGTTAGTTTAAACATATTTCTACTTATATAAATTGTTGAGACCTGTATATAAATTAATTTAAACCTTTATAAACATGCATTTAATTAGTCACGGCAAACTATTTTTTATCATAATTTCTAGCAGATTCATCATTTATATTCAGCGGTCTTGCATTTATCTTAATATTTTCAACACATTTATATGTATATAAATTGTTAAAAACCATATATAATTTCATTTAAGCCCTTATCAATGCATGCTCATAATTGGTCGCGATAAACTACTTTAGACCAATTAAATTTTACCATCACTTCTAACTGATTAACCATTAATGTTAAGCGCTTTTGCGTTTAGAATATTAATTTCAACATATTTATATGACTATAAATGGTTACCCCACATAAAAAAGATTTAAACATTTAAATATGTATGCATATTGATCGGGATAAAGTACTTTAGATCAAGCAATTATTTCATTAATCATTCATTCATTGCATTTATATTTCCTTGTTTCTTACTTCTTTGGTGTCACGTAGTTCATAGCGACTACAAAATACGCTTGCATTTATTAAGGATTAAATGAGTTCATATATGGGGGCTAACATTTGATATAAGTATGGATATGTTAAAACTAATAAACCAAATACAAATACACGTTGTAAAAATGATTGACCAGCTAGAAATCAAGATAAAAAATTACTAGGTGTAAAACAGTTTCCCACGCAGCATCAAATATTTAAATGTAATCTTTCAAGAAATATTTCAGTATAATATTTCTAAAATATTTCTGAAAGGTTTCTTCTAATATTACCAAAAACCAACATGGAATATTTTCATGGAATATTTCTAAAAAATTTGTGAAATATTTCTTGTAACATTTCCTGAATAATTTCACCTAATGTTACAGAAATATTACGATAATATTACAAAAAATGTGCATTTGAAAATTTTGGAAGCCTTCTCGTAATATTGCAGAAATATTTCGGAAATATTGTGGGATATATTTCAGGAAATATTAATGAAATAATTCCTGAATTATTCACGAAATGTTACAGAAATTATACCGTAATACTAGAAGAAATGTTTATTTGAAAATTTTGGAAGCCATCTTGTAATATTGCAGAATTATTTCGGAAATATTACAGGATATATTTCAGGTAATATAAATGAAATATTTCCTGAATTATTTCACGAAATTTTACAGAAATATTACGATAATATTACAAGAAATGTTCTTTTGAAAATATTGTAAGCTTTCTTGTAATATTGCAGAATGGTTTCGGAAATATTATAGGATATATTTCCGGAAATATTAATCAAATATTACCTGAATTATTTCACCAAATATTACGGAAATATTACTGAAATATTACAAGAAATGTTCATTTGAAAACTTTGGAAGTCTTCTTGTAATATTGCAGCAATATTTCGGAAATATTACAGGATATATTTCAGGAAATATTAATGAAATATTCCCTGAATAATTTCACCTAATATTACAGAAATATTACTGAAATATTACAAGCAATGTTCATTTGAAAACATCGGAAGCCTTCTAGTAATATTGCAGAACTATTACAGAAATATTACAGGATATATTTCCGGAAATATTAATCAAATATTTCCTGAATTACTTCACCAAATGTAACAAAAATATTACCGTAATATTACAAGCAATGTTCATTTGAAAACTTTGGAAGCCTTCTCGTAACATTGCAGAAATATTACAGAAATATTACAGGATACATTTCCGGAAATATTAATCAAATATTTCCTGAATTATTTCATCAAATGTAACAAAAATATTACCGTAATATTACAAGAAATGTTCATTTGAAAATTTTGGAAGCCTTCTTGTAATATTGCAGAAATATTTCGGGAATATTACGGGATATATTTCAGGAAATACGAATGAAATATTTCCCGAATTATTTAACGAAATGTTACAGAAATATTACTGTAATATTTCAAGAAATGTTCATTAGAAAATTTTGGAAGCCTTCTTGTAATATTGCAGAAATATTTCGAAAATATTACAGGATATTAATCAGGAAATATTAATGAAATATTTCTGAATAATTTCACCTTATGATACAGAAATATTACTGAAATATTAGAAGAAATGTTCCTTTGAAAACTTTGGAAGCCTTCTCGTCATAATGCCGAAATATTTCGGAAATATTACGGGATATATTTCAGGAAATATTAATGAAATGTTTCCTGAATTATTTCAAGACATGTTACAAAAATATTGCCGTAAAATTAGAAGAAATGTTCATTTGAAAATTTTGGAAGTTATCTTGTAATATTGCAGAAATATTTTGGAAATTTTACAGAATATATTTCAGGAAAGATGCCTGAAATATTTCCTGAATTATTCACGAATTATCACTGAAATATTACTATAATATTACAAGAAATGTTTATTAGAAAATTTTGGAAGCCATGTTGTATTATTGCAGAAATATATCGGAAATATTACCGGATATATTTCAGGAAAAATGAATGAATTATTTCCTGAATTATTTCACGAAATGTTACAAAAATATTACGGTAATATTACAAGAAATGATCGTTTGAAAATATTGTAAACTTTCTTGTAATATTGCAGCAATATTACAGAAACATTAAAGGATATATTTCCGGAAATATTAATCAAATATATTTTGAATTATTTCAGCAAATGTAACAAAAATATTACCATAATATTACAAGAAATGTTCATTTGAAAATTTTGGAAGCCATCTTGTAATTTTGCAGAAATATTTCAGAAATATTACGGGATATATTTCAGGAAAAATGAATGAATTATTTCCTGAATAATTTCACGAAATGTTACAGAAATATTACGGTAATATTACAAGAAATGATCGTTTGAAAATATTGTAAGCTTTCTTGTAATATTGCAGCAATATTACAGAAACATTAAAGGATATATTTCCGGAAATATTAATCAAATATTTCTTGAATTATTTCAGCAAATGTAACAAAAATATTAACATAATATTACAAGAAATGTTCATTTGAAAATTTTGGAAGCCTTCTTGTAATGTTGCAGAAATATTTCGGAAATATTACGGGATATATTTCAGGAAATATAAATGAAATATTTCCGGAATTATTTCACGAAATGATACAGAAATATTACGGTAATATTACAAGAAATGTTACAGAAATATTACGGTAATATTACAAGAAATGTTCTTTTGAAAATATTTAAGCTTTTTTGTAATATTGTAGAAATATTACAGAGACATTAAAGGATATATTTCCGGAAATATTAATCAAATATATTTTGAATTATTTCAGCAAATGTAACAAAAATTTTACCATAATATTACAAGAAATGTTCATTTGAAAATTTTGGAAGCCATCTTGTAATTTTGCAGAAATATTTCAGAAATATTACGGGATATATTTCAGGAAAAATGAATGAATTATTTCCTGAATAATTTCACGAAATGTTACAGAAATATTACGGTAATATTACAAGAAATGATCGTTTGAAAACTTTGGAAGCCTTCTCGTAACATTGCAGAAATATTACAGAAATATTACAGGATACATTTCCGGAAATATTAATCAAATATTTCCTGAATTATTTCATCAAATGTAACAAAAATATTACCGTAATATTACAAGAAATGTTCATATGAAAATTTTGGAAGCCTTCTTGTAATATTGCAGAAATATTTCGGGAATATTACGGGATATATTTCAGGAAATACGAATGAAATATTTCCTGTATTATTTCAGGAAATGTTACAGAAATATTACGGAAATATTACAAGAAATGTTCTTTTGAAAATATTGAAGCTTTTTTGTAATATAGCAGAAAGGTTTCGGAAATATTACAGGATATATTTCCGGAAATATTAATAAAATATTTCCTGAATAATTTCACCAAATATTACGGAAATATTACAGTAATATTACAAGAAATGTTCATTAGAAAATTTTGGAAGCCTTCTTTTAATATTGCAGAAATATTTCGAAAATATTACGGGATATATTTCAGGAAACATGAATGAAATATTTCCCGAATTATTTCACGAAATGTTACAGAAATATTACGGTAATATTACAAGAAATGTTCGTTTGAAAATATTCAAAGCTTTCTTGTAATATTGCAGGAAGGTTTCGGAAATATTACAGGATATATTTCCGGAAATATTAATAAAATATTTCCTGAATAATTTCACCTAATGTTATAGAAATATTACTGAAATATTAAAAGAAATGTTCTTTTGAAAATATTGTAAGCTTTCTTGTAATATTGTATGAAGGTTTCGGAAATATTAATAAAATATTTCCTGAATAATTTCACCAAATATTACGGAAATATTACAGTAATATTACAAGAAATGTTCATTACAAAATTTTAGAAGCCTTCTTGTAATATTGCAGAAATATTTCGAAAATATTACGGGATATATTTCAGGAAACATGAATGAAATATTTCCTGAATTATTTCACCAAATGTAACAAAAATATTACTGTAATATTACAAGAAATGTTCATTGGAAAGTTTTGATAGCCTTCTTGTAATATTGCAGAAATATATCGGAAATATTACCGGATATATTTCAGGTAATATAAATGAAATATTTCCTGAATTATTTCACGAAATGTTACAGAAATATTACGGTAATATTACAAGAAATGATCGTTTGAAAATATTGTAAGCTTTCTTGTAATATTGCAGTAATATTTCGGAAATATTACCGGATATATTTCAGGAAATATTAATGAAATATTTCCTGTATTATTTCAGGAAATGTTACAGAAATATTACGGAAATATTACAAGAAATGTTCTTTTGAAAATATTGAAGCTTTTTTGTAATATAGCAGAAAGGTTTCGGAAATATTACAGGATATATGTCGGGATATTAATCAAATATTTCCTGAATTATTTCACCAAATGTAACAAAAATATTACCGTAATATTACAAGAAATGTTCATTGGAAAGTTTTGATAGCCTTCTTGTAATATTGCAGAAATATTTCGGAACTATTACCGGATATATTTCAGGAAAAATGAATGAAATATTTGCTTGAATTATTTCACGAAATGTTACAGAAATATTACGGTAATATTACAAGAAATGTTCATTTGAAAATATTGTAAGCTTTCTTGTAATATTGAAGCTTTTTTTTAATATTGCAGAAATATTACAGAGACATTAAAGGATATATTTCCGGAAATATTAATCAAATATTACTTGAATTATTTCAGCAAATGTAACAAAAATATTACCATAATATTACAAGAAATGTTCATTTAAAAATTTTGGAAGCCATCTTGTAATTTTGCAGAAATATTTCGGAAATATTACGGGATATATTTCAGGAAATACGAATGAAATATTTCCTGTATTATTTCAGGAAATGTTACAGAAATATTACGGAAATATTACAAGAAATGTTCTTTTGAAAATATTGAAGCTTTTTTGTAATATAGCAGAAAGGTTTCGGAAATATTACAGGATATATTTCGGGATATTAATCAAATATTTCCTGAATTATTTCACCAAATGTAACAAAAATATTACCGTAATATTACAAGAAATGTTCATTGGAAAGTTTTGATAGCCTTCTTATAATATTGCAGAAATATTTCGGAAATATTACCGGATATATTTCCGGAAATATTAATCAAATATTTCCTGAATTATTTCACCAAATGTAACAAAAATATTACCGTAATATTACAAGAAATGTTCATTAGAAAATTTTGGAAGCCTTCTTTTAATATTGCAGAAATATTTCGAAAATATTACGGGATATATTTCAGGAAACATGAATGAAATATTTCCTGAATTATTTCACGAAATGTTACAGAAATATTACGGTAATATTTTAAGAAATGTTCATTTGAAAATATTGTAAGCTTTCTTGTAATATTGCAGAAATATTCCGGAAATATTACTGGATATATTTCAGGTAATA
This sequence comes from Gastracanthus pulcherrimus, assembly GCA_949152435.1. NCBI lineage: Eukaryota > Metazoa > Arthropoda > Insecta > Hymenoptera > Pteromalidae > Gastracanthus > Gastracanthus pulcherrimus. The sequence goes on from OX424574.1 coordinate 54,096,633, forward strand.
TAAATGAAATATTTCCTGAATTATTTCACGAAATGTTACAGAAATATTACGGTAATATTACAAGAAATGATCGTTTGAAAATATTGTAAGCTTTCTTGTAATATTGCAGTAATATTTCGGAAATATTACCGGATATATTTCAGGAAATATTAATGAAATATTTCCTGTATTATTTCAGGAAATGTTACAGAAATATTACGGAAATATTACAAGAAATGTTCTTTTGAAAATATTGAAGCTTTTTTGTAATATAGCAGAAAGGTTTCGGAAATATTATAGGATATATTTCGGGATATTAATCAAATATTTCCTGAATTATTTCACCAAATGTAACAAAAATATTACCGTAATATTACAAGAAATGTTCATTGGAAAGTTTTGATAGCCTTCTTGTAATATTGCAGAAATATTTCGGAACTATTACCGGATATATTTCAGGAAAAATGAATGAAATAGTTCCTGAATTATTTCACGAAATGTTATAGAAATATTACGGTAATATTACAAGAAATGTTCATTTGAAAATATTGTAAGCTTTCTTGTAATATTGCAGGAATATTTCGGAAATATTACCGGATATATTTCAGGAAATATTAATGAAATATTTCTTGAATTATTTAACGAAATGTTACAGAAATATTACGGTAATATTACAATAAATGTTACAGAAATATTACGGTAATATTAGAAGAAATGTTCTTTTAAAAATATTGAATCTTTTTTTTAATATTGTAGAAATATTACGGAAACATTTAAGGATATATTTCCGGAAATATTAATCAAATATTTCCTGAATTATTTCAGGAAATGTAACATAAAGATTACCATAATATTATGTAACATCCTGGTTTAATATGTTTAAATTAATTTACTTTTTTTTTTTATTTCAAATCTTTTTGTGATGTATTACATGTTTTTCATTTCTTAAGCCCGGCAAACATGTGAATCTCCGAGACGAATTGTTATTTTAGGCAAGTAGGAAAAACTAGCCTAAATAAAATAAGAATTCGTGGAAGGAGATTATCACTTAAATTCCGCAAAGAACGTCTTATGTTTGATCGACACGTAATGAGTGTGTCGATTAAACATCATAGACGGAAACCTGAGAGTGCGCTTATCTGGCTGGAGACGCATTTCGGATGCGCTTGTTTGTATAGTTCACAACCCCTGCAATTAGCACGGCGGTCGCCGCCGCCGCCGCCGAAAGGTGTATTTAATCTAGCCGGGCGCACAGCTCGGGGTCTTTTAGTTTTCGTTAGTATCCCGCAGAAGCTGGAAACGAACATCCCGCTGCATCGCCGTGTGAGTTGCGATATTCAGAATACGACATTCAAACGTTTTGCTGCTAAGTTCAGCCATTTTCATTTATGCGGACGAATCAAAGAGAAAATTCAAATACCAAAGGCCAGATTGCCTACAACTTGTGACAAACTAAAATAAAAGAGCAAGGTAAGATTATAATACATTTCATTCATTTAATAAAACCCTAGTCTTTTTCCGCAAGGGACACATTGTCCCAGCTGATCCTCCTCCTCGCGTCCTCCCTTCTCACGCCACGCCACCCAAATCTACTCGTGCAAACCGCTCGGCACGTAGTAGAAAAAAAGCCGTAGCATACTCGATTATTTTAATTAATAATCCAGTACGTTACAGCTAATATTTTCTGGTGACTTTCGGTGTGATCAGTAACCCGGAAAAAAATCCTTACCTCCTTTCTTTTCTGCATGTGCTTGTTTTTTTTAAATTAACAAATTAATTTATCCTTTTTTTTTTATATATACAATATAAAATAAAAAGGGTGTCATTAGGGGATTGAGCGTGGGCCCTGGTGTATTTTGGTCATTAGTGTAGGCTTTAAGTAACACTTATCCGATTGGAAAGTGGGTCGCTGCCTATAATCACTAAGGTCCAGGAATGCCGGGACTTCCTCCCACTCGACATATCGCCTATACGACTAACAGTTTTGCCATTAAGGCGCGCGCAAAACTGGCCCACTCGACAAAATAGGATATTAAATAATTTGATATAAAAACTAACAAACGCATGGGTTTTCGTATATAAATCACCAATTTTACACACACTCTAATTATCACAAATAACACTCACTTTCGCATTCCGATATTTAAAATCACTTCACTACCTTGCTCACTTAAATCTGACATATACTTTTTTATCAAATATCGAAGCACTAAGTTTCACTCTAATCCACCATATAATATTGTCACATCACTATAAATGTAACAAATTATAAGAAAAAAAACACACATTCCCATTTTACACAAAGTAAAGTTCTTATATAAGTTATATTAGTAAAAACTTATAACTACGACTTATCTAAGAAAAAGGACTGTCGTAGAATCCCCAAACACTCTTCATCGCCTTGGATTGCACTTGCAAAATTGCTGGTCATCCTTGTAGTATTAAGCACAAATAAACGGTTGCTCCCTTAGCGACAGGCTAATAGCCCAAATTTTCCTTCGGAAGACGACACACAGCTGGCTGATACCCAGGCTGTACCCCACAATACAGCGTCTCCCTCGTTTTAACGCATTTTTCATTCAGGGCAATATCTGTAACCATTCGAATATTTTAAATACAATATCACATCCACACTATCATATACCTTTTTGATCGCATTAATTAACTGTAATATTTTTATTTTTTATTTAATTTTTTTTAAACCTTATTCTATTGAAATTATTTCACATTGCCACTTTTATACACGCATATTAATAATTATAAAATTTAAACTTCTTTATTTAATTTTACACATTTTAGTATTTACCTAACCACAGTTTTACTTTTAACGCGTGTTTTCATTTCATTAGAAAGCTTATTTTTTTAATTGAAATCTTGTATAACACATGATACTTATTATTTTTCATTAAAAACAAAAACTCTGCTATAACATACTTTACATATATTTTCAAACGTTTTCAAGCTTAAAAATCAAATTCTATACGCATTATTAGAAGTTACGTAAACAAAAATACATAATTATAACTTTAAACTTACACATAGTTACCTTTTGCAGCTTTCCCTCTCGCCTCGTAGTTCAATTCTTGACCAAGGAATTGTGCATGATTCATTTATAAACTACCATAGGGACCACCTTATTGTAGAAGGAAACTGGCGCACAGCAACTACTACCCCTCGATTAACTTAATTTAAATTGTCCAGTATACCTAAACAAATCAAATTATTACTCTACATAAATAATACCCTGGATTATTAATACGTCTAACTTTACGTTTAAATAAATACTTACTTATATATAGCCAGTATAATAATCCAACAGCTAAAACACCTTCGAAAATCCAGAGCCCATCTCAAGTTCCCACATTTATGAAATTGCTAAACAAAAAAATCGACCACAAAGTAATCAACATTACAAGTTAAAAATTATTCATTTTAATAAAAAAAATTGGGACTTATCTGATCGAATCCCCCATTCCATCGACACAGGTACTCCCTTTTGTGATTAAAACTTGGCCAATTCCTAGGATATTTTTCTTTTCTCTGTGACAACTCCTACCTTCAAATAAACTGCATTCAACGAAAAAAAAATATAAACACGCCATCGGCAGACGACGCGTTGCTGATCACAGTACAAGCCACACATTGTATGAAACGTTCCACTCGACTAAACGCGCGGAACGCCGAGAAACAAAACCTCAGGGGCAAACACATACGCATGGAAGAGACTTACGTAGTACAAGCACAAGGGCCTAACACACAACAAAGGCATTGCTTTCTGCAAACGCCATTTCGCCCTGTCCTCGTCCCGTATTAAGAATCACGCTCTCCCAATATAATAAAACTACTTTTCTATGGTATTACCTAATATCGTCATTACTATACCACTATAAGTGAACACATATATATGTATATATATGTATGTGCGTACATGCATACATATACGCCTATAACCTTTTTAACTATAATTAACCTAAACTTTTTCTTCTTACACCATACTATACTATAATTCTATCATCAATTAATACTATTTAACGAATATATATATATATATACATATATATACGAATACATATACATAATATATAGGTTTTAATACATCTATAACTTATTTTAGCTTCTAACTTCCTTTTCTTATTATTTTTTTTTATTTTATCATTATTATAAAATCACTATTTCTCTATTTTCTTCTCTTAATAGATGACCTCTGAACAATCACCAAAAATCGAAATTTCAAGGACCAAATTTAATGACCTTACCGCACGAGTTCACCGCGCCGATTTAACTAAACTCGAATCCGTTATAAGGAAAATAGCTTGCAACCAAGACCTCATCTGGAATCACTCCACGGACGCGCTCTTTACGAACATTGAAATATTTATGGGCGTAAACAATTTAGAAAACAATAATCAAATACGTATCCACGAGAAACACATCGAACAATTAATTACCGCGTTCGGAAATCTTGTATCTTACTCATCAGCAAAAGGGGACGTACCCCAAATCTAATAACAACTTGACGCTGTATGCAATTTCGTTTTGACAATATATAATATTATTAAATAATCAATAAGCTTTCCTTTCTTTTTCTTCCTTAACTCTCTTATTCCTAATTGTTCATGGCTATTTTATCATATTACATCAGATTTTCTTTATTTTCTTTTTTTTTATATAGATATATATGACCGATTTCATCTTAAATCATGCGGGCCGACAGCACCTATCTCTCCGAATCAGCTCAAATTATAGTATATTATTCTGCTCTGAAAATAAGCGTATACGTATTTTTTGATTTTTCGATAGCATTAAAATTGCATGTGTTATGCTTTTTTAAAAAATGACTCCTCAAATTTCGTTTCTCAAAAATCGAAAACTTTTTTCTTTTTAAATCGTTCTAATTCGTCTTTTTATGGATATTTGAAAATAATTCTGTACATATTCGATGCTGTTGGTGATACTCTTTCGATCTGCCAAGTTCAAAATTTTTTTTACAAAAAATCAAGGATGATATGGCATTTTTTATAAACAATGAAAAATGCTTTTTTCTCAAAAAAGTCATCTTTATTTTTGACTCAATCTTTTTTATAGATAGCTAGTCTTAATACCTATATGGTCATATACATGACATTTGGAATATTTTTGTTTTTTAAGAGATATAAACGAAATAAGAAAAAAAAATTATGTCCCCCATAGCACTGTCGTGCAAGAAAAAATCCTATGTATTTTTCCCTTTTTTATAATTTTTAGACATTTTATTGCTTTTTCTAACTTTCCTGCTAACACGATTCTTTGAGTTGATTTTCTTCTTCTTCTGTTTCTCTTTATTTAACAATTTTGTTAAAGAATTAAGAGCAGTTCGACCTGTATAAGATTTTTTCTTTTTACCTACATTTACTTTCCATACATGGGTTTTCTGAATGCCGTTATATTTAGGAGCCTTAAGCCACTTTTTTATTTTATTTTGTCTAAAAACTTCAATATCTTCTTTTGGTAGTAAGATTAGTTTAATATTATTATACAATTGAAATCGATTTTTAAAGTGGCTTGCTGCTCCATCTGTTATAATCGATATTTGATCTATTAAATCGGTTGAATCATTTTTCATCGAATCAATTAATTTTTCCATTGCTAACAAGGCATGGGCAGAATCGTGTTTTCTATCATCACTGATGACAGCAAAAGTTTTTGTTAGTTTTCCTTGATAACAAACTGCTGTGAAAATAGAGACCTGTTGATTAACCCAGTGAGTACCTTGAATAGGGTTACTGTGAATCACTGCCCAATTTTCAGCAAAATCACCATGCAGTACTAGATGACCTGAGTTAGCTGCAGCTATTTCTTTCTCTTCTTTTATAGCTTTTCTTTGTATATTTTTAATATTTAAATGAACCCTTGTTTTGACTGTCCAAGAAGAAAGATCGCTAAAAAAATTGGAGATTGTTAATCTTTTCTTCACAAAATGGCCATTTTCCTACATAGCAAAAACAATCTCCTCATGTTCATTAGTTGTCTCTAATCCAAACAAACTTAAGTTGATATTTTCGAACTGCTCTTCATTCTTTAACAAAATTGTTAAATAAAGAGAAACAGAAGAAGAAGAAAATCAACTCAAAGAATCGTGTTAGCAGGAAAGTTAGAAAAAGCAATAAAATGTCTAAAAATTATAAAAAAGGGAAAAATACATAGGATTTTTTCTTGCACGACAGTGCTATGGGGGACATAAAATTTTTTCTTATTTCGTTTATATCTCTTAAAAAACAAAAATATTCCAAATGTCATGTATATGACCATATAGGTATTAAGACTAGCTATCTATAAAAAAAGATTGAGTCAAAAATAAAGATGGCTTTTTTGAGAAAAAAGCATTTTTCATTGTTTATAAAAAATGCCATATCATCCTTGATTTTTTGTAAAAAAATTTTGAACTTGGCAGATCGAAAGAGTATCACCAACAGCATCGAATATGTACAGAATTATTTTCAAATATCCATAAAAAGACGAATTAGAACGATTTAAAAAGAAAAAAGTTTTCGATTTTTGAGAAACGAAATTTGAGGAGTCATTTTTTAAAAAAGCATAACACATGCAATTTTGATGCTATCGAAAAATCAAAAAATACGTATACGCTTATTTTCCGAGTAGAATAATATACTATAATTTGAGCTGATTCGGAGAGATAGGTGCTGTCGGCCCGCATGATTTGAGATGAAATCGGTCATATATATATATATATATATATATATATATATATATATATATATATATATATGACCACAAAATTGCTGTTATATCCCGCATTGTTTATAAAGAGATTTTATTTTTTTGTTGGAATAAAATTTATGCATTGTTGTTGGCAATTAGCTTTGTTGTTTCCTTTGTTTTATGAACAACACGTTTTCTTTATTATAATACCCACTTCCCATTATTGGGTAATGCATCGCGAAAATCAGTACAAAATATAATGATCAATTAACCTTGCCAAACACATGATTCCAAACATTTTTAACTCTCCTTTTCACGAAGTTTCTAGATTCGAAATTAACGAATTACGCGAACAGATTGAATCCTTAAATGAAAACGATCATAATAGGTGGATATATCTCAATATCCTAGAAAAACGAATAACTAATCTAACACGCACTCAAATACTATTGAAAGAGGTGTTAACCCAATTAACTAACCACCAAATAGAAATATTCAGAGAACTAAGAAGCCATCATATATATTTAGACCAATCAGTGTTCGAAGAATTATGTGAAGCCTTTAATATATTAACACTAACCGGGCATTAATCCGCCAATATAAAAACTACCTCACTCGATAATCCATACCTACTTTGATTTAATTAAAACAACCTACTTAACCATATATTAAAATTTAGCATATGCTTTAAATACTTTGAATAACTATCAAATAAAATTTAAAAATAAATCAAAACTTAAATTAAGGTATATTTAAATAACTGTTTTGATCTTACAAACTACCTAGAAATTTTTACTAATATTAGATCTATTATAAATACTTTTATTATTATATTTTGTCGGAAAACTAAGACCGTTGTTTCTAAGAGATTTCACTGGTTAGCATTTTCTTGGACATTAAGTGGCATCGACGAGAATTAAGACTAAGTCTTAATTACATTATGCACTTCGACGAGCCAAGAATATTTTAAACGCTATTCCATTAAGCTACTGGAGAGCCACGGTGGAAGTTCAGTCCACAACTTAATATTCACTAAAATTTTTTTTTGATCTTTAGAAAAAAATTGATTCATTTTTAATATTCCCAAGGTTTTTAAATCCTCCCATAAATAAGTTCACGATACTCAGTATAAAATAATCATTCTCAACCCAATAATAGTAATTCAGTTCTTATTTAACTAAACCGATATACAGTAAGACTTGTTTATCCTATTCCATCATAGATTTTCTTCTTGTCAATTACTTCGGCACGATCGTTCCGCTTATTATTTTTTTGGGGAAGCTGACTACTTACCCGCAAGCTTTCATCGATAGCACTAGTCTTAACGATTGTTCTTTCCACAACATTTTTTTTCTTTTTTTTCGCTTGCATCGATTACACTTAACGAGTTCCTCTAAACTTAGTCGTCCTGTTAAACAATCTGGCGCAAGACCCAACGGCTGTTCCCTATTGTTTCAGGACAAGTGCCCAAGTAAATGAAAAATCAAAAATCTCTACGGAAAAACGCGCTTTGAAAAAAAATAATAAAAATAATAACAACTATGTTACTAGAAATACCGTCTAATAAAAGACTATAAGTTTATCGTGAAGTAAAAGCTATAAAGACTAAAGAAATTGAGGAGACCCTATTCGACTACTTAAATTAAACTTATTACAAGAATAAATTACTTTAGGTTAAAGTTCTTTCAAAAATAAATTTTAAATTTTAAAATAAAATAGCGTTCACATTAGATCTATCTCAAAATAAACTGATAACAATAAAGTATCTTATAATCATACGTATGTGTACCCTTATATTTGTACGTATTATTTTGATGCTATTCATTCTTACCAAATTTTATTTACCCCACTTAATTTTACAAATCTGGGGAGATAATTAAAATTCACCCATGTTGATAATAAACAAATCTACAAACGAACCTATCGCGTCAATCACATTTTGCAGGCTGACGTATCAACAATTTAACAACGTACCATCCGTCCGTATACGCGTTTATAGTCCTAACAATAAACTAATTATTTCATTACATAAAATTAAAAACTCAGAAATTCAACCTACCAACTTAAACGAACCAACGGTTAATAATCTAAAATTAGAAGAAGAAATCTTCGATATAATACGCGAAAGTCTTAGCTAGACAGTAAATGCCTTTACTTTTATAATCAGAAACTCACTTTAAATTCTCACGTCCTCCGACTATATACTAATAACATTGTACCTCTTACCCAGTTAACTATTAGTCATATTAGTTGCAAAATTATTCTTTTTTTTTCTCTTTAACGATATTTGAAAATATAACTTGTTAATATTAATTCCCTTAGACTTCTTTTGTTTTCTTCCCATCTATTCATTTTAAATCATTACTATTATATTATTTCATAATCCTCTTCCAATAAAATTTCTCTTTTTTTCCTCTTTTATACATCTATATATGTATATGTATATGTGTATGTGTAGTTAAACACAGAGAATTTATTTAATTACTCAAACGAAACACCCCTTAAATATACGCACCCTAGCCATAAAGCTATAAATATTAAAACCACAATTATTATAATTGTATTATTATCTCTTTTTTTTTATTATTTTTTTTTATTTATTTTACACTAGCATATTGATAGAATCAAGCCGCATAAAAGCATACCTATCGTCAGGTCTACAACCCTACAGACCCTGATTTAATCACGGTCTAGACAAGAAAAACAGTTCAATAGCCCGACCTTATAATAAACATCTTATTATGTGGGACGCACTAACAAAAATCGGAAATACGTCTACAAAGAACGGAGAAAATTTGTCAAAGCAGTAAAAAGAGCCATAGAAGTTCTCGAACTGCAAAGAAATACATCTCCAAATCCCGATCACAAACGGCTTACTATAGAATATCAAAAAACGAAATATAAGATCGAAGTTGTAAATATTTCCGAGAGCGAAACAATCTACCCAACGTTATACGATATCTAAAACGGACTACCTCAAACCCCAAAGGAAATCAATTGGGACGAATATACTATAATCGACGAAGTAAGGTGCGACAATAATCTAAATTCAACTCTTTAGACGTCGAACCTCACGAAAGATTAATAAAACTGTTACTGCCATCCCAATTATTTTTCTGTATCATCGTTTCCACCAAACCCTCTCTCTCTCGTTTTGGGATACAAAAAGGCCGAAAAAATGGCCGAAGAAAATAACGCCATAGCGAACCTCACACACCACCAAAATATAACAGAGGCCTTGTTGAGCACTATGGGAGAATGCCTGGCCGTACAACAAGCCCTGTCTAACATTCCCTCATACGATGGTAAAAACATGTCCTTAAAAACATTTTTACAAGACGTTGAAAATGGACTCACCATATGTCCAGAAGGTATACGCGAAACCTTTTTTAAGGGCGTCGTCGCAAAATTACGCGATACTGCCCGTGACGCCGTCGGAGACACCACAATTAACTCCGTGGACGACCTCAAAAACGTCCTTAAGGAATATTTCGCTCCGAAAAAGACATACTCACATTATTGTGCTGAAATACAGGCCATCAGAATGAGACGAGGAGAAACAGTAATGGAATATTACAGCCGAATCAAAAAAATAATGGACTGCGCAAAAGCATCATTAAGGGAAAAATTTACGGCTATACAAGTACCCCATATGATAACGATGTTGGAAGGAATCGCGCTTGAATCCTTCAAACGGGGACTTTCGGACGATCTCCTGTACGCCGTAAGCGTACAAGAACCAGCAACGCTTGACGCAGCTCTAAAGATTTCCCAACGTATCGAAAGGGATATGATAGGGTCAAACGATAGAAAAGGCAATATGAGTATCATTGCAAATGATCTTAGAGAAGACGAATACGACAAACGTCATGTTCATTTTCGAAATGACCATACACCTGTAAACAGAACTCCATGGAGAAGCCAATCTCCCACAGGTAACTATAGAGACAAACCCTGACCTAACTACAATCCTCAAAACAGAACCTCATACGATCAATGAGGAAGGAGCAACTACAGAAATAATTACCAGACCAGAAGCCCAACACAATTTCGTCAATTCGAAGGACGTCGGGATGACTACCCAACAAGGAGTCCTACCCTTCAATTCGAGGGCCGTCGAGACGAAGAACGACGAGACCACTACACAACGAATAATCCTTCTCGACAATTTGAAGAACGACAATACGAAGGACATAGACCCGAAAACTCACAAAATCACTTCACAAGGGCACGATCTCCAACTCCTACCCGTTACCCCCACCAACCCTCTTATCCATACATCCCTTACCCTACACATTATCCCTTTGTACCACAATATTTCCCACAATACCCAAATTATAATTTCCCTAACCCAAACCTTCCTTTTCAAAAAACTAAATCTGAGGAGAATTTAAACTCCTTGACTGCCCGCCGAACGGACGCGTCGACGAGCGAAATGTCCAAAGAGCGTCCCCCAGCGGTCAAATTTATATCAGCCGAACAACTCCAGAAGAAACCTGCGGACGAGCAGCCGCTCCCCTAATAATTCTAAATGCCCCCGAATTACAACAACCCACAGAGTTCTTAATAGATACAGGTGCGGAAATAAACCTAATACATGTAAACTCACTACAACCCAGAACCATCATAGCCAGTCATGAAGCCATGACGATAACAGGAATCACAAAGGATAGCTTAACAACCGCTGGATCAACAGAACCAACCTTCTTTGACACGCCTATTAAGTTCTAAGTCCTAACCGACGACCTCCCAATTCCTATAATGGGAATATTAGGTGTCGATTGCTTAAAAACAGAATCAGCAGAAATCTCCTTTCACCATAACGTCCTAATCACATTATCTAGACCTATTAAACCAATAAGGTTTACTAACTACGAGTATAGGAAACCTAAGCCAACTAAATACATATTACAGGCTAGAACAAAAACTCCAATAAAAATAAATTTGTTTCCCACTGATCTAAAAACTGGATACATACCCCGGCTCGAGACCCCTAAAAACATCTTTATCGGAGAAGCTGTTGTTACTAACGACAAACAAGAGTGTTACGTCATGGCGACAAATGCTTACGAAGAAGACGCTGAAATCGAAATTCCGCCCATGGAATTGCAACCCTACGACTCTGACGAATCAGAAGATTTCTTCGAGACAGAGAACAGCGACAACGAAATTTCTCCGAGCCGCCTACAAAGCATTGTCGACTCCTTACGTATGGACCATCTCAACGACGAAGAACGGGAACATGTGATCGAATTCGTCACTAAATACCAAGAGTTATTCCATTTACCTGAAGACTCTTTGCCCGCGACTGACGTATTAGAACACAGTATCCCGACTACAGTGAATAAATTACTTCAAAATGGAATTATTGAAAATTCCTCTTCTCCCTTCAGTAGTCCTTTATGGATTGTACCCAAGAAGACAGATTCGAAGGGCAATAAAAGATGGCGGATGATCATAGATTATCGAGCACTTAACGAAAAAACCATTGGAGATGCCCATCCTTTGCCCCAGATTAATGAAATCTTGGACAGATTAGGCGGTGCAAAATACTTTTCGATTTTCGATTTGGCCAGCGGGTTTCACCAGATAAAAATGAACCCGAAGGACCGCCATAAAACTGCATTTAGCATGGGCACTGGACACTAGCAATACGTTAGAATGCCGTTTGGTTTAAAAAACGCACCAGCCACCCTTCAACGCCTTATGAACCAAGTACTATTGGGACTTCAAGACGTTGAACTTTTGGTATACCTAGATGACGTAATTGTACACGCATCAAACCTAGAGGAACATCACAAAAAGGTAATAAGGCTATTTGATCGCTTACTAAAGGCTAAACTTTCACTCCAGCCGGACAAATGCAAATTTCTTGCCACTGAAGTCCAATACCTAGGACACATTATCAGCGAAGATGGCGTATGCCCTCACCCAAAGAAAACAGAAGCAGTCCAAAACTTCCCAAGACCGAAAAATCAAACTAATATTCGACAATTTCTAGGACTCGCCGGATATTACAGAAGATTCATTGAAAACTTCTCTGGAAGAGCACGACCACTATCTGATTTACTTAAGAAAACCATACCTTTCGAATGGAAAGATGAAAATAATAAAAGTTTCGAAGACTTGAAAAATGCACTATGCACTGCACTTGTTCTGCAGTATCCCGACTTTTCTCAACCCTTTATTTTGACATCAGATTCATCGGATTTTGCGGTCGGGACTGTTCTAAGTCAGGGAAAGATCGGTGAAGACCGTCCCATAGCCTACATGTCCCATATAATGAAGCCAGATGAAAAAAATTATGGAACGTCCGAGAAAGAATGCCTTGCAGTTAAACCCCCTGTCCAACGCCTCATTAGATGGCGCACTAGGTTAAGGGAATACGAATATAAATTCATGTACAAACCAGGACGACTAAATATTAACGCAGATGCTTTATCCAGAAACCTCGTACAACCTAATGCCATTGCACTACAAATATCCTCTTCAGCAAAAATCACCCAAAGTACTAAAGGAAGAGCAATGGGTTCCAAAAATAAACCCCCTCATCCTGTCGGATCCGATTCCGAGACAGCAGGAGTCACCATTGCCGACAGAGTCCGACAGCGGAGGCTTAAACCGGCAATAGTACTACAGAAATCTGCACCACTCAACAAGGATAAAACATCGCAATCAAAAGCACCCAAACCGGCTCCATCAACCAGTAGAACATCCAAAACTGAACGACCAGCACCCGTTAAAAGGGTCACCTTCAGCTCGGGAGACGACTCCAGTACTATCACAGAACCACCACCAGAACCACGAAAACGACACAGCGGATTTCCAAGCCTTATATCGAAAGGGCCACCAACTAGAAGGAGAGCTCCCTCTTCTGAAGATGAGCAACATCCCGCGGAAACACAAAATAAAAATATCAGGGAATTAAACCCCGAGAACTCTTCATCAGACGAAGTAGAACGATTCGAAGATTACTGGTGGGACGACCACCACTCCAACATGCGAGGGCGACGGCACCCTATGGTACGATCAACCCCGGTCGAACCCGAACTGTCCGAAAATAGCGAATCTGCCGATTCCGTTGCCGAATTTAGACGACGGTTGAGGAACCCACTACCTGCACTACGCGAGGAAACTGACGAGTCATCAACAGAACCCGATGACTTCATAGGTAACGATCCTATGGCCAAAGTCTCAGATACTATACCACCGGGAATATTTTATCCTGAATTTATCAAAAGACCGGACATTAAGTTAAAAATCAAGCTCATCAACAAAGGTATAATACACATGAAGAACAATATCCTTCACTTTACTTCTGTAGATTGCGAATTCACCACACCTATCACAAAACTATTGATAGACTTAGGTAAAATCGATACTCACAGTATAAAAACCCTGAAACCAAAAAAGGGGCAAGTCATCGTAACACCAAAATCCACAATAAATATCCTTACATCAATATTGATTAATAAGCATTTCGAACTTGTCTCACTGCAAGATCTTCGAGAGACCCTCACCAACGTAGCAGACTCTATAAAAAAATACAAGATTAAAACGTTATCGCTGTTAAAGCAGAATGACTTATCAGACCAAATAACGTTCTCCACATTCCTCGATGTACTTAAAGAAACCCTGGGCGAATGTGAATGTACAATCTTTATCTGCTACGGAACCACCACTATACCACCAGAGGACATACGTAACCAAATAATTAAAGAATATCACGACAGTCTGATAGGCGGCCACAGAGGGGTAACTAAAACATACCGACGTGTCCGCGAGAAATTCTATTGGACAGGAATGAAATCGGACATAACAGAATACATCAGGAGCTGTAAAAATTGTCAAGAGTTAAAACTAGTCAGAATAAAAAACAAAGAACCAATGATAATCACCGATACACCAATAGAACCCTTTGACAAAATATCCATAGATACCGTCGGACCACTTCCTTTAACTCCCGATGGTAATAAACACATACTCACAATTCAAGACAATCTCACGAAATAGTGCATCGCCGTTGCAATTCCAAACACTAAAGCAGAAACAATAGCCGACGCTTTAGCACGACACGTGATAACGCTATACGGATCTCCGCGTATAATCTTATCCGACAAAGCACCAGTCCTGATTGGTAAGGTAATGCAACAACTTTCAAAAATATTCAAGATAAACCAAGTCACGACATCCGGTTACCAGCCACAATCCAACGGCAGCCTAGAAAGAAGCCACCTAGTGCTCATGGAATATATTCGCCAATATATCGATAAATACGAGGACTGGGACAAAATAATACCTTTTGCTATATTTTCATACAACAGTAGTGTTCACGAGCCCACCAACTTTATGTCATTCGAACTAATTTTTGGTAAACCAGCTCGCACCCCAACTTCATTTTCAAATGACACCGAAACATATCCATCATACTTAACCGATCTAATAAATAGACTCCATGACACTAGAATGATTGCAACACAGACCCTGTTAGACTCGAAATATAAATCCAAACATTATTGTGATAAAAAAACGTAAGACCACCCTTACTTGCCAGGTAACAGCGTATATGCACTTAAAGAACCAAGAATAAATAAACTAGATATGACTTACAAGGGTCCATACAAGATAAGAGAAATTTTAGAAAAATACAACGTCATCCTAGAAGATGAAACTGGCAAACGGTTTCTTAAACATATCGACAAAATAAAACGAGCCTATCAAAGATAAGAACAATTTTGTTACTTAATTAATAACAATTTAATTACAGATGAGGTGCGAACTCGTAATCATAATAGTCCTTGCTATTCACGGAAACACAACGGATAGATTCTCCATTCAAGAGATCAACGAAAACCCCGGAATCTACTTCGAGAGGTTAGAAGACATGAGATACACTCAAGCAGACTGGAAAATAATAGTCTTCCTCGATATATCGCCACTACGATTCAACCAAAGTTACATAAACCACACGGTGCAAAACATAAGGTACTCGTGTTATCAACACCCATTCTTCTGCACTACACTAACAAAAAGATTAAATTACATCGAAACTAAAATAAGAAGAATAAATTCTATACTTGAAAATTTAATTGATTCCATGCAAGAAGTTGAATCGATAGACCCTACCGAAAACCCAACACCCACAACTATCAAAAAAAGAAGTGTACCATTCAGATTTATGGGAAGCATTAGTAAAACTCTCTTTGGCACATTATCCGAAAGCGATGGAGAACACCTAACGGAACAAATAAATTTGTTATTCAAGGGCCAAACAAAGTTGGCCAGAATAGCAAAGGAAGACACTCACATAGTACAATACGAAATTTCCTCTATAGAAGAAAACATAAAACATTCCAACAAAGTCATAAACGAAAGTCTACTTGCACTGCGCAGAACGACTCAAGAAATGTTCGATCTCAAAGACATATGGCAAAGATATAACTTTACCCGAGAATTCAGCGACATCACCAATGAAATAGAATCAGCCCTTCATATGTACCAAGACACGTTCCAAACAATCCTGGATGATGTACGCTCAGCAAGGATAGGACACTTACACCCCTCACTTATTTCCACTAATAAACTTCAACAAATAATTAGACAAATAGTCGACCTCCACCTGGAATACGAGTTCCCAATCCCAATAAACCATGCCCGGACAGACAAATTAACAGAGATAGCTCCCGTAAAACTAGACTTTAGAAAGAATAAATTCCTTGTAGAAAAATTCATACCTATGCTAAATAAATTCGCGACAGAATTATACAGAATGCACCCAATCCCTATCCCACAAACACACGAATAACATACCACTTCATAATACCCCAAGCACCCTACATCTCACTAAGCCACGATAAGAGAGCATATAGTTTCCTATCAGAACAAAGCCTCCATAAATGCAAACTAACACCACACTACAGAATTTGCACATATGATCATCCAATCTACGAAGCTGACGGAGATATGGCCTGCGAATATCTACTACTTAATCAACCCAGCTATGACAGCCTTAAGAAATGTAGCATAAGTTACCTTCCCCAACATGTCTATCATTGGACTCACCTTGATTCTATTGATGGATGGCTGTACTCTCTTCCCAAACTCACCACGATACAGATTTTATGTCCCGGAGAACAACACGAACTAATAAGGAAAACAGGCGTCGGACTACTCAAAATCCAACCTAGATGCTCTGCGCGCCAAGACCACACAACACTAGTAAGAATGAAAAACCTAGGCCCAAGCGTTGAATTCCTTTATTTGCCTAAACTATCACTTAACATAACCAATATTGATAACCTCTTCTACCATAAATTAAGAATTATAAATAACTCATTAAACCATCCAACCTCCATAGCAAAGTACGCACCAGCGAAACTGGAATCCCAGGTAACACTCGAAACAATACAAGATAAATATGACTCATTCATCGCTGAACAGGACAATAAAAAACTTAACTCATACATATCTTATGGATCCATAGGATCAAACGCAGTCATACTAATCCTCATACTAACTCTGATGATTACATTATGTATAAAATGCCATATCAACAAAAAGCAACCAGAACTACCACACACGCGCAGCCAAAGCTACGATTGTGAATTGCACCCAATAAATGCAATAGTACATCCTCCTTCAAGAATTCCATCAAACAGAGCATCGTTTATATCCATATACGCTTCTCATTTAAACGAAAATCATTCAGATAATGAAGACACAAACACAGATTAAAAAAAAAAATAAATAAATAAAGAGGATAGTGGACATGCTTGTACACTTTGCCCAATCATTCATTCGGTTGACGCTTCAACAGAACGGCCACACTAACTTCATACCGCTTCAATTGCTTGCAAAAATTAAACAGTATTTTCTTTTAATTTTCAACTTCTGTCAACAGGAAACACCACAAAAACAATGTTTACAATAGAGATAATGGTAGTAATACTTGTGCTTGCAACAATAATCCACTCCTATCCCTACACTATAACCCACCTTCCTAATAACCCAGGACTATATTTTGAGAACATGGGCAACTTCCATAACAGCATCAGCCACCATGTACTCTCCACTGAAATAGACATATACAGCTTGCATCATGAACATGACCTAGTGCCATTGCTCAAACAAGCAATTTACGAATGCCCAAGCAACGTAACAGAATGCCAACTACTCTTAGCACAAGCAAAACATTTCTTCAAAAGATTGGACACAGCAACTGAGCTCCTGGACCGTCTCTCCAATTTTCCTCTTGACACAGAAAACACAGAAGAGACCAAGAAAGAACCAACCACAATTATTAACGGTATCACAAACGAACTCAGAGAACTTGACACACTAAGAGAAGACAATAGATTATACCGCTACACCACTATCCAAGAAGTCAGATCATCACTCCAAAGTTCGATTAAAAACTTCTCGAATTTTATGCAAACATGGTTCACCACAACACAAACCACACTGGATAAACATATTCAGATATACCACGATACGATGGAAATAATTGAATCCGCAACTCAAGGAAGGATCAGTACACTACTACTTCCCAACGATCTCAAAGAAAATTTAAAAAGCCTAATCCAACCAAAAGAACCCAATACCATACTCCCAACCATCAACCCTTTCTCCTTTGACTTCCAAAAACTTTACTAAATAAAAATAAGAAGATTGAGGACCACAATAAGCATAACAATAACACTACCTCTCTACTCCAATTCTTTCTACGAGCTACACCGAATACACTCAGTATTGGTACCACAACAAGGCGCAACAACTGCAAAAATAAAACCTAACGGACAGTTCATCGCCCGAAACAACATAACCAACCAACACATTTTCCTTACCGAGAACCAATTTCTTTCCTGCCTCCGACTACAGCAAGACACATATTGTAACCTACGAGTCCTTATCCAAAGGAAAACTTCTTGCGAGTTACAAGTATTAACCAACTCTCCAACCATCGCATGGGAAACATGCAACATTCTGATCCATAATAAACAAATGACCACATGGACTCATGTAGCAGAAACAGATGACTGGTTGTTCGTCGCACCCGAAATTGCGTATATTCAAATACAGTGCTACAACAGATCAATCGAGGATACGACCATTGCAGGACTGGGAATCCTTCACCTTGAAACACAATGCGAAGCCTACGCTAGGGATATAATCATACCACCAGCTGTGTCACTTACCAAACGGCACTCTCATTTTAAATCCGACTCAAACCTTCAGATCACGGACACCTATAACACGGACCTCGTCCACCTTAAAAATTACATTAATTACTTCACCATACTATTCTCCATTCTGTTAACCTTGACAGTCATTTCACAAGCCCTGGTCCTTACCTTTTTCACATATAGAACTAACTTTATAAAGACATATTCTCTACCAAGATCATTAAATGAACTCGATAATCACGCCACCAAGACATCTGATGATTACACTCATCCTTCACAAGTCATCTCTGAAACACCACCGCGACTATTCCCCGACCAAAATTCTACAAACCTTACGAAGGAAATCAACCGTATAATCAAATTAACAAACCTTAAACCACTTCATATAGACGATATTAACAATCCGACCAAACCAAATAAATACACGCTTTCCCCCATGAACGATGTCATCGACCCGCTTATCCCTCTTCTCGAACGTACCTCGCGACCGTTTACAGACACCCAACAAGTCCTATAAACGCACTCGCAAACTCACACAATAACAGCCAATAATTTTATTTTACTATCATGCCCTTTTTCTTCTTTGTTATCTGCCTACAGATGTACCACATCCTTTCCTTCGCATCTCTGGTCGCCATAACCCAAGGTCAGAAGTTCGACGCCATACCTGGAAACTATCGATTAGTGGACACTGTCTTAAACGTGGACCAATTAATACTGAACGAAGGTCACATCGAAACCGAGATCACCCTAGCTCGCACGGAGTGCCCTGTTACATCAAGGCTTTGTCCCCTCGGACTACCAAGAGTAGAATATCTAGCCATCTTACTCAACACATCAAGAAGTCTGCAGCGCGAAATCATCACCAATACAGAGGACACCCCAGAGGATTCTAGAAAAGAAAGCTCCGAAATATTAATGGTAGTCTTCAACAAGATAACAGCCATGAGGGACAAAGCAATGACCCTCCGTTCATCAACGCCGTTTCCACAGAAGGGAAAATTCCAAAGGGAACTGGACTTCATCAGAAACGTCAGGAAATGGATCGCAATTACGGAAGCTATCCTAAATTGCCATGTCGACATCATGAAAAGGATAATCGACATTACTACTGGTGTCGATCCTGAAACACAAATCCTGAAGTTGTTCACCCAGGCCAGTTGGAAGAATCTACAAAACACTATCCAAACGTTGAACAATCACCCTTTGCCTGCATTTCCCGATATAAGAATTTTAAGAAATAGCTACAAAGTGACCATACGTATGAAGTTCACGACGCCAATTGCCAGTTCAGAACCCCCACTCAACACCATACAAGAGGAAGTAATAAATCAAATAGAAATATTCCGCGTTAACCAGGAATACATGAACTATCTTCTCTACGCACTAATTACGCTAGGAACAATAGGATTCACCATGACCATTCTCTTCATGATGTGTGCCTCAAATAAGATCAAGAACCTAAAATGCAAGTATCGACTCTTGTAGAAGACGCGCAAGTCGAGACCCACCATCGAAGTATTCCACGACTCGCTACTACCACCACCATCGCCTTATTTAATGGAACTTACGCCGACACCACCGCCTCTTCCTGAAGAACCACCGCAGTTAACATCTTTCGTTCCAAAGACCAACGCTTTCGCTGCCCCACAATTAACATAAAATTTTATTATTATTATTATTATTTCTCTGTTTATAATTTTTTTTTTATCACTTCTCAATTTCGCAGCAAAAGGGTTAATCTTTAGCATAAAATATGACTATTTTCATGTATAAATTACGACCACCAATTAATAGCGAAAAACGTGGTACTACCACCATTATATCTTTTTTTATTGCCGTTTTTTTTCCTCTCTCTTTTTTTTTCATCATTTCCTTGTAATTATTATTTTGGAAAAGCGACAACAACCAGTTTTTTTTTGTTGTTCTCGTTTCTCCAACAACAGGACTTAGCCCTGGTATTAAGGGAGTCACTTCGCGTTCTAAAATAAAAAGGGAAATGCTGGAAGGAAAAGGGGAAGAAATGTATATGTATAGTAACGAACGAATATTATAATCATATAAACGAATACAAATTTAGCCCTTTTTATTTTACGCCACATATGCATGCATATGTTCATGTTGACGTGCCCGTCTCATTTTCTTTCTTTTCGTTGTTACTCTTTCGCCTCTCCCCCTCTGACACCTACGAATACACCACACTCCACACTCAAAACTACCTACAGTGCATGAACCAATGTCGACTTACATAGCTGCATGAAATAATATGTAATTTATCGTAGCAGAACAAGTAGTGCATGGGACGTAGGACGAAGAAAGAACATATATAGACGTTCATATATATATATATATATATATATATATATATGTCCTATAATCACCATTGGTTTCAGCAAATGGATCCCATGAATAACCTATACCTCTTATTGGATCTGGGATGCAATCCCGCGCTGGAACCTTGCCACCAAAGAACACCGCGAAACCACCAAAATTGTACAATATGCCATCGCCCTATGGAAAGCAGACCACTGCTAACACTAAACCCTCATCGAGGACCCAACCTGGTGTGGATTGTCCAATGGTAATACAGCCTATTAAGACTTAAACTGACGACAGAAGTATTCGCCCAACTACGACCGTACCTGCGCATACGACCACCGAGGGTCTCCACACCAGACCATGGCTACGACACGGATACCGAAGAGGACTAAGATACTTCCTAACCTCTCTTCCTTCCACCATCCAAGTATACGTAAAAAAGAGAAAAGGGGATGGGGACGGCGGTATGCGTGTATGCATGTGTACCTGAAGATAAATAAATACCTTGTACAAAGTATAATCACGTGTAATGGAAGGTGCGCTTCCACGAACAATTTGTTGCTAGCTCATACGAGACACCGGCTGCGCGAAAATGGAAAATATGTGATACGCCACTTAAATTCATCGAGGACGATGAACTCTCTGACAAGGGAGGTTTTTTTTTTTATTTCAAATCTTTTTGTGACGTATTACATGTTTTTCATTTCTTAAGCCCGGCAAACATGTAAATCTCCGAGACGAATTGTTATTTTAGGCAAGTAGGAAAAACTAGCCGAAAAAAAATAAGAATTCGTGGAAGGAGATTATCACTTAAATTCCGCAAATAACGTCTTATGTTTGATCGACACGAATTGAGTGTGTCGATTAAACATCATAGACGAAAACCCGAGAGTGCGCTTATCTGGCTGGAGACGCATTTCGACGGCGCTTGTTTGTATAGTTTACAACCCCTGCAATTAGCACGGCGGCCGCCGCCGCCGCCGCCGAAAGGTGTATTTCATCTAGCCGGGCGCACAGCTCGGGGTCTTTTAGTTTTCGTTAGTATCCCGCAGAAGCTGGAAACGAACAGTCCGCTGCATCGCCGTGTGAGTTGCGATATTCAGAATACGACATTCAAACGTTTTGCTGCTAAGTTCAGCCATTTTCATTTATACCGACGAATCAAAGAGAAAATTCAAATACCAAAGGCCAGATTGCCTACAACTTGTGACAAACTAAAATGAAAGAGCAAGGTAAGATTATAATACATTTCATTCATTTAATAAAACCCTAGTCTTTTTCCGCAAGGGACACATTGTCCCAGCTGATCCTCCTCCTCACGTCCTCCCTTCTCACGCCACGCCACCCAAATCTACTAGTGCAAACCGCTCGGCACGTAGTAGAAAAAAAGCCGTAGCATACTCGATTATTTTAATTAATAATCCAGTACGTTAAAATTACAAGAAATGTTTATTTGAAA
This sequence comes from Gastracanthus pulcherrimus, assembly GCA_949152435.1. NCBI lineage: Eukaryota > Metazoa > Arthropoda > Insecta > Hymenoptera > Pteromalidae > Gastracanthus > Gastracanthus pulcherrimus. Next base: position 54,119,271 of record OX424574.1, read on the forward strand.
ATTTTGAAAGCCTTCTTGTAATATTGCAGAAATATTCCGGAAATATTACGGGATATATTTAAGGAAATATTAATGAAGTATTTCCTGAATTATTTCACCAAATGTTACAGAAATATTACTGTAGTATTACAAGAAATGTTGTTTTGAAAATATTGTAAGATTTCTTGTAATATTGCGAAAGGTTTTGGAAATATTACAGAATATATTTCCGGAAATATTAATCAAATATTACAGAATATATTTCCGGAAATATTAATCAAATATTTGCTGAATTATTTCACCAAATGTTACAGAAATATTACCGTAATATTACAAGAAATGTTCATTTGAAAGTTTTGGAAGTCTTCTTGTAATATTGCAGAAATATTACAGAAATATTACACGATATATTTCAGGAAATATTAATGAAATATTTCCTGAATAATTTCACTTAATGTTACAGAAATATTACTGAAATATTACAAGAAATGTTCATTTGAAAACTTTGGATGCTTTCTCGTAATATTGCAGAAATATTTCGGAAATATTACAGGATATATTTTATGAAATATGAAGGAAATATTTCCTGAATTATTTCACGAAATGTTACGGAAATATTACAGGATATATTTTCGGAAATATTAAACAAACATTTCCTGAATTATTTCACCAAATATCACGGAAATATACTGTAATATTACAAGATATGCTCACTAAAAAATTTTGGAAGCATTCTTGTAATGTTGCAGAAATATTTAGAAATATTATAGGATATATTTCAGGAAATATGAATGAAATATTTTGTGAATTATTTCACGAAATGTTACAGAAATATTACTGTAGTATTACAAGAAATGTTCATATCAAAACTTTGGAAGCCTTCTCGTAATATAGCAGAAATATTTCGGAAATATTACAGGATATATTTCAGGAAATATGAATGAAATATTTTCTGAATTATTTCACGAAATGTTAGAGAAATATTACGGAAATATTACAAGAAATGTTAGAGAAATATTGAAGCTTTTTTGTAATATTGCAGAAATATTACAGAAATATTACAGGATATATTTCCAGAAATATTAATCAAATATTTCCTGAATTATTTCAGCAAATGTAATAAATATATTGCCATAATATTACAAAAATGTTCATTTGAAAATTTTGGAAGCCTTCTTGTAATATTGCAGAAATATTTCGGAAATATTACGGGATATATTTCAGGAAATATTAATGAAGAATTTCCTGAATTATTTCGCCAAATGTTACAGAAATATTACGGTAATATTACAAGAAATGTTCGTTTGAAAATATTGTAAGCTTTCTTGTAATATTGCAGAAAGGTTTCGGAAATATAACGGGATATATTTCAGGAAATATTAAGGCCAGCTTACTCCAAACAATTTTGAAAAAATCGAAAATTTTTTTTTTTCATATATTGCTACTGTATACTCGTAGAAATAGTATAGAATTAGTCCCGAAGGTCAGCAAGACCGAGAAGCAGGTATAAAAGAGTAGGGAGCGGTGCGCGCCAAGCGGTAAATCCGGCCGCTCGAACGCCTTCGGTAACAGGAATAAAAACTTTAACATTTGAAAACTTTGGAAGCTTTCTTGTAATGTTGCAGAAATATTTCAGAAATATTAAACGATATAATGCAGGAAATTTTAATCAAATATTTCAGAAAATATTATAGATATTATTATACTCTGAATTCCATTAAATGTGTATTCTAACATTTCGAGTATTTTGGTTTGAAAAAAATGGAATTTATATAGTATGATACATAATATGGGTAATTGTCAAAATAACGGTAGTTTTTCACCTATTTCTTGGACTAAAATAAAAATCTATATTTTAGTGTTCATTTCGGGTTTAAGTTGTTATATTTATAGTAAAATGAGACTACTATTCTTGGAAACAGCTACAATTAACAAAAAAGTTTTTACATGTATTTCTTATGGGGATTTCACCAGGTCGGCTACGGTAATTCCGTCCTCGGTAATTACTAATTGCTAGTAAAATGCATGTAGTTTTATTTTAGTTTAACAAAAATATTTGTCCGTATAGTATCTATAGATATACACGTTATTACACCAAAATACCATATCAAATATTGTTTTTACATGTAACTTACTAATAATTTTGATGACTATGGTAATTACGTATCTTTATAGCTTTTGGAATTTTAAAACGAAAAACGTTAAAACTAACTATAAAAATTGCAAATTAAAGCCGGGTCGCTCACTTACGTAGTTGTCTGAAGGTCGAACTAAATAATTCCGACCCATAGATTAGATGACGCTACTAAGCGGATTTACTCATTACAATAGGATGAATTGAATGTTAATAGGCATTATAGTCAAAGTAACAGATATAAATTGAACTGGGATTTTAAAACTCAAAAAATTGGCGCATTCGTGACACTCCCGTAGACAGATACATTAAAAAAAAAATTCTGAATTAATTAGAACATATCGTATGATGTACTTTAAAGTCTCATAGGATTAGATATAATTAAATCTTAAAGTAATTATTGTCTAATAAATTCAGAATTACCCGAAATGTTTGATGGCGACAGGCTTCGGTAATTATATACATATACATATATATATATATATATATATATATATATATATATATATATATATATAATTAAAAATATAGCATTATAGTTGTCTTTGTTTTGTGTTTAAGATGTTCAAATGTATCGTATTCCAGAACTTCAAACGTTTACCAGACCGTAATAATATTTCCTTTCTAGTCAGTGGTATTGGAGGCACTAAAACTACTGTTTATTTGACAATCATCCCATATAATATTATATGACTAGTGAATATTAAAGAAAATCAGAATAAATTATTATATTAAGAACTACTATATCATTATATTAAGAATTAGTAAGTTATAATTAGGCAAAATAATTAACTAATCATTTTTATGTGTATTATCTTTACTTTATCTCTATGAAAATTAATCACGGCATTAAATTGATTACTTTAACGTTTTATTCGCAAATTAGACAATATTTTAAAATTTACAGGCGGTAAGGTAGGAAGGATAAAATTTGACTTTGACACCCTCTTAAGGTTCACAGTCGGATATTTTATCATGCGAATATCGCCCTTACGGTAAATTGGATAGATGTATTACTTTTAGAAATAATAAACAACCTTATCGCAGTTATCAGTTTCATAATAAATTTAAAGGCTTCTATTTATGAGTAATATCCTGTAGACAATTTTCAGTATGTAAAAGAGTACTTAAAGATATTATTGTATTTATTATGTATAGGAAATCACTACCTGCGCAATGTACACATACACATAACATGAATCTTTACGAACGTTTTTTTATTTTAACCTACGAAGTATATATCTATATATCCTGCATAAATAATAAATTTGTGTTGGCACTTTGATTCTCTCACCACCGTGTTTCGGTGTTTTCGCCATGTGGAGGCGCTGAAGTCTATGCGAACCCTGCTCTGCCTGTACTCTGTAGCTCACGGTCGTATACCCAGTCCTACCTGAGATTGTAAATGGCGGTAAACTCTTCCAGGCCCACGCACGTGTACCGGTGTACTAGGAATATATCAAAGATCTCATACAAGAATTAGTAAGTAATTAAAAAAATACAGCTTTATTATTATAAATTATCATTTAGTTTTCATATAAGAATATTTTTATTTTCGTTTGCATTTATTAATTTATTGATTCCAACGGATTGCAGGTGACGCGAAGCTGAGAAGAAATCTTCATGCAGACTCGATGAAGTGTAAATCGCCTGTTGATAAGAGCTGCAATAACAAGATAGAGCGGTAAGAAGCTAGCTGTGCTATAATGTAAGTTTAATCGTTAAATAAATATTGCTCTCTCTCTCTTTCTCTCTCTCTCTCTCTCTCTCTCTCTCTCTCTTTCTCTCGCACTCGTGGTGCTGAATGCCAGCAATCAGGCGGTGCCCTTTGCCAGCAATCACACACTTATAGATGTTGAAATAGATTTTAAATTAAACAATAGCCCCATCACCGACACTTTCAGTTACAGAGACTTTAAAACAATAGTACAGGAAGATCTTTTATCTTACCTGAGTAAATGTGACTGGGCGGCGTTTGATTGCTTGGACAACAACGATATGGACGATTTATTGAGACAGCTCAGCGCCAATCTCATAGGAGCAATAGATGAGCTCGCTCCACTGAAGCAATTTACACCACAAAATAAAGCTAATCCCCCATGGATTGACGCAGATCTGGCTCACATAATAAAAAAACGTGACGCCGTACGCAGACGACTTCAGCGCACAAAAAACGGTAATCTTTGGCAGAAGTACCGGTCTCTCGCGGTCGAAGCAGAACAAGGCATGAAAATCGCGCGGGAGACTTACATGCAGAATAAGATTTTTGAAGCCCTAGAAAATAAGAAGGGTATTTGGAAAGAACTAAAGGGCTTGGGGCTCCTGCCAAGGGCACGGGGAGGGGGGTTGCATGGCTTCTCGCCGGGTGAGCTGAACTCGCACTTTGCGGGGGTATCGGTCTCCCAGAGTGAAGGTGACGTTGATCTGGGTAGCATCTTGGACTCGGCCAGACGACGGCTTTGTTTTCAAAGACGTTACAGTGACGGACGTAGTCCTGGCTGTTGCTCATTTCTAGTCGCAGGCTAGGGATGAGTACGGTATTCCCCAAATCGTTGTAACTAAGGCTCTCCCTTATGTAAGTCATCATATAGCGAGGGTCTTCAACTCCTCTTTGTCTGGTGGTGCCTTCCTTGGGGCTTGGAAGGGGGCTCACTTGGTGCCTCTAAAAAAGGTTTCAGTGCCATCTACTCTATCAGATTTTCGCCCAATAGCACTTGCAATTGAGCAATTGAGCTTTCTCTCCAAGGTGCTGAAGAAGATAGTACACGACCAGATTACCGATTTCTTAAGATCCAAAATGATCCTGGATCTTCTGCAAACCGGTTTCAGACAGCATCACGGCACCCAGACAGCTCTACTAAAACTAACCGAGGACATATGAACTGGGATTAACGACAATAAGAAACTAATGACTATACTGCTACTGTTCGACTTTAGTAAGGCGTTTGACACTATATCACCATCTAAATTACTTCGTAAGCTGATACGCATGGGTTTTTCCAGGAGTGTTCTTCTGTGGATCAAATCATACATTTTCGGTCGAAGGTAAAAAGTCATAACTGACAACAATGGGGAATCTGATTGGCTAACCACCAATCTAGGTGTGCCACAGGGTTCAGTCCTGGGGCCCTTGCTATTCAGTCTTTATATCAATGACTTACAAGACGTACTGACTGGTGGTAATGCTAAACACTTGCTATACGCGGACGACTTGCAAACTTACACTCAAGTGACATGGCGAGATTTTCATGTGGGTATCAGACGCATGTCGGCTGTTGCGCGGGCAGTGTCGGAGTGGGCCGAAGCATCCGGACTGCGACTCAATGTCGGCAAAACAAAAGCGATCATTATCGGCTCCGAGCACAACATCAATCGGCTGCAGGATCTTGGTTTGCCCGGCATTGAGTTTCAGGAAGGTGTACATGTGCCTTTCTCTGACTCGGTCACAAACCTTAGTGTTGTCATGGGCTCTAAACTC